>CP139506.1:289801453-290491892 GCA_021014915.2 Artemisia tridentata subsp. tridentata
AAATGCTTGATTATGGGTACAATTTCTTAAACACTATTATACATATAGACAATAGCAGTACAATGTGTATCATTAAGAATCCAGTTCAACATTCAAAAACTAAACATATTGAAATTAGACATCATTTTATAAGAGACTGTGCTGAAAAGAAGTTAATACAAGTTGTTAAAATACACACTGATGACAACTTTGCTGATCTCTTAACAAAAGGTTTTGATGTAAGCAGGTTTCAGTACTTGGTAACAGGTATTGGAATGCTTAATCCTTCAAAAGATTAATGTCTACATGTTTTTGGTTTTTTTACTGCTAGTTGTGCTATTTGTATAGTTGAGACTGCTTGATAATTTTTTAGTACTGCTTGTGAATTTGTTAGTCACTTGTGATAATTGTTAAAAGAAATATTGTGTATTGTGTTTTCTTTGGTTTTGGACTAACATTTCAGGTTAAGAAAAGCTTTTTGCTTTGGATTCTGCTTTGAAAAGTGTGGTGGTTTGTATTGTCAAGTGTGAATGCTTGTCACACAACAAATGGCAATTGATTCACCATGTCTAATCAAAATAAGAATCAACTAGTCCAGATCAAACAGTTTCTGGTAAAGACTACTCAAATCCGTTTATGGTTGACAGTTTACCAGAAACTAGTTGGTTATAAACTAACCAAATCTAAGTGTGAAGAGTTGGCTAGTCCATAGCAAACGGCTATTGGTAAAGACAAGTCAAATCTGTTCATAGCTGATAGTTTGCTAAAAACTATAAGTGGACAAAACTGTTTTCGAATCCACCTTAAACTTACAATTTGATTTTATCTCTGAAAACTTTTTGCTAACAGTTAGTACTGCTGGGGTTAACAGTTTGAACTGCTGGCTTCACCAGTTTGTACTGATTGTTCAAAACTTAGTTCCTACTGAGTTTATGCTCTGTGATACACCTCTCTCAGAAGGTAATACATCTGGAAGTGTTGAGAGCAGTTTGAAACTAAACAACTGAATTGATGGTAACTTGTACAAATGGTCATATTGGATGCTGAGCTTGGATGTCATATGTTCTAGTTCATCTGATGGTGAAGATTCTTCCAAACAGGGGAGGATTAAAGTTTGTTCTAGTTGCTGTTAAAGATGATTGATGGATTATGAAATTCAGGGGAGGAATTAAGAAGTCAGAGATGAATTAAGAAGACAGAGATGGATTATAAACAGGTGCATAAAATTTATTCATGGATCTTGCTTCTTCTCAGGAACAGGGATCCTCTTCATTGATGATGCAGCTTTTTCAAATTCTTTTGTTAATAAGACTGATAGCTTTTGAAGATCATCATCATCAGATGAGTCAGAAGAGGAGGATGAATCATCCACATATGGTGGAAGTTCATCTGTTGAAGGTTCTTCAGACGAGGTTATTTCAGCCTTTTTCTTTGAAAGGTTGCTTCTTGAGGATGAAGAATAGTTGGGTGGAAAATAGTTTTTCCAACCTGAACTTCCAGAATCTGAAGAAGAGTCGGATGAGATTTCTATAATGTTAGAGGAGGAAGAATTCATTGTGATTGAAAAGTTAAAGATTTGTGTTGAAGATTTTGTGTGGATATGTGAGTTTTTATAGAGTTTATGAAGGTTTAATGACATTAAATGCGGGGTTGATATGAGGAATTAACTCTTGGGTTGGTATAAGGAATTAATTCCTTGATGAAATAAATTTAATTTTGGTAATTTTTGAAGAGTTGACCAAAAGAGTACGATATGTGAAGAAAATTCCAAAGTGTTTCGAGATATAAGACAAGTGTTTGAAAGAATCCACCCCATCAACATAATCAGATGTTTAATTCAAGAAACTTATTGATTTGCATAGAAATCATAAGTTTAGGGGAGGATTGTTGGGAATTAAACTTAAGCAGTTAGTACGGTTGAAGAGTACAAGAACAGTTAGTACTGCTGATGGAAGAACAGTTAGGACTGCTGATGAAGAAAAGTTAGGACTGCTTAAGAGATCAAGGTGAAACCGTGTGAAGATAAATATAGAAAAGATATGGTATATATCTTATTTGTATAGAATGATACGGTTAGATGTTTTACTTGTATAGGACTCTTTGCATTATAAAAAGAGATCCTTAGTTAGGGTTTACATACATCAAAATACAGAATACCTAATACCTAATATCCCTTCATACGAATTATCAAGAGCTTCACTTTCATATTGTAATCATTTGATATATATTGAAGTGATTGTTTGGTTGATATCGTTTGTGTTCTTATTTGTTCTTATTGTCTTATTCAATCAATCACCAAACACAAAACATCTTCTAAGTAATTGGTAGTAAATTCCGCGTGCTATCAAGTATATACTCAAAGTATCCCCAACACAACGTGTATGCTTAGATCCGGTCATTATCCCATATCATTAGCTTTGCAAGTACTATGCCTATTATGTTGCCCATATTTGTAGCCAGTCATGGGGAGTCTATGGCCTTGCCATTGATGCACCAATGGTATTGACACTATTTGTGGAGGTGGGTTTTTGTCCACAGCATTCCCATTTGTTTATATAGCTTTATATATAGCACACCTGGCCCGTGTTTATTATATGTATATTTAGTCTAGAACTGACATATGCATCTCTGTTTTGAAGGGAGCGTATGGATGCATCCTAGGTACTTAGTTCAGTTTTGATATATACTTGTGAAGGGACTTGAGTGTGTGCAATACATCCCATTTCACTTTTGGTACATCGAGCTAGCTACTCCATGTACAATTTGCTATATGTTTTGTTGGGCATTTCCTTTGATATGATATCCATGTTATGTTCATTATTATGCTTTGATCCCTTTTATATGTTTCATATTCTGGTTGACATCTTGTTTAGCATGTTCTCTTGGATTCATTCGCTTATTCATTTCATATACGCTTATTACCTTTCATTTGTTTATATCTGTTCACTGAGCGTTAGCTCAGCCGCATTTTCTTTTCTCTACGGCAGGTTATAAGCGAGATGATGGGCATGAGTGTTGAGAGTAGAAGATAGAGGACCCACCTTTGATTAGATTCCATTATTGGACTTATGATTGTGGACATTATGCTTTGGATATGTATTGTATTTAGATTATTGTTTGGATTATATTTTGTAAGTCCTTGTAATTCTTGACTTAGTATTTAATATGAAGTCTTCCACTTTCATTTATATATTCTGATTGACACCATAATATTACACTTAGGCCCTTTTCGGGTTGGGGTGTTACGATTATGGTATCAGAGCCTAGGCTTCGACCTGTAGTACTTTAAGTTATGACCTGTGAAAGATTTCGCCCTTAGTTTTGCACTATAGGAGTTTATGAAACAACCTTTGAGAAATTGCCTTAGGATTTCCACTCTGAAGAAACTTAGGTTATGACCGGTGAGGATTGGGTAGACTATAAGATATTTGTTTAAGTATCATTGCTTCCGCATCACTCTGATTCGTGCCTTACTTTTAGTTAAGCCCTTTTAAGATCACTTTTTCCGGAGATTAGAAACTTATTATTTTGCACAACCTAAGATTTGTGACCGAGTAAGTTAAGAATGTGTTGAGAATTCTGTTGTAATTCCTGACACTATATAAGCCTTATTTTCTGATTCCGACCTTAACCTCTGATTCGTTTGTTAATCATTTAGATGCCTCTTAGATCATTCTGAGAATTCTTGTGACCATGATGTGTTTGACACATTCTGTAATTTCTCTTGCTTTTGCTAAGCATAATTAAGTCACCCTACACTATTAGATTCATCTTACCCATTCCTATTCATATGAGAAATATTGTGGTGATTAACCACGAGTATGAGAATGTTTCCCTCACTTCTGAATGATAAGATCCACTCTGCTGATCTGTCTTTCTCTGGAGTATTAAATTCGATGTTATTCTGGTATGAATTAGTTGACTGAGCATCAAGATGATAACTACTGTCATACTGTACACCTTCGACAATTTGAACATCCTGAATTCTTTTTACCATGATTTCCGATTGGTTAACCCGTTGTTATCATTACTACCCTGAAAACTCGTACGTTATTTTCGCGGTTGTGAAGTTTTTCTAGCACCTATTTTGTACACCGTTGGCTGGGTCTCACCTTGAGAGTCATTTTGCAATCTGAATTTTCTCGATGTAATCCCTGAACGAACCACCAAGATTTTCCACCGGAGTGTGAAGTTGATTTGACCTGGTACTGAGAGATTGTTTAGTCACGACTCGAGGTAGAATATGATATCAATAAAGGCATGTTTATATGATGCAAGTATTATGACGTCTGGCCAACGTGATAATAGTTACATCATATAACCTGAACTTATTGGGATCATAGGATGTCTTTGAGAAGTTCCTGAGAACAGTAAGTGGAATGAATCTGAATTCTATCTGAATAGAGCGACGTTTTTCCTGATTCTAAAACTCCGTATCGAATGGCACCATTTGGATTGGTGAAATTGAAAGAACAACTACAAGAACTTCTGGGAAGTGGTTTTATTCGTCTGAGCGTATCTCCGTGGGGTGTTCCAGTTTTATTCGCGATGAAGAAGGATGGTAGCATGAGGTGGTATATTGATAACTGGAAGTAAGACCGTATTACAGTTAGAAACCGTTATCCATTACCTTGAATAGACAACTTATCTAATCAACTTTAGGATGTGAAGTCTTCTCTAAGACTGAGTTAAGATCTGGTTATCATCAGTTACGTGTGAAGAGCGAGATGTTCCTAGAACTACCTTTCGTACTCGTTATGGTCACTATGAGTTTAGTGACGCCAATTGTATTGGCTAACGCTTTGACTGTTTTATGGACTTGATGAATCGTGTCTTTCGTGAGTACGTGGACAAGTTTGTCATAGTATGACATCTTAGTACATTCAAAGACGAAGGAAACATGAGGATCGTTTTCGCATTATGTTGGAAACTTTGCGTCAGAATAAACTTTATATTTTCTGGAAGTGTGATATTGGTTGGGACAAGTGGCATTCTTAGTTGATGGTATTATTAGGACCCTGCGAAGATTGAAACTATCACCAAATGGTCAAGACCGACGACAGTTATAGAAGTTAGAACCTTTTTAGTCTTGCAGAAGAATTGTGGAAGATGTTCACGACTGGCGTTACCGTTGACGAAGCTTATGAGAAGAGGAGAGAAGTTTAGTTGGGATGAGAACTGAGTTTTAGAAAAGCTGAAACAGAAATTAGCTTCTACTTCCATACTTACAGGTGAGTACCAATTTTTGGACGTTTCAAGAAGAGACTTGGTTATGCCTTTATACAATACGAGAAGGTTATTGCTTATGCATCAAGACAACTAGAACCGTATGAGGCGACTTATTCAACACATAACTTGGAGTTGGCTGCAGTGGTGGTTGTAAGTAAGATTTGGAGGTAATTCTTGCATGGCGGATTATGATCTGTGTTGAAGACTTGAGGAAACTATTTAACTGAGGCACACAGTTTTTACTTCTTCATTCATCTTAGTTGTACTATGATGAATTAAGATCTGGAGCTGACCTTCTGGTGGAAAGACATTTAGCAAGTTGGCAGAAACCTTTAAGCTAGAGATTATTTGGTTAGTTAGCACACCTGCAGTGATCGTGTCTGAGATCCGCGTCTTACTTCATAATTCTGGGAGGATCTGCAGAAGGCTTGAGGAATCAGACTCAAGGTGGCAAGCTGATGGCAAGTGAATCCTATCAGACTTATGTATGAACGGAAGTGTAGAGCACCTTTTAGTGGAATAAGGTCGAAAGATTGTTTATTAAAAGTCCGGAGTTGATTTTAGTGACGAATAGAACAATTACCGTTGTGGGAGAAGAACTTTGAAATTTCAGACCGGAGATTGTGTATTCTTGGGGTGTCTTCGTACAGAAGTGTTAGACATTCTGGCATATGATGGAGAGTTATTCAGCGATTTGTTAGTCCTTAGGTTCATCCTTATCACTACGTATATTCTGCCGTTTTCGTTAGGTATTTGGTACATTCGATATTTCGATATGAGCTTCGTTGATCATTTGTATGCTTCTTTGATTCATTCGGAACCTAGATAGAAATGGTGGAAATTCCTACCATTAGCATTTCCTTCGTATCTGTCTCATGTTCATATCATGTTTCAGTTCATGTATCTCTTTTGAGATGCTACAGTTATCATCTGTTATATATATGTCCTGCCCATTGGATCAGATTTGTTATGATTTGTTTTGCTGGAGAGCTGAGGCTATCCTAGTTTGTCAGGATCAAGTCATGAGAAAACCATTTTTGTACATTAAATCTTTTAAAAGAGTCAGTCCGAGTGAGTTGATCGTTTTCATTGCTTTTCGTGAATTGATACATTTTCGTTGGACCTATCTACTTCAATTTCGAGGACGAAATTTTCTTTTTAGAAGGGAAGAGTTGTAAAACCCTAAAATTCGGATTTCTAATTTTACATCTAATTTTGAATTTTTCCCTAAAGTTTGTAATAAAAAAATTAATAATTAGTTAACCTAAGTATTATGCCTAATATAAATTACAAGAATCCTATCCTTAAACCCATGTCAATCCGATTCCCCCTTTCAGCCCATAAATCACGTATCACAATTAAACATATCAATCACATTTAATAGTTTCCAAATAAAGATACACGTTCCTCCTCTCTTTGGTCATGTATCAGATCCAGCTTATTGTTTTTCTTTCTTATTCATAAAACAAACAACAACAACTACCGATCCATTCTTGATATTCAGAAGACACGACAAAGCTTGAAGAAGGGTTGATCGTGATAGCTTAGGGTTCGAAGGATATTTAGTTCGTGGCTTGTTTAGATCGTTGTACTCCTCTTATTTTGTTTCGTCCCTAAAAACCAATCCGGCCAAAGGTACCCCTTTAACGTTTTGATGTTTCTTGATACGATTGATATGATAGGTAGTACGCGTATAATATGAAAAACCTAACTGTTTTGTTAATAACAAATTCAAACGAAGAGGAAATTATATATGTCACGTATATGTTTTTGTGTCGTATCATTAGACTACCTTTTATGACGTGATATGTGATTCTATTGTGTCGAGTCGTGGATGTTGTTATGTCGTAGTTAACAGCTTCATGTCGACCCTAAACTCAACCTTAAATGCACCCTAATAACCAGTTTGAAAAGATCGATTAATGAAACTGAAAAAAATAGAAAACCCTAGGTCGATTGTTATACTAATTTGCATGAGTTATGTGTGGGTCGAGTGGTGATTAAAGCATGTTATAATCAGAATAAAAGGGTCAAGAACTGATTATGTTTAACGAGGGTTTACGGGCTGTTGTAATCATGATTTTTTGTGGTTGTTATCGTTGGTGTGTGGTGTGAAACTTGGTGTCGACATATAGATTAAATCATATTTTTAAAGGGTTTAGGTTAGGGTTGTTTTTGTCTCAACTGCATGTTGTCCAGGATTTTGGGTCGTGTTGCAAGGGTCATAAGTTAATGATACAAATGTGTTCTTGCAAGATTTTTTAGGCTAAAACTAAATTCAGGATGTGTGCTATTTGGATATCAAATTTCATAATTTTTGGAGGTCAGGAGAGTAGTCTTCTAATTTTTGGGAGTTCAAGTGTCAAAACTGTATTTTGGATGTCTGAAAACCCGTTGGTGTTTTTGATTTTTAGTTTTAAAACCATAAGGAATTAAGAGGTCTCTTTTGACAAGGATAATTTTTAAGATTTTTATGGCTTACTGGAATTTTGGTGGATTTTTATGAACTGTCAAAATGGGTTCGTTAAGGGCAAACTTTCTGGGTGTCTGTGCAGTTATCTTTTTACGCAGGGTTGGGAAAATGATTTTTGAAAAGGTACTTTCACTTAATAATAAAATCTGTAAAAATTAGGAGAAGTACTAGACATATGTAGGAGTCACAGATAAAAATTGTAGATCCTCAGGAGCTCATTTGTTAGGTCTATAAATTCATAAGAAACTGAGTCAGATTTGCATTCTAAACCTAAAATCTGTTTTGACACACTTAAACCTTAACTAGATTAATTATTGATTTGAAACACATATAAAACCTATGTCTTGATTGTTAACTCAGTCTAACCGAATTCCATATTCGACTAAACCAATTTTGATATTACATTTACAACCTAATTAAGTTATGCCTTAATTATGAAACCTTAAACCTATGTATTAATCACTTAACTTAAGTAAACCCTAAATATGAAGATGTGATTGATAAAAAGCATTAAAAATCCGTTATGGTATTAAATGAGCGTATAAGTAATATATGATTATCGTTCATGTAGATCCAGTGAATTCGGAGTGATCCTCTTTCTTGTGTTCTTTTGCCCTTTTGCATGTGTTTCATAAGGTACAGATATTCCGCCATTTCTCAGTAAGGGTATCTCATGACTTGATTCCTTGATGTTTAATATTCTGATTATGTTCCATTTGATATTCGTGTGGTTGTTTGGTGTGATATGATTCGTTCGTTATCTCTTGTGACATCAGTATTCGAATCCTTTGATATTTTGATAATTCATTTGATATTATATCTGGGTGTGAAAACCTTTCTTAAATATATTATGAAAATGTTTGAGAAAAACTGTTGCTATGAAACTGATGCGATACCATTTTTATATAAAGGTTTCATGACTCTTATGAAAACGGTTGTTAAAATAATACTTTCATGAAAACAACATTTAAATGATTTTCACAATTACATAATCTGGTTGTACTCTATCCTTAAGGATTCTCATGACTCATTGATTTCCTGATATTTTTTATTTGTTATGCTTTGATCCATATTGATTCAGTATTCGTTTCATGCTATTTTCCATTCTTATAGCTATTATCTGAGTTGGATAGTTTATAATTATCCCATATCATTAGCATTGCATGTAATATGCCTATTATGTTGCCCATATTTGTAGCCTGTCATGGGGAGTCCATGGTCTTGCCATTGATGCACCAATGGTATTGACACTATCTTTGGAGGTGGGTTTTTTTCCACAGCGTTCCCATTTGTTTATATAGCTGTATATATAGCGCACCTGGCCCGTGTTTATTATATGTATGTTTAGTCTAGAACTGGCATATGTATCTCTGTTTTGAAGGGAGCGTATGCATGCATCCTAGGTACTTAGTTCAGTTTTGATATATACTTGCGAATGGACTTGAGTGTGTGCAATACACCCTATTTCACTTTTGGTACATCGAGCTAGCTATTCCATGTACAATTTTCTATACGTTTTGTTGGGCATTTCCTTTGATATGATATCCACTTTATGGTCATTATTATGCTTTGATCCCTTTCATATGTTCCATATTCTGGTTGACATCTTCTTTAGCAGGTTATCTTGTATTCATTCGCTTATTCATTTCATATACGCTTATTACCTTTCATTTGTTTATATCTGTTCACTGAGCGTTAGCTCAGCCGCATTTTCTTTTCTCTGCGGCAGGTTATAAGCGAGATGTTGGGCATGAGTATTGAGAGTAGAAAATAGAGGACCCACCTTTGATTAGATTCCATTATTGGAGTTATGATTGTGGAAATTATGCTTTGGATATGTATCGTATTTAGATTATTGTTTGGATTATATTTCGTAAGTCTTTGTAATTCTTGACTTAGTATTTAATATGAAGTCTTCCACTTGCGTTTTTATGTTCTGATTGACACCATAATGTTACACTTAGGCCCTTTTCGGGTTGGGGTGTTACAGAAGCTGTCAAAGATTCAGGTTGGTGTGATGCTATGAATCTTGAGTTACATGCCTTAGATGAAAATGGTACATGGGAAGTAACAGTGCTTCCAAAAGGAAAGAATGCTATTGGTTGTCATTGGATATTTAAGACCAAGTTCAAGGCCGATGGTACTGTGGATAAGAAAAAGGATGGATTGGTGGTACAGGTTAATAGACAGTAATATGGTAGAGACTTGATGGATCGTGTTTTGGTTAACTTATTGTTAATCGGGAGGCCTTGGATGATGAAAGAACATCATCTTCATGGTTAGAGTTAGAGAGAGAAAGTTAGAGTGAGATAAAGAGGAAACTTGTATTATTGATAATATAGAAAGGTGAAAAACAAACACAAAGCTTCAACCCTCCTAGTGAAGTCTAGGAGGTGTATTTATAGAGCCAAAACACATGACTTTACAATATTGACGGTTCTAGTCCATGTGTTTGTGGCAAATAAGATAACTAATGTAATCACAAATATGTTGTCACATTTTTGTGCGAGAAGCATACCCAACAATCTTCCCCCAATGTGGCAACATATGGGATTACTTACATCATATCCTACACGTAAAAATACAAATAAAGAAAGGTCTTCATAAGCTCTTCATGTGCTGAGGATGATTACGGTTGACGCTCTTTGTCTTTATCTTGTACCTCGGCTTGAGAACTTTTCTTTACTCGTAGTCAAATGATGTAATAAACATGAACTGGATTAACTTCCCCCCAATTCATGCTGCATGTTTTTAATGGCTTCTTCATATACTTCCTTTTGGCGAAGTTTCTGAATCAGCTTCCCCCCAAACTGACAACCGTCTTCAGCAGATTCGAAACTTTGATGTAGTTAACACGTCTTCTAACTTTTGAAGGTTGTAAGTACGCAGCGGAATTTGTAGATGACATCGTAAACCACACCACGCAAATCTGACTAGTACTAAGTAACGATTATGCTCAATGCGGAAGTCCCGTTCGGGGGTAACATGCAAGAAATTAGCAAGATCTTCTCACATAAGTAGGCTACTTCGCACATCACACCCTGCGAAAGTTGAAACAATTACACCAAAATCACAAAACTGAACCACTAATCATCTCTGCGGACGTCTTCCGGTAGTAATAAAATTGTAAGTTCGATCACGTGAGTCTGTTATGCGTCCCTGATGTGCACATTTCTTCCCTCTGAATGCAGATCCATCTGGAAAAAGAGTGTTTTCGCAAAAAATGCAAAGAAAGTCAAAGAAAGTCAAAGCACATCTACTCTCTCTTCCCCCACGATGTCTTCGCGGAATCGGAAGCATACACATTATGGTTACGATGGAAACGGAGGCAGCGTACACCCTGTATGTCCAATTTTGTCGAAGATGTGTGAAGTAAAAAAAAAATAGCCCGTGAGAATCAACTGCTGATAAAATCTCTACTCTTCTATACTCTTCTCATCTAACTCTTTACCGACCCCATTATCATTCCGACGGCTTTTTGTAGTGACCACTGATGGAGAAAACCCAGTATTACGAACTTGAGACCGAAGTAAAATAACCCGAACTTGTGACTTAAACTTGCACTATTGTCTGACTAAGAACCTATACTGAGCACTACAATGTAACTCCTTTAAGCATAGGTCGTTTCATATACCCATCCAACCTTCCTTTACTGTATATGAACTCATCTTGGATATCCACATCTTTGTGTGACACTTGAGCACTACAACGTAACTCCTTTAAAGTGATAGCTATACCCTGTGAGCACAACAACGTAACTCCTTACATCAGGTATAACAAGATAACTCAAGTCTTAATCATTTTGAAGGTTATAAGCTCGAACAAGGATCTCGAAGAATCATGCATCCAACCAACCCCGATATCTTCAAGATACTAAGTACACGCACCCGTGATATCCCACTTCGACCTCAAATAACTAATAAAGAATTAACCCCGTAGTCACATCTTGCGGTTCAATACTCAACACTAGCCTTTTAACGGTTTAAATGAACTATGATAATGGTTTTTATCCCGATCTTGTCAAAAATCGTATCCCCGTGAAATTAGTCATTTGTAATACCAAAAATAATATCACACTTACTACCAAAATATTAAATAAAATTGTATCCAATATTTTGTAAGAAATTTTGGACAATGCACTTTCATTCGTGTGATAATTCAATGGGCAGCCCATCCACAAGTCCAACCCAGTTATCACATAACCCGGGCCCAATCCAACTTTATACCCTAAACTTTGGGTATAAAAGAGTCATTAAGTACAAACTCTTAACCCTAATACTTTTCTCATCCGCCTCCATTCACCTACCTTTTATCACCCCATCAACCAAGATCTGAGAAAAAATCTCATCTCATCTCAACATAGAAAAATCCGCCTCTTTCCTCTCCTCAAACAATCCGTCTCCTACTCTCGATTTGCAGTCACAATCATCACCACACGAGCATGAAACTGACCTCCTCCAAAATCATAACAACAATCCACTATCCGAACACAAATAAAGGCGAACCTTCAAAACATATTCTTAACTTTTCGGCTTCAAGATCCTATGGGTCTCGGGTAGATGATTGCTTCTTGTTTTTGTTTTCTTTTAACGAATCGAAGATAGACAATAACATTATTGTTATATGTCTTTCTTCTAATTTCGGATTAAAAAAATGAGGCAAAGCTTCAAACAACGATCGATGATGATTTGTTTTTTTTTTTTTTTTCGTGGTTATTAATCGTTGAGGGCTGATAATAATTCTTGATACACGAAAAAAAACGTGACTGAGATCGATTGTATTAACTTTATGTTCGAGTATTGGGTTTAGGATAGTTGTGGATTTTAGATATTGGTCTTGTAATAATCTTGTTGTGATGTTATTAGTTGTTGGACTGTTGAGGTTATGTTTCTTGTTCAATACTGAGGCTGTCGATTTGTTTAGGTATCATTGGTTGTTGTAAGTGGTCGTCTGTTCATCTTCATTTCTTTAATTTTCGATAAGAGTTTGACTCGTTGACTGTTGACCATTGACTGTTGACCCGTTAAACCCAACTGCGATAAGTGGTCATGTCTCAACTGCGATAACACGCAATCGCGATAATATCCAAATGCGATAATATCCCAAATGCGATAATTACCCAAACGCGATAATTACCCAAATGCGATAAAAACGCAATCGCAACTGCGATAGAAGAGGGTTTTGGATCGTTATCGCATTTCTTGTACAAGAAATCGAATCCAGATAGATGAGGGTTTATCGCACTTTGAACTCAGATAAAAGAGGGTTTTGACTTTTTGACCAAGAACTCCGGCGAGATTCCGGCCAAAAATTTCCGACTATATTTTCCGACCAGTTTTATCAGACCAACTTGACCACAGATTCAGACCATAAACTCTACACGGGATTAACCAAATTAGTCACACAATCAAATGATACGGATGTATGCGGACTGAAAAATGACCAGATACATTAAGAAACTGAAAAGATTCGACCACTTTTAAGATGCTGTTAATACCTTTTGGGACAAGAAAAAGTAATACCAACACAACAGTTTCATAACACATCAGATCCACAAACAATACGATTTTGACAAGAAAATATCACATAAATCAACCAAAACTAATACCGTGGCTTTGATACCAATTGATGGATCGTGTTTTGGTTAACTTATTGTGAATCGGGAGGCCTTGGATGATGAAAGAACATCATCTTCATGGTTAGAGTTAGAGAGAGAAAGTTAGAGTGAGATAAAGAGGAAACTTATATTATTGATAATATAGAAAAGTGAAAAACAAGCACAAAGCTTCAACCCTCCTAGTGAAGTCTAGGAGGTGTATTTATAGAGCCAAAACACATGACTTTACAATATTGACGGTTCTAGTCCATGTGTTTGTGGCAAATAAGATAACTAATGTAATCACAAATATGTTGTCACATTTTTGTGCGAGAAGCATACCCAACAAGACTATCAAGAGACTTTTTCTCCTGTAGCAAAGATGGTAACTGTGAGATCTTTATTAGTTATTGTTGCTTTAAAGGATTAGCACTTGTGTCAAATTCATTCCTTCATGGCGACTTAAATGAAGAGGTGTATATGAAGGTGCCTTTGGGATACTCTGGTAAGGGGGAGTCAGTCAAGGATAATTCTTCTCTAGGACCTAACCTGGTGTGCAAATTGAAGAAAAGCATGTATGGCTTGAACCAAGCTCCAATGCAATGGATTGCTAAGCTTTCTTCTGCTCTAGTTTCTTTTGGATTTGTTCAGTCCAAAACTGATTATTCATTGTTCACAAAGAAGAATGGATCAAAATTTATTGTTGTTCTTGTTTATGTGGATGATCTCCTAATCACTGGGAATGATGATGCTTAGATTGTTGATCTTAAATCACAGCTCAGTTCTGTGTTTCACATGAAGGATTTAGAAGATCTCAATTATTTTCTTGGTTTGGAAGTTTCAAAATCATCTCAAGGGATCTTTGTGTCACAATACAAATATGCAATGGATCTTTTAAAAGAAGCAGGAGTATTGTCTTCTAAACCATATAAGTTACCCATGGATCCTCACTTGAAATTGCAGACAGATGTGGGAACCCCATTAACTGATCCAGAAGTGTACAAAAGGTTGATAGGCAAGCTAATTTACTTAACCATTACCAAACCAGACATATGTTATACAGTGCAGCTTTTGAGTCAATTTATGCAAGCCCCTACATCTGTTCACATGCAGGCTGTCAAGCATCTGCTAAGATATATCCTTTTGTCTCCAAGTCAAGGAATTCTTTTGGCCAAAGACTCTTAAGTTTAGTTGAAAGCATATTGTGACCCTGATTGGGAAAGTTGTCATTTTTCTAGAGGATCTACAACTGGATATTGTATACTTCTGGGTGACTCACCAATTTCCTAGAAATCCAAGAAACAAGCAGTTATTGCAAGGTCATCTGTAGAGGCAGAATATAGGTCAATGGCCTTAACATGCTGTGAAGTCACATGGTTGGTCAGTCTTCTTAAAGACCTTGGCATCAAAGATTTGCAGCTAGTGGACTTTGATGCGTGGTTTTTCAACCTTACAACAGGTTTTACCTCTCAAGGGATCTTGAGAAGTTTGCAATCCCCACCAGGCAGTGTACCTGACCGTTGTAGTATAGTAAAGTGGCAAGTACCGGGGATTGATCGTTCAACTCAAAGAATAGTGTTCGTTAGGATTGAAATTATTCTAACTAGGTCTAGAGGTGATGGATGATTCTTTTTGTACTTTTATATTTTATGGAAAGCAAGTAAAAATCTCGTGTTTTGGAAGAAGGGGCGGAATTAGTTGATAATCAACTAACCCAAAAGCTACTAACTAAACTAATATGCAAGAAAAGTAAACTAGGGTCCTACACGGGAAGTGAAGCATGTCTACCTATGATGTATTACTCCTTGCTAGCTATCCAATTCTACCTATTGAATTGTCACACCTTGTTTTAATTGACGGGTTGTATTCCTTAATACCATTCGTGGGGTGGCGTACGTACTTCCCCAACTCTATAAGCTCCTACTTCACTCCTATGTCGAGCCGGCTAAGAAGCTCCTAACATGGGATCACTAGAATTCGCTCATGCATTAAATACAACCAAATAAACCTAGTACGCATTGGTTCATGTTTCTTAAGACGCTCAAGCAAGTTACCGTATAGGAGGTTAGCCAGTTTTCTTAAGCCTAACATCGATATCACCCAATCAAAACAAGAAACAATAGGAAGCAAGAATTATAAACTAAACCAACTAGATCTATTGAAGTTGTCACGCCCTAATTGATGGAGATGGACACACACATCAACAAGAAATCAATAAGATCTAATTGATTATATACAAGTTTCATACAATCATAAGTAGACACAAGGTGATTTAGCCAAGCATAATTAATGAAGAGCAATCAACAATGATCATAATTGAAGACATAACATAAGATTGAATCGATAAACAAACCATTACAAGATGTTTATGGCATGATTAGGACCCTCTAAGTTGCTGGAAAAACACCTACCTAAACCCTAGAATCGGACTTAGGGTTTAGGGCTTACAAATAATGAAGTTGTGAAGTTATATTTATAGGCATTTTTCTGTCGGCCCGATCTGACGGCGTCAGACTTACACGTGACGCCGTCAGGTCCAATTTTTCACCAAATTGTAGATCTTTTCGTCCCGATCGCGTGGCCTTTTGAATCACCTAAATCCGAGTTCGTATGAGGATTTTATGGCCAAAACAGTAACAGCTACCGCGCGCGCAAGTTGTGACTAGTTAACACGTGATGGCCTTCTTGACGCCGTCTCCCTTTAAACCTCCAAAATCCGTTCTGGCCTATCAGAAGCTGACGTCGTCAAGGTTAAGGGTGACGCCGTCATTCTTCAGCTTAAACCGTGACGACCTTGATCACTCCAAAGGGTGACGCCGTCAGAATTCCAATGCAAATCTTACTGGCTTATCATGTGTATTTTTCATATCCACCACTTTTGCGAAGCCGTGACGCCGTCAAGAGCAAGTCTTGACGCCGTCACATGTACTTTCTAGCATATTTTTGAGACTTTGTCGTTTTCTTCACTTTTATGCTCCAAAAACGTCCAAAATGCTTCCTTTTCCAGATTTCTTCTCCAAAGTACCTAAAATGACAAAAGGAACGATTTAGGGCAATATTTGATCAAATAAATACGATTTAGGGCTTAAATGACCCCTTAAAAGCGGTACACTTTTCGCTTCATCAGACTTGTTTTGTGATAATCAAGCAGCCCTTTACATAGCTGCTAACCCTGTTTTCCATGCAAGAACTAAACACATTGAGGTGGATTGTCATAATGTGAGGGATCAGCTTCAAGCAGGTCACATCAATCCTTTATATGTTTCTACCAAATCTCAACTAGCCGATGTTTTAACTAAAGTGGTTACAGTGGATCAACATAATACTCTTCTGTCCAAGTTGGGAGTGTGTCAGCCAACCCACTCTCCACTTGAGGGGGAGTGTAAAAGAGAAGCCAAAGGATAATTAGTTCAAGGTCTGTTTTGTAAATAGAGTAGTTTAGAAGGACTGTCTTTGTAAATAATTTCAATTTAAATACTCTTGTACACAATGATTACTGTAACAAATTCATAACAAACTTTTCCCCCTTCTTTCATTTCTCTCTCTTTTCCTTGTTGATACACCATTGTTATCAATCTACTTGTAAGTTACAAATAGAGCTGGCATAACAGGTCCGACACGACACGACACGAACACGATAAGACACGAACCTGTTAAGGCCAAACACGAACATGACACGATAACTAATCGTGTCAATTTTTCCAAACACGAACATGACACGAAATTTAACAGGTTACACGATAAGAAACCTGGTAAGACACCTATTAACAAAAATCATAAATTTAAACCAGCGAACCTGTTAAGGAACCTACTAAGAAACCTGCTAAGGAACATGTTAAAGAAATGAAACCTGTTAATACACGATAAGAAACCTGGTAACAGGTCTTAACAGGTCTTATCGTGTCTTAACAGGCTCCTTAACAGGTTTCTTAGCAGGTTTCATTTAGTACATATGTATATTCGTATCTTAACGTGTCTTAACAGGTCCGGACCTGTTAAGACACGAAACCTGTTAAGGTCAAACACGAAACATATTAAGACCCGGTCGTGTCATGTCGTGTTAACAGGTCCATGTCAGAAATTGCCAGCTCTAGTTACAAAGAAGGATCAAATTTTTTTTAATTAGATATATGTATCCATTGTGGATGAAAAACTTGTTTACAAACCAACAATAGTCAGCAGCACTTATTTCTTTTCTCTTCTCTGCTTTATAAAAACTCGGGAACATGAATTTAATTTAAGTTCCTCTCCACTTCATTTCTTTTATCACCAAATAAAAGCTTGGGATTATGTTCAGTATCTGTAAAGTGAGTTATTTCGACATGTATAAATTTTAAAGGTTGTGAAGTGTTGATTATCTTTTTTATGATACCTGCTAATTGATGATGCTAAACTTTGGTTCCTAGGCATGACACGTATTCCTACTTCTATTTTTGTTACTAAAGCCAATTGGGTTTTTAATGACACGAGCGTGGCAGCCCGCGCGTTGCCGCGGGATTGCCTTGTTGATAGTGTTGAGAGCACACGCGTTGCTGTGGGAATGCCGTGTTTAAAACTTTTATGTCATGCTTAATGTACTTGAATTAGTTTGTGCGTACAGTAATAATGAGCACCTTTTAACTAACATTTTATGTGTCTCAAATAATTAGAACGAAATCCAACTTGTGTTTCCATCTGCCCGTAATGAACTTAAAAAGATGTAGCCAAGTAAAAGAGCTTCCTCTTCCAATGGTTGAGAGTAGCTGACCCTGACATTCACTTTTTAGGAAGCACCCATTAGACATTGAAATCAGCTCAAAAGCAGTCATGGCTGTTGGATGTTCTTCTTTCTTTTCTGTAACATAATGCTCCTATTGTACAATAAACACAAAAACTTTCAGAAACTTTTCATCAACATAAACTCACAATTGACTTCTAAAATCAAGAAAGAAAATGCATATCAAGCATCTCTTATCTAATTTGTAAAGCAGTCGTTTGGTGGACAAAGCGTATTAAGATACTAAATAAAGCTACAGTATATGCATAGTCGGTCTCAAATTCAGATATAAAGTGATATACCGATGCTAACTAACTTAGTATTTAAAAGCTTTGACACATTTTGCACAGCTACAAAAGTGTTTGACTTTCAAAGTGAACAACATAAATCAAAATGTATCCAACACAATTCGCTAACTTTCTATCGAATCACTTTAGGGTATCATGAACGTTTATGCAATATGTTTCTCTACTGAAAATGAAATAGGAACTATATATTTTGACCTGATATAAGTAGAATTTACACAAATAAGCAATCCCAAGGAGCGTCTAAAACTATAACAAATAATTTTGTTTATTAGAGTGTGCATATATAATTGGTTATGTTGTGTTGCAATAACAGTAAGCATATAACATCTACAAAGTGTTTGACTTTCAAAGTGAACAGCATAAATCTTAATGTATCCAACACAATTCACTAACTTTCTATCGGATCACTGTATGGTATCATGAACGTTTATGCAATATGTTCCTCTACTGAAAATGAAATAGGAAGTATATATTTTGACCTGATATAAGTAGAATTTACAAAAATAAGCCATCCCAAGCAGCGTCTAAAACTCTAACAAATAATTTTGTTTGTTAGAGTGTGCATATATAATTGGTTATGTTGTGTTGCAATAACAGTAAGCATATCCGCATACCCGGCCTTATGTGCTCAACTTTAGTAGAATACAATAAGAAGTTGCGCAACTTCTGTTTCTAAAAATATTCCAGCTTTTTTCTCTCGTTTAGCATTGACCGTCACCAATCCTGAAACATATTAGTTATTTGTATAAGGTTTATAGAAATATGGTTAAATGCAAAATAGTAAGCCAGTTCGAGGAAGTTCACGTATAATTCTCATAGCAAGTAAACCTCATAGTGTTGACTTTAATTTCAGCTGATACCGTACAACCTTTATTAATGTTTAAAAAGAAATTATTGCTGTAGAAATGCATACTGAGCCAACTGAGTACATTGAGAAATAGGTAAAAAAGGGTTTTACATTCGAGGTCTTCATGTCATGCAAGTTTTCTAAACTCTACCACTAAGAATTCTCGTGAATCTAACAGATAATGGATAATAAGATACTGAAATAAGCTGACCAAAAAGCCCCTAATTAAACAGATTTTAGAGAGATTAGAATGAGCAGTTCAGGGTTATGATATGCTAAAATAAGGTATGAAAACAACCTGTGTAACAGCAAGTCAAGGCTAATTAGCTATTGAAATAAGCTATCTAAACAGCTTGTATTAACAACAGGCTCTAAACAGTCTCTATAAGCACAACTAAAGGTTAATCAGCTACTCAAATAAGCTACCCAAGCAACTCCTAATCAAGGTATTATATCATTTTAAATCACAGTTTTAAACAACCTGTGAGTACAGCAATTTTAATTGTGTGTACAGAGGGGGTTTGGCACAATGCATTATCACTTTATAAAGTCATATATCAAAAAGACATTTGTAACTCTATATGTCACTGTGTGACAGTATATATAGTTGAATCAGTTATAAGCTGTAGTTTGTTAGTGTATAAGCATCTAGTTATTGCATTGGCATATAAGAAATGTTGCATAGTGTAAGTTCAAAAAAAATGTTGCAGAGTGACTCACAGACTCGGTAAAGTCATTTAAATGCTAACACAGGACATGTACCTTTATTGCTACAATATCCTAATCCAGCCCATTGATCGCTAAATACTCGTCACACATACATACATACGCTCACATCTGTGGCAAAACCGGATGATCGTCACTCAATGGCTCAGAAAGGCGAATTAAAAGAGGGGAGTGGAGCTGCATCACAGTAAGAAAGTCTTTCTACCATATTTGTTTAATTGATATTGTAGTTGTGTACGAACGTGATTTTGGCATACATTTTACTTGTTCAATAATATAGTATTCTCTATTGTAAAACTTACTGATTAGGTACTGGAAGAAGAGTCTTCTGTTGACCATTTAGACCTGCAATGCATACAAACCCATGTCTAAAGGCACCATCTTTATCACATAAACATACGAAAAACACCAAAAGATCCAAGCTTTAACAAATCGTGATTCACCAATAGAGTAAATTAGGTCTTAATACCATATCAAATTTAGCTATCCATCAAAATTGCTTAAAAGTAACTGTTAATACAAATATCATCCTAAAAATGTTATTTATATTTTACGATCTTTACTTAGTTTTGTTAATGACAATTACAAAGTATATCCATTAGCAAATTATAAATGCTAGCTAAAGTCTCTTTAAAACACATTTTACATTTCACAAGTTTACTTAGAATTACATTTTACACATCTACTAGTTTATTTCCTTAAAAGGAAACTTTATTTTTAAAATGATACAATGACATCATGGCATGCATCATACATAATATCTTGGCTAGATCTTCAAGCAAGATAGTTGACTTTGGAAGATTTTGATATGACATGACAAAGGTGTGGAGGATACAGCTGGATTTGGAAAGATTTCCAAAACTCTTAGCTGTCATTTTGCTGTCAAGTTGGCGGAACCAAACGATATAAAGGACGGATCCCTTTTATGGGATCCGCCGGATCCGCCGGCTGTTCACCAGCTTGCCTATAAATAGCAAGCTGATCATTTGGACACACCATCACTCATATAGCCTAACATTCATACTCATTCATTTACATATCATCTAACATTTATCATTCATTCATTTCATTGATCTTTCCTTTTGTAGCAAAGGAAATTAAGCATCAAGGTTTAACACAGACGTGTAAAACTTTTAGCATAAGTTACTGTGTGATATAGTTGTAGTTCACACATCATTATTTGTATCATTTATCTCAGTGAGTGTGGCTAGTGTTTTAGTCCTCAAAACACAAAGAGTGTAGGGAGTGGTTGTACCCTTGTGAAAGAACCAAACGGGAGTGGTTGTACCCTTGTAAAGAACTCGACATCTAGCTTAGTGTCAGTAATTGTATAGGCGAAGTTAGGTTGGTTCTACCTTGAAATAGAACCCGGTGTTTAGCTTAGTACCGGAAAAGGAAGTAAGCGACGTGTAAAGGTTTTCTCCACCTATAAGAGAGTTTGTTTCTTAGTGAAGGATAACTCTCGAGTTAAAGGCTCGGGGAAGTAGAGTAGGACAAGGAAAAGAGTCCTTGTAGCCGAACCACTATAAACACCCGTGTTATGTGGTTTGATCATTTCTCTCTTTACTTCTTGGATATATTGTTTGATTATTTTTGTGTGCATAGTTTCATTGAATTCACATAAGTTACAAAACGGTTTAATTTAATTTTAAAACGGTAAAACTATTCAACCCCCCTTCTAGTTTTTCACAATTGGTATCAGAGCGGTGTTACTCAAGAAATTTAAAATATATTGTATTTTAAAACTTGAAACGATCAAATGGATTTTGAAAACTTTAAAGAAGGGCAATGTATGCAAAAACCATCACTTTTTGAACCAAACAATTTTATAAACTGGAAAAATCACTTTGAGACTTATGTGAAGTCAAAGAACCATAGAAAGTGTTTTAGATGTAGGAATTTTAGTCACCTGATAAGAGATTGTCCAAGCCTCCAAAGAACAAATCTCAAATAGGAGATTGTAAAGATAATGACAACAAACCAAAGATCAACGAAGTTGCTCTCATGGCCAATAACACAGAAGAGGTCCTTTCTGACTCGTCATATTCTTTTATAAATGATAACACGTTAGATATAGAATATAACAAATTATGTAAAATTATTCTAAAAATCATAAGTAAAAATAAGTTCTTAAAAACCAAAAAGGAATTTTTAGAAAATAAAGTTCATCAGTTAAAAGAAAAAGTCATAGGATTAGAAAAAGGTAAAAGTACTAAAACATGTGTCTTATGTCAAGAACTAAAACATGAATTAGAAATACTAAAGCTTACCCAAGAGAATCTTATAAAACAAAACTCCGTTTTTAAAAGATTCGATAAGCACATAAACTGTACAAATGATACAATGAGGTTACTAAAAATACCTTATGGTAGTTTCAAGCCAGATTTCATGAAAAATGGACACTTAAATGATTTTCAGATTCAAATGACAAAAGAAAATAAGACTACATCAACTGAGTCAGTGACCTACGGATCCCACGGATCCAAAACTTTGGATCCGCACGGTATAACCAAAGGATCCGTAGGTACAGTACAGAAAAGTCAAAACTTAAGTAGTATTGAACCTGTTAAGATATCTAGAGAGCCTAACACTAATTCAATTAGAAGAAAAGATAAGAATGAAGTTAAAATGACAGTTGACACTTCATTATATAAAGAAATCTCATTTGACTACCTCCAAGATATTAGTGAACCTTGGTAATATTTTTTTTAACCCAAATGGACCCATGAGAAATTGGGGACCAAATACTTGAGCTTTCATTAGGTATGCTTGAAAGAAAGGATTAGATCCACAATGCGTCCAACAGAGGTTGTATTTTGTTCAATAGCATTCTTAGAAACAATCATTGGAAAAAGGTACGGTTCCTCATAACTCCTCATGATAATTGCTATCATAGATAATTCAGTTTTCATACTCACTTAACATAAGTTATTAGTACCACATCTTTAATATAGTATGTGAAAATTAGCATGATGAGTAGAAAAAGGTTCTTAAATCTTTATGACATAAAATTAGATTAAAACTCCTAAAGACAAGTATTGTTTTAACTTGGATTATATCTCAACAATATAGCATCAATACTTAGATAAAATAAGATAAGTATATAGCATATTCTCTTGGCATTGCCGTGATCACAAACTTAAGCAAGCATCAAAAGTTTGGAATGATCAAGTACACAACTAACCTAGTAGAGAACACTCATTACTAAGTAGGATCATGTACTATTAGGATGACATCGTCTTCAAATCATCTTGTCAAGATATAGCATGACTTCTCAAAATCATGCATAACAAATCTTGAAATAAGTAGATAAAACTTCATCTAAAGATCTTCAAAAAAAGTGAACAATTAGGAAAAAGGATATTTTCAACCAATTTGAATATATCACAGATATGACTGGAAACTATTTGAAAAACACTCACGTTTTCCTAAACCAGACTCATCATGGATAAAGATAGTAAATTCATAAGATGACCCTAAACATAGAGATGCATTAGGTAGAATACTCTATCCCATAGCTAGTACACCAAATATTATACGTCTATACTCTCAAGATGATTCCAACTCAAAACCATCAAACATTTAGGAACTTAAGAGACATCCCAAAAAAACAGGTGTAGAAACCATAATCTTCCCGAGAATTGGAGATATAGGAATTGTTCAAATAATATGTGTACTAATGTGAGACATTGTATCACATCATGATTTACTAAGAAACAAACGGTCCTTGCTACTTTAAGGCAAAGTGTGGAGAAAATTCTCGTGGTCAATATTGTTGACCTCCATAACCTTTTTTTTCTGTTGCAACATCATTGCAACTGTTCATCCCAGCAAAAGTTTAGCTTTCCATCATCATTTCCGTATTAAACAATGTTTAGATGATAAAACATCTCGAATTGAGAAAGTTTCTCAAAAGATAACATTGATAATCCTCTCACTAATACCTCATGAAAGAATCCTACTTCTATCTATGGTTTATTGAAACCTAGAAAGTAGTTAAAACAATTGTTCAAATCCTAGTCCAAACAAAAACGGAAATAAACAAACATATATTCTGATCCTGCGGATCCAATCGATAACAAGGGCGGAACCCTTGTTTGGGATCCGCCGGATCCGTGCTTTGCTGAGACTAATTCTCAATAAACAGACACTTTTTACTGTTCATTACACCCACTAACCACACTAAAACCAATTTGTTGACAACCCTTATCATCCCAAAGCTCAAATATTTCATTCGCCACAATTAACTCATTCCTAATCGATCATTGTAAGTACCCTAATCCATCTCAATCTCTTATTTGTGTCTAGAATTCATATAGGTTGCACTAAATTAAATTAGGGATTATCAAAAATAATGAGGCACTTCAAAAATCATGTTTTCAATTTGACACTACAATAATCATCAAATACTCCATTGAGATTACTTTTTCACAACTAGGAAAAACTTCTTTCAATCATTGTTCATACAAAATCAAAAACGATATAATCCACATATTTTTGGATCAGGAGTGTTTGGATTATCTCATATTTTACTACAAAAATCTTTGCTTCAAAAGAGTCGAGATAATCATACTCCACATTATTCTCATTCAGACACATATGTATATATTATGTGATTCTAACTTTAATTATATGTCTAGGAAAACCATGCCTCCCGCTACTAACTATGATCACAAAAAGACCACCAACTACCTACCCAAACATCATCAAACAAAGGGACTCTCAGAATCTCAAGTCAAAAATTTTAAAGCTTTAGAAAGTCGGTACGTTCATGAAGGCAGAACTGTAGATTCATCATTCTTAGAAGAAACAAACATCCGTGAACAAATGACTGTCATGCAATTTGATGCACTCCTAGACATAGATGAGCCAATCATCCCTAGGTTCATTCTCGAATTTTATGCTTCCGTGAAACTCATCACTGATGACCTTGGATCTTTTAGCATCCATTTCAAAATAAATCAAAATCCCTACAACTTCCCATTAGATCATTTCGGGGAAGTATTAGGCATTCCTAGAGAAGGAACTTGTTTCTACTCAGACAAATGGCCTTTAACCATTCTTGATTCAAACCTAGGTCGTGAACACCCATATGATACTCCTCTAACTCCTAAAGAAACAATCCGTGATCATCTTTTCAAGCCTAGAAGCAACCAAACTAAGAAACTCCGAGGAAAGGATGTTAGTCGTGATCCATTCGCTATGGAACTAAATGAACTTAAACCCGAATTTAAGAAACTTGAAGAGATTCTTAGAGCTAATGTCATTAGCACCATTGGAAACAAAGATCATGTGAATGCAAGCTTATGCTACATGCTCTATTGTGTGTCTACCCATCAAAAGTTCAATCTAGCCTACTATATCGCCAAAAGAATGGTCGATATACGTGTCTTAGGAAAAACCTCAATGCCATATGGAATGCTTCTTACACGTTTGTTTAGAGCTTCCATTCCTATTCCTCTAGACTCATTCGGCTTTGTTCCAGACTACGTCGAAATCAAACACACCTTCGTTCCGCTTAGTGACTATAGAGTGGCAGTAGGAAAAGGGAAACGGGCTCACACCTCATCCTCATCTTCATCATCATCATCAGCTAGTGATGAAGATGGTTTACCTAACTCTAAGCTTCCTCCAATTGACTACTTGAGTCAACTTCCTTCCCTTGATGATGAATCTGCGGAACATCGACAAGCAAAGGGAATTCTAAAGAATGTTGGACGATGGATGATGAAACTCCGCAAGGATCAGAAGAAAATACTTAAATTATTGAAAGATAAGTGAGAGTGTTTGGTATAATACGTTATTAGACTATGTATTGTTAAATTTATGTGCTTACTAAGACCTTATGATAGTACTTAACTCTTTTGTGGTATTAACTCAACTTGAACTAATGATAACATACATTGTTATCAATTTTCCGAATTTAAGCCACTGTTTGGCTTAACTTCCTTTGCGATGAAGTGTGATGATCTATTTTATTTATAACGTGTGTTAGAATCTACATATTTGGTAGCTTTGCTTTACATAATAGACAACAGATATGTTCCAGGAGAATTTTCGGGTTGTTATCGAAAAACATGAAATTTGCATTGCTCTCTGTTCCTTTTAGGATTTTTGTTCGGCGAAACTGGCGGATCCCTCAGTTTGGATCCGCCTAGTGTTAACATTGGCTCCGCCCATCTTAAACCTGCGGATCAAACGGATCCAAAAGTTTTGGATCCGCATGCTTTGTCAATTGGATCCGCAGGAATACACAGTAATCTTTTTCACAAAATCCAACTCTTTCCAATACTTAGATTGTAGTTTAGCTTTCTTAGATTATATTTAGACATCTTAGAGAAATAGGAAAATCCACCTCCCATCAAAATTTGAATATTTTGTCCTACTCATAACTCACAGACTCTTTCATTACCTTCTCGAAAACCGTGAATCAATCACATTTCTCCCTTTTGAGTCATCTTTCTGCATATCTTCATGTCAACTTCATTTCTATGGATTGACTTTGTCAATAGGACAAACTACTTTATCCTGTTCCAAGTCTTTGATATTTACACATCATTAATCCAAACACCAACTTCTATAAAAATGGGAAGTATAAATTAGAACCTTAAGATGGTCATAACACACTAAATCTTCATCTTCTTTACCTGTAAACCTCTCACAATGCACAAATCAAACAAATTTCATATGTCTAGACCATACAGACAAACCGCTAGAATTAGTGTTAGACCTTACTGACACGTTAATCCTGTTTCAAACGTAAGCTCACCAATCATATCCACCACTGCCACTACAACTTCTATCATAACTCCTATAGTCAACATGTCTTCATCTACAAAATCACCATCACCAATCATAATTCCACTAGGTACAACATCATCACCCACATATAGCACACCACCACCTGTAACTACTCCAATAGCTTCCTCACCATCACCTTTACCATCTGAAGAAAGAAAATCATCATCACCACTAAATTCACCCAACCTTCAACCACATGATCTACTTACCACTCTTCAACACATTGATGATTCAATGTGGGTAAATCAAACAAACACTCAAGAAAATGAAGAACATAACTCTAACCTTTGTGACACTAAGGATTTAGAAACTATGTGGCTAGCTTCCATCATATCTCCATCAACACCAACAAATTCCACTTCATAGAAGCTGTTAGCTTTTCATAAGTATCATCTTAGTATACTTATTCTTAGATTTCTTCAAGTTTTAGGGACCTTCTAATGTAGCTTCAAGTTTGAGACGTTTGTCACAAACAAATGTTCAATGAATAAAAGTTATATTTCAATATTTGTAGATGATCAAATATTTGTAGTACTATCTTACTTTAATACATGATAGATTTGGCCTCTCATTTTTTAGACAATTTTTTTTTCAGACACTAAAATTCTACCTACAAGCCTAACCACGGATCTGGCGGATCCCTCATTTTGGATCCGCCATGTGTTAGCGTTGGCTCCGCCATTCTTTAACCTGCGGATCCGAAAATTTGGATCCGCACGCCTTGTCGATTGGATCCGCAGGTATAACAGTAAACTTCTTAAAACTTTTTGACTCATCCCGATTCTTAGATTTTAGTTTCTAGTATTATTTAGAATAGGTTCACTGATCATTATACATCTTAGAATGATTTAGAAACTCTTAGAAACTTAAGAACAACATTTCCCACCAAAATTTGAATTTTTAAATTTAAGGAGTGAGTTACCTTTCCTATACAAACAAGGAACCCTTTTTAGGGATCCTTTAAATCCGTGGGTACATCACATCACAGGATTTTCCACTATCCCTTTGCATTTACTGCATATCTTCATCATATTACTCAACATAAGTTCTATGGATTGACTTATGTGATGTGATTTGCACAAATTTTTGTTCCAAATCATTAGGAACCAACATTCTCTATTGGATTTACATCAAATCCAAACACTAGTTTCTATAAACCATCTGTCTATATATTAAGATCATAACTTAGAGCAAAACTCACTCATTCACCTTCTTCACAACATACAACCTGTACATCTTAATTCTCTTAGCTCACCATGACCAAATCAACCAACTCCTCCACCTCTAGAACTCCAAAACGCACTGCCCGCATTAGTGTTAAGCCCTGTTGCTTCATAAATCTTGCTAACTCATCATCAGAGGAATCATCTCCTCTTAATATCTCATCTCCTATAGCAAGTTAAAATTTCCTTACTTTATCCACACCTACACCATCCAATGTTGTCATACAAACTCCACCTCCATCCATAACTCCAATAGCAACCACACCACCACCCGCTCCATCACAGACTGTCAAATCTCAATCACAACCAAACTCACCCAAACTCCAACCCATGGAGCTATTTAGGACTCCACCTACATCACCTCATCCATACCTTGATGACTTGGAGGATCTCCCACCAAGATCAACCAATCCTCCACCCATGACCTTTGAAGGTCAAGAGCCTATGCTTTTTCATCCGATTTTCCCGGATATCCATGGTCCTTTATACCATGATGCACCATCATCTCAACCTCAAATACCACCTCTCTCACCATTGCCATAGACGAGGCAATGTGGATCAATTTGCCTCAAACCCAAGAGGAGATTAGTGAAGAGCTCAACCGTCTCTACACTCTCTCGGGTATGGTAGATCACCGCCTCAATGAAGCCATGGACCTCCAAAACATCCTCATGAACTCCCTCCAAACACCACCACCAACCAATGAACAAGCATAATCACCACCACCCAACAACCAATCACCACCACCACCACCACAACCAAATGAGTCTACTCTTCCGCCCGGTTTTGCTCGCCATGATTGCAACATGTGTGAAAGAACCGCTCACATAGCTCAAAGGACAAACATTTTGGTGCACGAGCTCCAAAATGAAATGAGGTTCATTTTGAACCACATTCTTGAGCGTCTAAACGCCATCTCTCATCCTCCTCAATAGGAGAATTTTAGTCTCATTATATAGGACCTTTTAGATGTTGTTGTGGGACTTTTTATTTTTTAGGATGTATTTTTCATTTTCATGTAACATCATATTATGTTTGTGACTTTTGTCACATAATTTTCAATGAATGAATGTGATGTTTTTATGCTTATGAGTGATCAACATAAAGCATATTATCATTAGTTAGGTAACTAACATCATTATATAGCTACTTGGAATCTACATTCTAGTTTGATCACTTGTACTTTAGGTACAAAATTTTGATCAGACACTACATTTTGACTTTTTTAAGTCAACTAGATTATCATTCTTATTTGAATGACCATATCATATGCATTATGCTTCTCCATTGAGGCTATTCACAACTAACATTTCTTTTGCAGCATCTCATACCCTTCTAATGTATACGTTGGGACTCTTGTAATGGGGAGTATACATCAAGGGGAGCATTACATTTTTCTAACCATTTGTTTTGTAGGATCATGCATCATTACCTTGTTACTCCATTTAGGGGGAGTATCAAACAAGGGGGAGCTCTTAAAGTTCTCAAAATCGCATTCCGCTACGCAACTCTTCTTTTTGTTTCGACAAAAAGGGGAGAAAGGATTAAGTTTGCATAACTGTGAATCATCACAGTACATACACTTTTGCATAAAAAGAGTTTTTAAACTCAAATAAAACAAACTTAATCTATATTTTAAAGAACTCATGCTATATTTATTCCTTTGCTCAAAAATATACTTTATGTTTTGTCATCAACAAAAAGGAGGAGATTGTTAATACAAATATCGTCCTAAAAATTTTATTTATATTTTACGATCTTTACTTAGTTTTGTTAATGACAATTACAAAGTATATCCTTTAGCAAATTATAAATGCTAGCTAAAGTCTCTTTAAAACACATTTTACATTTCACAAGTTTACTTAGAATTACATTTTACACATCTACTAGTTTATTTCCTTAAAAGGAAACTTTATTTTTAAAATGATACAATGATATCATGGCATGCATCATACATAATATCTTGGCTAGATCTTCAAGCAAGATAGTTGACTTTGGAAGATTTTGATATGACATGACAAAGGTGTGGAGGATACAGCTGGATTTGGAAAGATTTCCAAAACTCTTAGCTGTCATTTTGCTGTCAAGTTGGCGGAACCAAACGATATAAAGGACGGATCCATTTTATGGGATCCGCCGGATCCGCCGGCTGTTCACCAGCTGGCCTATAAATAGCAAGCTGATCATTTGGACACACCATCACTCATATAGCCTAACATTCATACTCATTCATTTACATATCATCTAACATTTATCATTCATTCATTTCATTGATCTTTCCTTTTGTAGCAAAGGAAATTAAGCATCAAGGTTCAACACAGACGTGTAAAACCTTTAGCATAAGCTACTGTGTGATATAGTTGTAGTTCACACATCATTATTTGTATCATTTATCTCAGTGAGTGTGGTTAGTGTTTTAGTCCTCAAAACACAAAGAGTGTAGGGAGTGGTTGTACCCTTGTGAAAGAACCAAACAGGAGTGGTTGTACCCTTGTAAAGAACTCGACATCTAGCTTAGTGTCGGTAATTGTATAGGCGACGTTAGGTTGGTTCTACCTTGAAATAGAACCCGGTGTTTAGCTTAGTACCGGAAAAGGAAGTAAGCGACGTGTAAAGGTTTTCTCCACCTAGAAGAGAGTTTGTTTCTTAGTGAAGGATAATTCTCGAGTTAAAGGCTCGGGGAAGTGGAGTAGGACAAGGAAAAGAGTCCTTGTAGCCGAACCACTATAAACATCCGTGTTATGTAGTTTGATCATTTCTCTCTTTACTTCTTGGATATATTCTTTGATTATTTTTGTGTGCATAGTTTCATTGAATTCACATAAGTTACAAAACGGTTTAATTTAATTTTAAAATGGTAAAACTATTCAACCCCCCTTCTAGTTTTCCACAGTAACCATGGTCACAAACTGACAATAGAGATACTTACTGGTTTCAATTCCGAAAATCAAAAACTTCGACTTTAACCATTAACCTTCTTCTTCCTGCTCCTTCATTTTAACTACCGTGCTTTTCTTGCCAATGATTCATTAAAAAAAATTATTCTTTTGAAGAAACTTATTCATTAAAACAAAACGTTACTCAAAGACATAATTCACCAAAACGCCATAAATTTTTTATAAAGAAGATCTAAAAACAAACGTAAAAATCTGCCAAAGAAACTAAACATCAAAAAAGTTTGCACGCAAACCTGGTCTTGTGTGTGTATCTGTGGTTTTGTGTGTGCATTTGGGTCGGATATTTTTTTTTTTTTTTTTTGATAAGGTTTAATGTAGAACAGTAAGTACAATCAAGAAGGTTCTCATGGGAAACCATGTTCAGCAAATAAGAGATGTAGTTAAAACACATGAAAAATATCATTACTATGCGTATTACTTCACATATTTAATGAAGTACAAACTACCAACCTATGTGTATTCGTTTATTGCATCCAGTATACTTGCACAGACCATTCCCAAACCATTCATTAAACACACAATAAATGAACCTGCATCATTGTCATAAAATATTTTATAAACAAATTAATAATAAAGGTGTTGGGAGTCTTGCTTTACTTTAAAAAAGAAGCACTAAAAAAATACGTTGGTTTTTTACAATTAAATTTTCTCATTAATATTTTTCTTTCAAGCAGGTTGCTGCTACCGCCATTACATTCTAGTGTTGTTGACGACTTTGCACCCTATTATCTCTTTTGTAAGGGTGACATGCAGTTACGAATCAATAAGTAAAACATCTCAATACGTATACAGATATAAAGAAATGTGTGTAAAAAGTAATTTTGCATATCCGGTCATTCTAGACCATGGAACCTCATCAAAGGCCATGCGAGCAGCAGAAGTTCCATGATTGGTATCTCGTGAAGCGGCTTCAGCCACATTGCCCATGACTTCTGTCCATGAGTCACGTGTGAAGTTTGATGGAAAGCACTTTTTTTTACATGTTTTGATTATAAGACATAAGCTACCGAACATAGATACAACCTAAGGCGCTTAACCTGTAATGATTTTTAGTAAGAAAACTTACTTGAAGAACATGATCGATTTGTGCATCTTCATTGCTTGTTAACTTCGAGCATTAGTGAACCTTTGGATCTTTTCACTACTTCAGGATTTTCTGATGTCTCCGCTGCGTATAAACAGCAGCTACAAATCAATAAATTGGTGAGGCGATGCAAGGAAATGGAGGCTGACTTAATTGCGATTATAAGAACCTTTTTATCACAGTACTATTTTGAATTTCAATATATAATGATGAAGCGAAAAGTGTACCGCTTTTAGGGGGTCATTTAAGCCCTAAATCGTATTTATTTGATCAAATATTGCCCTAAATCGTTCCTTTTGTCATTTTAGGTACTTTGGAGAAGAAATCTGGAAAAGGAAGCATTTTGGACGTTTTTGGAGCATAAAAGTGAAGAAAACGACAAAGTCTCAAAATCGGCTTGAAAAGTACCTGTGACGGCGTCAAGCACCATTGTGACGCCGTCAACCCTTGACGCGCCAGAGAAGATTTTGGATGATTAAAAGGGGACGGCGTCAAGAAGGCCATCAAGAAACCCTAACCGCGGCAAGGTGACGGCGTCAGCTCTATAACGTGACGCCGTCAGATCTGATTTTTATATATATTCTCATAATTTTTAGTCATTAGTGTGTGCAACTTTGTGAGGAGAAACCCTAAGACGATTTTTCTGCTATTTTTAAGGGTTTTATACCCTTGGATCTCCCATGTTCAATTGAAGATAAGTAATCAATTAATCATTCAATATGTCTATGTGTTGTTTGATTATATCTTGTTCTTGTCTTTTATTTAACATGCTAGGCTAGATTTATCTTGTGTTTGCTTAGATCTAATGAAACCTAACTATTGATTATTGGTTGTTGGTGTGTTATTAATTGTATTGGATGATTGTTTATCGATGTTAGGCTTAAGAAAATTGGCTAACCTCCTATACGGTAACTTGCTTGAACGTCTTAAGAAACATGAACCAATGCGTACTAAGGTTTTTATGGTTGTATTTAATGCATGAGCGAATTCTAGTGATCCCATGTTAGGAGCTTCTTAGCCGGCTCGACATAGGAGTGAAGTAGGAGCTTATAGAGTTGGGGAAGTACGTACGCCACCCCACGATTGGTATTAAGGAATACACCCGTCATCCACGCAATTAATACACATTAATTAACCGGTAAAAGATAGTTAGGGAGTAAGGAAATCTAAGTAAACACATTTCTCTCCATATAAGTTCCACAACCTTTTTATTTTCAGTTATTTTATTTTATTTGCAATTGTAGTTATTTGGGTTAGTTGACTAGCAACTAATTCCGCCCACTCCTTCAAACCCAAGATTTTACTTGCTTTTATAAAAATATAAAAAAAAATACAAAAAGAATCTTCCCTCACCCTTAGACCTATTAGAGTAGTTTTTCAATCCTAAGGACACTATTCCCCTAGAGAACGATCAATCCCCCGGTACTTGCCACTACACTATATACTACATCGGTCAGGTACACTGCCTGGTGGGGATTGCAAGCCTCTTGAGATTCCTCGAGAGGTAAAACCTGTTGTAAGGTCGCAAAACCACGCATCAAGTTTTTGGCGCCGTTGCCGGGGAATAGTTATTGTTTAGGTTGAATTTTTATTTTATTAGGTCTACTCACTAGATTCCTTTCTAGTGAGATTTTTATTTTATTTTTCTAGGTTTTCTTTAGTCTATCTTTTTTCTTCGTTTCTTTGTTCGTAACCATTACCATCCGACATCATGGAAGGTGGTAATATCATTGATCCCAACAACCCACCACCACGACAAAACCAAACTCGTAGAGCACACACTTTAGGAGGATATTCCCTAATTTTGGATGATAACCCCCCTAATCCTAGAATCACTAGGAGCCGTAGCTCGATCAAAACTCTTGCCACACCCTATGCTGAACCCGAGAGGGAAATGCGTAAATTAAGGCAACACCACCAAGCGGCCGAACCATCCACGATCAATTTTGATGATGCCCTCTCCGAGGAAGAATCCAATCCTCACTCTACACCTCCTAGCCCTCAAACCAATCACGATATGGAGATTCCCGAAAACCCAATCCCTAAATCCCTCAAGGACTACTCTTCTCCCACCCCTCGCAGTTTTTCCAATGCTATTGTTTTTCCTAATGAACACACGAATGGGGTCTTGCGTGCAACCGACGTTTGGCTTGCCCAAAGTGTATGCAAGTTTCACGGATTGAAAAGTGATGATCCAATCCAACACATCAAAGACTTCCTGAAAATAGTGGATACCCTCCATACGGACGGAGCCACTAGAGATACCTCCCGGCTACGATTCTTTCCCTTCACCCTTTATGAGAAAGCCAAAGATTGGTATAACAAACTCCCCTCCGAGTCCATCTTCACATGGGAACAGCTTATCTCAAAATTCTATGAGAAATTCTTTCCCATAGGAAGAACTTCAACGTTAAGAGACGAAATCTTCCGCTTCCATGTTGGACCAGCTGAACCCATTCATGAATCCTGGATCAGATTCAAAGATCTAATTAGACAAGTCCCTCATCATGGCATTGAACTCTGGCTTCTTGTCCAAATCTTTTATGACAATGTCCCTAAAAGCGACCAATTTGGCATTAATAATTCGGTGAAAGGAAAAATAGCCAAACTAAGCGCTGAGGAAGGATGGAATAGAATTGAGGAATACGCAAATGATCAAGACGATACCTGGGATGAACCCGATTCGATCATGAGCGTTTCCAAGATCATGAAAGAGCCTCCTTTTGCTAGCCGGTTGAGTAGATTGAATGATCAAGTATCTTATCTAGACAAGTCACAACCAACTAAATGGTTATCAAACCCATACTTGATCTGTGACCAATGTGGTGGCCTGCATGAAGTGGAGGAATGCGGGGATGATACCACCACCGAAAAAGTATGCTTGTCAAGCCACGACATCTTCGATGATCCTTCGCTCTTAACTTTCTACCAAAACAATGATTTTACCCCTTGGGGAAATCTTGTGAGAGAAGAGGGAGGAGGAGAATATCCTGACTACAAGGTTAGGAGCACTTTTGAGGATAATCTTGGGCATTTCACGCTTGAAAAGAATCTGCAACTAAAAGGTCTTGACAACCTCATCAATAGCCAACAAAACGACCTGAGGGCCAAATTCGCAGAACTCAACGCCACTCTCGACGGCCTTGGCGAACCTCAAACAAATCAAAGAGATCCCTTACTCGCCATCACCACTCGTGCTGGAACAACTACTAAGGATCCACCTTACCCAGCTCAACTATCTAACGTCATGGAACCCGACACCCCTCATGAGGAGGAAGGTAATGTGAACGATGGAAATCCCGAGCAAACCCCTCCGGTAACTCCCTCTCCACCTACTCCAACCAAACAGCCCATTAAAGTCCCATACCCGTCCCGCCTCAAGAATCAAAAGGTCGAAAATGATAATAAAAGATTCTTGTCATATTTGAAGGATTCGGTTGTCACCATACCCCTTCTTGATGCATGTTACCATATGCCCAAATATAGTACGTACTTCAAGAAGCTGCTAACCAACAGAAAAAGGCTCGAGGGTCTTGTAACCTTAGGAGAAGAATGTTCTGTGGTGACTCAACGAGGGCTGCCAAAGAAGGTGGACGATCCAGGTAGTTTCACCTTGCCCTGTTCAATAGGATCTCTTTCAGTCAAGAATGCTTTAGCCGACTTAGGAGCAAGTATCAATCTTATGCCGCATTCCATGTTCCTCAAATTAGGGTATTCTGGATTGAAACCAACCCGTATGAACATCCAACTAGCCGATAGATCAGTCAAATACCCCTTAGGAATATGTGAGAATGTGCTGGTTAAGGTAGGGAAGTTCAAATTTCCAGTTGACTTCATCATCTTAGAGATGGAAGAAGATGACCTAGTGCCCATCATTCTGGGAGGCCATTCCTTGCAACTGCTCGCGCTGTTATTGATGTTCATGACGGCAAACTAACCTTACGAGTGGGGACCGATAGCTTAACCTTCGACATCAAGGACACAATGAATCTTTCTCTCGAAGCAGCTAATCGGCTGTATTTCATCGAAGAAATCAATGAACTATCCGACGAGATTGACAATTGTATAGATGAACAGGTGGAAGCTGGTTGGTTGCGAGATGAAGCTTTCTTACCCATCTTAGAGGAGGAGAAGACTATGGATGTGAACGCAGTCTCCTTCTATCCCAGACAAGAAATCGAACAGCTTGAGCTTCGTAAACCCGAGAACAAACTTAAACCTTCCATCATCGAGCCACCCACGTTAGAACTCAAGGAACTCCCAAACAACCTGGAATATGCTTTCCTCCAAGGAAAAGATCAACTTCCGGTAATCATAAACTCTTCTTTGAAAAGTGAACAAAAGGATAAACTCTTAGGAGTTTTAAAAAAATATAAAGGAGTTATAGCATGGAGTGTAGCCGACATCAAGGGGATTGACTCAACCTTTTGTACGCATAAAATCCTCATGGAGGAGGATTATAAACCCACCGTGCAACCTCAAAGGCGAGTAAACCCCAACATAAAGGAAGTCGTAAAAAAGGAAGTCGTTAAGCTCCTAGATGCGGGGCTAATTTACCCAATCTCAGACAGTCCATGGGTAAGTCCTGTACAGGTTGTACCAAAAAAAGGAGGAATGACGGTGGTTAAGAACGATAAGGATGAGTTAGTGCCTCAATGAACAGTAACTGGATGGCGTGTGTGCATCGATTATAGGAAGTTGAATGATGCAACCCGAAAGGATCATTTCCCTCTCCCATTTATCGACCAAATGCTGGAAAGGTTAGCGGGGCATGAGTACTACTGCTTCCTAGATGGGTTCTCAGGGTATTTCCAAATCCCTATCGCTCATGAGGACCAAGAAAAGACTACGTTTACATGCCCTTATGGCACCTTCGCCTACAAGCGAATGCCCTTTGGACTATGTAACGCCCCCGCCACTTTCCAGCGCTGCATGACAGCAATCTTCCATGAGTTAATGGAAGACAGCATGGAGGTCTTCATGGATGATTTTTCGGTCTTTGGAAACTCTTTTGATCGCTGTCTTGCTAACCTTGAGAAAATGCTCAAACGTTGTGAGGAGACTAACTTGGTACTAAACTGGGAAAAGTGCCACTTTATGGTAAAAGGCGGGATTGTGCTAGGGCACAAAATTTCAGGAAGTGGAATTGAAGTAGACCGGGCAAAAATTGAAGCTATATCCAAACTTCCCTATCCAACAACTGTCAAGGCAATCCGTAGCTTCTTGGGTCATGCTGGCTTCTATAGGAGATTCATTAAAGATTTCTCAAAGATAGCTAGACCAATGACTCAGTTGCTCGTGAAGGATGCCACGTTCGACTTCTCTCAAGAGTGCAAGGATGCATTCGATCGATTGAAGCAGGAACTCACCCAAGCTCCAATTATGGTCACCCCTAACTGGGAGTTACCCTTTGAAATCATGTGCGATGCTAGCGATTATGCTGTTGGAGCGGTATTAGGCCAAAGGATTAATAAACACTTTCAGCCAATATACTACGCTAGCAAAACCATGAATCCTGCTCAAGAAAACTACACTACCACTGAAAAGGAATTACTAGCCGTGGTATTTGCTTTTGATAAGTTTCGCCAGTATCTTGTCCTTTCTAAAACGGTTGTTTTTACGGACCATTCAGCTATTCGATATCTTTTCACTAAACAGGATGCTAAACCGCGGTTAATTCGTTGGATCTTACTATTGCAAGAGTTCGATGTAGAGATTCGTGATAAGAAAGGAGCAGAGAATCTTGCGGCTGATCATCTCTCTCGTCTCGAAAACCCCAGCCTCGCTGAATCTGACAAGAGTGAGATTCGGGAGTCATTTCCTGAAGAGCAGCTCATGTCAATAAATGATTCTGAACCATGGTATGCGGATTATGCTAACTACCTGGCGAGTAGAGTCATTCCTGAGCATATGAGCAGGCATGAAAAAAGAGGTTCTTCAATCAATTAAAGTACTACTTTTGGGATGAACCTTTCTTATTCCGAAGATGTCCGGATCATGTAATCAGGCGTTGTGTTTCGGAAAAGGAGGCTATCAGAATTATGAAAGAGTGTCATGCAGGTCCATCTGGAGGGCATCACGGAATGAACACTACTGCACGAAAGGTCTTCGACGCGGGATTCTATTGGCCTACAATATTTCGTGATGTGAAGGGAATGATACAGACTTGTGACGTGTGTCAAAGAGCTGGGAATATCTCTAGGAGGAATGAAGCCCCGCAGAATTATATACAAGTTTGCAAGGTTTTCGATGTTTGGGGAATTGATTTCATGGGACCCTTCCCATCTTCAGGAGGGAATGAATACATCTTAGTGGCCATTGATTATGTTTCGAAATGGGTGAAAGCACAAGCCCTTAGGACTAACGACGCCAGGGTAGTAATTCATTTCTTAAAAAAATTGTTCGCTAGGTTCGGAATTCCGAAAGCTCTTATTAGTGACAGGGGAACCCATTTTTGCAATTCGCAAATGGAGAAAGTTATGAAAAGATATGGAGTCTCTCACCGATTCTCCACCGCTTACCATCCTCAAACCAACGGTCAAGTCGAAAACACTAATAGAGCCATAAAGAGAATATTAGAGAAAACGGTCAATCAAAACAGAAAAGATTGGTCTTTTAAGCTCGATGAAGCTTTGTGGGCATTTCGAACCGCTTATAAGACACCAATCGGGACAACCCCGTTCCGTATGGTATATGGCAAGGCATGCCACCTTCCAGTGGAACTGGAACACAAGGCATATTGGGCACTTAAGGCTTTTAATTTGGATTATACGGTTGCGGGAACAAATAGATTCTTACAGCTCCAAGAGCTCGATGAATTGAGATTAGAGGCTTATGAATCTTCCATTACATACAAAGATAGGGCAAAAAGATGGCATGACCAACGGATTAAGAGACCCAAGGAGTTTTCAGAAGGAGACAAGGTCTTATTATATAATTCTCGCTTAAGGCTATTTCCTGGAAAACTTAAATCTAGATGGTATGGACCTTTTACCGTAAGGAGCTCCTCTAAAACCGGAGCCGTTGTGTTGATTGACGACGAGGATAGAGAATTCACTGTGAATATACAACGAGTCAAGCATTATCAAGAGAATGGTAATGAAATGATCAATGAGGAAGACATAACTTTTGATGAAGAAGTCACGTAATGTACGGTGACTTTGAGTCTAGCTACAAGACTCGTTAATAAAGAAAAGCGCTTCTTGGGAGGCAACCCAAGCTTTATTTGCTTTGTGTGTTTATTTATTTGTTTGTTTGATTTTATTTGCTTCCGTATGTATGTTTAATTTTTATTATTATTGATTCATGTTCGAAACTAAATTGTGAAAATGCTTTATCTTGTTTTTAACTTCGTCTTAACTACATATAAAGGTATTTTGCAAAAGATAAGTGTAAGGGAAATCCAAATCGGTTTATTAGAACAAATGAACATGAATCATAACAATATTAAATTAACATACATATTAGTAATTGTTTGAGTTAAATGCTTGTATCGAGTCATAATGATATTTTGCAGGATTTCCAGGAAATAAGGATTGAGTTTTTCCAGAAATTTTCCTGAAACTTAACATGAAAAATCTGTCAGATCACTTCTGACGGCGTCAGACCCCAGTCTGACGGCGTCAGGAACAGTTTTCTGGAATTTTTTTTGAAAGTTTTGTTTTTCTTCCGGAATCATAAAATGCTTTATTAAACCTCTAACTTATAAACTCCAGGAATCTGCAAAATAATCATTCCACAAGCATTATATCCTTATACAGATTTATCCCGCCGATGTTATGCAGGTTTTCGTGTTTGTTTTCTCAGGTTTAACAGGTTATTTTGGACAAGGAGATGTATGTGGAATCTAGCTTTTGGCGCTGCTTTATTCTTGAAGCTTCAACATTACCTTGGAAGAAGATCTAACCATGTTACCTCTTTATCCACCGAGCGAATCAGGGGAGTATTTGATTTCATTCTTTTACCTTATTTACTTTTACATCTTGTTATTTGAACATTGGGGACAATGTTCATCTTAAGTGTAAGGGGGTAAAGTACGATACCTTAGAGAATGCTATTACGCTTGATTTTTCGTTTGTTTAATGGTAGATGTGTAATAAAACTGAGAGAAATACCTGTTAAGGCAATTTTAGTGCCAAATTTAAAATTTTTTACAACATATAGGAGTGAAACTTTGGTCTTAATGAGCGTCTCACGGATAAGAGTTATATGACTAGCACAAAACCGTACCACTAAAAAATTTTCCACCCCCAAATATGTGAGGTTCGCCCCTAGAATTGGTAGGAAAAGCATTTATGCTATGATGTGTGTACCGGTAGCACTTAGATTCTAGAACTTGCGTTAGGACCATTCCGAGGCCACAAGTGAGACTACATTCGTGTAGTTAGATTTACTACATGATAAGAGGCATTAGGATTAACCCATTGTTTTACACCTGAGTTTTTGTTATAATTACATTGGCTACATTGGTCAAGTAATTCTCCCACACCCTTTGCGTTGTACTCATTTTTAGTACACGATACCCCTAGTACACCCCTCAGAGCCTATCTTTTCGTTTCTAACTTTAAGCATTTTACTTAAAGTAAGAATTTGTTTACACCCAACTTAAATGTACACCCAAATCGCCTTAGCCTACCTTGTATGCACTCATTTTTAGTGCATTATTGTCACAACATTTGTTTAAACCCCAAGTTAATTATCTAATTGATTACATGGTTGCTAAGTCGAGTCATATCCTTGTACATATTGTTTTGGGACGATTGGGACTCATGGGTAAAGTACTAGTGTAATGGAGTAATGGGGAAGAACAACATTATTACCCCCATATGTGCTAAATATTTTAAAAGTACTCCAAGTGTTTCGATTATCTTAATTCGAGTCATTAGAATAGTTAATTGTAAAGTTATGTAAAAGTTCAAGTGTAAGGGGGATACAACCCCCCTACGATGTATTATTTTGGATGGTAGGGCAAGAGTGTATGCAAAAAAAAAAAAAAAAAAAAAAAAAAAAAAAAAAAAAAAAAAAAAAAAAAAAAACGGACTACCATCCCGTTTCATTTTATGTTTATTTTATCTTTTTGTTTATTTTTTTTTCATTAGCTTAAGTCGAGTCTAGTCTTGGCTTAGCAACGCCATATTGTACATGTAATTAATCAAGATCTTTTAACTCGCCACCAGTAAAATATCCTTTATCCAACAAAACCGTGTTTATCATATCCCTACACCTAACGTTATAACCCGTTTAAAAGCCCTCTTTGATAGTTTATCTTAGGTGCTTACACCTAGTGGAGGAGGTTTTTGATCCTTTCCCAAGCCTATGGTAATCTATTTGCTATGACAGGTAGTGAGAGATATTATTCATTTTCATTTAGAGATATACTTTTATGACACCTGAGAGATGTGAGTATCTAAACACTACTTGTGAGGTGCTAGTTTGTAATCTCCGTGCTTATTATGATTAAAGTGGAACGACTATTTGTTGTAATTACTTTTATATTAGCGTTAAATGACCCCTAACTTGTATTTTGATTAGAATAAAAGCGCATTTGCTTGAGGACAAGCAAATCTCAAGTGTAAGGGTATTTGATGAAGCGAAAAGTGTACCGCTTTTAGGGGGTCATTTAAGCCCTAAATCGTATTTATTTGATCAAATATTGCCCTAAATCGTTCCTTTTGTCATTTTAGGTACTTTGGAGAAGAAATCTGGAAAAGGAAGCATTTTGGACGTTTTTGGAGCATAAAAGTGAAGAAAACGACAAAGTCTCAAAATCTGCTGGAAAAGTACCTGTGACGGCGTCAAGAAGGCCATCAAGAAACCCTAACCGCGGCGAGGTGACGGCGTCAGCTCTATAACGTGACGCCGTCAGATCTGATTTTCTATATATATTCTCATAATTTTTAGTCATTAGTGTGCAACTTTGTGAGGAGAAACCCTAAGACGATTTTTCTGCCACTTTTAAGGGTTTTATACCCTTGGATCTCCCATGTTCAATTGAAGATAAGTAATCAATTAATCATTCAATATGTCTATGTGTTGTTTGATTATATCTTGTTCTTGTCTTTTATTTAACATGCTAGGCTAGATTTATCTTGTGTTTGCTTAGATCTAATGAAACCTAACTATTGATTATTGGTTGTTGGTGTGTTATTAATTGTATTGGATGATTGTTTATCGATGTTAGGCTTAAGAAAACTGGCTAACCTCCTATACGGTAACTTGCTTGAACGTCTTAAGAAACATGAACCAATGCGTACTAAGGTTTTTATGGTTGTATTTAATGCATGAGCGAATTCTAGTGATCCCATGTTAGGAGCTTCTTAGCCGGCTCGACATAGGAGTGAAGTAGGAGCTTATAGAGTTGGGGAAGTACGTACGCCACCCCACGATTGGTATTAAGGAATACACCCGTCATCCACGCAATTTATACACATTAAATCAACCGGTAAAAGATAGTTAGGGAGTAGGAAATCTAAGTAAACACATTTCTCTCCATATAAGTTCCACAACCTTTTTATTTTCAGTTATTTTATTTTATTTGCAATTGTAGTTATTTGGGTTAGTTGACTAGCAACTAATTCCGCCCACTCCTTCAAACCCGAGATTTTACTTGCTTTATAAAAATATAAAAAAATACAAAAAGAATCTTCCCTCACTCTTAGACCTATTAGAGTAGTTTTTCAATCCTAACGACACTATTCCCCTAGAGAACGATCAATCCCCGGTACTTGCCACTACACTATACTACATCGGTCAGGTACACTGCTTGGTGGGGATTGCAAGCCTCTTGAGATTCCTCAAGAGGTAAAAACCTATTGTAAGGTCGCCAAACCACACATCATATAACAACTTATATAAGCTTTTATATTGGTGCACCTTTGAGATATTCAGTTTTTGAAGTAACAGAAACAGTTTTTTAAGAAATTGTCTGTGAATAGTGTATTGTAGCTATAAATCTTGAGTATTATACTATTATGGTTACCTGCGTATCTATTTGTTAGACGCATTAGCTGATTATTGTCACGGCTACCTTTTCCATACCAGATTGGAATCTTTGTGATACCACTGCCAAAGACAAACATGTTGAGTTAGGGTGTTATGTATGTGTGAGAATTCTAAGGTAGGTGATGGAACATTCTCTAAGTCCTGGACATCTATAAGTGTCCTTACAATCCGGCTTAATGGAGCCACAATTGCAACCCCTAACAGGAAATGAATACATGTCGCTGAGAAAATGACAAAAACAGTATGCACAAAGTTGTGATCATACCTAGAAACACAAAATCATAGCAGTGCAAACACCGTTTCCCTTCCTACCAAGCTCAGTATTTGCATTTGCAGCCGCCAAGCAGTAGCTGTTGCCGCAATGGGAAGCTGATTGCGCGTGATGTGTCGTTGCGGTTTTAGCAGTTTTAATGCCTACTCAAGTTTTAAATTTATATTTAGCCGACTTATCAATAACACACACACTTAACGAGCAGTGTACCCGGTCAGTATGAATATAATGGTAAGTAGAGTGTCGATCACTAAGAGTGGAACGTATTATCTCGTTATTCTAATCAGTATTTTAATATCCTAACGCAAGGGGGTTTCAGCCTGAGAGACTGGCACGATTTGTTTGCAATTAAATAATAAAATAAACCAATAGGCACGAATCAGCAAGTAGCACACACGTACACAGATAAATACTCGAGACAATAAGAGGGCTGTCCTTATGATTAAGTAGATTGTCACTTGTTTTATTGATAGCTTTATATGAAGTGTATGTAGTTAACCCTTTCTCGTTGGTCCTAATCTTATCGGCGAGTAAACCCTTAATGATTACTTATGTCTAAAAGTTATTCCTAAGTGATCAATTTAGTAATAACCGTGGGAGCCACATTATGTCCCGCAGTCAAATGCCCGCAAGCCACTAATAAACACAGAGGTTATCAATGCACTAATAAGTAGTAACCAAAGACATCAACATATAAACTTTAATTGATGGGAAAGCAAGTATTAAAGGGAGTGCAATCTTTCGTTGTCACATTACACAAGCCACCAATCCTGATGAATTAAAGTTTGCTAACACAATAAAACAAAACTACTTAATGAATTAAACACATGCAGCACCTTCTTACAGCTCTTGTATCCTTGATTTGGGTGTGTCTTGTGCTGCCTCCTTGACTGAATTCGTCCTTTGTTTCTCTGTTCGGACTTAGGTTATAATATAAATGTCTTCGAAATTCGTCTGGTCTTGGGGTATTTTATAGTTTCTGTCTGAGGAAGATGCGGCGCATCTAGGGAGTAGATGCGGCGCATGTACTTAACTTCGCGTGGGGTCCAAGATTATAATATTCAGGAATATTCGTACACCGCCAGAAGATGCGGCGTAACTCCATGATTAGATGCGGCGCATGTCCTCTTGTATCTTGGATCGTATCTGGTGATATCTTGATAGAGATGCGGCGCATGTCATGAGTGAGATGCGGCGCATCTGGAGCAGATTAGTCTTGATCTTCTTCATTTCAGTAGACTCTTAACTTTATGCATGTTTTGCTCCATAATCAGTCCAAAATCGCTAAGTTTCACCAAATGCTTGTTTTTACCTGAGAATTACAAAAGTAAACGATTAAGTATCAATCCTCATACATAATATAGTAAAACAAGTCAAATTAATAGGATAAAATGATAGTAATAAAATGTACTTATTTGAGTTCATCAAATATCCCCCCACTTGAACTTTACTTGTCCCCAAGTAAACCTTAGAATTTCTTTTATGAAAATGTATCCTAAAAGATTGTTAGGATTTATTTTTATATTTAAGCATGTATTCGTTTTTATTTCATAATCACACAACTAAACACTTAACGAATTAGAAGTAAAATAAAATAAGTCGATAAAAGCAAATCTAATCGTTTAACTGTCCATCGCGACGAATATTCTATCATAAGCTTGACAAGTATACACATCTCCTCCAACTAAGCTAAGGAATAACAAGTCTAAAGCGGTAAAAAGGGTTTTTTAGGCTTAAGGGTTAATTTATTCTTATCACTATCGATTCTACATATTCCAGAAAAGGCGACAAAATCACAAATACATGATCGAATCCACGAACACGATACTTGCAATTGCTCAAATCCTTAACTCGAATAGGCTAAAGATAGGTCCAACTTCACCAATAATAATATACAAAAAGGGCGACAAAATCATAAATACATAGCCGAATCCACGACTACGATACTTAAGATTGCTCAAATCCCTAATCTCAATAAATCAAAGGTTCGGTTGGATAAAGAATAATAGGGTATGGATAATATTTGGGATATAAATTGGTGTAAAAATAAAATAAACAAAACAAATAAACTAAAATCCTAAGTGTGGTTAATCACTATCCCAACCATCCCATGAATAAGACTCATATCATCGAATAACTCACGCTTTAACACTTGAAACACACGCTTTAGGTAGACACGAATTATACTCAACAAGATCTTAAAAGAATAAACCTTAATTGGCGTTCCCATAACTGCCAATTCCCATTCAATCCATAGATATAGTACAACAAATATGGTGATATCGACCACTTACATAACTTTACATAAGTTGGTTAAAACTAACTTCCAACTTTTCTTTCTTTCTTTTTCTTTTCTTATTTTTCGATTTTTCTTTTTTTTTTTTTTTTTTTTTTTTTTTTTTTTAACATAAAGATAGATGTGTAAAATTTCACCACATCACTATAATGATAATTCTGGATAATTTTTCCATACTTTTCATGACTTCAGAAATAATGGTAATAGTGAAAGTAGTAAACACACGAAAAATAAACTCAAAGATATACAATATTTACTTTCACTCCTATTACATTGTGCAATTTCCCGACCTAACCATAGATAATGAATTACGCACGCGAACACAGGTAATGTTAGGAAACACACTTTGCCTATAGCAATTAACCAACCACGGATTCTAATCTACAGGGTAGGCTAAGGTGTAAGGGTGTAACGAAACATTTTAAACATAAAGGGGTAAGAAACGAAAGGAATGGCTCTGAGTGTTTTTCTAGGGGTATCTTACTCTAAAAATGAGAGTAACAAAGGGTTTATACGGGGGTTAACTAACCAGTGTAGTCAGTTAATAACACATAACATATAATAGGCTTTTTGGGTGTAATCCTAGAATTTTACCAATTTAGACAAGTCATTCCAATTATATAAATAATACTCATTATGGTGGTCTCGAACAGTATACAAGCCAAGTTCTAAAGTTTACAAGTCACCGGCACACTCATAGATTTGTGAATTTGAAAAATCACAATTTTTGAAAATAACGTCATGTGTGCAGCTATGCAACTTAGATCTTAAACAAAAACATGCACAAAAAAATTTTTTTAAGTTTGATATATTAAGCACATTTTAAGCATAATTTTTGAAAAGTTTAGGACAAGTAATTGTTAAGTGTTCTAATTCTCCAAATCCCCCACTTAAGTTTAAACAACGTCCTCGTTGTTTGTATAAAAGGTTTAAAAACTGGAAAATAAAAGAATTAGAACAGAAAAACTCCCCTGAGATTTGCTCGGTATGATCCTCCATTTGTATTAGAGCAAAAATCATCTTCCTTGTGGATTAGGACGTTAAAGCTTCATACTTGATGTATCCACAGGAAATCCAGGAAACTATAATACCCCAACACTTTAAAAACACCTAAGATAAGAAAGGTTCAAGCTTTGCATAATACATTAGTAGTTAGGAAAAATAAAATTAAAAATTAAAACTGAAAATCATCAGGAAGAAGATACGCCGTATCTTATGGAAGAAGATACGCCGTATCGAGCCTAGAATTAATACGGATCAGAATAAAGATGCGCCGCATCCTTAACCAGGGATGCGCCGCATTAAAAATAAACTGATAAAGAGTTTTAAAGTCGAAAATAAAAATGCAGAAAAATAAAATAAGATATGACCATTGCAGGAGATGCGTCGCATCTCAGAATTGAGATGCGCCGTATCCTCATGCGGCCTGGACTGACTCGACACAGAAAATAGAATAATAAAATATAAATCCGGGTTGTCTCCCGGTAAGCACTTGTCTTTATTCCAGAGTCTTCAAGTTAGACTCACGTTCAGCTCTTTAGTATCGATCATTGAAGGAGTCGGAAACATCGCGCTCCTTCATCGCCAATTCAGTAATATTGAACACTCCTTGCTCGTCCTTAATTTCCACGCCGTTCCTCTTTAATATCTGTATAAAAAAGGGTCCTGTCCCTTTCGGGCAGAGATGACAAAATGATAGACGGGAAATTCTTATTATCATATAGGCACAAATAAGCAAGGTGGGGTGGTAGTTCAATAAACACATCATTATTCAAATTCGTTTTCTCAACTACTCTCCTACGTTTATTAATTACTACGCAATCATACCACTCATCATCAGAATCATTAACAACATTGCGTCTAAGTTCGGTAGGTACATTAAGGTCAATGAATTCCTCAAAGTTCTCATGATTAGGATTAGTTGAGTTGTTTTGAATCAATGTTTCTCCCATAAGTCTAGCTTCAAGATCGAGGTCCATACGCTCTCTTAATCCTAGTACATAAACACCTCTAATTATGCTTTTAACCGATCTTGGCACTTATAGACTAGTTTATTATTCCCTACCCTTAATGAGATTTTTCTCTTAAACACATCAATCTTAGCATGGGCAGTAGACAAGAAAGGTCTTCCGAGAATTAAAGGAATCTTAACATCCTCGGGCATGTCTAGTATAACAAAGTCTACGGGAAAAATAAACTGCTCAATCTTAACTAGCACATTATTAGCAATCCCTTCAGGTCGTTTTACCGTTTTATCAGCCAATTCAATAAGTAATTTAGTTGGTGCTAATTTTCCTAGTCCTAGGGTAGCGAATGTCTTAAGAGGCATAACACTAACACTAGCTCCTAAGTCAGCTAACACATTATTGAAAGATATATTATTAATAGAACAAGGTAGAGTAAAACTTCCTGGGTCTCTTTCTTTATGAGGCAAGGCATTTGAGTCGGTTGCAGGGCTCTCTTCTTTCATTGTTGCCTTGATCTCCTCTTCAATCTTTGTCTTCTCTTTTAGTAGTCTCCTTAAGCTGATTGAAGAATTAAAGAAAAATTCGGGTCTTGCACCATCATTACCATTCATCGATCTTCTAGGTATATTAGGAGTGACTTCTTCAGTGGTGCTTATGGCCTTGACATGATCTCTTGGGTTGGTTTCAGTTGAGCTCGGTAAACTTCCACATCCCCTTTCTTGAAGAACTTTGCTCATTTGACCAATTTGTTGTTCCAATGCTTTGATCGAAGCTCCTTGATTTCTTGTAGTAGTGTCCGTTGAAGCTCGAATTTCTTTGATCATAGCAGTATTCTCTTCATGTCTTTTAGCAGCATCGGCCATAATTTGCTTTAAAGTATCATCTAAAGTCTGCCTCCTTTCTTGATAAGCGGGATTGAAGTTGTTCCTTTGATATATTCCCGGTGTAGCTTCCCTAAATCTCCCCGAAGGTCGGAATGGTTGTCCAAATTGGGTGTAATATGCTTCTTCAAATGTCTCACTTTCATTCTTGTTCGGGCAATCTTTAGTGTAGTGAGGTCCTTCGCACTTTTCACATCCAACTTGGGCAGCATACGCTCTTTCATCGCGCTTCTTCATCTCTCTACTAATTTTATCCAATTGAGCTTGAATAGCAGCAATCCCGTCAAAATTAGTGCTGCTCTTAGATCTAGTAGAGGTCCCATCGTGCCATTTTCGAGAATGATCGGCAGCTTCTTGGATCGCTTTCCTAGCATTAGTTGCACTCATTTGAGGTACAGCTCCCTTAGCATCCAAGATCTGTCTAGTTGGCACGTCCAGTCCCTGATAAAACAATATTATCTCCTGCATAGGGGTTAGATAGTGTTGAGGACATTTTATCAATAAATCTTTAAATCGTTCCCAAGCTTGATAAAGGGTTTCATCAGGCTCTTGCTTGAAACTATTGATAGCCTCCATCTTTTTAGCAGTCTTAGCAGGTGGACAATATCTCTTCAGGAATTTGCTCTTCAAACCTTCCCATGTAGTGATTGAACTAGCAGGTTCATTCCTTAGCCACTTGTTAGCAGCTCCTTTTAGTGAGATTGGAAAGATTCTTAGCATGAGTTGATCGGTATTTACTCCTTCTGAGGTAAACAAATCTGCAATCTCCAGGACCTTTTCAACATGCTCATTAGCATCCTCTTGTTCCGTCCCACTGAAAGCATTCTCTCTGAGCTCTTTGAGAAACTGACCCTTCAACTCAAATTTTGACTTGTCATCAAACTTAGGTCTAGCAACTCCTGAAGTGTAATCAGCACGGGTATTGTTCATGTATTCCTCCATAGTAGTGTTTTCGCCCATTGTTTCTGTTTTAACTTCCTCTTTCTCTTCAGAAAAGTAATCAAGCTCGAGTGAACTTGAAAGATCAAAGCTTCTTGTGTTGAAAAGCCTTTTAAGCGAATGTAGGGCTCGTTCAGGATCTTCGAAAGGTTGAATCAAGTTCTTCGTAGAACTCCTGGTCATGCACTTCCTGAAATCAATCACAACAGCATCAGTAGGGTATGCCCAAGAAAGTAATATATCAGATAATTAATAACGAAAACGGAATACGAAAAATTAAAGTTACTGATATCTGCAGACGATGCGCCGTATCCAAAAAGTTGGATACGCCGTATCTTAATACGTTAAAATTAAATCAGACTTTATTCAGAAAATAGATACGCCGCTTTAGAATATATGAATGCGCCGTATCGGATTAATTAATCAAAAATCAGCTTATCTAATTAAAATTAAATGCGTCGTATTAACGAAAGTTAATGCGCCGTATTTTCGTTACGTTTAAAAATAAAAGATTTTTGATTCAGTAAAATGCGCCGTATCGATATAGATCGATACGTCGTATCTGTTTAATAATTCGCAAACTGTTTTTAATTAAAATAATAGATACGCCGTATCTGCTAAAGCAGATGCGTCATATGGCGTCAACGTTTAAATTTTTTTTTTTTTTTTATCAAAAACAGATACGCCGTATCTGCAAAAGCAGATGCGTCGTATTACTTTATCGCTTTTTCTTTTAAAAAAAAATTCGTATTAAAAACAGATACGTCGTATCTTGGGGAAAAGATGCGTCGTATCGAATTAATTAAACGCGTTGTATTAAAAAAAAATTAAACGCAATACGCCGTATCTGAGAGATCAGATGCGCCGTATCGTTTGATTTAGCACAGTACAACGATAGCAGAACAGAAAAAATACGAAAAATAAAAACAAAAACACACAAACAAAAATAAACACACAAAAATAAAAGAAAACAATTAACACACAATACAACAAATATGCAAAATAGTACAATGATGCAATTAATCTAATAAAAAGAAAAACCTAATTAAAATACTAATCAAATTAACAGATAATAACAATTCACTCCCCGGCAGCGGCGCCAAAAACTTGATGCGCGTGATGTGTCGTTGCGGTTTAGCAGTTTTAATGCCTACTCAAGTTTTAAATTTATATTTAGCCGACTTATCAATAACACACACACTTAACGAGCAGTGTACCCGGTCAGTATGAATATAATGGTAAGTAGAGTGTCGATCACTAAGAGTGGAACGTATTATCTCGTTATTCTAATCAGTATTTTAATATCCTAACGCAAGGGGGTTTCAGCCTGAGAGACTGGCACGATTTGTTTGCAATTAAATAATAAAATAAACCAATAGGCACGAATCAGCAAGTAGCACACACGTACACAGATAAATACTCGAGACAATAAGAGGGTTGTCCTTATGATTAAGTAGATTGTCACTTGTTTTATTGATAGCTTTATATGAAGTGTATGTAGTTAACCCTTTCTCGTTGGTCCTAATCTTATCGGCGAGTAAACCCTTAATGATTACTTATGTCTAAAAGTTATTCCTAAGTGATCAATTTAGTAATAACCGTGGGAGGCACATTATGTCCCGCAGTCAAATGCCCGCAAGCCACTAATAAACACAGAGGTTATCAATGCACTAATAAGTAGTAACCAAAAACATCAACATATAAACTTTAATTGATGGGAAAGCAAGTATTAAAGGGAGTGCAATCTTTCGTTGTCACATTACACAAGCCACCAATCCTGATGAATTAAAGTTTGCTAACACAATAAAACAAAACTACTTAATGAATTAAACACATGCAGCACCTTCTTACAGCTCTTGTATCCTTGATTTGGGTGTGTCTTGTGCTGCCTCCTTGACTGAATTCGTCCTTTGTTTCTCCTGTTCGGACTTAGGTTATAATATAATGTCTTCGAAATTCGTCTGGTCTTGGGGTATTTATAGTTTCTGTCTGAGGGAAGATGCGGCGCATCTAAGGAGTAGATGCGGCGCATGTACTTAACTTCGCGTGGGGTCCAAGATTATAATATTCAGGAATATTCGTACACCGCCAGAAGATGCGGCGTAACTCCATGATTAGATGCGGCGCATGTCCTCTTGTATCTTGGATCGTATCTGGTGATATCTTGATAGAGATGCGGCGCATGTCATGAGTGAGATGCGGCGCATCTGGAGCAGATTAGTCTTGATCTTCTTCATTTCAGTAGACTCTTAACTTTATGCATGTTTTGCTCCATAATCAGTCCAAAATCGCTAAGTTTCACCAAATGCTTGTTTTTACCTGAGAATTACAAAAGTAAACGATTAAGTATCAATCCTCATACATAATATAGTAAAACAAGTCAAATTAATAGGATAAATGATAGTAATAAAATGTACTTATTTGAGTTCATCAGAAGCGCAATTGTCTGTCCTTCACTTATTGCATGTTTATTAACCTGTAATTATGTAGGGATAAATATAAAATGTGGAAAAAACATGGTTATTCAGCTAAAAGTACAAAGGAGATGAAAAAAAAAAAAAAAAAAAAAAAAAAAAAAAAAAAAAAAAAAAAAAAAAAAAAAAAAAAACATAAACTGTTGTTATATTTACCAGGGATCACTGGTTCTTTCTTTTATACGTGATATTAGTGAAGGCGTTTGGTTTAATATGATGAACGTCAGTAACTCGGAAACCTAAAAGTTAAAAGAAACTTGTTAAAAAAAATCAAAATTTTGTAAAATTTACAGTCACAACCGAAAACTTTTAACACAATCATGGTTACCGTTTTCAACCTCTCTCAAGAAAAGCCATTTTGCTGACCTGAGATCTATGCCTGCAAGACATGGAAGAACCATCATATTCGAGGAATCTAAACTTCATATAACCATTCCTTCTTATATCATATTCTTTCTTATTATATCATATTCCTTCTCATATCATACTCATTCAAGATTATAGAAAAAAGTAACTGACCTCAGCCCCCAATAGGTAAGTCTGCACCACGATCTCCATTCTTTCTTATATCATATTCGTTCTTATTTCTGAAGTCTCATAACTCTTTCCAGCCATCATTTTGCTGCAATGGCAGGTTTAATACACGTTTAAAAAAACTATGGTTGTGCCAAACAGCCACTTACAAACGTATTATAATCAAGTCCTAATTCCAACAAAACCAAACCCCAATTCTAACAAAACTCACATACTATCACTAACCACTAACTTCAAATATCCATATAGCTTATACACAGCGTATAATTTTCACAGCATTTCAATAATTTGGCTAAAGGCAGAACCAACCCTAAAAATTAACAATCATCAGGAAAACATAAAAACTTACTTGGGAGATGCACGTCTACGGGTCAAAGTATCTGTGAATAATCGGTGAGTGGATGAGCCCTGCATCATCAAATTTCCTGTTAATGTTCACACAAAAAAAAAAAAAAAAAAAAAAAAAAAAAAAAAAAAAAAAAAAAAAGGTATGGATTAACAAAAGTATTTTAACCTTCATTTTCATGTAATTAAAAAAGCATGGGTTAATTATACAGTAGCAAAACTGAAAAACAATTTTACCTATTAGACCCATCCATTTAGCCACTAATTTTGTAAACCATATGATACGAAGCACATAAACAACATTTAGGTCCTAATCTTATTCTTGGTATATACCTCAAAACGTTCTGATGTGTCGGAATCATCATCATCAATAGCTTTGCCTATCTTCTTTTTTAGGTCAACTGAAAAAAAAAAAAAAAAACATTATTAGTTGCTTTCTTTTAAGTGTATAGAGAGGAGTATGATTTAGCCAAGTAAGCCATGAAATATTAGTTAACCCACACACATGAAATTTATGTGATTTAGATTTGCAGAAGGTGTGTGTTTGTGTGTGTTTGTTGTGTTGGTCGATGTTAATGAGAAAGAGGGAAGAAAGATCGAGAATAATTATATTTGTGACCGAGTGGAAGGAGGAGGTTTTGAAGCGGAAAGATCGATTATTAGATTTCGTGTGTGTGTCTGTGTGTGAAGTTAAAGAAGAAGAAGTGTGAAGAAATGTCTAGAATGGGGGGAGAGGCGTGTTTTTTTTTAATTTAATTAGTGGGAAAAACGGAACGGGTACATTAATATAACGGATGAATAGTGAAAAACAGTTGCATGAACAGTACTTGAACGGGGTTCCAACCAATAAGAAGCATTTTTTTGTATAACGGAAAAACTGATGTTTAAATATATTTGATAATTAGAAGAAATGGAATTTGCTTCGGCTAAGTTCAAAAAAAAAAAAGAAATGGAATTTAAGTAGAGGTCAACTCAAGTCGTGTTGGGGTTAACTAAACCTACTTTTACGCTACAGTCTTGATGTTATCGTGTTTTTCATGCACAGATGTGGTATTTTCCTTCCCAAACACAAGTGATCAGGTTTTCTCTTCTTTGGCGGTTGTTGCACCCAAACGGGAAAAAACTGAACACACAGAGGATGGGTTATAGTATTGATTAGCAAAGTCCTTCAAGATGATTCTGGATATGAGTAAACATAAGATTGTACCAAGTTCACATTCCAAATGCGATGGATAAATTAAACGACGTTGTACACTACTACACTCACAATTACAGTCCGACACCTATAATTGTTTTAGCTTATTATCACACCCATACTCATTTTATTTCTAATAAGAAACCAAATGCTACTAAGATATCCCTTGTAATCGCATAAACTAACAAAGGTGTAGGTTCAAGTTTTATTAGAGAGAATTTTTACATATTGGCCGGAAATTGAATATTTATATCAAAAGAGTCAAACAAGCTTATGGTTTTCTTAATCTTTTCTTTATTTCAAGATTTTAAACCTCTTCCTGTAGCCGAAACCAATAAGTATAGCTACTATTGCCTTGAGCAACGAGGGGCGGAAACCCATATAACACTACTTTCAGGCTTCCTAGGGATCAGTTTTTGGGAGTCATCAACTCTGTTTATTTGCAATCCTAGATACGAAGTATAGTTTATTAGGAGTGAATTAACTCTTTGTTACAAAGCCCTCATACCAAACGCACCATAAGATCGTCCCTTTGTTTACCGTAAGATCGTCCCTTTGTTTACCGTATAAAAGCAAAGGGTGTGTTAACGCAACAAGGGGTGAAAATTTCACTTTCTTGCGTTAAGGGTGCGTTAACCACACCGGCCTCGTGCGTTAAAGCCGCGTTAACTTCCCACGTTAAAGCTTTAACGCAACGTTAAAGGCTATTTTGAATTTAAAATAAAAAAATCACTTTTACCCCTCAAATGTTTTTAGTATTTGAAAAAGAATAAAAAATAAAAATAAATAAAAAAAAAAAAAAAAAAAAAAAAAAAAAAAAAAAAAAAAAAAAAAAAAAAAACCCTTGGTTCTTAAACGATACAGTTCGAGCGGGATAACCAAATTCAAATTCAAATACGAGCGGGATTATTTAATTCCAAAATTGGAGCGGGATTTATTTAAATTCAAAGCTGCCTATATATACAACTCTACCGGAGTTGTTTATCACACACACAACTCATACACACAACTCACACACATATTCTCAACAATGTCTCGCAAAGACTTTTTCCAACAATTCCCCAGTCTACAACAAGTGCTAGAAGATATCTTTCCACCAGAAGATGAAGTTTATCACACTCCACCAGAAGATATCTTTCCGGTATTCTAACCGAAAAATGAACCGGTAAACACTACATCGGTTAACACTCCACCAGTTAACACTTCGCCGGTGGACCACCAAAACAATTCGTTTAACTTTATTGAGGAATATCTCCGAGAACTTGAGCAGGATGAGGCAATACTGAGAGATATACGAGAAAACGAGGCATGAGAGGAAGCTGCTCGTATGGAGCAGGAAGCCAGGGATGCAGAACATCTTATGGAAGCAAAGTATTATGCTGGCGAGTTTAGGTCCTCTTCGAGTGAGGAGGGTTATAACTCAGATGATTCATTTTCTTAATTTGTAATTTTATTTTCATTACCGTATCGTAGTTTGTATTAATCATTCTATGTATTTCGTGTTTTTACTTTAATGTTTAATGTAATTCGTGTTTTAACTTTAATGTTTAATGTAATTCGTGTTTTAAATGTTATGTTTTTTATTAAATAAATTATTAGTTTTAGTTTAGGGGATGATTTTGAAAATAGTTGAGTTAAAGTTGAGTTAAAATTGAGTGATGATAAGAGGTGTTTTTTTTTTTAATTAAAGGTGAAAATATTAAAACTGATGTGGCACTAACATGGCAATTACTTGGGGTTAAGATAACTAATGCTCTAGAAGGGGAAAATGAATCTGGTAGTTAATGGCAGGTGAAACGGTTGGTCAAAAGAAGCAAATAACGCATAATGTACAAGTCACTAGCTCAGTCGTGTGACACTGATGCATGCTTTTTTTTATGTTAACAAGGTTGGGTAAACATTGTTCACCTCACTTTCTTAATTATACTTTATATGTACTTGTTTACGTGCACATTTATTGGAGACCCGAATTTATTGTCGGAAGTGGACCTAAAATTTAATATAAAAAAGAGTAAATTACACGGATGGTCCTTGTGGTTGGCGTTGACTTTCACGTATGGTCCTTTGACTTTTTTTTTTGCACTCACAGTCCCTAACTCAGAAACTACTAACACATATGGTCCCTTGACCAAACGGACGTCAAGTTTGACCGTTAAAGCCCCTCATGTGACTTGCACATGAGGGTATTATGGTCATTTTAATGTCCCACAAGGACCATATCTGAAAACCACCATAACCACCCCATTTTCCAGATTTAACAAAACACCATCACCACCGCACCACCATCAAATCGCCAGCACACCACCATTTTCTAATATGATTCTATCTAAGATGATGAACAAGAATGCAATCCTCGGTTTATCATAATTACGAGTATAGTGGGTCACCATCTATTACTTATACATTCAAAACTTGAATCATATTATACGAAAACCAACAGACCAACTAGTGATCATCTAAAAGTTTATTTATAGGCTTATAGCTAATAATCCTAAAGAGAAAGGATATTTAACAACATACAAACCATTACCGAATTTGTATCAACTACAGTTCGTGCATCGAACAAGTCCATTCTCATTACAATCAGTACACTTCACAGTCACAGTCGATCCCACTCGTTCTCCATCCACCTCTTTCTCCAAAACCTTCACCATCTTACAGCTTCCACTACAGCCAAAACACGGGAAAAATCTTGCACAACCACAAACCTCACACACATACCCTGCTTTCGACTTTGGCAACCCTTCAAGCAATTCACCCAAACAACCGTCTTCCACAATCCTCAAACACTCATCAACTCCACCGATATACCTCCCTTTCACAAACACTCTAGGTGGCACCATTTCCGCCTTTTCCTTCCCCGAAACCCATCCAAAACCGCTCTAACTAGTCGTATAAATCACCACTTTTTCCTCACCATCAGGTGGACACAACTCCTCAAACCCATCCAAAAAACTCGATTTCACAACACATGTTTTGCTCAAAAACACATCTGTATCACTAGACCTCAAATTTCCTGGAAAAAAAATTGAATCTTTATGATAAGGACTTGCAATTTCATCAAATTTTGCATCTTTTTCACATGGGCCTAATTTTTTTTGCAAAAAAATTGAATCTTTAACATCAAGATCCAACTTTTTATACAACTTAGGATCTTTATGACATGGGTTTGAGTCATTTTTAAGTAAAAATGAATCTTTTTCACATGGGTCTAATTTTTTTTGCATAAAAGTTGGATCTTTATGAAAGAAATGATACAAACTTTTTTTTGACAAAACAGGTTTCCAAAACAGGTTTATGGTGGGCTGTGGAAATGATGATACAAACTTTTTTCAAAACTGAAAAAAAATAATGATACAAACTTTTTTTTTGTGATGAAATGTTGATACAAACTGTGATGAAATTCTTCGTGGTAAGGTGGAGGGCTGTGGAAATGATGGTGGTTTATGTTGGAGGTGGTGGTGTTGTGGATGGCGGCATGTGATGGTTGTGGGTGTGAGCGGCGGTACAGAATGAAAAGGGGAGAGAGAAACAATATAGGTTAAGGGTTTTTAGCAATAAGGAGATGTATATATATAGATTTAATATGAAGATGTGGATGTTGAAGATGATGGTGATGGTGGTTGTTGTGGTGGTGGAGAGAAATAAATGAGAGGATTTAGGGTGGGGAAAGAGATATAGTAGGGAAGAGAGTTGCTACAGTGTTCGGACGAAAATACCCTCATAATTAGCCAACTTAACGCCTTGACCAAACGGACGTTTGGTCAAGGGACCATATGTGTTAGTAGTTTCTGAGTTAGGGACTGTGAGTGCAAAAAAAAAAGTCAAAGGACCATACGTGAAAGTCAACGCCAACCACAAGGACCATCCGTGTAATTTACTCTATAAAAAACGATGAGCACCACGTGCCCGTGAGTCATAATGCTCGCGTTATAGCAAAAAGTGTTATTACATCAGTACTTTTTACCTATAACTAAACACAAAAACACTATCATTCCAACACTCAAGTTATCGGACACACTTGGACCTCACAGTTTTTAAATTTTTTTCATTTATTCAAATAAATAACACATTAAAATAAAACATTACATAATCTAAACAAAACAAAACATTACATTTAAACCAAATTTTATGCATATTAGGACTAATAAGGCCTGTTTGGTAGGGGCTTTTTGAGGAGTTGTTAGCTTTTTGTTACAAAAATAATCTCCTTTAAAATAAGTAGCTTCGTTTGGATACATTAACTTCAAGCTTTTATTTCAAACAAATAGCTCCTAAATGAAAAGCTGATTCATGAAGCTTTTTAAACATCTTGGAGCTGTTAAAACTTTAAATTACTGATATACCCTCCAAACATTTGTTTACAGTTATAAATATGTCCTTTTATGTCATTTTACATCTTATAATTACATTTAACAGCTAACTTACCAAACACTTTTATTGAAAAAAAAGATACAGCTTGTAGCTCATGTTAACAGTTTTGCAGTTTACAGCTTACAGTTAACAGCTTACAGCATACAGCTTATAGCTAGTTTTGCCAAACATACCCATAATGTAATAAGTTGAATGCAATGACTAACAATATAAAAAAATTAAGGACAAGATACGTAAGAAAACAAACCATAAGAGATTAAATACGTAAACAATTATATCAACATGGTTTATAGTTAATGAAAAAAAAAAGGGATCATGTAGGCTGGTGGTGACGGCGCCAGAACTGATGGCGCGACTCACGGTTTTGTCCTCACGTTATGGGCTGGCATTTTTCGTACGCGCGAATCTTTTCAGCCACCCACACCGGGTGCTCTAAAAGATGAGACATGTTATATATATTTCTAGCTAATGTTCCTAAACATATTCCTAAGGCTAACTGGAGTGGGCGTGAGCCCTCACCGAGTGAGAGGTGGGTCACGCGCGAGCCCCATTCCGAAGCCGACTAGTCACGCGTGAGGAAGCACAAAAAGAGAAGGGAAATGTGACTGGCTCAATTTTTGTTTTGTTGAAAAATTCTAGGCCCCCTTTTAAAAACTATCCGTTGGTTTTTTTTTATAAATAAAATAAAAATAAAAAATTACACTACCACATTTTTCAACTGTGAATATCTCAAAACTTCACAATTTTTATGTAACACCCCCAGAAATCGGGTCCAGCGGAAGCATACTTTTCGCTAGGGTGCTACTCAATTGGTATCACAACACAAGTACAAAGAACGGTTTTCACCACAACCATTTAGAATATATTTGAGAAATCCAAAAGTGTTATATTTACATTATGAAAAGTGGTGCGGAAATAGGCCCTAAAATAAGTTAAACGGTCCCAAATGTTTATCAGAGTCTTCTATGACCATGCCATGCCCTGCCAAGAGCCTCCAATAGCGTGCTATCGCTTAATACCTGAAAATACATGCTAAAGTGTCAACACGAGGTTGGTGAGTTCATAGAGTTTAGTGCAAAATGCAAAGTATTTGAATAATGGTTTCCCAGCAAAGGCATTGTAAATTCACCCAGTTCCAAGTCCCGCCCATACAAGACTTGCAACCTGTGTGTTTACAACCCACTTCCAAATAAGTTTTGGTTTATGTAAACAAAAGTAATATATGGACCAAGATTCAAAGATAAGTGTGACAATGCCGTTATATAAAGATAAGTGTGAAAATGTCGTCATGTAAAGATAAGTGTGGAAATGTCGCCATCTAATCAATGTTGACAATGTCGCCATATAAACAATTCTGACAATGTCGCCATATAAACAATTCTGACAATGTCGCCATATAAACAATTATGACAATGTCGCCATATAAATAAGTTTGACAATGTCGCTATGACAATGTCGCCATATAAATAAGTCTGAAAATGTCGACATATAATCAATTCTGACAATGTCGCCATATAAAAATTAATAATGTTTAAAAAACAAGTCACATTACAAGTAAAACAAGCATGGTGTTTAATTGTAAAACGAACAGTGAGTTTAAATGTAAAACGAACATAAAGTTTAAATATAAACGAGCATGTATTCTCCCCCAAAACAGTTACAAAACAAGTAAAAGTAGGGGCCATGAACTCACGGTAATCCTTAAAAGATTAAAGTGCTTGTGAAGGTAAATGAAAATAATTGAGTATGTATTCTCCCCCAAAAGGTAATCCAAAACGTATAAAGGTAGGGGCTATGGAACTCACGGTAATCCTTAAAAGATTAAATTGCTTGTGAAGGTAAATGAAAATAATTGAGCATGTATTCTCCCTCAAAACGTAATCCAAAACGTATAAAGGTAGGGGCTATGGAACTCACCTGATGAAATGGCAACAATGACAATAGCGGATGTGATGAAATGAGGCTCGGTCTCTAACCGCAACCTAATATGGTTAATATGATCTAATGTAAGTCATGAATTGATGCTACACATGCAAATACGTATGTTATCGATACCACTCGTTAGTTTTGAAAATAACGTTAATCGTCGAAAAATACATTTTTGACGTCTCGTTAAGTTAATAAACAATTTTCGTGCAAATATGTTGAAACAATACTCCACGATCCTCGTTTGGTGTTTTATCGGCGAATATAGTGTTTTCGTCGTAAAAATAGCATTTTTCGCAACTTGAAAATGTGCCCAAATTGCCTCGCAAAATTAATCGCGAAATATTGTACGTTGAGTGTTAGTGAATAAACTCGACATCTTTAGAAACCTTATAACATTATTTTGAAGTCTTATTATTTAACTTTTGATCAAACGCGTCTCGATGGGTAAGAAATATGGCTTTCATTGTTGTTACTTGAAAAATATTGTTTTTAACACTTAGAACATTTTCTATTAGTGCTGTCAAAATTAAATAAGGTTCGTCGGGTTTCAAATACGTGTATCTCGGCCGTTATAAGCCCGTTTTCTATGTTATTTATATCCACGGCTTCGTATTAATATGAACTAACATATTTTCAGTAGGTCGGCTCCTCTAGATCACGTATAACGCCTCGTTTTAGCCGTTGAAATTCGTGGGACAGCACATATAATTTTCAGAAAACTAGTTTTCGTCGCCAAACTTAGAAAAATCATAACTTTCTCGCCGTAAGTCGGTTTTTACTCATTCCAACGCCCACGGTTTCATTTTTGAAAGTATTTTATGAATATGAAGGCCAAAATATCCCCTGAGTTACTGAGTTTTCCAGATTTCACGTTTTTGGACAGACCCTTTTCTATTGTTTGAAATAATCACTTTTATGGTTCAAGGCACCACAACTACTCTAATCCTACCATACACCTTCTTAAGGTGTCCTGGGGTCCTAAACATCACCAACTTTGATAAGTTTCATGAGATTACACTAAATATCCATAGATCTATGTTTATGTTGAAAATGAGTAACAAGTGATATGATTAACATGTATATACTTGCATAATTAGTTGATAGCACAACAAAATATATAAAATGAGAGTATATAAATTTATTTCTTACTTACTTGATATTAGAAGGTTTTTGAAATGTTTTGAACAATATATCCCCAAGATGACTCCAAATCGATTTGTGGTTAGTTATTAGCTCGTGAATGATTTAAATATACTTGAAATGGATGAAAACCGGATCTCTCTTCTTCTTCTTTATATGGAACGAGCAACAAGAGAGCAAGAGAGAATTTTTGGCTAGTGAAAAAAATGAACTAGTGATTTTCTATATATAGTGGAAATAATGGCATTTTTGTAATTTCAATGAAATGACATTTTGGTAATTTCCTTGACTTGTGAAAATATCTAGATATTTTTGAGAAAATATCTAGATATTTAGGTTATATATATATATATATATTAGAAGTATTGGGTATATTGTTCATGCATAAAAATCGTGTAAATGCGTTTATATTGATTTAATAAATATAAACAAATAAAAATGCAAACACATGCAAGACCTAAAATAAAAATGATGATACGCGCAATATATAGACTAACTCTAGTCTATTGTTGTGCTCGTAATGATATTGTTGAATTACGCAGCTTAACCCTTACGGTTGAATTTAATACTCGTAAACCTAGTTTACGTAAAATGATGAATAGTGATTGGTGAATAGTAAATGATGAATAGTAATCCATGAATAGTAACATGTCGAGGTATGAAAAATGACCTGAAATTACGGGTTGTCACATTTTATACATAACTTCTCATGTTCTTACTCAAACAACATATATTTCATTCCTTATTATCTAAATGAATTTTGAAACGTTTTTGTTCAGCGTCTCACAAGAAGAACAAGAAGCTCTTAGCCGGGACTTGAATTTTATTAGAAGAGCGGTGTCGTTTATTAAGAATTTACGACGAACAAATCGACCGACGAACAACATGATAACGCGAGATCGTTATGGTACTCATGAACATTTAGTCGCCGTCTATTTTAGTGAGAACCCGATGTACGAGGCACATACATTCCGGAAGAGATTCCGAATGTGTTGTCGCCTTTTCAACTAGATAGTAGGGGAGGTAACTTTCATTGTCCATTTTTTCGTAATATTATTGACAGTACCGAAAGAGAAGGCATTTCCCCGTTGATGAAGTGCACCACCGCAATTCGTCATTTGGTATACGACACGGTTCTTGATGGTTTAGACGAATATCTGCAAATGACTGAGAAAACTTCTCGTCTATCTTTTGATAATTTTTGTAATTATGTTATGCAAATTTTTGGACTAGAGTATTTGAGAAAACCATTGTCACTAATGTCGTAAATCTTTATCGGCATCACGAAAAAACCCCCTAATCTAGAAAAAGATGATATCATGTGTTATTATTATCAAATACATTCGTGATTATCTTTTCATTGTTGGATGGAATGAAAGTATGAAAACAACATCGTCATTAGTGGAAGAAAAACAAAGGGTTTGATAGCAACATATTCCCATTGAAACCAGTTACAAATATTTAATCTCAACACTATATTTTAGGGAAATAATATTTACACATAGAGTTTTACTAGAGTTTTACTTGTGCACACATAATTTAGTGCATTGAATGCTTGTCCTCATGCATTGAATTTATATGTACCAGAGTTTTACTTGAGTAAAACTCTAAGTGTAAATATCATTTCCCATATTTTATAGTTTCTTATCATACAATCTCATACAAAGTAATTATGTCTAACAAAAATTTGATAACTGTCTATCAAATTATACACCATAGTTAAGGCTAATTATGTGTAATGGTGACAACTAGAAGACTAAGACATTACTGTCACACCAGTTTTCTCTTTTTAGGATAACTTTATGACTAATTTAATGTAATTAGGAGATCGATGATACCACCCAAAATATCCCCCCCCCCCCTCCCAAAAAAACAATTAAATAAAAACACTCCACACACAAACAACCCGGTCGCATATGCGACCGATTCTTCCCTTTTGTCCATCTCCGACGGCATCCCTTTGATGGTTTTGTAATGGTGGTCGACGCGTAGGCCAAGGGGATCGACCGACTTGTCGACCGGCCATTACACATGGTCTAATAATTGAATACCTTATTATAGAGTGGTAGGGGTGACAATTCACGACACGACACGAACCCGACAAGAATTTAAGCAAGTTTGGTTTGAAGATAAATAGGTTTTGGTAAAAAAAACAGAGCAACCCGTTTAGCCTTTAATAATGGGTCGTGTTTTAGTTAAGTATTAAATATGTTAACACGTGAACCCATTTAAGTACATAAGCCTTTGGAAAATAAAATATATAACTTTGATTTTACGATGGTTTTTGATTAAATGAATTTTGTTATGTACTTAATATGACAAGATTTTACGATTATAACTTGGATATTTTTGAAATTGTTGTATAATTATTTGTATTTTATTTTTATCACTTTTTAAATCGTTGTATCATTTTGGATTTAAACTAGTTTAATCAATAAACCATCAACCTTCATCGACATATATACCTAAACAGGTTAAGCGAGTTACAAACGGGTTACACGTATTACGCAGGATTAAAGTTGAGCTTCTTGACACGATTAATAAGCAAGTCATATTTATATATACCCTAACTCATGAACCTAAATAGATCAACTTCGAGACGACTCGATTGTCATCCAATAGATTGGGCATGAAAGGGGTTCTCTACAGTTTTTGCCTTAGAGTGTTAGGTACCATCGCACGTTATTGATATGTCATCTGAGCACCACATCATCCTCTCCCAATGACACACCAATAACTAAAACATCTCTCCTCTATAAAACACCAATAACATCACCAGTATGTCTCACAAAATACCCCACCAAATATACCCAACACAATACAATACAATACAAAAAAATAAATAAATAAATAAATAGCAAATGGCGTGAGCCATTGCATTAGCTGAAAACCAATGGCACGAAAGTCCGATATCGTTGCCACACGAAAAACAGGGCACATTTTGGCGTGTTAAAACACACAATACCGTGCCCTCTTAGTACAGTAATTATTTAAGATAAGGCTTAGTAATGACATCATGGCTTAGTATTGTTGATTATAAATGGGTCCCAAAACCCACTTAAAGTATGCCAACTTGTGAATATTGTATTTGGTTTGAGGTGGAAATTGAAAGGCAAGTGCAAAGATGGTAATAGAATATTTGTATGTCTTGCTCATTTATTGAAAAAGAGGCCTTTTCAATCCTTTGCATTATGCCCATCATGTAAAAGTAACCTCTAGCTATAAAATGATTTATTGGCATGTTCTTTGGTAAATTATTGATAAACATAGAACCAAATGATTAAATGTTTATGGGTCATTGATGTTTAGAGCATATAGAAGTATATAGTTTTTTTTTTAACATAAGTATATAGTTAGTTTAAGTTTTGTGTGAGGTTTTTTCCGTTGTGTCAATCTGTTGACCTTTGTCTATGTAATTTGGTAGTTATTATAGTTGTGGTGGCTGGGGCCTTTTTTTCTTTTCCATGTTATGACAGTTGTTCAAACAGGAACGATTTGCACCCAAAAGACTCACGAATAAGCATTCAAGGATGTGAACGTTATTATCCTTTTGTTCAAAGTAAATACGAAATGTTCTCACACCAAACTACTTCATAATACCTCACACATCTCAAACGAGCTAGACTTTTAAACTCACAAATTCTTTCTTAATAGTGTCGCTCAGTGTTTCAAAAAAAAAGGGCCTACAAGGCCGATTAATAGCCGCTTAGGCGCTAATCGGCCACCAATCTTTTCAATTTGTGTATATCGGTCAAACAAATTGGTCGACAGTGGTCAAACTTGCTGAAAACTTGCAAATCTTGCTGGAAATATCAAAACTCACCGTAAATTTGTTTTAGTCACTTATAGTCGCTCTTTATATTTATTACAAGTTGTTCTTAAGAAAACTCTTGCAAGAAATACCTAAACTCGCCGAAAATACCCAAAACCTGCCGAAAATGTCAATTTGATTAATCACCAATTAATTCCGTCTAGAGCGATTACAGGCTACAAAATGGTCGACCAACCGACTATCGATTCACGATTTTACAGCGACATACCACTAAAATAAATACCATTTCGTAAGAGTTGCTATGTTTGTTGTTTTATACACTTTAACTAACTTGGATATTACAATAACGAGACAGCATGGCCTGTGCGATGCACGGGCTTCAATTACCATGAATTTGCATCAGTCTGGCAACGGTTAATTAGGTGTGTTAACATTAGTCATGAAACTTAAAGTGTTAAACTAAAAAATTCGCTTTATTAAGCTTTTACAAATAGAAATGTTTCATATGAAAGATACTCAAAGATGTGTTTGACCATTAGTACACGTGGTTGTAAGTAGTACGTGCACGTTTGATTTGCTTACTTAGCGGTTCTCAGCTTTGAAGTTCCTCGATTTGATCATTCTTCCATGCTGATACTCTACTAAAGGATACTAAAGGTTACCACTTTACCATGATAGTTTCTTTTGTACTAAAGGATTCTCAGCTTTGATGTTTTTTGGTTGGATCATCCTTCCATGTTGATACTCTTCATAAAGAATTTTAAATACAAATGTAAGAAAGTGATATATTTAAATTCAATCACACCTTTTAAAATTGTTTAAATTTTATTTGGGTAAATTGGGTTATTGTATAAACATACTAATGTTAGCTACTTATAAACGGACTGGAACCATCTGACTTTGAGTCATGTAAAAATACTAATCATGTCAAACATAATGATAGTTATTCCATCTCGAGAAGGGATAATTGATCGGATGAAGCACAGACGGAAAAAATATGATAAAATACAACAGAGAAAGACTACCAAGGTTTGTTCACAATGATTATATCATACTTATATGTCGGGTAAAAAGTGTTCGGCTTATGTTTATGCGTTGATTTATTTTATATACAATATTTAAATGCACCGGTTTACTCATTCTAGTCTGTTACATTGTGATAGACAATACATGTCAACAAATTTAACTAACAACTTGAAATGACAATTTATTCTCTGAGGTCTTAGTTTAAGTAAGATTTTGTCCAATACTTCAAATATTAATTTTCAGTGACAATCTTATGAAATACTAATAGCGATATAACTCATCATTTAGAAAAAGTATATATATGTATTGCTCGAGTATGAGTTATATGTCATTTTTTTGTAATTATCATACCTAATTCTTCAAGCTCTTGTTCTTGTATACTCTTATTGTCGTAAACTATTATGTGAATTTGGCTTACTTATTCAATAAGTTCTATAATAGTATAGCTAAAACGACATTATATCTCGAGATATGTGGTTATCCCATAGTATTTAAATATGAGATATCCTTGTTTTGTAATATCATACCTAAATCTTAACCTCTTGTGTACTCTTTTAGTCCTCACTTATTATGTGACTTCGACTTACCAAATTCAATTAAGATCTAAAAGATATATCTTGTGGAAAACTAGAAGGGGGTTGAATAGTTTTTACTGTTTTAAAATTTTCTTCGCTTTGTATACTTAACGTGATTTCAAAGTAAAGCAAACAATCAAGCAATATATATAAAGCAAGTAAGGAAAGGAATGATCAAACCACACAACACAGATGTTTATAGTGGTTCGGCTACAAGGACTCTCTTCCTTGCCCTACTCCACTCCTCGAGCCTCTAACTCGAGAGTTTTTCTTCACTAAGAAACAAGCTCCCTTCTAGGCGGAGAAAACATTTACACGTCGCTTACTCTTTATCCAGTACTAAGCTAAACACCGAGTTCTTTATAAGGGTACAACCACTCCCGTTGGTTCTTTAACAAGGGTACAACCACTCCCAACACTCTATGTGTTTTGAGGACTAAAACACTAACCGAACTCTACTGAATGAAAGGTATAGACAATGATGTGTGAACACTAACTAATCACACAGTATCTAAATATCAAGACTTGCAACACTATGTTGAAGCTTGTATGCTTGATCTTCTTTGCTACAAAAGAGAGATCTTTAAGAATGAAATGAATGAATGTAATAGGTTAGTAATGTACAAATGAATGAATATATAATTTAAGCTATATGAGTGATGAGTGTGCTTGAATGCTCAGCTGGCTATTTATAGGCAAAACTGAGCAGACAAGTGGCGGATCCGGCGGACCCAAAATATGGGTTCCGCCCATATATTGGTTTGGTTCCGCCGGGACATGCCAGCTAAGAGTTTACAATATCTTTCCATATTTTGTCAAGTCTTGTCAAGATCTTCCAAAGTCAACTCTTTATCTTCAAGATCTTTCCAAAATATATTGTAAAGTCAACTAAGATATGTAGATGATGCATGTCATGATGTCATGTATATTTCTATTATTAAGAAATAAAAATAAACATGTAAATGTATATAATGTAATTACTAGTGATCATGTAATGTGTAAAATGTGTTTTAAAAGACTTGTTTCTATAAATGTGAAAGACTTAATCTTATATTTATGCATTGCTTAAAGAAAAAATTTGTAATTGTCATTAACAGAATTAAGCAAAGATCGTAAAATATAAATAACGTTTTTAGGACGATATTTGTATTAACATATCTAACATTCCATTCTATCTCGAGATTTGTGATTCTCTAGATTAAATATGAGTTATCCTTATTTTGTAATAATCATAACTAAATATGAGTTTCAATAAAAAAAAATATCTAAACACGACATTCTATCTCGAGATTTGTGGTTCTCTTCAACTTATTAAATACTTTGTTAGTCCTAAACTATTATGTAACTTCGTATTGCCTAATCGAATATAAAAAAAGTATGGGTAACATGACATTATATGCTGTGATTTATGGTTATCTTCTAAAATCTTCATTCATCATGTGTAACATCAAATCATTGATGTTGCTCTCCCATTTACCGTAATTCGCATTCCCGTTGCCATGAATTGTATAGTGCGAGGTTTTAAGTAATTTATTTTATCATTATAAAGTTCAATTCGTTATTTACAATAAAAATCTTCATGCTAGGTTCCACCATATACTTGTGCAGCTTACCTTATATAATCATGTGCTAACGTTGAACTCATGATTACTCGATAGTTAAGAGAAAAACCCACATACATTCATTGCTAAAGTCAAGAATAAAGAAATCATATGGTGTACACACAAAGACTTTTTGCATTTCTCTTTTATATAACAGGTAGACATTCTCATACTTAATGCTTGAAACTCAATTGTACAAGAGTCACAGGTAGAATGACAAACTCATAAGAAACAACTACTTGCATGGGGTGTTATCGGGTCGGGATATCGGGTTTATCGGGTCGGGTTGAATTGGGTTTTAAATTTTTAAAAAGTAACCCGCAACCCACCCGATTAGGAATCAGGTTATCAGCTTCGGGTGGGATTCGGGTCGGGTGATTCGGGTTATCGAGTCAAACATCAACATATTAGATTAATTAATATAGCTTTCTAAAATGTAGATAATTAAAAAGAAAAGTAAGTTTAAGTAAGTTGACTAGACTAAAAATATGCAAGTTAACTAACAACATCAGTAGTATCTAATATATGTGTCATTTGATCAATCAATATGTGATGTGCGATAACATGTTAAAATGAAATATGGCACCAGTGCACCACAATAAAATATGTTTGCCTCATAAAATGTATTAGCAACACTTTTTTAGCTCATATTTATCGCATTATGGATCCGAAAATATTTTATTTGGATCTTTACTAGTGAATGACGAAAAGTCTAAAGAAGTAGTTAAAAAGATGTCGATCGAGATGTTCGCGTATTACACCGTTTCGGAAGATAAACTGTTGGCAAAAAAGAAATATGAGACTTGAACCGGTGACTTGTGCGTTATAACTAAAAGCCTTAACCACTTTCAAAGTACCAGTAGCCATTCATATATAAGCCTTAACCACTTTGAAATTGCCAGTAGCCATTCATATATGAGAAAAAGTATAATGAAGCTAATTCATATATAAGAACCTTGCAAAGTCCCACTATGTAGCCTTTCACACTTGCATACATACTACTATTACCCAACACCAAATACACTATATCCATAGGTAGACAACATAAAATATTATACTCACAAAAAGTACATAATTCATTATCTTAAGAAGTTTGAGTATACATAATTATCCAACGACTATGCAACAATAATCATGCAAAAAGTCAAGAACAAATAAGACAAAAAAAAACATGAAGAAAAGGAACCAAAGACCATAATTAATTGTATGGATCATCAACATATCGCACATAACCCGTTGGCGCCTTGTTGTCATAGACACCTTGTGCATAGGGGTGAGCTGCAATGTCATAACATAAAGCCAAAACTCGACCTTCTTGCCAGTTCTATAAGCCACACGACACAACACTTTGTTTAGGTCAACATAACCAACAATCTTAAGCTTGTGTTGCTTCTTTCAACAGTTACATATGTCACGCATTTCAGTCCTTCTGCTGATCTCCTCACTTTCCTCTCTCACCCACCACAATCCATCTTCACTTTAATCTCCACAGTCTATAATTGAAACATTTTTAAAAGAGAAAAAAATTAGAAAGTTAAGAAAAGGCTAACATGTGTTATGTCAAAATCCTTTGAACCCATATGTGCGCACAAAATTAATAATTCAAATATTGACGAACTTAACATCATATTGAGAGAAAAATATGAGATGACAAATAATTGGTTCACTTTTATTATGAAAATGGCAGTGAGACAATGGAAATGGCTATTTATAGTGTCTAAGTCTTTAATTATATGATAAGAGTTGTAATGATAATTTGATTTGTAAGTATTGGTAAATGTTTACTAATGCTTTTGACCGCTCAACGTTTGTAACATTCATAGCATAGAACATAGATTAGTTGCTTTATTATAGCAAAATGTAAAATACGCAACAATTCTCTTTTGAAATGCAAACCAAAGATCATGTAATGGAAAACTAATGTTTTAGTTACAAAAGAATTTTCTGGTTCTTATAAATTAAAAAGACTCTCCAACTTTTCAAGAAACTTTAAAAGCTATTAAAAGCTTTCAAATGAAGCTCTTGATTAACGAATAATAAGCTTCACTAATTTGCATAACAAAGTTTCTTAGCTTATGCCATTAATGCTCACATTAACACATGAAACTACATTTATAAGTTCAGATATTACTATTGAGCATAAATATTACATTGTCTGCGCAGATTAAACGTGAAACACAATATGTTTTACAACTAATTTTACAAATTTCTTGTTAAGGTAGATTGAATTGCACATGCAATTCTGCAAATTGCTTGATTACAACATATTAAGTAAATATTTCTTTATAGAGATCAAACACCATTATATAAAAATTCAAATCCGACCGATCTACTTGCATCTCATACTAATCAAACTTTAACTACAACAAATATTATAAAAGCCAACCATATTATTCTTAGACATTCTCTCTTTGTTATTTGCCTTGAGAAAGACATTCATTTTTAAAACCATATCAATAACTTGTAAATGAACAAATAATGGTAAAATGTACTATAAGTAAAGAGGTTTAATATATATATATAGCTTAATCAAAAAGTTTATAACATCAATGATGTCTTCCTTTCTTTCTTTCTTTTTTTCAATCGTGACAGCAACAGAAAGAGATAAATTAGAACCTCCTTTCACATTCAATATCGATAGTGAAGTCATGAAGTTAAACTCTTTATAGTAAGACTCCAACTTGGTTATTATTTATAAAGCTTTGCGGGCTATACATGAACACTTTTTCGTTCTTCAACTCATATCCCAACACAACCATTTTCGTGCGCTAATCTTCAGCTTCTTTTCTTGCCTTGAACTTTTCTTTTGAGTTGTTCCTGCCAACAATTTGAAGGGACGCTTAAATGATGGTTGTTACATATTTCATTTTTCATATTACTCAAGTTAAGTAGGAAATCAAAAAGATCTCGAGTTCTAGAGTAAGTAGGAAATCAAACTTCATTACCATTCAATTCATAATCACTTAGGGGTACATTCTATCTTTGATACTGAGTTTCATGTAAAGCTGCCAAGTCTTGGCTAGTCGTGTCATTCATCTTCCAAAACATTGTCTTGTAACTTCCAAACACGTACAATTCTCTTGACGTAATCCGACGACATTAATTTAAAACGCAGAGGAACTCTTCTTCATAGCCGATCCTGCACAAACATTACATGAAACACTATGAATAGAAAAAAAAAAGCAATTCAAGAATCATTAACCCCAACCAATCATGACTGGAAATTTAAAAACTCCATGCATATGGATGACTAACAATATAAATATGTAAAAATAGATACTCACGTTTTGATGTTTACACCATGGTTCTCCCATTAAAGAACTCTTGTTCATAGCCTATCCCGCACAAACATTAGATGCAACACTATGAGTAGGAAAAAAAAGGATAAGCAATTCAAGAATCGTTAGACTCCAACCAAGTGGTTTGCAACTTTCAACTTTTGAGCTCACCATGATGCTCATAAACAACCTTAACTAGACCTGTTACTTTTTACTAAAGTACCCCAGACTTCATCCTTGTTGAATTTCTCATTCATAGCAGTAAAATCAACCTCCTCAATAAATTTTGCCAACGGGCGTGACACTTGAATCATATAAATACTAGAATAGTTAATACACATGTCATAGCACAATGTTTTCAAAATATAAATTGGTGGTATAGCCAAACTGATATACACATGAACAGAGAAAAAGAATTGCCCCAGATCCTCTGCCTCTTTCACGCCCTCTGTATTGTAATTTGGGTGATTCTGGTAATTAGCTCCATTGGTATGATGAACAAAAACAACAACAGTAATAGTACAAATACATTCTAGCAAGTACAATATCAAGCATCTGCGATATACGCATATGAACCAAGTAGGCTTGGACATTAAATTATGGTTGGTGGATATTCTGTCAACTTTGAGATAGTATTTTTTTAAGTAGTTCTTGTGTTCATCCATGGAAACATTAAATGGCTTGAATTGAAGAGTGTTCTGTTTTTTCGGTGAGTGTGTACTCCATGGTCGCGGTGCCTTGTCTTCGTTCTTTGGTCTTTCTTTGCTACTGTAAACACACGACCAAACTACCAAAACTATATATATCTCAAACTTTGATTTTTTCAACATATTCAAGAACTCTTTACTAACTTTAAAAACATTCTTGTAAATATCTTGACAACTTAACGTGACCCTGTGATAAAAAGAATATGCATGACCTGACATTATAAAATGAATTTAATGGCAACTTTTCAGTGGCTAAGGCAACATGAACGCATGGAAACTTGACCAAACCATTTGTTCTACGGCCATAATAAACAACCACTGTTATGATAATCAAATGTAAGAAGCGAAGGTTACCTTGGACGAAGTCAAATCCTAAAACCAAACTATTGATGCAACCCCACTAAAAAGCATGCTTATTAACCTAAATAATAGATGCTGCTAATTAACATAATGCAACTCTTTAGCCTTTACACATACTACAATTCAAATACACAAAGTAATGATACATACATTGCCCAAAATAAAGGGTATACATATACAAAGTTTCGAGACATATCCAAAAGCTAGAAGATAATAGACGTTACAGTAGTTGGAAAGTGTGGATACCTGCTATGACCCAAAAGGCCTATTTATACTACTTAAGCAACATGAAAGATAAAATTAGATGATGAGAAGATGGAAGGAAACAATTGATGCATGTATTTACATGTTACTAAATGCAGATTCTTAAAGAGAGCTTCTTGAGTTGCCTAAGAATACAAACTGAAAGAGTTAAATGAGCCTTTAGACATTCACATCGTTGGTTAATTTGCTGCGTTTAATGTATTCATAATAAGAGCTCTTAGAAGCTTTTAAAGAAGCTTACTTGGTTAGCTTAATCTCATCATATTAGAGTTGCCAAGCTCAAACCATGAATGCACATGCTCAATTAATGCTCAACTTGCAACTTAATTTTTATGTATAGATAGATGTAGCACCGGCCATCTTCTCAAAACTTTAGGTTAGGTTAGTATTGGCAGAAACATTGTCAACTCTATCGTATCGGCAGTAATTCATACATATATTATCTAATCTTATTCGGTTAAAATAAATATTCATACTTTATTTTTGTATATCTCAAAATAAATGTCCATGTTTTTTTTAGATATCCCAAAATAAATGTCTAGTTTGTGTTATAACCCATCAAATAAATTTTGTGAGTATGGATGAATTTGATTGATGAATAATGTATTTAATAAGATTTTCAAAAACTTTGTGCAATTTGACATGTATTTTGGCACGGAAGAAGTATCAAATGATAGATTAGTAGGCTCAAAACCACTTATCTATTATCTAATACATACAATATTCATTTTCATTAAAGAGTTATGTGTTGTTAGAGTGCTCGTAGGAGTTTTATAGCCTGTTACGTCAGTTTTTACCCTATAATAAATAACACATGCAAAACCAAAAAAACATCATCTCCGATAACACTCATATAACACACAACCAAAAACTCCGCTCACTCCACTTTACACTCAACAAAAAATAAAATACAAACAAACACACAACCACTGTTATCCTAATGGCGAAGACCCTATAACATGGAAGGATGTTGGTGGCGGCACTGCAACACCAAAAGTGCTATAACGTGCGCACAGTGCACCCTGAATTATAGGCGCGAGTTATAAGCTCCGTCATGTCAGTTTTGACCCTATAACATTCTTTAAAAAAATAAAAATATTAAAAAAAACTCACTCAACTTTTACACTAAAAAACAATAAAGATCCACACAAAGCTCTCGGTGTCCGAATGGCTATGCACTTATAGCGCAAGGCCATGTGAAAATAACGACGTCATATGCGAGTAAAAATGTGTATTACATACCTTATGCTCCGTTGCAGCTTGCACTCTAATATTTACAAAACAATGTAGTAAAATGTAACACAAATGGTGAAAAGAAAGTCAGTTAAAATGTTATGTGAATTCATAGTAATAATAAGGGCTAATTCCCAAAAAGGGACTTTGAAAAAACTTTTTTCAAAATCTAGTAGGAATATAATGCCTTTTCCCAAAAAGGTCATGTGCGAATGTGCGAACGTGCGAATCCACAAATACTTTGACACGTGTCCAGACAAAATGGTACCAAACTATTAATTCAGCCCACCATTAACCCCACGTGCCCTTTTGACTTTTTTAAACAAATGTGCGAACGACGGTGTGCGAATGTGCGAACGACGGCTATAAAATCTTCCAATATCTTTACAAAATCTACTTTTTGTCATATATCTTTCTTGGGAAAGAACCATTTGCATTATTAAAATATATAATTTGTACTTTAATTTTGTCCTTCCATATACTCAAAATCAAAACACAGATACTGTTGCGATCAAAATCAAAACACACATTATCAAAGGATCAAACACACAACACAAACACACGGTACCGATCAAAAACACATACCAAATCTCATGGTTTTAGTGGATCTGTGAAACAAATAGTGTACCGATCAAAAAAACACATACAAAACACACACATTTTGTTGTACAATGGCGTCTAGAATTCAAGTAAGTTATATTTCTTTGATTTTTTTATAGCTGTGTTGAAGAAACTATTTGATTTTGTTATATTTTGATTTTGTTGGAGTCGGTTTTGGGTCAAAACCCACTTAGGGTTTAGACTAATGTTAGGGTTTGATTGTTTTTGGAGTTTGATTGTTAGGGTTTGATATATGAATAGATCGAAACAATAACAGCCAAACCCAGAAAGAACTTAGGGTTTAGACTAACGCTGCTATTTAAAATGATAGTTTGGAAATGAGTGTTAGCTTTTAAGGTATTGTTAAGCTGGCGGAATTGATCAAATGTTCAATGTTGATGCAGTAATTGTGTATCTATTTTATGAATAGAGATTGAGGTAGTTTAATATTGTAGGTTTTAAAGATTAGTAAGTTTGATGTTGTAGGTTTTAACGTTAAATCTGATCTTAAGTACTTATTATGGAGATAAGCTATGAAAGTCCTTGATTTTGCTTTCTAAAAGTTCCTTGAATAGAGATTGAGGTAGTTTGATGTTGTAGGTTTTAAAGGTTAGTATTAGGAGTTCTATTAAGTTTGATGTTGTAGGTTTTAACGTTAAATCTGATCTTAAGTGCTTATTATGGAGATAAGCTATGAAAGTCCTTGATAATCAGCCCATCTTTGGTGTATGTTTTTCATTTGTGTTCAGATAATTGGTCAATTACTTTTTGTTTAAGAGCTTTTGAATGACACGTGTCCTCCCTTTTGTATATGATCATTAATTCTTGTAGCATAGTTTGTATTTGCAATTTGCATAGAATTTACTATGGTTTACTTCGTAATATTGACTTGTTTATTTTTTATTTTTTTTGTAGGTTGTTAATGCGAGGGTAACCATTCGAAGCAGTTTAAACCTACTGAAAAAGATTAGAGATCGTCTAGCTAAAAAGGGGGAACGTTGTTACAATTTGTTTAGCCGAAGTGTTTTCGGTCCTTGGCTAAACATCAGAAGCTGTGATCATGATAACCATGTTTTGAACTTCCTTCTATTTCACCAAAGGAATGTTGAGCAGCCAAGTTATGATACCCCATTTATTTTTTATGTTGGGCAACACACTATACAGTTGGGGAGAAGAGAGTTTTGCCTTATAACGGGTTTTCGATTTGGAAAAATCGAGTTAGACAGTTTGGATGGTGTGCAGTCTAGCTTTATGAAGCGTTTGTTCCCCAGTTTTAGGTATTTGAAGGGGGGAAACCTAAAACGCTTGCTTGATAGTGAACAATTTGAGCACATATCGGATGAGGATGCTGTGCGTGTGTGTCTTCTACTAGCGGCTGATTTTGTTTTCATGGGTCAAGAGTTGAGGCATGTGATGGTGAATGAGATTGTGGTGCTAGCTGATGATTTGGAGGCATGGAACGCTTTTCCTTGGGGGAGCATATGTGGCAGGAATTCCATGAACGGGTTTACATGTTGGTCTCTCGAAAAGGGATGTGTATATTGAAGGGTATGCCAGAAAGGGGGCGGCATACCAGGCTGTGTATAACTTATACGGTTTTTCTTACGCGTTGAAGGTTAGTATACTTTCTTACTAACCTTATATGATTCCAGACAACCATGAATCTTAGCTTTAGTTTATGTTCCTTGTTTTCTGTATAAAAATGTTAGAAAATTCTTTCGCATACACAGAATTTTACAATTAGTGCACCAAGGTGGCCTAGTGTTAGGCTGTTACATGTGTGAGACTTTGACTTGCATAAAAAGTAAATAAAAACCATGGGGCAGGGTGTTAGGCTGTTACATGCATCGGAATTTGAAGTCCATGTCAAGTCCTTCTCATATACACACAATGTTCATATGAATAAACCTATAATGGTTTGCTAGCCTGCATTGCTTGATCTTCCATCTGCTTTTTTTACAGTGGCAACCAAAGATTTTCCTATTTCTTCTGCTCTTTTCTCGATTTCTAGTTCACGGCGTTTTGCCTCTAGTGCTTTTTCTTCCCTCTGCTTTTGTACAATGGCAACCATAGAGAAAAATCTATGGTTGCCATTGTACAAAAGCAGATGGAATAAAAAGCACTAAAGGCAAAACGCCATGAACTAGAAATAGACAAAAGAGCAGAAGAAATATGATTGGCCAGAAGATGTTCCATTGTGGGTGGGTTTCGTTGGCTACACAAGAGCAGATGGAAGATCAAGCACTTGAGTCAAAACACCAAAGTTGGTAGATTTCTTCAAGTCAATCATGTTCCACTGTGGATGGCTTTCGTTGGCGACACATGAATATATATTTCCATCAAGAGATATAATCATTGATCCCACTGGAGCATGATTGGCCTGAAGATGTTGACCATCTTTGTCTATAGTCGTAGTAGAATGGGTTGAAAACTTGAAATATATTAGCCATTAATCAAGCAGAGTAAGGTAATTGCTAGTGTGTTTTGCTATATATAAGTGGTTATGATCTTAAGTTAATTAGTGTTTGTTAGTTTCTAGTCTCTCTTAATAAGGTTTATCTTGCATTGTGAAATACTTGTGTGTGAAAGATTGATAAACAGAAATGCAGCTAAACCATTTTGTTCTCTGTCATTACAGATTTTTGTACTTGAAACATTTCCTCAGTCCAGGCTATGGTGGCAGAAAGATGAGCAGGTTATTCCACGGGGGTTGCTTGGGCTAATGTGACCGGGTTTAACAAATCTGATTATGAGAAACTTTTTTACGTAACAACACCCGTACAAACCTTGATTCCAACAGATGCCGAGAAGGCATCACCCTGGTTGATCTCAAGCTTAGAATATTTCGACATAGCTAGTGGATCAAGTTCAAGTACATTCAAACCAGCTAAAAGGGATAAGATCAAGGCCAGGGTTGCTCGAAAGACTCGTCGGAAAGAAGTTCGCACGGAGGTACATATCCGTAATGAGGTGCATACGAGTGTTGTTCGTGAAGGGTTTTCTGATGATGGTGAATCAAGTGATGTGGATTTGGATGAAGAGACTAAGAGGCTGACCAAGAAACAACTGATAAATAAGATGGTTGATATGGAAGGTCGTTTAGCTTTTCTAGAGCGGTTATTCCAATCAGGTAATGTTCCGACTGCTACTGCGGGTTCCAGTGAGGGTACGGATGTTGTTCAGGATTCACATGTATGTATTTACTATTAAGGAGCCTATGGAAGGCTCATGCTGTCTTAAATTTTAAAAAATTTATAATTGTTGTGAAATCACAAACCAATTAAACATGTTAGTTTTTTTATTGTTAGGTTTTGGTAATTAAAACCTGAATAGTGTATCGTAAACTTTTATTTGATTGCTAGTATAAACTGTTACATACTTAGATGGCTGTTTTGGGAAATAAAAGTTCAAGTAATTTTACAAAACAATTTTCAAGTGCGAGCTTTGAAAACCTTTTGCTTTTGTCTTTGCAATCGATCCAAGTGTTGTATCATTCCGGTGGTAATCGGCTATTCTATGGGAAACAACTAGGGTAAACGGATCAAGGGGTGATTCCGGGCGACCTTGAACCATAGATGGTCGTTTACTTAACCCTGTAGAGTTGGGCTCAGATATCAGGCCTCAGATTATTCATCCTACTTGTGATTAAGCCACGGCGGAGGTAGTCTGTACTCCCGATCAGGTTCGAACTACACAGGAAACTGTTTTGACAGCTTGTGATCTTGCGAAGACTTAGTGCATGGCGGTACACACAATCTTGTAAATTCTTTTGCAAAATATTGTGATCTTTAATTTTCCACTAACGGTTAGTGTATGGATATGATAAACTATTTGGAAAGTTTAATTTACCTTGAATTCAAAGTTGTGTGTTTCCCTTTTTCCGGTCTTAAGCCCCACAATGTCTTACATATGATCTCTTATAACTATGTTTTTTAGGGTTAGGATTTTTGTATGTGCATGTCAGGTTTTTTTAGGGTTAGGGTTATTGTATCGTTATCTTTTATTTAATTGCTATTGATTTGAATAAACTGTTACATAGTTAGATGGCTATTTTGGGAAATAAAAGTTCACATAATTTTACAAAACAAAGTTTAGTTTACCTTGAATTCAAAGTTTGGTGTTAAGGAGCCTATGGTAGAGCAGCCAAATGTTGCTGATAAGGAGACTATGGTAGAGCCTGTTTTAAAGTCATCTGGAAAGGAGCCAAATCTGGAAAGCATATAATGTATAAGACTCTCCTCGTTCGCAAAGTAATTTAAATCCAACCATGGACCAAAGCCTGTTGACCGAAACAGTGTACGACGATTTTCAGCTAATCTGTCTTTAATCAACTGAAAGTAATGCAACTTGCTTCGAATGCGAACCTTGGCATCGTATTCCTATATTAATAAACAAAAAGTTATATATAACAAGTAGTACCATAATAACACTAAAGAAATTAGTATTGTAACAATGAACTATCAAAGTTATTGTGAGGACCTAACTTATACACGGTTAAGGTTGTTAAACCTTGTGTCTTTGTGTATGAGATATATTGACTTAATATGATTAAGCACGCGGAATTTACTTAACCACACTTAGGAGGTTGTGTATGTTATGGAAATGGAAGAATTATATTTGTTACTTAACAATGAACAAAGAAAGTATTTCACTAAACGATTCAATATTATTCCAAATAATACGAGTGATCTTGAGTTTCTCACTAGGGTTACAAAACCTTGAATCTTATGTTACAACTTGTGATTTTTGTTTGTTCTATGTCTTAACAGTTATTCAATTATTTCACACACATAATCACTAGTCTAAGATCTCTTTTATAGTTGCAAAAGATCTTTACAAATTGCTTAAAAGTCTTGACCGACTTACTTGTTTAACTTATGCTTATTGGTGTCAGTACATAAGATACAACATGTATCTATGTATACAACTTGTTAACTAAGCACATGGAGTAAGATATTATCTACCGTATATGTTTGACCAAAATACAATAAATATCTTCTTGATCTTATCCTATGAGTCACTGATCAGCAGTACCATATACAACTAGCAGTACCTTCAACTTGAACTAGCAGTACCTTCTTGCTCTAGCAGTACCTTCATGTACTAGCAGTACCTTGATCATGAACTAGCAGTACCTTCGACTTAGAGTAAATTCTAATACTCTAACTTCAGAATATTTAATTCCCAACAATCCTCCCCTAAACATGTGAATCAATTCAAACATGTTTTCTGAATTAAATGAGGACTTGTGAAGATCTTTCAAACACTTCATGAATCTGAACTCATCTGCCTTGTTCTTCTTTGACTTCAGCAATATCAAAACATTGTACCAAAAGATGGTGCAATTTCCTTGGATGGAGGAATTGTAAGAGGCAATGATTTCAACAAGTGAAATCATCTATCAGCATGCCTTTGCAAGTGATAAACAAACATAATGAACTGAAATTGAAACTTTCCTTCGTTTGATCTAGATAGAACTTTCTCCTTTAGAAATGCTTCATCCCTTCTAGATATTTGATCTGTTCTAATCATTTTCAACCTCTACATCATCATCTTGTATGCTCTTGTCTTTTCCTTCCATATATTGGTTTATTCTTCCTTTTCTGGGCAATTATTTCCTCGTCAGAGATTGTAACCTCCCCTGAAGCAAATAACTTTTATTTCCTCCCCTTGTTTGGAAGATCTCACTATGTAGTAAAGAACTTCTCTTCATATCACCTGATCTATCAGTTTGAACTTGTTTTCAGACAATATTGTACATGAAGCCATCAATTCCTTAATAGTTTAAGTTGCTGTCCTCATCACTTCTAGGTGTGTTAACTCCTATGAGAGGTGAATCAGTGGACATTTTGATTCATAGTCCATCAATGAATGGTTTTTCTGAATCCTTGAAAAATCCTTTTAAGAAATCATTTAACTTAGTAGTATGTTCATGATTTTAGTATTGAAAAATCATACTACATTCAACCATTTTGAAAGAATCAAGTGTATAATAGACACCTAATCAAAATTTCGGTTTAAAAATAACCTCTGGTTGTGTGAGAACCAATGTATTTCAGTTATCACTAACTGCCTGTGAAAAGATAAATCTATTCAAAAGATTTTCTTGACAGGGTTTCCAGCTCATAGTAATTGTTACTTCCAACACAAGTGTTAGATTCACTTTTACTAGCTGTTATTTCTATCAGATGTCCTTAGACTAACTCATTATACTTGAAAGTATAAAATGATAGAAATTGAGTTGTATCAGTTACTATCTGATCAACTAACTCATCAATTCAATGTGAAATATCATAACTAGATTTCAAGAAAGAAGTTTTAAGGAGGTTTAATTCCTAAACTCAGTCCATCATAAATCTACTATGGTCAGCAATTTGATAAGCATTCTGTTGTTCCCATTTTACTTGAAATATCCTTTGTGTTCACATATTCATACCTGAAATAGTTAGTCTAAAACCAAAAGAACAATGTACAAAGTACTTGTCTTGCATTAGTTTAATCATAAAACCAACTGTATAAATAACACAATTCAAATTTTGATATATTAGCAGTACCTTATAAATCCAGCAGTACCAACAAAAATTTATCTACAAAAACACATCATATTGAAAATTTAAAGATTAAGCATTCCAATACTTGCTATTAAGTACTAAAACCTTGAAACATCAAAAGCTTTTGTTAACAGATCTGCAAAATTATGCTCTGAAGCAATTTTAAGAACTTGAATTAATCTTTTCTCATTGCAATCTCTTATAAAGTGATGCCTAATTTCAATGTGTTTTGTTTTAGAGTGTTGTACAGGATTTTTAATAATACAAATTGTACTACTATTATCAATATAAATAACAGTGTTTAAGAAATTGTACCCATAATCAAGAAGTTGGTTTTGAAGCCATAGAACTTGACTAGAGCAACTTGCAGCAGCTATATATTCAGCTTCAGTTGTTGAATTTGCCACACTTGTCTGCTTCTTACACTGCCATGAGACAAGTCTACACCCAAGGAATTGACATCCTCCAGTTGTTGACTTTCTGTCCAAGCTAGCACCAGCATAGTCACTATCCGAATATGCTACCAAGTCAAAAGGAGATTCTCTAGAATACCATATACCCAACCTTGGTTGACCTTTGAGATATCTAAAAATTCTCTTGACTGCAATTAAATGAGAAACCTTTGGAGTAACTTGAAATCTTGCACATACACAAACAGGAAACATGATATCAGGTCTAGATGATGTAAGATACATCAAGGAGCCTATCATAGATCTGTAACTGTGTACATCTACATTTTCTCCATCTTCATCTTTCAGAAGGTGCTTCTCTGGGTCCATTGGTGTGCTTGCTATTTTTGAATCAGCAAATTGAAATTTTCTAAGTATCTCTGCAACATATTTGTCTTGACTAATAAATATGCCTTCAGATGATTGCTTAACTTGCAAACCCAAAAAGAATGTAAGTTCTCCCATAGAACTCATTTGAAACTTATCTTTCATAAGCTTCTCAAATTCTAAACACATTTCCTTCCTTGTAGATCCAAAGATAATGTCATCCACATACACCTGCACTAACAGAAGATCCTTCTTGTGCTGTTTGATGAAAAGTGTCTGATCAATCTTCCCTCTTTGAAATCCATTTTCTAATAAGTAGGAAGCAAGTGTTGCATACCAAGCTCTTGGTGCCTGATGAAGGCCATAGAGAGCTTTCACTACTCTGTACACTTTGTTTGGATGTAATGGATCAATGAAACCAGGAGGTTGTGAAACATACACCTCTCTTCCAATTTCACCATATAAAAATGCGCTTTTGACATCCATTTGGTAGACTGTGAAGCCTAAAAATGAAGCATAAGCTAGAAACAGCCTAATTGCCTCAATCCTTGCTACTGGAGTATAAACTTCATCATAATCTATTCCTTCTTCTTGTGTGTACCCTTGTGCTACTAGTCTAGCCTTATTCTTGATCACAATTCCTCTGTCATCCCTTTTGTTCTTAAAAACCCATCTAGTGCCAATTAGCTTTTCACCTGTAGGTAAATCAGCTAGCACCCAAACCTTTTGAATCTTGAACTGAAGAAGCTCTTCTTGCATAGCCTCTACCCAGCTTGAATCATCTAGGGCTGTAAGAATATTCTTTGGTTCCTTTTGAGAGAGAAAACATACAAATAAACAAGAGTTTGAAAGCTCATGTTGCTTTGAAGCATAAAGAGCATCAAGAACCCCTTTTTGGTCTGAAGAGACTAGTTGTTTTCTTGTCTTCACACCAGATTGTATATCTCCTATCACATTTTCAAGGGAATGAACTCTGTGAATTCTTGTGTGTGATGTAGTAGGAACATGATAAGATGATGAAAGATTAGTCACTTCCACTTCATCTTCTTGGAACTCTGCATCTTTTGAGTGTGAAGGACCATCAGGACCTTCAACTGAACTAACAGTTCCTTCAAATGAACCACCAGTACCTTGAGAAGTACTAACAGTACCTTGCTCTGTCTCAGCAGTACCATCAATATTTAACATATTGAGTTGTTCCTCTGTTCCAACATCTTTTCTTTGAGCCTCAACATCTTCTTTTGCTTTACCATAAGAAGATTCATCATTGTTTGAAGCTAAATCCACACTGGTACTTGACCACAATGGCATAATGACATCAGATTGATCTTTATCTAACTCCACCTCATTTGTTGCTTGTGAACCTGAAAAATTAGTAGTTTCTGTAACAACAGGTAAATAATTCATGGAATTTGTTAGATAATCAAGATCAAATATCCATCTTGGTCCTTGACCTACTACATTGGATTTGTTTTCCTGAAACTCCACATGTAGTTCTTCTTGAACTTTTTCAGTTCTTAAGTTGTAAACTCTAAAAGCTTTGCTAACAAGAGAATATCTAACTAAGAAACCTTCATCTGCTTTACCATCGAATTTTCCTAAATGGTCTAAGGTATTGAGAATTGTCACATGACATCCAAAAGGTCTAAGAAATCCTATTGCATGAGTTCTACCATTAAAGAGTTCATATGATGTCTTATTGTGAGGCTGCACAACTAAAACTCTATTTTGAACATAGCAAGCAGTGTTAATTGCTTCTGCCCAAAAGATTATAGGTAGCTTAGAATCAGCTAACATTGTTCTAGCAGCTTCAATTAGTGTTCTATTCTTTCTTTCAACCACTCCATTATGTTGTGGTGTTCTAGCAACACTATATTCTCTCCTAATACCTTTTTCTTTGCAGAAATCATCCATAACTCTATTTCTAAACTCTGTCCCATTATCACTCCTAATGACTTTTACTTTCTTGCTTACTTGGTTTTCTATCAGTGTAATGAATTCCTTAAGGATGCTTGATGTCTCATCCTTAGTGGCTAAAAAGAAAACCCATGTAAATCTGCTATAGTCATCAGTTATAACAAGACAATATTTTTTATGTTGTATACTCCTTACTGAAACTGGTCCAAATAAGTCCATATGCAGCATAAACAATGACTGATTGATAGAGTTAAAAATTTTGGGCTTACAAGTGGCTTTGTGTTGTTTGCCTTTTAGACAAGCAATGCATGTTTGATCATTTTCAAATCTTTTGTGAGGTAAACCTCTTACCAAACCATTCTTAACAATTTTATTTATGGTTTTGAAGTTAATATGACCAAGCCTTCTATGCCATAACATTGATTCATCCAATGTGGCCTTTGATACAAGACAAGTTAAGTCTTCTTTAGGAATGATGTTCTTCATATTAACACTATACATATTGGCCTTTCTAGGAATTCTAAGAAGTACTTGATTTTCATCAGGCATCTTAAAATCCTTAGATAGAACAAGACATTCAGTGTCAGTAAAAAGGACATTATTCTTTTTGTCACACATTTGTGAAACACTAAAAAGATTATACTTTAACTCTTGTACATAGTACACATTTTCAAAATCTAAATTTCTGGTTTTAATAGTACCTTTACCAGAAATTTTGCCACGAAAACCACCTCCAAAGGTAACATATCCTCCATTGAATTCTTGAAAATCTGAAAGATAAGACATGTTGCCTGTCATGTGATTGGAACATCCACTATCTGAGTATCCTTGATCTTGATGATCAATAGAATGTCCCTGCACACAAATAAGAAAGTTAGTTTTCTTTGGGGATCCAAGCCATTACTGACTTGAATCTGCCTCTTGCATCAATATAGTTTAATCTTTTAAGGACAGTTGATGCAACATTGGATTTTTGAATCCAACATGCTGAGGCCTTAACAGCATTTGCCCTATTACCCTTAGCAGCAGAGTGAATAACATGTTTAGCAGAGTTTGCTAACTTTGAAGTCACACCCTTTGGTCTCCAAATCTGTTTGTGGACCACTGCTTTTGTTTGAATGGGCCTTAGAACAGTTTTAGATGCATGTAAGAAAGTTGTTTTTGCATCCTTAGCTGTTGATTTTGGGTTAACAGTCATCATAGGTCTAACAGTACCTTTTGATCTACCAGTACCTTTAATTTGTTCTGGCAGTACCTTTATGTATGTATTAGCAGGACCTTTTTGTCTATCAGGACCTTTGGGTCCAGACTTGTTTGAGACTGTTCTGGGTTTAGTTCTATGAGTATTAGAGTGAAAAAGAGTTTGAGGAGTTTGCCTTTTGTAGTTCACCCTATTGTTTTCATACCCAGTTACCCTTTGGTTGCAGAAAGCTGCAAGATGGTCAAAACTACCACATGTATAACAAGCTTTATTGTAAAATGCAAAGTCATCACCTAATTGGTTAGACTTGAGGTTGTTCCAATTCCTTTGGTTACCTCTGGGCTTGTTTGTAGTTCTATATTGTTCACAATATCTAACTGGTTTCCTAACAGTCTTAACATTTGACTTAGGCCTGTTAGTGTTGTGATTGACTATCTTAGGAATACTTGTTCCTACTTTCTTAACCAAGACAGGTTTAGACATAACCTGTTCTTCTTCACTATCACTATCAGTTGTGCAATCTTCAACAACTATAGCATCTCCTTTCTTAACAAAGGACACCTTGTCCTGATAAGATAAAGTTTTATCTAAACTTTTACTTACCTTTTCTATCTTTGGAGATTTAGTGACCTTAGAACCATATTCCATGATTGGTTCTTGAAACTCAGGTAACCCTGTGTGTGCTAAGTCAATACCTGGAGGTGAATGAACACCTCTGTATGGTGGGGGTACAGACTTAAATCCAACACCAGAATTAACCTTATCAATAACTTGGGCTTCCCAAAGCTTATTGAATCCTTCTGAGGAATGTGCTAAAACATCCACAGAAACCTTTACATTTTCTCTTTCATTTTTGTGTTTAGCTAATGAATCATTCAACTCAACAATACACTCATCTCTGATCTTAATGTCATTTTTTAGTATATTGATGTCATCAGCAAAATGTATTTCATTATTTTTAAAATGTAAGACTTGTTTTTCTAAAACAGCTAGACCTCTTTTGTGATTAGCCAAATTAAAAAGAGAGTTAAGTAGCTCTTCTCTATGAGCTTCAAATCTCTTATTAAGGTCTTCATAAGCTTTAAGATTAGGACATGATTCAGTACAAGATGTAATATTGTTTACCTCTGAATCAGAATGGGCCATTAGAGCAAATTCATTGACCAAAAGAGCAGCATTTGGTGGTGCATCCTCTTCAATAGCCATAGAGCTCCAATCATAACCAATACCATCAATAGCCAACATAGCCTTTGGCTCTTCAACAGTAACTTCCTTTTTCCTATCTTGCTTATACCATGTGTTTCTATTCTCCTGCTTTCTTGGGCTTCTACACTCCTTAGCAAAGTGTCCTAACCTATGACAATTGAAACACTCCACTTTCTTTTTATCAAACCCAGCAGTATCATTACCATTTATGGTAATTTGCTTCCCAGTTCTCTGCCAATGCTTCTTGGCCCTCATGCTGAGCAAAGCAACCTGCCATTTGATGTCCATCTCTTCCAAATCATCACTATCAACCTGCTCTAGGTCTTCATGATTTAGAGGAGAACCACTAGACTGACTAGATATAAATACATAGAATGCTGGATCACCAAGTCCTGCAACAGTCTTGTGTGCACTAGTAGAAGGACCACCATTTGTAGCATTAGAAACACCTTCAACTTCTTCTACCTCTTCAGCCTTACCAATACTAGGAGATGACAAAAGTGCCACGTTCCCAGAACTAGTACCATAAGTTCCAGACTTTCTAAGACTTTGTTCAACAATTTTGAAGTTGTTGTACAAATCATTGAGCTTCATTGTTTCAATGTCTGGTTTGTTCATCCAGACAATAACATGAGTGTGGAACTCATCAGGTAGACTTCTTAAAAACTTCATGTTGAGATCTTCCTTCTCTGTCTCAACACCCAACACAGCTAACTGACTGACAAGCTTGTGTAATCTTGAGAATAGCTTATCAAGAGATTCATTACTAAAAGCAGTAAAGTTTTCAAATTGTTGCTTTAGTAGTGTCTTCTGTGTCTTTTTGGTAGTTTCATTACCACCAAAATATGCACAAATCTCTTCAAAAAGAGTTTTTGCATCAAGATACTTGTTAAATGATAGCATCTGCTCACTAGGAATGGTCATAAGCAGCAAATTTCTTGCTTTCTGATCATTTCTCTTCAGTATCTTCTCTTCATTTGACACTGGTCCAGTATTTCTTTTCCTACTTGTTTTACCTTCTAGGACAACCTCTGAGTAGCTTGGTGAAAAGGAATCACCATATATAATTATATCCCAAAGAGTATAATCTTGGACCATGAAATATTGCTCAATTCTCATCCTCCATAACTCAAACTCATTGGGTTTGATTATGGGCAACTTTGCAGCAACATTTGTTTGAACATCATGAGCTTCCATTTTAGCTTCTTCTAATTCAAATATATCAACCTCTATCTCTGATACCAACTGTGAGGACCTTGGTTATACACGGTTAAGGTTGTTAAACCTTGTGTCTTTGTGTATGAGATATATTGACTTAATATGATTAAGCACGCGGAATTTACTTAACCACACTTAGAAGGTTGTGTATGTTATGGAAATGGAAGAATTATATTTGTTACTTAACAATGAACAAAGAAAGTATTTCACTAAACGATTCAATATTATTCCAAATAATACGAGTGATCTTGAGTTTCTCACTAGGGTTACAAAACCTTGAATCTTATGTTACAACTTGTGATTTTTGTTTGTTCTATGTCTTAACAGTTATTCAATTATTTCACACACATAATCACTAGTCTAAGATCTCTTTTATAGTTGCAAAAGATCTTTACAAATTGCTTAAAAGTCTTGACCGACTTACTTGTTTAACTTATGCTTATTGGTGTCAGTACATAAGATACAACATGTATCTATGTATACAACTTGTTAACTAAGCACATGGAGTAAGATATTATCTACCGTATATGTTTGACCAAAATACAATAAATATCTTCTTGATCTTATCCTATGAGTCACTGATCAGCAGTACCATATACAACTAGCAGTACCTTCAACTTGAACTAGCAGTACCTTCTTGCTCTAGCAGTACCTTCATGTACTAGCAGTACCTTGATCATGAACTAGCAGTACCTTCGACTTAGAGTAAATTCTAATACTCTAACTTCAGAATATTTAATTCCCAACAGTTATCTACAGTACACTAACTTTTCACATATAAGTAACATTAAGTGTCACTGAAAAAGCAAAGCCACCCAGTCCCATTAAGTACCATTAAGTGTCTACAGCACATCGAGCTCTGGTTTTTTTTATCAGATTTTATAAATAGTTGAGTTATTTGTTAAACTTATTAAAACAGATGTACATTCAGATGTACATAAACTACAAGCTAGGATTTTATAATTGGCTAATGTTTTTTATAATTGATCCATTTCACATAACTTCTAAGTCGATCCTCTAATATGGTAACTGCCTAAAGTAATTAGCTATGTTTATGTGCCGAAGAGCTGTGAGGGTCGGATCACAATTGACATCACACAAGAGATTTGCAAACGCGTTTATGACATACTGTCAGCTTGTCGATAATGCAAGACTGTATCTAACCAACGCTTTAAAAGGACCACCCAAGGTATATACACACATAAGTATCATATAAGTACCATTAGAGCTAATGACACAATCAGTTTAAAAGAACATCTCATATTTAGAAAAGCAAACCCCCAAAGGAATCCAAAAGTAGTTTACATCCAAAGTGTTCAACTTCTTAACAGTTGGGAATGGCACTAGGTCGGGTTTGCAGCAGGGCATGTCATCCCAGTCCCTAAACAGAACAACAAAAAGTCCCAAAACCTGCCCGTTCCCCATAGGGGATTAATAGCAAGGGGAATGTCATCCACTACTGGTAATCCTAATACTTACATCCCAAAATCTTACACAAACTAATTTTGTTAAACCATGTACATACCTACATTTTTAATTGAAATTGTTCTATACAATAACAGGAATAGATACTCCAACATTTCTTTTTGTCCTATAATACTAACAATTTAAAATAAGCCATAAGCCCAAAAAAAATAAGCTAATCCAAACACACCCTAAAATAAGCAAAAATACTACTTCGAGCCATTCAAGTTGGTATGAACAAAATTGGTATGAACACACCCTAAATTAAGCACACAATACTGGTAACCGATGCATACTACTGAAATTATTACACTCATAAACATATAATGAAACCAATTAAACGAAAAACTTACCATTTGTATGAACAAAATTGAAAAGAATCACGGACAAAGGATTTGCTACAGGTTTGAAGATTTTGTGTGTGTAAATCCATTGTTTGACAGTGATAATCTATAAAGAAAATAAAATTAAAATAATTTTGAAAATAAATCTGGACAAAGGATTTGATACAGGTTCGAAGATTTTGTTAGTTCCCAATGTTACTTTTTCAATACAGTTCGCACATTAGCCGCAATTCGCACACCGTCGTTCGCACATTTGTTTAAAAAAGTCAAAAGGGCACGTGGGGTTATTGGTGGGATGAATTAATGGTTTGGTACCAATTTGTCTGGACAGGTGTCAAAATTTTTGTGGATTCGCACGTTCGCACATTCGCACATGACCTTTTTGGGAAAAGAGATTATTTTCCTACTAGATTTTGAAAAATATTTTTTGAAAGTCCCTTTTTAGGAATTAGCCCTAATAATAAACTCTTGCATCATGCTAACATTCTGAATAGATCGTTAAACTACTTTGATAAAATGACTCGCTACTATTTCACGATATAGATGTTTATAATCTCTATTTTTTGTATGTAGGCATTAGAGCAATCGGTGTGGGAGAATTCGTGGCTCGCCGTGGCTGAGGTGGCAACCTCGCCGTGACACCGGCGGAGTTCGCCGTGGCTCGCCGGCAACCAGAAATCGTGCAGACGACGAGTGAATTTGTCTGACAAATGGGACCGTTCACCTCTTTTTCTTTTCTTTTTCTTTTTTTTTTTTTCTTTTTTTTTTTTCTTTAACAAATCCCACTTTTTTTTATGTGTGTTGTATGTATTTTGGATATAGACCTTTTGGTTATTTGTGTTTGTGTTTATTGCTGCTTTCCAGATCTAAAAGAAGTAGTAGCGGATGAAGAAGAAGGGGTGGAAGTGGGCTGTAAAAGTGGGCCAAAGATATTGGCAAATGTTTTTTTTTTTTTTTTTTTTTTTTTTTTAATGTTATTTGTATTATTTGTTGTATTATATTTTTATTTTTATAAAATGAATTTAGTTTATTTGGGTATTTGAAAAGAAAAAAAATAGATAGTGGTGGGACCCAAATGAGTAAGTTGTGGGATGTTATGATAAGGGGGTTGTTAGTTGTGGTGACGTGACACCCGTGAGGCCCGAATGAAGAGGATGAAACTCTTCATGATACCTAATACCTTTTGCTCTTAAAGATGGAAATTTTAATAAGTATAAATAATAATGACAAGGAAGGGTGGGGTTAGGATTTTTATTGAAGATGAGTGTATTGGAGCGATAGAAAGTAGCCAATCAACAGTTGCGAAAGCTAAAGTTACCCATATATCATATAGTCATTCCCCACTCTTTAGGCTATACACAGTAGACCGCAAAAAATCGGTCAAGTGAAGAGGGTGACCAATATTAAAATCGGTCGAGTCCTATGTGGGTGATGGGTCAAATGTCGGTCGAGCTACAAAGAAAAGACAATCGGTCTAAACTTTGACCAATTCTGTACACACATATAATTTCAAAAAATCTTACCGTTTGATATTAAAAAAAAATATATATAAAAAAAAAAAAAAAAAAAAAAAAAAAACCTTTACCGTTTTACAACCTTATAAATATACCAAAGAAACCTTCGCGACGTGCTACAAAGGCGAAGGAATCAACCCAAAACGGGAGCAAAACTTGATTTTCTACCATTCAGCAATCGTCCCAAATTTGCCCGCACGATAACGAAAAGAACTTTTACAGCTTAAGGCACAAATCAAGGAACGCTACAACTTAGATTACTAGTTTAAGTTTTTAATAAGTATTGTAATATTTAAGTTTTTAATTTAGTATTGTAATGTTTTTATTTTAATGAATTTTAAATTTGTTGTTTAAAATATTTGAAAAAAAAAAAACTCGGTCATCGACTGTGGCAATTTGGTCATGTCTGGTCACCGGAAAGAGAAAGCTGATGTGGCAGGGGATGACCCGGGTCACCACTGTGCCCAAGCTTTATGCAACTTTGCTTTTATGGTTCCTCCAAATTTACCATCGTTTCAATTTTTGTGTTAAAAATTAAAAATCATAAATCATGCTGTACACTATATATGTAAATCGATAATATCGCGGCTCTATACCCTCAGAACGGGAATGCTATACTACAGTCATTCCCCACTCCTTATGCGCATTTCTCGTCTAGTCTATTGACCTATGACGATAAGGATTATATGGCATTGTTTCTTCGAGTAAACCAGGGACTCGATAAAAACACAACGAATGACAAATTTTGTTGGACAGTTCTCTTGATTAAAATCAGTGACATCAAAACGTGTAAACTTTGTTATCATAGACTTTGCATATGTATCGATATGAAAATAAGAAATGAATAGCTTTTATTAAAAGCCATCACTAAAATACGACTAAAGATGGATAAGGCTAAAAACAAACGAAGTGGGGCTTTAATGAGATACATATGAAAACTAGTATAGCCCCCTCAATGTTTTGTGGGGGAAAAGTCAGTCTCCTTTTACTTGTCACATTCTTTGGTTCTATTACATGTTCAAGAAAACAAAATTATAAGTGAAAAAACTAAACACAACGAAACACAATAATGCATACTCAGTAACCTCATTATACGTAAGTTTAATAATAATTCTTGATCAAAGAAACGAGAAATGTGCATAGTGATAGTATTGTTGCAACTTCTACAATATAAGTGAGGTTCTGCTTTTTGGGCTTTAGAATTCATAATTATAGCAAAAGGATAATAAATACTCGGTCTCTTCCAAGATGTCGACATTCTGTTATGCCAACCTAGAATATTATTTAAGAAGTTGTCATTAGTAGTTATACAAGTTTAGAGGAAATCAACAATAATAGAATACTGATTTTCTTAGAATTTGATGTGTAATCTCACTCAAATAAATAAAAAACTTAACTTAGTATTTCATCTCATGAATTTACAGTATTTTAATTTCATGGGTAGAATTTGATGTGTAATCTTGTTCCACAAGATTTTTCTAACTATTTTTCTGTTGAGTAATAGTACTAAAGTTAAAAGGTACGTATTTATCACATGACAATTAACTCAGTGGCGAAGCTTGGGAAAAAATTTCGGGGGGTCGGGATCTAAAATTCTATAATGCTTAGTATATACCGAAATTAAAATGGGGGTCGAAACCGAATATACCGAAATTTTTCTACACGAAAACTATATACCCCTACATCGTAAAAAAAATTTCGGGGGGTCGGGCGCCCCCCCCCCCCCCCCCCCCCCCCCCCCTTAATAGGTACGCCCCTGATCACATGACAATTAACTCATGATACCAGGTGTCTAGTTAACTCTTAAAAAAGACGATATTTATTTTATAGTATGCTACGTACATCGAACATTCCAAAATTACATTCGTTGCGCCAAGATCATACTTTATTACAATGTTGCAAAAATCGTGAATCGGTAGCGTGGCGGTCGACTACCCTGCAACGGGATTAATCAGCGATTAATCGGCCAAGGCGGGATTAATCAGTGATTAATCGGATTGGCATTTTTTGCATGTTTTGGGTATTTCTGGAGACCAAACTAAAGATCGTAATTGATTCCAAGCCTACTATGTTTCCAAACTTCAATAAAATGCTCCAATTCTGATTATGAGGCTCATTGTGTGTTATAAGTGAAATAAACGATCCCCAAATTAAGTAGAATGCCTATTTTTTTTTTTTTTAAAGCTGACCGATACGGCCGATTTTAGGGCCGATTAATCGGCCGATACGGCCGATTTTTGGGCTTTTTTTTGCCCATACCGATTTTTTTGATCGATATGCAAAATTCTACAAAGTCGGCCGATAAACGATATATCGGCGATTAATCGGCCGATACAGCCGATTTTTGCAACATTGCTTTATTGTCTAAAGAAAACACGATGTTTAAGCTGACACGTATTTAGTTCAAAAACATATTATAAATAACTTTTTACCAAGAATCAAATATTTGAAAGAATCATCGATCAATAGAAGCAATTAAATAAAAATAAAATCTACTGTAATTTATATCATTTTTTTGTCGCTATTATCTAGTGATCATATAGTAAATGTTGAGAATCAGATCTTGGTAAATTCGTGTATCATAGAACCATTTAATGGCGTGAATTAAAAACGTTAAGATACTATAATGTTACATCAAGATTAGCACCAGAAACCACCCCCACTAAAACACTAATTTCTAAAGAGACAGTTTATCCAGACACCCCTATAGAAGGTGTATGCAATCATTGTATACAACGACCGATTGTACAATATGCTTTATGAGTTATACATTTGACTAATTGAGGGTGTTAGGATAACACATCCCATTTCCAAATCAAGATAGACACCCTAATGGACAACAAGTACATATGCAACTTATGTTAAGGGCAGTTTATACGGACCACCCTATACGGGGTTTCAATCATTGCGTGCATTGAATGATTGTACTGTGTGCATTGTGGTGTTGTACAGTATGCTTCGCGATATGTACGGTTGACCATAGGGGGTTTGTATAGTATACCCCCTTATACATACCCTCCCTATGAGCTATATGTACAAACCGCGAAGCACATAATACAACCGGCCGGAGCTTGCAATCATTGGATACCCCTGCAAGGGTTCTTATAAACAGCCCCTTCCCATTATAGGCCTCATACTTTTTATATTTCGTTAAAGTACATTGGTATCATTCATGCTTTCTAAACCATACCACAAACACCATAATTACATTTTCAAACAAGAAAAATAAAAACATTATTCTATAAACCAAATATATGACATTTTCAAAGCTTAGTTTTTGGTCTTTTCCACATTTGCCCTTATATTACAAGAGCATCTAATTCAAAACTATATACTAGATGGTCATAGGCTGCTTCTTTGTACAAATGGAGAGAGGCTTAAAGGGTAATTCCAAACACAGGCTTTTTAAAGCAAAAAGCACTTGTGCATTTGATAAGAAATTTGAAAGATAGAACCTTTGGGTGATTAAGAGTTTAGGAGCTTAACATTCTATGATTAGTCCTCCCATTGGTGCTCTATGGGGAATGCCCTTTCTCCTCTTGGCCGTCCTCAAGCTTCCTGTGGTTAATGGTGGCGTTGATGGACTAAAGTTGCGAGTTCCAGGGCTACCACGCTGCCAAAAATGGCTCCCGCTGCTGTACGAATCATCGGAATCCGAAACCGCCATTAACAAATGTCTTTTTTCGGGCGAAATCTTTTGTTTTCCTTTGAAATTCTTGGATGTACCAACAATCTGTACAGAGATAGGACATGTGTTTAATCATTAATTAAGGAATATATTCATAAAAGTAATAGAATCCCATTTGATTATTCCAATTAAACTTCAAATAATCAATCATTCAATGTCCATATATTCCCATTCCCACTCTTGGTGGTCATCAAAAAGTCAAATGTATGATCATTCAACAAAAACCCACAAAAGCAAAGTTCTATGGTTGAAATAATAACATAAGCCATTTAAAATACGCAATTTTAGACACAAACATTTAAATCAACTTGTTATAAAAATGCAATGTATAGGTAAAATCCAAAACACCCACAAAAAACAATTTTTAGCACCACCATTAATATGACTACAAGTCAACAATGAAACATAGGAGTAGGTAAACCCAAATTAACAATTAGCCTTAAATTCATAACAAATTAATCAACAATAACCAAATGAATTTACCTTGCATCCAAGTGAGCAAAATCGAAACGAATCAAGCAAACTGCGCTCACAAACTTCGCAAGTATTCGTAACACCTTTCCCAGGCCTCGGTTGTGGTCTTTCATTCAAGAACACAACCTTAGCACTATTGATAACATAAGTTTGCACCGAGCCAATGTCCAAAAACTTTTGTATCTCGGACACCCTAATCACATCATGATATGACGACCTCCTTATCTGCACCAAAACGTAACATAAGTAACACACACAAAAATGTATACAATGACTTTTAAGTTATAAAAAAATTAAAGCCTACTTGAATAACACGATGATCATGATGTTGACCGATACAAAGAGAACACAAAGGACCATTAATGCAATCCAAACAATACATATTACATTCAGACTTATGTGAATCCGCATGTAATTTGCATTGACCAAAAAAGCTTTCACCAAGCATAGGTTTTAACCATGGTGGCCATTTTTGTTCTTGTTGATCAACATGTCCATGTGCACCCTGCATCATTATATAGAAACAACTTTTATTAAAAAGAGAAAGCAAGTTTTAATGAAAATGAAATAGTGAGAATGAAGTTATATATACCATGATGATGGTTTGTTGATTATGAATCGCCAGTTTTGAAAAATGAAAGAGGAGGGGGGTTTAGGAAGTGGGAGGGGTGGGAGGAAACTGGAAAGGGTATTTGTAGGAAATGAGAAAAAGTGAAGTGTGAAAAAGTGAGAAGCTGGTTGGTTGCTTTATATTCGCAAATACAAAATTGAAACTTAACTCCTCAAGCCCAAACCTTTGCCTAGGTTGCATTACACCTCTTTAATTGTTTTCTGGTTTTTTGTTAAATGTACTATCGACATATAACAAGATATTTTCTTTCTTTTTTTTCAACTTCAATTCTGAAAAAAAAAAAAAAAAAAAAAAAAAAAAAAAAAAAAATTCATTAAATACCATTGTGAAGGACAATGTTAAAAGTTAGTGATCAAAAAATCAAATTCTCAAGTCATGGAAAATGTTATTGTTTTCTGGCATTGTTCTTTCATCGGAAACCAACCAAGCTACGAGTTTGAAAGCTCACAGCGAAATTATGACTTCTCCGTCTCAAATTATGATCCTATTTTTTTTGTTTCGTACGTCAATACAGTTATTATATTTCAATAATGAACATTTATTTCAGAAAAAGAATAAGAATAATATTAATATATTTTATGTTAATACTTAATAGTATATTAAAAAAAAAAAAAAAAAAAAAAAAAAAAAAAAAAAAAAAAAAAAAAAAAAGGTACTATACTAAATAAACAAAATTACATTATTTATATTTTATTTTAAAGATTCATATATATCTCATTCACTATTTTATGATCACAAACACATATGAATCATATTATTATTTATTTTTTCTCGCTCTTTTCATATTTTCAAAATAAGATAACGTACATTTTTTCTCGAAAAATCATTGAATCCTCAGTGTTGAACTATGTGGTTGTATCACGATTAGTGTATTTTCCTTCTTCATCACTGTCACGTATAATGAATAATGTTAATAATATTGTCTACTAAATGTTTAGGTGTTGTTTGTTTGTTAAGAGGCTTTGAATCTGAATCTGATTCGCACATCTGAATCTAAATATGTGGTTGAGAAATCTGAATCTGATTCCAACTTAATGTGACTAAGTGGTTGAGAAATCTGAATATGATTGATATAAAAGTGTTTGTTTTGTAAATGCATCTGAATATTTTAGATTATTAATGTTTACAATTAAAATCTTAACAATTTCTATTAGGCGTGAAAAAATTTCCACCCGCTACAAAATATGATTTGATGCCGACACAATAATAAATAGGTTATGGTTGCGGTTAAATGGGTGGTCGACACGGTTAACACGTTTAATAACAGGTCAAATTTGGCTTGACATTCTCAACCCATCAAAACATGTTTGGGTTGTGATTTAACATTTTAACACGAATTATCACCCTAGTTATTACTATCTTGTACATCTGTTTTTTGTGCAATGATTCTCCTTAAACGTACATTTTATAAGAAAGCGAACAAAAAAAACAAAATGAATAAATAAAAATAAAAAATAAAATAATTAAAAAAAAAATCAAACACTCTTAATCTTGATTGGCTCTTACTACCTCTGACAGTAAAAAAAACAAACACACTTTTTGGTCTAAACATCTTATTGCATTGACTGAGTCAGATTAAGATGTTATTAAGAGGTTTTTTAGAAAAACAAACACAACCTTAAAAATTAAGTAACTGTATCTTCGTAATAAATGAAATCACATTATTTAATTTAATATTCTAGATTTTAATTAGCTTGAATATTTGATTTATAAAGGTTTTTTTTAAATCAAACAACATAACAAAGCACCGGATTCATTTGAGCTATCATTTATCATGTTCGTTAGAATAGAGGATCCAATCTCAATCCAACTTTTACAGTGACCAAATTGTATACTCCGTATATCAGAAAATACAAGCAAAGTATCCGCGCATTACTACAGCAGATATCATGTAATCAAAATTTTTGGTGAACAATATTTTTCGATTACATGTTTTTCGTGATAACGAGTTTACGCATGGTGAGAATTCTGAGAATAATTTGATCGCACTCTATTTCATAGTAAAATGTCAAACACCTATGCATCACGATTTAATGACAATACGAAAATGGTAGTTAGTAGTATTACAAGGTTGTGATAATTGGTAGTGAAAGGTATTTGTTAGTCAGTAAATGTTATGTAACGAGGGTTAAAGTGCCTGCGCGTTGCAACGGTATATTGTTTGATAAAACTTTTATTATATAATCACTACAAATCTTTTAATTAATTTAATTTCTTTACACAATAATTATTAGATATGTTTATATAATTTGATATTCATGCGTTTTCATATAACTAAATTATACAATATAATGCAAGTCATATTATTTATATATTAAACCAACGTAATTATAAAAACATAAAAGCTCAATTAGTATAGCACTAATTTCTTTTAAAAAATAAGAAGTTGGTTATAAAGTTTCAATTACTTTTTTATATATATAAAATAGTACGCAGGTTTAAAACACTTCAATATTTGGCTCATGTTATTCGAAATTTAAAGACGTTTTTCTTGGTATATTTTTCTTATAAGAAAATTTCTGAATGTTTATTAGATATTTGATAAATAAAGTTTTTTATATAAAAAAATTATAAAAAGTAAAAGTTTAAAGTAACTTTCTTAGCTTGTTACATCATTTAAGGGTATCTTTGAGTTTTTTTTATTATGTAAACAAACTTTAAGGTAGTTTTTAAAAATAGTTATATAGTTTAAGTGTGTGTTTTGAAACTTTCATTTTATTGACAAAAAAAAACATTTAGTTTTAAAAATAAACTTCAACATTTTTTATAAAATCATACCTATGTTAAAAGTATTGCAATATTAGGCTGATTTTGTTCGCAATTTAAACACCTTTTCATCGGTACATTTTTCTATAAAGAAATCGCTAAATATTTTATAAACAAAGTTTGTTATATAAAAAAATAATAAATAGCTAAAAGTACAACGTAGTTTTTGTAACTCGCCACATATTTGGAGAGGCGTTTTGGATTTTTTCCCCCCTTCTTATTAAACAACACTTCCTAGGTCACAAAACGACACTCTCTCTATTTTCCTTCTTATCAAACGACACCCACAAAATGACACTCCCTCTGTCAAAACGACAGAGTTTCAACCGCAATTGTATAATAGTATAATATTCGTCAAAATATTATTTAACGTGTAAACACGGAGAAGTATAAATTAGTTTTTGCAATATATGATTAATAATATACATGTCATCGCTTATATAAATTACGGTATTCAAAAATTACACATTTTCCTATTTTATAAACCACATGAAAATCTTTGTACTTTAAAATGTACGATTATTTTCAATCGTGTTTATTAGCAAAATGATTATGATTTAATTAAACTTGTACTAAAATACATATATAAATGAAAAATGTCTTTTGAATATGCAATTTTTAAACATTTTAAATGTTTCATAACCAAACAAAAATTTAACATTAAACTTACATTAATAAATATTTTAAATAATTATGTGAAAAAAAATTATTATTTAATTTATTGTATATAGCATTAATTTTTTGTACATATTGCATATTAATTACGGAGTAGTATTCATTAAAACTTACAATTACATGAGGAAAAGGTTTTCCTATAGTATAGATTATCACAAGACGTCAACTCATGTCTAAAAGGATATGTTAATATATTGTGCATCTTCTTAAGCAAGAATATTTATAACAAATGTCCTTATACTAAACCTTTAATAATTGTGTTTATAATATTTGAATTTTCTGGCATTTATATTCTTTAATCAAAATCATAAAATGTAGGCTTCATAGTGTCATTTAGATATCTTATATATAATTCAAAATAATACATATTTTTAAGCTTATTTAGAAAATACAATAAATGATTGCATAAATATTCTTCCAAACACTCAAAATTGCATATATATATATATATATATTTACACATATATTGGTTCATGAGAAAAGTCCATCTCGGTAGAAAAATGAGAAAGTACAAATCACCCCCTCCCATTCCCCCTCCTTTTTTTTCTCAAACTCAAAGGGTCTCATTGTAACTTTTTTTTATTTTTCAAGGCCAGTTTTGTAACTTTTTCATCTTTTCCCTTCTTATCATATTTTCCTACGTGAAGTATTATTTAGGCCAATTTGGTCAAACGATGCAATTTAACTTTTTCAAAAATGTGATCAGTAGCACGCATTTTTTTTCCTGTGTGTAATGCCTATCTGATTTGTTAGACTTCTTTTATTTTTTTAATTTTTGAACCAATCCATGTTTTTTCTTTTTTTAACTTATTGTTTTCTTGTTTTTGACTATTTTTTTCCTTTCTTTCATTTTTATAACTGATACAACAACATGCAATAAAGAACATCAGAAATACAAATATTACAACTTCAGCAACATGCATTATTCGTATGCTTCACTGAAATGAACAACTATAACACAATTTTAGCTGTTAAAACTTATAAAAATTTCACTACCAGATCTTAAAACCGTACCAGGTACATTATCAATTCAATAGACTAAAAAATAAAACTATAAATGAAGAAATAGCAATAACTCCATTTCTTTGTGTAGCCCGTTTGCACTGTGGTTTCAGCAACATTTGATACTTCCGGACTTTCTACACTTGCAAAACATTAAGTTTGTTGATGAGTTCATCAAATAAAAAGTAAAACTTGAATTAACCCGCATTTTCCAAAACGGTTCCAGACCAATTTTCAATCGTATAATCAGCAAGAATAATAGCGCCAACAGGATCAAGCCACCAGTAAAAATTATCACCAAGAACATCAACAGATCTTGTTAATAAACCACATCTGTGTTAAAATTAGATATACAATTCAAATTAGATGGCCTAATAAAAGTTGTTACCTTCGCATAGGCACGAACGATATCATTTCCAGAACTTTTGCAGTACAAACAAAACCCAAGCTTAACAACCGATGTAGCTACCATGATTACATGTAACCACAACATCTGTAGCGACAACATCTTCCCGTAGCGACAACATCTTCTCAGGAGGATTATGTTGAACTAACTGTTCTACAGCTTGAATCAATACCTGAAACCCTATAAAAAAATTAAGGTTCAACCCTCATTATCATCAATTTTATGTCAACGTCACCATTTTACGTATACTAATGTCAAGATCATTAAAATAAACATACCAAGTGTAGCCATAATTGCAGCAAAGATAATGATTCCAAGAGGCTGGAAGCGCAGTTTATCAATAGGATACTTGTATATGTTGATGCTTTTGCATATATATGTGAGTGAACCAAAGGATGCCACCAGCCATTAAATCATGTAATGAATCTAGTGTGGATGCAGCAATGGCAATGGAACCGGTCTTTATTGTAGCAAAGATCGGTGATATGAGCAGTCAATTAGTACATAAATATCAAACATTTTTGTATCATATGTGTCGCAAATTTAGGATAACGCATTACCTTATTGTTAATACAAATATCGTACTAAAAACGTTATTTATATTTTACGATCTTTGCTTAATGTTTTGTTCATGACAAACACAAAGTATATTCCTTAAGCAAATTATAAATACTAGTTAAAGTCTTTTTCAAAACACATCTTTTATTTAACATGATCACTAACATTATATTACATATACATGTGTATTTCCTTTAATGGAAACTTTAATTTAAAAGTTACAAAGTGACATCATGGTATACATCACAAATACAATCTTGGTAAGATTGTGTGATATCTTAATTAGATACTCAAGTTATATAGTTGACTTTAGAAGATATTGATTTGACAACACAAGGATATGGAAAGATCTCTTATGCAACATTAGCTGTCATCCCACGGATCCAAGTCTATACAAAGACGGATCCCTTCTGAGGGATCCGCCGGATCCGTAGGAGCCTTTCTTTGTTTGCCTATAAATAGCAGGCTTGGCATTTGATCTAATCATCCACTTAGAAAAGAAAAACACATACATTCACTTTAGTTACTAACCACAGTAGTTATATATATCATTGATGTTTCTTTTGTAGCAAAGAAGATCAAGTTAACAAGCTTCAAACAAGCAGACTGTTATGAAGTTGTAGTATAGGTTCTGTGTAAACACTTTGAGTGTTTCTTATCATTTGTATCAGTTAGATCAGTAAGTGTGGTTAGTGCTTTAGTCCTCAAAGTACAAAGAGAGTAGGGAGTGGTTGTACCCGTGTAAAGAACTCGACATCTAGCTTAGTGTCGGTAAAGTAAGTAGGCGACGTCAGGTTGGTTCTACCTTGTGAAAGAACCCGGTGTTTAGCTTAGTACCGGAAAAGGAAGTAAGCGACGTGTAAAGGTTTTCTCCACCTTGAAGGGAGTTTGTTTCTTAGTGAAAGATATCTCTCGAGTAAGCAACTCGAGGAAGTGGAGTAGGGCAAGGATAAGGATCTCTTGCAAACCGAACCACTATAAACACTTGTGTTATGTAATACCCGAAAATCTAAAACATGTAAAATGACCAAATTGCCCCTGGGAATTTAAAACCTAAATAAAACATATGTAAAGCATAAAATAAATTCCAAACTTCTAGAAATGAGCAAGTTATGATCCAAAATAATTTTAACAACTTCATTTAACTTTTATACAAGCCATGAAAATTACCAAAGTACCCTTGGGCGCCTAATATAATTTAAATTCAAAAGTTATGTATTTATAATAGGAAATTAAAGGAAATTAAGGACATTAAAATTATTATTGATTGCCAATAAATTCCTTTGACCAAATCCCGAAATTTAGGGTCCATTATCCCTCTAAGAATCAGCTATAACCATATTTTTATCACACACACAATTTCTCCAAAATTTCTCCAAACCGATTAAACCCTAAATCACTAAATAATTCTCAAATCATCCATCCGAATTTCTGGAAGTGAGGCACCATTTTTCGTGTGTTCTTAGGGTTCTCAAGAAGCCTAGAAAAATAGCTTCACGAATTTTAGAGGTCGGGATTGCAAGATATCGAAATTTCTTCTTCTTTTCCATTCGATAGGTAAGAATTCCATTTTTGATTCATTCGATCTTGGAAAATTCGTTTCTTATTTTTCTTGTGTTCCTCACATCATATGTGACCTGTGAAAATTGGTTTCATGATTTTTAGATCGTTTTTGAAGCCGTGGTGAATTCTTGTTCAATTTGCTCATACGCGTAAGGAAACAATTCGTACACCCTATCCACGAGTTCAAATCTTGATTTGGTATTTTTCTCAGACCCTATATATGTTATGAACACCAAATAAAATGTAAAAGTCGATCCATGCATGATCTAACAATTATTTGTGAATTAAATCTTAAAAACGTGTATAAACCATAAATAATTCAATTCGAATTTTTGAGGCTTCATATTTATTTTATTTGGACTCCATATGATCATTCTAATCTGGGAAAAATTATATTTCGAATTGTTAAGGCCTAAAATAATTATTCTTGATTTATTTAGTTTTACCGATTTTAAAGAAATTAAAAAGAATAAAAGGAAAATTTTGGGAAAATTATCAAACCGATCGAACTAGAGTTTTGAGGTAATAAAACCTGGGAATTAACATGGTATAATGATGATAGAATGAGGGTATAATGATTTGGATTAATAGGGTTCGATTTAGACAAGATTTTATGTGTAACGACTTGGAAATAATAAGTTAAGGGTGTGTTTTGTAATTTCTAAAACTTGTGGGTCAGTTTTAAAACTTAATTTAGACCATGTACTTGCTGGGAAAAATATAAAAGGAAGGGGTCTAATGTCATTTTTGTATTTTAGAGGGTTAAAATGTTTTTAGGGTTTTATTATGGCTCGAATTATAAAATTATTAAATAGAGGGACTAAACTTGTAATTTCTGAAACTTGGGGCTGTTTTGAGTAATTTAATCTATTCACGGGGTTATGTGTAAATTTGGTGATTTAATGGGTTAATATGTAATTATTAATAATATAAAGTTGAAATTGTAAAATAAGGGACTAAATATGTAACTTTGAAAACTAGAGGGACCTATTGTGTAAATTCTGTAAAATTGAGGATACATTCTTATAATATGATAAAATAAGTGACCATTGTGAAACTTTGATAAATTAAGGGTCTAAAGTGTAACTACGAACAATTGAAGGGTTAAAGTGTAACTTTTGAAACTAAAGGGGTATAAAGTGTAAATTATGAAACCTAAAGGACTAAAAGAGTAACTTGATGAATCTAAAAGTTAAAATAGAAAGTTACTTAATATGGAAATGGGATCTTTAGTAATCATGTCTTTACTCCTCTAGGTGTGAAGAGGGAGTAGTCCTGTGCTTTTGTCATCTTATTCAGTGTGATCTTTGTCAAGCAATAAGGTACAGATATTCTGCCCTTCTCTAGTAAGGTGCCTTCGTCTCATTTTTCTGATTTCTGGTTCATTTTTATGTTTCCTTGTCCCGTGAACCTTGCTTGTTTTCTTATAATGATTTGTCATGAACCTTACTCTAGACCCTGACTTGAACTTTGAAATATTTGATATGAACCATTCAACTTGAACCCTTGTTTGAACTCCTGTCCTGATCCTTCGTTCTAAACCATGTCTTGAACCCTACTATGTTTCTTTTGACAGTTGACATGACCCGTTTCATCACCTGGTAACCTGAATATTTAAGACCCATAGATACTTGAAGGTTCATAGGATTTTATAACTACTTTTCTAAATTATATATGAAGAGGTTTTGAAAATTTCTTTAAAAGACTTTCATTATGAAAACTGATTTAAAGACCACTTTATTTTAAAAGGATTACTTTTAATAAATTGACATGAACCTTCTGGTACTTGACCTTTCCGATATTGAACCCTCTGACGTGAACTTCCTGATTTACCTCCTGTCTTGAACCCTGATATAAATCATGACCTGGACCACCTGACACCCGGTACTTGAACCTGACACCCGATACTTGAACCTGACACCCGATACTTGAACCTGACCCCCGATACTTGAACCTGACACCTGATACTTGAACCTGACACCTGAAACTTGAACCTGACACCTGATACTTGAACCTGACACCTGAAACTTGGACCTGACACCGGATACTGGAACCTGATACCTAGTACATGATACTGATTCCTAATGCATGATACCTGATACATGATACTGATACCTGATACATGATACTGATTTCTGATGCATGACACCTGACACATGATATATGATACCTGACCTTAACCCACAGTTTGATACTACGAGCCACTCACTAGGCATGAGGGTTTCATGTCCATGTCAGTCGATGCACCGATGGCATGACTCTAGGGTAGGAGAGTGATGACCTATCCCGTCCCTGTTATGATTATGATTTACGTAGAGGCAGATTCTGGCCACCTGGGGCGTATGGATGCATCCTAGACTTGACCTGACCTGACCTGTTACATGATATATTATTTCTGGTGACTGATGGTGTGTGCGATACACGTCTTTCACATCCTGGGAGCTGATCACTCCGCTTACTGTTGAGGACTCCCCTCATGATTACTGGCTACTGAGAGGTCTCCCCTCTACATGATTATACTGATACTGTTACTGTTACTGCTACTGTTACAAGTTACTGTTTCTGGGCTCGTAGAGGATTTCTGTTACCCTGCACCTTATAACCTTATAACTTTATAACCTTTACTTTCCATTACCGTTACTGCCACCCTGTAACCTGATTCATGACTTAACTCTAGACCTGACTTGATCTGACCTGGGCATGTGGTGGGATTATGGATTACACCTTTACACTTATCTACTGTAATTAGTTCTAATCATGTTACATCTGTATAACCTTTATGTTCCTGTTCCTGACTCTTGTTACTCCTGGTATTATTTCCTTTACTTTATTTTCGTTACTACTGCTTTGTTTCCGTTATATCTGTTCACTGGGCTTTTTAAGCTCAGCCGCACGTTTTCTTTTCGTGTGCGGCAGGTTTAGTTGGAAGCTGGTTTATTGATTAGAGAGTATTTTGGACATAGAAGAATTTACTAGCAGCTTGGAATTAGCTTTTGATGATGGTTAGAAGAACTCGTGTTAGACTTAGAAATCATTGTATTGAAATCCTGTATTTTCATATTTCCTTTGTATCCATTGAATTCTATTGTATTATTAATGTCATGTGCTTGTTTATGTTCTGATAAGGATCCGTATTTGTGACATCTCTACCCTTGTCGGGTCGGGGTGTTACAATTTATGGTATCAGAGAACAGGCTGACGACTTGTAATACATTTACCCTGTCCTGTGCGTTTAAGACCATTAGGCTTCCACTGTAAGAACATAAGAGAACACCTTGAGGACTTGCTTTAGGATTCCCTGATATAAACTTAAGTTTTGACCGGTGGAAATGGGTAGAATATTAAAGTATTTAAGTGTCATCGTTTCCGCATTACTCTGATTCGTGCTTTGCTATGACATTGCTTGGGTTAACCTCTGAGACTGTAAAAGTACTAGGTGGACTAAGACAGGTGATTGTTACGACTTGAGATAAAGTATGATCATCATGAAGGCATACTTATGTGGTGCTGGTATTATTAACGTGATAATACTTACACCATATAACGTGCCCTCATTGTGGTCATAGGATGTCTTGGGAAGTACCTAAGAAGCTTAGAACTTGATCTCCGTTGGAATATCCGCGACTAGCGAGACTTTAGGTTCATCCTACCTGTTCATATACTCTGCCTTCGTTCATTAGAGATCTGGATAAGTTGAACTCTCGTTTTGCATTCTGTTTACCTCAGTTATGAATCTTGAACTCTTGTAGAGCTCTCTACTGTTGATACAGTTAATTGGATCTAAAATCATGTTCACGTTCCCTTATAAGCGCTCCTTCTGAAAGAACCTCCCCGGGCGTGAAAATGTTCGTGACGATCTTTTGCGACTTGCTACGACTCCGCTTAACTTGGCGACTTCAAATTTCGAGGACGAAATTTTTTGTTAGTGGGGAAGAAGTTGTAATACCCGAAAATCTAAAACATGTAAAATGACCAAATTGCCCCTGGGAATTTAAAACCTAAATAAAACATATGTAAAGCACAAAATAAATTCCAAACTTCTAGTAATGAGCAAGTTATGATCCCAAATAATTTTAACAACTTCATTTAACTTTTATACAAGCCATGAAAATTACCAAAGTACCCTTGGGCGCCTAATATAATTTAAATTCAAAAGTTATGTATTTATAATAGGAAATTAAAGGAAATTAAGGACATTAAAATTATTATTGATTGCCAATAAATTCCTTTGACCAAATCCCGAAATTTAGGGTCCATTATCCCTCTAAGAATCAGCTATAACCATATTTTTATCACACACACAATTTCTCCAAAATTTCTCCAAACCGATTAAACCCTAAATCACTAAATAATTCTCAAATCATCCATCCGAATTTCTGGAAGTGAGGCACCATTTTTCGTGTGTTCTTAGGGTTCTCAAGAAGCCTAGAAAAATAGCTTCACGAATTTTAGAGGTCGGGATTGCAAGATATCGAAATTTCTTCTTCTTTTCCATTCGATAGGTAAGAATTCCATTTTTGATTCATTCGATCTTGGAAAATTCGTTTCTTATTTTTCTTGTGTTCCTCACATCATATGTGACCTGTGAAAATTGGTTTCATGATTTTTAGATCGTTTTTGAAGCCGTGGTGAATTCTTGTTCGATTTGCTCATACGCGTAAGGAAACAATTCGTACACCCTATCCACGAGTTCAAATCTTGATTTGGTATTTTTCTCAGACCCTATATATGTTATGAACACCAAATAAAATGTAAAAGTCGATCCATGCATGATCTAACAATTATTTGTGAATTAAATCTTAAAAACGTGTATAAACCATAAATAATTCAATTCGAATTTTTGAGGCTTCATATTTATTTTATTTGGACTCCATATGATCATACTAATCTGGGAAAAATTATATTTCGAATTGTTAAGGCCTAAAATAATTATTCTTGATTTATTTAGTTTTACCGATTTTAAAGAAATTAAAAAGAATAAAAGGAAAATTTTGGGAAAATTATCAAACCGATCGAACTAGAGTTTTGAGGTAATAAAACCTGGGAATTAACATGGTATAATGATGATAGAATGAGGGTATAATGATTTGGATTAATAGGGTTCGATTTAGACAAGATTTTATGTGTAACGACTTGGAAATAATAAGTTAAGGGTGTGTTTTGTAATTTCTAAAACTTGTGGGTCAGTTTTAAAACTTAATTTAGACCATGTACTTGCTGGGAAAAATATAAAAGGAAGGGGTCTAATGTCATTTTTGTATTTTAGAGGGTTAAAATGTTTTTAGGGTTTTATTATGGCTCGAATTATAAAATTATTAAATAGAGGGACTAAACTTGTAATTTCTGAAACTTGGGGCTGTTTTGAGTAATTTAATCTATTCACGGGGTTATGTGTAAATTTGGTGATTTAATGGGTTAATATGTAATTATTAATAATATAAAGTTGAAATTGTAAAATAAGGGACTAAATATGTAACTTTGAAAACTAGAGGGACCTATTGTGTAAATTCTGTAAAATTGAGGATACATTCTTATAATATGATAAAATGAGTGACCATTGTGAAACTTTGATAAATTAAGGGTCTAAAGTGTAACTACGAACAATTGAAGGGTTAAAGTGTAACTTTTGAAACTAAAGGGGTATAAAGTGTAAATTATGAAACCTAAAGGACTAAAAGAGTAACTTGATGAATCTAAAAGCTAAAATAGAAAGTTACTTAATATGGAAATGGGATCTTTAGTAATCATGTCTTTACTCCTCTAGGTGTGAAGAGGGAGTAGTCCTGTGCTTTTGTCATCTTATTCAGTGTGATCCTTGTCAAGCAATAAGGTACAGATATTCTGCCCTTCTCTAGTAAGGTGCCTTCGTCTCATTTTTCTGATTTCTGGTTCATTTTTATGTTTCCTTGTCCCGTGAACCTTGCTTGTTTTCTTATAATGATTTGTCATGAACCTTACTCTAGACCCTGACTTGAACTTTGAAATATTTGATATGAACCATTCAACTTGAACCCTTGTTTGAACTCCTGTCCTGATCCTTCGTTCTAAACCATGTCTTGAACCCTACTATGTTTCTTTTGACAGTTGACATGACCCGTTTCATCACCTGGTAACCTGAATATTTAAGACCCATAGATACTTGAAGGTTCATAGGATTTTATAACTACTTTTCTAAATTATATATGAAGAGGTTTTGAAAATTTCTTTAAAAGACTTTCATTATGAAAACTGATTTAAAGACCACTTTATTTTAAAAGGATTACTTTTAATAAATTGACATGAACCTTCTGGTACTTGACCTTTCCGATATTGAACCCTCTGACGTGAACTTCCTGATTTACCTCCTGTCTTGAACCCTGATATAAATCATGACCTGGACCACCTGACACCCGGTACTTGAACCTGACACCCGATACTTGAACCTGACACCCGATACTTGAACCTGACCCCCGATACTTGAACCTGACACCTGATACTTGAACCTGACACCTGAAACTTGAACCTGACACCTGATACTTGAACCTGACACCTGAAACTTGGACCTGACACCGGATATGGAACCTGATACCTAGTACATGATACTGATTCCTAATGCATGATACCTGATACATGATACTGATACCTGATACATGATACTGATTTCTGATGCATGACACCTGACACATGATATATGATACCTGACCTTAACCCACAGTTTGATACTACGAGCCACTCACTAGGCATGAGGGTTTCATGTCCATGTCAGTCGATGCACCGATGGCATGACTCTAGGGTAGGAGAGTGATGACCTATCCCGTCCCTGTTATGATTATGATTTACGTAGAGGCAGATTCTGGCCACCTGGGGCGTATGGATGCATCCTAGACTTGACCTGACCTGACCTGTTACATGATATATTATTTCTGGTGACTGATGGTGTGTGCGATACACGTCTTTCACATCCTGGGAGCTGATCACTCCGCTTACTGTTGAGGACTCCCCTCATGATTACTGGCTACTGAGAGGTCTCCCCTCTACATGATTATACTGATACTGTTACTGTTACTGCTACTGTTACAAGTTACTGTTTCTGGGCTCGTAGAGGATTTCTGTTACCCTGCACCTTATAACCTTATAACTTTATAACCTTTACTTTCCATTACCGTTACTGCCACCCTGTAACCTGATTCATGACTTAACTCTAGACCTGACTTGATCTGACCTGGGCATGTGGTGGGATTATGGATTACACCTTTACACTTATCTACTGTAACTAGTTCTAATCATGTTATATCTGTATAACCTTTATGTTCCTGTTCCTGACTCTTGTTACTCCTGGTATTATTTCCTTTACTTTATTTCCGTTACTATTGCTTTGTTTCCGTTATATCTGTTCACTGGGCTTTTTAAGCTCAGCCGCACGTTTTCTTTTCGTGTGCGGCAGGTTTAGTTGGAAGCTGGTTTATTGATTAGAGAGTATTTTGGACATAGAAGAATTTACTAGCAGCTTGGAATTAGCTTTTGATGATGGTTAGAAGAACTCGTGTTAGACTTAGAAATCATTGTATTGAAATCCTGTATTTTCATATTTCCTTTGTATCCATTGAATTCTATTGTATTATTAATGTCATGTGCTTGTTTATGTTCTGATAAGGATCCGTATTTGTGACATCTCTACCCTTGTCGGGTCGGGGTGTTACAATAAACACTTGTGTTATGTGGTTTGATCTTTCATCTCTTTATCTCTAGTTTATATTGTGTGATAGCTTAATTTGTGATTGTTTCCCTTGAACTAACAAATTAAACGAAAGAAACGGTAAAAACTATTCAACCCCCCTTCTAGTTTTCCACAATTGGCATCAGAGCTACGTTACTCAAGATTTTTAAAATAAACTGTATTTTAAAACTTGAAACGATCTAATCGATTTTGAAAACTTTAAAGAAGGGAAATCCTTGCAAAGATCACCAGACCTCAAAAACAGTTTTTATAGTTTGGAAAAACCATTTTTAAAAATATCAAAAGACTCAGATCTAGCTAGACACAATATTTCACCTAAAGCTCCTGATGAATCCATTTCTAGTAAGTATTTTGACAGGAAAGATCTTGACCCAAAATGGAAAGTTAAAGCAACAATTATTGAAGATTCTAAGGATCATTCAAGGATGACATTGGACGAGCTCATAGGATACCTCAAAGCTCATCTAGCAATTATTGAAAAAGATTCGGTGATACCTATAGGCATAAAGGAGTGGATAGCTTCTAGCACTATTGCCAGATCTAGTTTCAACAGTGAAGATGTGCTAAAAGACAACAAAGTAGATAGTACGGCTAAACAGAAAAGGTATCCTCTGACTCTTCATATATATTTAATGAATACGACACATTAGATATAGAACACAATAGATTAAGTAAGCTCATTACAAACGTCATAAGTAAAAATAAGATCTTGAAAACCAAAGAAGAATACTTGATGAATAAAATACATAAGTTGAAAGAAAAAGTTAAAAGCTTGGAAGAAAATATGGTAACTGAATGTTGTGCATCATGTCAAGAAATAAAACTTGAATTAGAGTCACATAAACTCACAGTAAGCAAATACATAAAACATAATCTCAAGTTTCAAAGATTCAATAAACACATAAACTGTGTAGATGACACTATGAGAATTCTTAAAACATCTCATGGTAGCTTCAAGCCTGATTTTATGGAAAATGGTCATTTAAGTGATTTTGAAAGTCAAACGATAAAAATCAAATCGCATCAACTGAGTTGGTAACCCGCGGATCCCACGGATCCAAAACTTTGGATCCGCGTAGTATAAACAAAGGATCCGTGAGTACAGTAGAAAAATTGAAAAATCAATATTCAAGTAAGACTAATTCAAAAACAATCAAAGACAGGGATGTAGTTAAAACAACAGTAAAATCATACATAGGAAATGAACTTAGTAGACAAATACTATTTGACTATCTCGGAGATATTAGTGAACCATGGTAATATGTTGTTTAACCCAATAAGGACCCATGAGATATTGGGGACCAAACACTCAAGTTTTCTTTAGGTATGCTTAGAAGGATTTGGTCTCTATGATCTTACTTAATCCCAAGATACATTGTTGAATACAAAGGTATCTTCTCTAAATCACTAAAGTGCTCATCCCAATCAATAGCACTTTTGGTATTAATCATCAAAAAGGTATGAACTCTCATAACCCTACTCATAATGATTATTCTCATAGATAATTCATGATCTCATAACTATTTCTTTGTGGTATGATTAATTATTACTACATATGTAATAATAGAGATTCTATGTGTATAAGATAAGATGATTACTAGGATAAGGTTTTTAAAACCTTTGCTAAAACCGGATATAACATCTCAAGACAAATATTGTCTCATATTCTTATATCTCAACACTTAGGTAAAACCCATACATGGATAAGTTCTTAGAACTTGCAAGAACTTTAACCAAGATAAGATTTAACCAACACATTTGTGATTATCACATCCAGAATGTTACTAAGTAAGTTCTAATTTAATTATTCATAACCTTAAAAAATACTTGGAAGAAAATTAATTTTAGATAATCTCACCATATTATAAAGGTTTATCTCTCCATAACTCATAATGATAATACATAGATCTAAACAATATTGTTTGTAATAATCCCATCCTTTAGAAAACATTAAGATTTAGATAATTTAGTTTTTCTCTAGAATCTAAGTAAGATTGATAACTCTAGAAATAAGAGCATAAATCAAAGCTATCTAATTAAATTTGAACATATAGGAAAAACATATTCTCCTATTTTCATACATACTTGCTTTAGTTAAATGTCTTAAAGTTATCAAAACACAAATGAACTTAGTAGAACCTCATCTCCTTATCATGATATGCTATGACCAAAAATCATGCATGATATGTGCCAAACAAGGAATGAAAAATGTTTTCACTCATTCATGAAAATTAAGGATGAAAATCATTTGCATTAAGGATCAAAATAGTTAACTCATTGGATAACCTTAAAAGTAGTAATACATGAGTAGAACACCAAACCTTGTGTACAACTATCATTCTTAGATCATAAATAATGTAATCATAACAAATTAGGTAGATCTCTAAACATATTGTGTACCAATGTGAGACATTGTACCACAAGTCACTAAGAAACTAACGTTCCTTGATACTTAAGTAGTTAAGGAGAAGTGTGGAGAAAATACCCGTAGTTTGTGTCTTTAGTCTCTATTACCAATCTTCTCCTGTTTCGTCAACCTTGCAATCATTCATTACTTAGCTCAACTAGTTTATCCTTATTCCCAAAATTAAACAGTATGTCTCTCAAAAGGACTACAGTGGTAAATCCTCTTACAAACATCTCTAGAAAGAAATCTTCGTTCCTTACTAAACATACTAACATTTAGAAGGAATTAAAACATTCGTCCAAATCTTAATTTAACCAAAAACAAAAATATCACAACCATGTTCTGATCCTACGGATCCAACTGACAACAAAGGCGGAACCCTTTTGAAGGATCCGCCGAATCCGTGAGTTGTCAAATCCGACTATGAATTACCAAACACTCCTTACTGCACTACACACTTAATTAAACTCTCAATATCAACTCATAATCGACTCTCATCATCCCTAACTCAAAAATTAGATCTTTCATCTCAATTCGTACTTGATCACTCACTGTAAGTTCACTAATTCATTTCAATTCAAAATTAGGGTTCATGCAATTTCAATAATACATTTTCTTTTGTCAAAAATTAATAGGAATTCTATTTTGTTAAACACTTTAACAAAATTCAATAAAACCAAAGAAACCTCTATTCTAATCTTTCAAATTAGAATAAATTTTCATAATTAAATGAATTTAAAGCATTGCTAATACAAAATCAAAGAAAAATGTCAAACAGGAATGTTTGGGGTATAAAGTGTTTTGTCACAAAACATATTTTTCAAACATCATAGATCAAAAATAACCACACCTCTATATTTGTCCACATTTCATGTATTTTAGATTAATGTAACTAAAACCATAAAAATTGTTTATGACTAGGAAAATCATGCCTCCTGCCACTAATTACGATCACAAGAAAACAAAGAAGTACCTACCCAAACATCATCAAACAAAAGGACTCACAGAAGCGCAAATCCAACTTTTCAAAGCTTTAGAAAGTCGGTATGTTCATGAGGGTAGAACCATAGACTCTTCATTTTTAGAAGAAACAAACATTCGTGAACAAATGGCCACCATTCAATTTGATTCACTTCTCGACATAGATGAACCTATCATTCCTCGATTCATTCTTGAATTTTATGCCTCAGTAAAACTTATTTCTGATGACAATGGATCATTTAGCATCAACTTCAATGTAAACCAAAATTCCTACAATTTTCCTTTAGATCATTTTGGGGAAGTGTTACACATCCCAAGTGAAGGAACATGCTTCTATTCTGACAAATGGTCCTTAACCATTCTAAATTCACATCTAGGAAGGGAACATCCTTACGACACTCCCCTAACTCCTAAAGAAATTATCCGAGATCATCTTTTTAACACTAGAACCAATCCAATTAAGAAACTTCGGGGCAAAGATGTCAATCGAGATCCATTTGCCATGGAACTCAATGAACTCAAACCTGAGTTCAAAAGACTCGAAGAAATTCTAAGATCTAATGTCATTAGTACTATTGGTAACAAAGATCACGTGAATGCTGGACTGTGCTATATGCTCTATTGTATTTCAACTCATCAAAAATTCAATCTTGCTTACTATATCGCCAAAAGGATGGTTGATATTCGTGTCCTAGGGAAAACCACTTTGCCATATGGAATGCTACTCACTCGTTTGTTCAAAGCTTCCATTCCTATCCTTCCGAATTCTGTTGGTTTTGTCCCCGATTACCCTGAAATCAAACACACCTTTGTCCCTCTTAGTGACCATAGAGTGAAAGTAGGAAAAGGGAAACGAGCTTGTCTCTCATCTTCATCTTCATCATCTTCATCAGCTAGTGACGAAGATGGATTACCTAACTCAAAACTTCCGCTATTAGATTACTTGAGTCAACTTCCATCTCTCAATAATGAATCTGCAGAAAGCCGACAAACAAAGGGAGTTCTAAAGTGTGCAGGACAATGGATGATGAAACTCCGAAAGGATCAAAAGAAAATACTCAAAATATTAAAAGAAAAGCAAGAATAAATGAACGTTTGGAACAGTTGTTCTTTAGATCCTATATGATCATATTTCTATGTTTGTTAAGACATGTCTTTAGTACTTTATGCTTATGTGTTTTTGCTCAACTTTAACTGATGATAATGCTCATGGTTATCAATTTTCAAACTTATGCCACTGTTTGGGTTTAAACATCGTTCATGATGAAGTTTAATGATAAGGTCTATTTTTATACTTGATTGTGTTTTATTTTTTATATGAGAACTAACTGATCACTGCAGATTGATAACACTCAGGGTTATCAATTTACCATATCTAATCCTATGTTTGGCTTAACTGCTACTACAGTAAGTTTCTAAGAATGAATTAACCTATGATCAATCGTGTGTTTATATTATCACACTTAGTTGTTTTGCTATACATATTAGATGTTAAGTAAGGTCTAGATGAATTTTCAGGTTTTCGTCGAATAACGCATAATATAACAAGTCTTCTGTTTAGTTTTAGAAAATTAGGGTACGGATCCGACGGATCCTTAAAATTGGATCCGCCAAGGCTTATCGTTGGTTCCGCCATCCTCCAACCTGCGGATTTGGCGGACCCCTCACTTTGGTTCCGCACTTAATACTACTTGGATCCGCAGATTTCTCAGTAAGTCTAAAACTTTTTCGACTCATCTCAATTCCTGAATCTAAGTGTTTAATATCATTTAGGATTCATTCTCTGATCATAATTCATCTTAGAATCATTTAGGAATTCTTAGAAAACTTAGGAACAAAATTTCCCACCATAATTGAAATTTTTGAAATTTAGGTATGAGTTACCAAACCAATACAAATAAGGAACCCTTTTTAGGGATCCTTCAAATCCGTGGTAATATCAAATCAAGAGATTTTCCCATATCTCCTTGTATTTACTGCAAATCCACAATACATCACTCAACCCAAGCTCAATGGATTGACTTCCTTGATATAACCTGCACAAATCTCTGTACCAAACCATTAGAAACCATTATAAAATTCAAAGAATATTTTCTTGCATAAATCTGATTTATCTGTTCTATCCCATCATACACAGACTGAACTTACTCCTATTAATCAATCAAATTTAACCCTTTTGAGTCATTTCTCTACACACTATTATGTCAACTCCATTTTTATGGTTTGACTTTGTCAATAGGACAAACAACTTTATCTTACTTCAAGTCATAGATATTCACACTCACTTAATCTAAACATCAATTTTCATACAATTAGGAAGTATAAATTAGAACCTTAGAGATGATCATAGTACACTAAACCTCCACAAAATTCACATATCATCTCCAGAAAGTTCACATGTCTAGACCATACAGACGAACAACTAGAATTAGTGTCAGACCTTATTGGTATGCAAACTCACTTCGTAATGTAACCTTTCCTGTTAGATCCACAAACACCACAACAACTCCTATTACGACTCCCATAATCAACATATACTCTTCTTCAAATTCACCCGCTACAAATTCATCCAATACAACAACATCACCTCCTACCATTACTCCTGTAGAAATTACACCACCACTCGCTCCCGCTCCACCACAACCTAAGAAGTCTACATTATCACCATCCTCACCAAAACTCAAACCTATGGAACTCTTTCGGACACCACCAACATCTCCACAACCACATCTTGAAGAATTAGAAGATCTTCAACTTACATCAACCAAATCTTCACAAATAAGTCTTGAAAACTTAGAACCCATGATAGTCCATCCTCTCCATCCGAAGATTCATGAACCTCAATACCATATCACATCAATTATCAACACAACAATTGCCTCACAAATTGTCACTTCACCAAGTGTTTCCACAACAATTGATTCCTCACCACAATCATCACCACCTAAAGATAGAATCTCATCCCCATCTTCAAGCTTAATTATAGACCCATCACATGACATAATTACCACTCTTCAACACTTGGATGAATCAATGTGGATCAATAAAACAAATACTCAAGATGACAATGATATTGTCCCTAACCTCTACGACATTAGTAATTTAGAAACCAAATGGCTTGCCTCTATAATATCATCATCAAAACAAGCAAAATAGAAGTTTGTAGTATCATCGCAATAATTACCTTTAAGATTTTATCGTCTCTAGAAACCTTCATGTGTAATCGTATGTTTGAGATTTTTATCACAAACAAATTTTCAATGTATAATTATGCTCTAAATTAATTAATGATATCTTGTTTTGACACAAAAAGTGATTTAGGCATACAAGATGAACACCCTTTAAGTTTAGTCAATGCTGTCATCTTAGCACCTTATTAGCTCAACATTATACTTCTGCACCAGAACCTCATGAAAACACAATCATGTGTTTAACAAACCTCTTTAAAAGAGATGTTTTAAGTCTCCTTAAACTTTGATTAGGAGTAATAAAACTAAATCAATAATTGTTAATAAATAAACCTTAGCTTGAACCTTTATTAGATCAAAACGAGAAAAATTGACCAAATCAATTTCTATCACACGGAACCCAAAGAAAATACTGACGGAACCAAAATTTTGGATCCGCCCAATCCGCGGGTACCTGATCTGATTTTAACCATTCAGAAACCAAACAACCTTCTCGTAACCAACAAATCTAGAATTTTCATCTTAATCTCACAACTTAATTGTCTAGAACATCTTCAGTATCTAGAACACCATCATAGGATCTCATACTTTTCATTTTTGATACATATCAAGCACGTCATTGTCAGTGCAAACAGAACCCTCATTCTCAACATGTTATTCCAACCAACACTCTCATAATATGATGTCATTTTCATCCGCATATAGGTATCTAGTATTTCTAATTATTGCATATGAAATTTCTATTCCTAAGTGATCACTGTCTTCACTCTATTTTTCCATTCTAGCACTTATTATGGCACAATTCATCATCTTTGGTAGATGATAAATATCATAACCTTAACCATCTTCAAATATCTTTATAGCATTTGCTATACATTAGAGTTTCTGAATTCATTGTATTCTTTAAAACCACCACCTTCCATCATCTTTTTCACTAATCATCAACCTCATGGATTAGCGAAAAACCTACTTGCATCAACCTTTAGTTATCAAGTAAGTTATCACTAATCAACTAACACCAACACTAACTTAACTTCACTTCATATCCTCATCATAGGCATTTGTTTTAGGACTTTTTATTTCTTTCTAGGATGCCTTCTTATTATACTTATAACATCATTTCATAATTGTGACTTTTGTCACAAAATTTTCAATATCTATGAATGTGATCAACATATTGCATATTATCATTCTCAGTGTGAACTAACATTCTTATATAGCATATATTATACCTTGATTATGATTGCCTTAGGTACAAATTATGATCAGACATTTACTTTGACTTTTAAAAGTCTAAACATATTAGAAGGCTTGTTTGGGAGAATACTTCACAAGCATTCTACTTCTTCATTGAAGTCATTCATTACTAACACTTCATATGCAGCATATCATACCCTTCATAGTATACGTTGGTACTCGAGAAGTGAGGAGTATACATCGAGGGGGAGCATTTCATAAATCTTTCATATTCTAACCATTTGTCTTGTAGGTTTATGCACAATTTACTTGTTACTCCATTTAGGGGGAGTATAAAACAAGGGGGAGCTATTAAGTTCTCAAAATCGCATTCCGCTAAGCACCTCTTCTTTTTGTTTCGACAAAAAGGGGGAGAAAGGAAAAAGGATTAAGTTTGCATAATTAGTTCATACTAAGTTATTTCATAATAGTAATCAAAATTTGAATAACTAAAAACTTAATCTATATTTTTAAAAGGACTTAAACTATATTTACTTGTTTGCTTAAAAATATAATTTATGTTTTGTCATCAACAAAAAGGGGGAGATTGTTAATACAAATATCGTACTAAAAACGTTATTTATATTTTACGATCTTTGCTTAATGTTTTGTTCATGACAAACACAAAGTATATTCCTTAAGCAAATTATAAATACTAGTTAAAGTCTTTTTCAAAACACATCTTTTATTTAACATGATCACTAACATTATATTACATATACATGTGTATTTCCTTTAATGGAAACTTTAATTTAAAAGTTACAAAGTGACATCATGGTATACATCACAAATACAATCTTGGTAAGATTGTGTGATATCTTGATTAGATACTCAAGTTATATAGTTGACTTTGGAAGATATTGATTTGACAACACAAGGATATGGAAAGATCTCTTATGCAACATTAGCTGTCATACCGCGGATCCAAGTCAATACAAAGACGGATCCCTTCTGAGGGATCCGCCGGATCCGTAGGAGCCTTTCTTTGTTTGCCTATAAATAGCAGGCTTGGCATTTGATCTAATCATCCACTTAGAAAAGAAAAACACATACATTCACTTTAGTTACTAACCACAGTAGTTATATATATCATTGATGTTTCTTTTGTAGCAAAGAAGATCAAGTTAACAAGCTTCAAACAAGCAGACTGTTATGAAGTTGTAGTATAGGTTCTGTGTAAACACTTTGAGTGTTTCTTATCATTTGTATCAGTTAGATCAGTAAGTGTGGTTAGTGCTTTAGTCCTCAAAGCACAAAGAGAGTAGGGAGTGGTTGTACCCGTGTAAAGAACTCGACATCTAGCTTAGTGTCGGTAAAGTAAGTAGGCGACGTCAGGTTGGTTCTACCTTGTGAAAGAACCCGGTGTTTAGCTTAGTACCGGAAAAGGAAGTAAGCGACGTGTAAAGGTTTTCTCCACCTTGAAGGGAGTTTGTTTCTTAGTGAAAGATATCTCTCGAGTAAGCAACTCGAGGAAGTGGAGTAGGGCAAGGATAAGGATCTCTTGCAAACCGAACCACTATAAACACTTGTGTTATGTGGTTTGATCTTTCATCTCTTTATCTCTAGTTTATATTGTGTGATAGCTTAATTTGTGATTATTTCCCTTGAACTAACAAATTAAACAAAAGAAACGGTAAAAACTATTCAACCCCCCCTTCTAGTTTTCCACACATTATATATAGGTAACACTTGAAAAATAGCATAGCAAATACAAAACTAGACATGGCAATTTTGACCCGTTCATTTATGAATGGATCGAAACTTTTGGTTAGTGATACTAAGTTGATGCACTAACCATACACTCCCGATGCCTTAAATGTAATGTATAATACAAATGTAGTTTTGAATAATCTTACACTATGGATGCCCTAATCTAACAAACAAATAGGGTAATGGATGCTTATGGTTTTTGAATTAAGCAACCAATGAACGAGATGAACTTTTTATTTGCTTATGCTGTAACGAACCGCAACACTCACATAAACATATGTTTGTGTGTTTGGCCACTCTGCCTACTAAAGGACTTTAAGGGGTAAATTACTACCAGACTTTAACGTAAACTGCTTATTTTACATTCAAACAAGCATTTCGTAACTACTCGAACACTCAAAACCATTCCATTTTAATAAGCAATTTAAAACACCCCTTAACATGCTATTCCCAAAATACCCACCTATCACAATCTAATTCATGCATTTCAGCAAACTCCTATCACAATCTACTTCCCTGCAACAGGTGCACCAGAAATTGGTGCAACAACCTCACCAGAAAAAGAGTTACATGCAAGGACAAGAATACAAATTTTGTTACCCAATGAAAAAGAGTTACCAGAAATCTGTAGGCGTCACTAATGTTTCAGAAGCAATACTTTGAACAGAAGCTAGACTTAAATGCCCACGGTCACAATAATGCTTTTTCATGTAAAAAGCGACTTGGCTTAAATGGACTTACCTGGTGAATGACAAAAAAAAAAGAAGCGAAGAATAATATGGTTGGTTTGAACACCCGCCATCGAGCACACAAGAACCTATTGATTGGTAACAGCTGGGAAAAGTATTCAAGCAAAAAGATGGGACAAAAAATAGATAACATATGGGTAAATCCAGTTTTTGTGGTATTAGGAGGAAAAGAATAAAACTAAACATTATTAACCCTTTGGCTTTACTTGAAAGTATTAAGATTTCAATGCTCTATAACCATTCTTTTAAGAAGTAAATTAATGTTTTCTTAAATGTTTGAGACTTGTTCAAAGTAACTTAGAAGTTAGAATTACACGTTTATAGTTATTGACATAAAACAATAATATAGATCCATATACAAACAACACTAATTTCGTAGCTCATTACTATATTGCATGGACTGAAGACAAGTTGGTAGATGGTTTGTCCTCTATTCCTATATGTAACATTGATATCGACTTCCTTGGTATTTGGATGCCCTACCATGATACAAACGGATGCACTAAAGTACCTCAAACGGATGCACTAAAGTACCTCAAACAGATGCACTAAAGTACTTCAAATGGATGCAATTAAATAAGTCCGTTCCAAAAAGATTTTAGGATTTTGACATACTCATATCTTCACAAAAGTCCACAAAACTTAAAATGACATGTTTGATTGTTTGAATCAACCAAGCCTCATAAGCAGGATTTCAACCCGTTAGCAGATTTAGGAAGATAAAGCAAATAGATGCTTTTAATAGACAAAAGAACATCTGCATTACCTTCAAAGTCATCCAAGGATTATGTGGGTGAATAATCATACGCAGGTTGTGTGTCAAACAGTACGGGCACATAATTTGCAGCAGCAGCCTCTGCCTTCGCTTTCTCCTCTTGCTCCTTCAAGTATAAAAGCATCACCATTGTTATCTAAGTGGTCCCAACCAATAACTCACTAACCCCTTAAATGAAAGAACTTAAGATAAAACAGTAATTATACCAATAACTCACTAACCCCTTAAAGCCAAGTTTGATTCCTACAATTCACTTTAAAAAAAAGGAACACTTGATTTTGGGTCATACTTCTGAATTGGCAGCTTGCTTCCTCTAGAAATATGTCGAGTAGTCAGCAAGGGAAACTTGACTGGATTTAAAATAAGGGCCGGAACAAATGGATCTTCATCCAGTGATTTGAAGTACACCTCCACTCTATCCGTGGGTTCGAGTCCAGATGTCTTCCTTAGCTTCTGTACCGTTACTTACAACCTACAAATAGAAGTTTAATATCAGGTTAAACAATTGTTTAAATAGAAGTTTAATATCAGATCTCCAACTTAAACATATTTAGCTGATATTTAAGAAGCTAGATAACTATAAACAGGTTAAATAGATTGAAAGATACCCAATATATACTCAATTGTTTACATTGATAAAATATAAAAGGAACAACTGAGTCTGTTCTGTATTGTATTAAAAAAAATAGGAACTCTTTTTTTTCTAGCTGCTAATTAAACCTCTGATTTTCATATAAAAAGGGTGATCAACAAATCAAATGTAAAAACCACATTGTATCTTCTCTTTGATGCACTAATTATACAAACAGATGCATTAATTGCTCACTGCAACAAGATCAGACATTAGCCATTTAGATCAACTTCAAACAGGTTATGTAGTATTGAATTCACCCTATAACTAAGCAATAGTTTCAATTTTGACACTATACTACTTATTTTGGAACGTCGACAGAACGCCTCACAGAAGTTCAAAACTCAGTGGTGAAACCAACTCGGTAACCAATTACTGGAGGTGAATCCCACTCCTAAAACTACACTTGAACAAACAAAAATGAAATAAGCAAGATAACTAAATTTTGCACACAACTACCACTGGTATAGAAAGTGGTATTGGTCACTCCAAAAATGTGTGACGACATGCATATAGTCACACATGTTTTTTTTTTGTGTGTCACCAAAGGTCGCGCCACCGTAGGTGGCATATGGTGACATTGTTTAATTTGTGGCCGTTTTCATTGAAAAAGAGTGACCAAAACCCGAATATGTGTGACAAATTAGGCACAAGTTTTGTTGGATTAATCAGTATCAGTGACCGTAAACACTTTATAGTCACACAAATTTTTTTTGAGAGCAACTATTGTTCGTCCTTTGGCCACATAAATATATAATATATGTGACATTTGAGATGATTTATTCAAGTAAATGTGTATTTTGTGTGACTATTTCCCGTCCTGTGGCCACATGAATATATAATAAATGTGATGTTTGTGATGATTTAGTCACACAACGTGTGTTGTTTTTTTGAAGTTAGTCACATACAATTTAAAAAACAGTGGCCAAAAGTGTTAAAAAGTGTGACCATATGCATTTTAAAATCAAGTAAAAGTGTATTTGTGTGACTATTGTTCATCCAGTGGCCACGTGAATTTTATGTTTGTGTGGCCTTTTGTAATATTTAGTCACACAAAACATTTTTTTTGTATATTTAGTCACATACAATTAAGCATAAAGTGACCAAAAGTGTTAATAAGTGTGACCATATGCTGTTTAAAGTGAAGAAATTTGTATTTTGTGTGACTATTGTTCATCCAATGGCCACTTGAATTTTATGTTTGTGTGGCCTTTTGTAATATTTAGTCACACAAAGCATGTTTGTTTTGGGTATTTAGTCACATACAATTAAGCATAAAGTGGCCAAAAGTGTTAATAAGTGTTACCATATGTTGTTTAAAGTGAAGAAATGTGTATTTTGTGTGACTATTGATCATCCAATGGCCACATGAATGTTATGTTTGTGTGGCCCTTTGTAATATTTAGTCACACAAAGCATGTTTATTTTGGGTATTTAGTCACATACAAATAAGCAAAAAGTGTTAATAAGTGTGACCATATGCTGTTTAAAGTGAAGAAATGTGTATTTTGTGTGACTATTGTTCATCCAATGGCCATTCGAATTTTATGTTTTTTTGGCCTTTTGTAATATTTAGTCACACAAAGCATGTTTGTTTTGGGTATTTAGTCACACACAATTAAGCATAAAGTGGCCAAACGTGTTAATAAGTGTGACCATATGCTGTTTAATGTGAAGAAATGTGTATTTTGTGTGACTATTGTTCATCCAATGGCCACATGAATTTTTAGTTTGTGTGGCATTTTGTAATATTTACTCACACAAAGAATATTTTTAGGTGTATTTAGTCACATACAATTAAGCATAAAGTGACCAAAAGTATTAATAAGTGTGACCATATGATGTTTAAAGTGAAGAAATGTTTAATTTGTGTGACTATTGATCATTCAATGGTCACATGATTTTTATGTTTGTGTGGCCTTTTGTAATATTTAGTCACACAAAGCAAACATTTCTTTTTCTTTTTTTTTCTTTTTTTTTTTTTTTTTTTTTTTTTTTTTGTATTTAGTCACATACAATTAAGCAAAAAGTGGCCAAAAGTGTTAATAAGTGTGACCATATGCTATTTAAAGTGAAGAAATGTGTATTTTGCGTGACTATTGTTCATCCAATGATCACATGAATTTTTAGTTTGTGTGGCATTTTGTAATATTTAGTCACACATCGAATTAAACAAAGAGTGACCAATAATGTTGATAAGCGTGACCATATTATGTGAGTGCATCTTTTAGTCACAGGGTTACTACTGCTAGTACTAAGTTAGTACTGATGGAGCAGAGTTACTACTGCTAGTACTAAGTTAGTCTTGCTGAAGCAGAGTTACTACTGCTAGTACTATGTTAGTGATGCTGGAATGAGTATATATATATATATATATATATATATATATATATATATATATATATATATATATATATATATATATATATATATATATATAAACAGAATTAAAAACAAAAAGAAATTTCAAATTGAATAAAACTCGAATGTATATAACTGAACCAAATATACAATTGTAATGTCGTACATAATCAAATTCTCAAGTACCATAATTTAAAGCCTTTTGACTCTTCGCCTTCGTAGCTTGCAATTGCCTTTGCATGGCTTCAATAGAGACATAATTTTTGCGCTTCGATGGTACTTTTGGTCCAGAATTATTCTCAGTAATCTTTTGCATCGTAGTTGGTGGTGTAACCTGTAGTAAACAAAAGACGCTTGTATCAAACATTGAATTAAATATGAAGAATTATATATATGTAGGTTGAAAAAACACATGTATGTACCTCCTCTTCAAGAATAACTTGATCCTTTGGCCATGCAAAGAAACCACCTACGCCCTCCTTAACTGTTTTTAACCCATTATTTCCTACGTCCGATATGCAAGCTGCATCCACTAACGATGAATCAATTGACACTCTGTAGCAATCATTTGGGAGTGTTTGGTTATGCAGCATTTTTTTTCCATGAGACTTGTATACAGTACCCAAAGCAACAATATTTGATTTCTTTAAGTGCCACAGTTTGCACTTAAATGGCTAAAAAAAGAATTTTTGCATGTATATATCAGAAATTATTTAAACAAAAGAATAACAAGAAACATGTTGAAATACATACTGTTGGTAGTGCTTGTGTTGGAGACACATTTTGTTGCGATTGGGAATCTAGAGACCCATTTTGTCGTGACTTAGGCGTTTTCTTAGGTCCGACAGTTTTAACAGGTTCCTATATGTATATATAAAACACGTTACATTATTTAAACAAAAGAATAACAAGATACATGTTGAAATACATATTGTTGGTAGTCCTTGTGTTGGAGACACATCTCCTTGCAATTGGGAATCTGTAGACCCGTTTCGTCGTGACTTAGGCGTTTTCTTAGGTCTGACAGTTTTAACAGGTTCCTATATGTATATATAAAACACGGTACATTAGTCATGTATGTAAAATTCAAAAATCAAAGGGGGATGTTTTATTACTTACCATTGTTTTCATTACCTTTTTCGAAGTTACAAGCCCATTAGACTTCTTCTGAATTCTCGCATCTTTATCACGTACAACATCACTTGACTGAGTTTCGTCCACCTCATAAGGGCTGCTATCTATATTATCAATGGCCATTGGAGTCACCTGCAATATAAATTAAGAAATACATTGACTCATCAGTTTATGTTCAATGCCTGCTATCATTAGCATCAGTGGTGTTAGCATTAGAAAATTAATTGTTAACAACATAAAAAATTGCTTACATCTGAGGCTAGTGGCAATTGAGATGACAAATTTAACTGCACCCCTTTTTTTCTCAACTGTTCCATCAATTGACTAAGTATTTCCTTTGTTTCTTTCATCTCATTGGACAATTTCTTGACCAATACATCTTTTTCAGTCATCTCGGTGGACAATTTCTTGACCAATAAATCTTTTTGTTGACGCTCGCGTCTCTCATTATCAAGTTGAGTTTGAAGTAACTCAATTCTTTCATCAATTTCTTGTTTGCTTCGAGGAAGACCAAAATACCTTTTGTATGTAACTTCACTTCCCACTCCTCTTCCATAACCTCCATTTTTCTTACCAAACACAACTGTCATGGCATCAGTGCCATTATGAAGATTCAAGGTTCCTTCCTTGATCTTGTCGTCAGCTTCTTTCTGCAAAAAAAATATGGGAAATGTTGGGATTAAAAGTCTTTTTTATGCTGTTAGAGTAACTGCTGCTCATATTTATGTTGATGCTGCTCAGCTGGAGTTAGTGCTGCTCATGAACTTCAATGAAAAATATGCCAAGTGTTTACTACTGCTAGTACACAGTTAATACTGCTGGTATACAAGTTACTACTGCTAGTACATAGTTAATGTTGCTGGTATATAAGCATAATAATAGAACTTGCAGTCAAACTTACAAGTTTATCTCCCACTGATCTAATCTCATCATCTAGATATTCTCTGTCTTTGCTTACCCTTCCTTTCAACCACATTATACCACGCGGGGGTTCTTCATCTGCTTCAATTTCTTTATTTTTGATCTAATAAACATCAAATGCATACACATGTAAAGTTAAACCAAGATAAACGAAAATATGAGGATGCATACACATGTAAAGTTAAACCAAGATAATCGAAAATATGAGGGTATTAAATGCAAATGTGCAAATTGTGCAATGTAAACAGATTCATTTCTCAAACTAATCGTCTCTCAATTTGTAAAACAAACATTATGTAATCTTACCATTTTCTCTTTCTCATAAACATATCCATCTCGTCCCATTTTATGCTGATAAATATTTTTGAAACGCGCCATTTTAGCTTTATCTGATATCTCCTAAAAACACAAAATCATAAGGCGTTTAGATGCGGTAATGCTGCAAACTGAAAATTATGAAATGACATATAGACTTAAATAAAGATGACTAATTAAAACCTTGTATGCATCGGTGGTCGTGTAGTTTACAAACTCGACCCAGTCCTCTGATTTCATAATTGCACTATACTTGGTCGGGACTTCATTCAGTTTCGAAGGTGTATTTTGGTTGGGCAATATGTATTTTTCTCTGAGTTTCATTCTGAAATTCCTTAGCAGTTGACCAAGACGATGCATTACCAATTTTCTGAATGTCAAGTCAACATCAAAATATCGCTGCCAAAATTAACACAATGTTGTTTATTAGTTGCACATAATGTAACTCATAGATAAACTTATGTAGTACTGGGTTAAAAAATAGTATATATGTACCGTGATTTCATCCCATAGTTTATCTCTTGATTCTTTATCCACCTTCTTCCAGGATAGAATCTTCAAACCTATGTGCTCACGAACCAGATCTCCTAAAAAACTCAAAAATAGTGCTCTGTGTAACCCTGATACCCTATTCAACGCATCGAATGTTACCTTGAGCTTTATTCCACCAGGTTTGCCATATTCCATGCAAAACTTATATAGCCTGGTTATGCCCCTCTTAGCTAGTTTCCGATCTGATTGGTTGGTTCCAGACGCATCTTCATCATCAGAATACTTCTCAGATTCATATTCTAAGTTGTTATCATCATGTTCATTATCAGCAGGAAGCAAAAGATGATGATCAACAATAGGTTGAATTTCCATGACTCTTGAGCAACAATGGGTAAAAGAAAATGATTCTGGCTTGGAGAGTAATGGTGATAGAAGATTTGATTTTTGTGTTTTCTTTGCAGTCTTTTTTTTAGGAGAGAAAAGAGGGTTTATGAAGAATATGAATCGTTATTCTTGGTAACTGCTTTTAATTAGGTGATTTAAAAATTTTGGATCAAAATTTTGGCTCCAAGTTCTAATTTGAAATTAACAATTTAATTATTTAAATTTTTTGCCTTTGAACCTGTTAATTAAAGCTAAACTTGAATAAATTAAAAATTCACACAGCTTTACATTCAACAATAAACTTCAAGTTTACACAGATCATGGACACAAATGCAGCCCATTTCAAAATGTTATATATCATTATCTTAATCGCAAATCATGAACCAAGATCTTGAACCAAGATCATGAACACAAACTGCATATCAAATCAAGAACTCAAATTTACAAAATTACACCAAGATTATGAACACAAACTGATACCATTTAACACAAACTTCTACCATTAAATCATAAACCAACATGAAATCAAGAACACAAACTGCTACCATTAAATAAATATGTGCAATCATCAAATCAACAACAGAAACTGCTATCATTAAATCTAACTGTGCAATCATCACATCAAGAACACAAATTGCTACCATTTAACAAACCAAAATACTATCATTAAAGTTATAAAATAGATACAGTTAAACTACTAATTACCAGTTATTGTACCATTAATAATTACATTCATCCAAATGTCAGAACTACTACTACTTTTTGACTACTTTTTGTGTACTTTAGAATCTTTACTTGGAAAGTCTATTTTTTTCTCCTGCACATTGATTGCACTTTCACATGCAAACACTATTTTTTTTCTCGAAACAAGCCTGCACATTGACAAGCCTTCACATATCCACCAAACAAGCCTTCACATACCCATTATATAAAGGCATAACCACCTACCCTTCAACAATCAGTAACAAAAAACTACAATTGAAAGAATGAGTAGCAACAAGAAACAAGGTATTGTCTTGTTCATGTGATATCTGCAAACACACCTTTCATTGTTTTTTTTCTAATTTTTTTTTCCAGAAATCATTAAGATTTCCAGCAGTGAAGATTCAAGTTCTGATTCACATCCAATGTCATGGGCTGACTATTTTCCAAACGATTATCAACCAAAACAGCTTGCAAAGATTGGTTCAAGCTCAAACAAGGTTGATTCCAGCAACAGTCTAACCTCAAAACAGCTTGCAAAGATTGCTTTTGATGATAGGATTAAGGTTCTAGGCATGCCAAACAAGGCAAATTGTGAACTGATTGGTATCAAGCCTTTTGCAGGCAAAGGCAAAAAAAAAATGGTTTAGTGGTATGTTTAGGACTTTCCTATCAAGCCTTGCAATAAAACTCTTTGTAACACCTAGGGAACTGATCTATGTAATTTGACTTCCTAAAGTCAATTTTAATCTTTAATCCAGTAACATGAAAACTTCAAATTGCATAAACATCAAAACTGCATATACATGAAAATACAAGAAAACTGCAAATTCTTTCATTGCTAATAACTGTTTGACTTTATGGAGTCAAATACCATTACAACAAAAACTATACTACCACAACATATGGCATACAATCCTACACAATACTACACAATCCTACACTATCCTACCCAATCCTCATACCTAATACAACACACAGAACAAACAATATCCCAACCAAAATGACAAAAATTCTGTCATACAACTGTAATTTTGACTTTGTGACAGTCAACTCATGTATAAGCCTAGATTTCTCTATTGCTAGCATACCAATGTGTTCTTGCATATTTTTCGTTTGACTACCTCTCTTGACCCTTGAATGCAAATCCAATAGCAGTTGCCTATAGTAATCTCTTGGTAAATCATCATCAAAAAACTGATATACATTACACTTGCTTCTCTTGTCCTGAATTTAAATAACAGCACCCCCATCAATTATAAAAGAATGAAAAAAAAAAAATAATAATAATAATAACTCAATTAAAAAATTGGGGCTCGGGGCAAGCAATAAACCTTTTTCCTGGATTCTCCGGTGTCCAAGCCGTTTTCACAGTCAAACGATGACAACATTCACAAAAGGGTCGAACGTACTGGCCAATTACACGAGGAGTGCCAGGTGCATAAGACGCCATGGTGGTGGTAGTGGTGGTGGTTGGTTTTATCAGTGGTTACTATAGGAACAATTATCCCAATTTTTTAAAAGTTAAAGAAAATGAATATCGTATCAAACGATTTGACGCAACGTATCGCAACGCAACGTACTCGGCACGATATTCACCAAAAAAATCAAATGCGCAAGAGTTTTCAAAAGTTAATCATTCTCATTTTCAAAAATAATCTCGTTTTAGCCTTTTAAAAGGGTTTGGTATCATCATTCGTGTAACGGTAGAGAACACGGACTCACGAGTACTCACTCCAAAAAAATGAATAACCGAATAGTCGAGAAGAGTATTAACGATAACTCGAGTCGAGACGAGATGACGAAAAGAAGTCAAAGAGATAACTAACAACAAACATATCGAATAAGATGAGTCGATTGGTAATCGTCGGTATTTTCTCATAATCCCATTTATTAGTACAAGGTACTGTATACTCGTTTTATGATTTAAAACAAGTTTGGACTTACGACAAAATTAATCTTTGGAAATAAGAAAATTTCCCCATGACTCTATCATTTATCGAACGTTTCCAAGTATTTCCCGAGTAATTTATAATATAACAAGTATTTATATAAACCCTAAACCCTAAATCCTAAACCTTAAACCCTAAACGCTAAACCAATCCGTAACTCAAACAATAACCAAACGAATAGTCCAATAAATCCAAATATGTTAGTCTACGGGTAGCATGTCTCGAATAGTCTAATAGCCCTCGTGTGTTCCGTTTTTATCCCAATTGTATCACGCAAGGTTTTCAAAATCGGGATGATCCTACTTAGGATCGATTTCGTCTTTGCAAGATCGAGATCGTAAGATCGGATCGGGATCTTAAGATCATACTATAATGTCATTTTGTTAATAGTTTTTGTAATATTATACAAATCTATAAATTAATATATATCATAAACACAAATTATGTAAATATTTCATAGAAATGTTGTCTTAAATTATGATTATGAAATTTTTAAGAATATTAACATGTTGTTTTTTTTTTAATTCTACAAAATACATTCCATAAATTTTTAGTTTTTTTAGTTTGTGGTTCGAGAAAAGTAAGATCGGATCGTATTAGATCTTAAGATCCTATGGTAAAGATCGGGATCCTATAAGATCTTAAGCTTTTAAAGATCCTTTGTAAGATCCGGATCGTTTTTGCTTTGCAGTATCGTAAAATCGTAAAACCATGGTCTCCGTACACTTCTAATTTCCTTACTTCGTTATTAACCAAATTTAATAACAAATATCTTTACAGCTTTTAATTTAACAATTGTTTTTATTTCTTTCTTTTATTTTGTCCAAGTCGAGTCAATATCAAGTCGCAACAAATGAGTTACTATTTCCTTTCGAGTCACGGTCAAACATTTATTCCCTCGGGTCAATAATAATGAACCCGATCCCAAATCATTCCAAACATTCCCTCGGTTTCATTTTGTCGAGTCAAACCATAATCAACAAGTCAATTAGTCTCACAATTCCAAATCAACTACGCTAGTAATATCACAATATCGGCAAGCCAAGGTCGCAGCGAGACCATGGGGTCTCGGCTAACGTTTAACGCGGCCAAACATCACAAACAAAATCCAAACAATACCAAACGGACCAAGGTTTATACCAAATCCAAGACAATCAAACCGGACCAAAGTCAATCCAACACCAAACACAAACCAAATCGGACCAATATTATTCCGGGATCAAACTATCACCAAATTGGACCAAAACATTGTTGGAAATATTGAGTTTGGAAGTTTATTATTCACAAAGCATGAGATACAACTAGTTGTTGCATCAACTCATTGTACATGGTAAGTTAATACTTGGTAAAAGAAAATTGGAGACTTTTTCGTACAACTGCTTCCACTATTCCTTATGTTTAGGATGAAGTTTAACATCTCTTCAATTCACAGTTTACTTTTAACGCCTTTGGTCCCTTTTCCCGCCTAAAGTCTTGGGAACCGTTTATCTACCTCTCCAGCCTATTAATAGCTATCGATTGTATACCAAAGAACACACACAAACACATATATCCCTTTCAATTCAAAGAAAACTTCAACAATGGCAGCAAATAATGGTAACTTTCAAAATGATGCAGAAGAGTACGAGTTCGTGTTAAACAACTATTTGTTGTTTGACGCAGTGTTTGATGCTTTCGGGGATGAACCCATTGCAGAATATGGGTCGTATAGGCAGGTAGATACGTGGATGAGGAGAAGAATTTTGAACTGGTTGCATACAAAAGACTTACACTGGGATGAGTTTTTGGGACTGAATGAGGTGGAGGAGGAGGAAGAAGATGAAGAGGAGGAGGAGGAGGAGGATCAACAGGATGCGGAGGTGGCTCAAAGTGAGGTGGTGCAGCAAAATGAAGAGGATCAGCAGCAAAATGTGGTGGTGCATCAAAACCAGAGGGAGCAGCAAGATGGGTTTGAAGACCCTTATGATCTAGAAAAGAGGATTCGCGATCTTGAAATTATGTTTCAACGACTCGAGGAAAGGAAGAAATGGATGAAAAGCAAGGAAGAGAGCTCTGGTTCTAACAAGTTGGTGTGAAATGGAGTGAAGCAGTTTATGATGATGGTTTTTTATGTTTTTAGTATGTTTAGTATTTAGGTTGGATAATTAGATGTATGGTTGTAGCTTTTAAAAAATATCAATGAAATATTTGATGTTTAATTAATTGTTTATGGTTGCTTGTGAATGTTTGATTTAAGGAAGTTAACAAACCAAAATTTGTATAAGGGTAAGTGGTGAAAAGAATGCTGAGGGTTTATGGGCAAAAGAGGAATCGTTATCTGTGTTTCCCCTGATGTTAAAGGGGTGTTTGGTTTCTTGGATAATAGCAGTCTTTTTTAAAAATCTACTCTTTAATACTTAGAAGACTATTAACACTGAAACAGTAAACTGTGTTGTAATGCAAGAACAACAATATCACCAAAACTGATTAAGTGTCTTCCTTTACACTTAATCCCTTCCAAATGTATGAGTGCAGTATGGTTTTAAAAGAAAATTGAGTTCATACTGCTGAGAAAAAGTTTTTGCACAAAGTTTGTACTGCTAGCGTAAAACTTTGCACAAAGTATGTTTTATTAATAGCCGTTGGGGTAATTTTTGTCAATTACTTCGCTTAAGGGTTTCATAAATTGGATAATTCTCTTTCTTTATCTAATTTATACGATTTCTTCAAACTAAAGAAACAATTTATTGAAGTCGGTCCAATCGAAACCATAAGTATTCTCTATAAAATCCCAATTGGCTTTACCAAACATACTTTCTCTCATAAACGATCATAACCCAGCACTCTAATCAAGCCTTTAATCAATTTTCATGGCAAATTTAGAGTTTTGTGATACACATAACTAGGTTGCATTCTTGGAGAAACCAGAAGGGAGTCAAGACTTCCACCAGATAGTAGATTTTCTAAACACTACCCACATTAGGTATGCTCTTACAGTCAATCCTACTATCTATGTCTCTTAAATCAAACAGTTTTGGCAGACTATTACTACCAATACATTTGAGAATGGAGACAAAGAGTTAATTGCAACAGTTGATGGCAAAACAATAACTATTACTGAGACATCTGTTAGGAGGCATCTCCATTTAGCAGATGACAATGGTATTAGTTTTTTTACCTAATACTGAAATTTTTATCACATTTCCAGAATGAGGTATGACACATCTTCTCAATTCTGACTTTTCAAAAAGGATGTTTTGCCCCACAATGGAGATTCTTCATACATACCATCATTCATTGTTTAAGTCCAAAGAAAACCTCATAGGAGCAATTCAGTAGCAATATTGCAACTGCTCTCATTTGTTTAGCAACAAACAGGACTTTTAACTTTTTAAATTAATTTTTGATGGTATGGTGAAAAATGTGGATAACAAATACAAGTTTTTAATGTATCCAAGGTTTATACAAATGGTTTTGAATATAAGGAAAAGTTTGCTTCTATATCATAAAAATGTTTATCCAACTCCTTGCCTTACTCAAAAACTTTTCAGTAACACGAGCATGGCTTCTAAGGGGTTTAATGGGATAGTAGTTTCACTTTTTGAAATAATGTTGGTTCAAAATCAAAACATTCAGGGTGAAGGATCAACAAGCCCAGTTGAGTCCCATCACACACCCATAGGTTCATCTGGTTCTCAATCAGCCTCACAACCAACTTCATCACCATATAGGAGTTCATCCAGAGAGGAATCTGTTGTTCCTCAGCCAAATATGGGGGAAATGCCCCATGATTCACCTCTCCCAGGAGGTAACACACCTGGAAGTGATGAGGGCAGAGTGTCACTAAAGGAATTGATGGATATTTGTACCAAATTGACTCAAAGGGTGACTGGCTTGGAGAAAGAACTCAAGGAGACAAAGCAGTTGTATGGTACTGCTTACAAGAAGCTCATTGAAAAAGTGAAGAAATTGCAGTCTAAAGTCAAGTCACTTAAAGCAAAGAGAAAGGCAAATATTGTGGAGTCAACAAGCTCAGATGATGGTGATTCAGATGATAACATGGATGATTCTTCCAAACAGGGGAGGAAGATAGCTGATATTGATCAAGACCCCAATATTTCTTTGGGTGAAGAAAATTTGGCTGCTGAAAATATTGGTACTGCTCATCAACAAGTTAGTACTGCTGGTATTGCTGGTGCAGGGGTTAGTACTGCTAGGGCTGTGTATGATAGAAGGCAAAGGGCAGATAAAGGAAAGGGCATTATGATTGAAGAAGAGCCACCAAAGAAGGTCAATAAGAGTGTTCTTGCTCAGATTAGTTTTGATGAAGAGGTAGCTAGGAAAGCACTGGAAGATGAAAGAGCACAATTTGAGATTGCAAAATTCCTTGAAGAAAAAAGACTTGCAAATGAAACAGCTGAAGCACAAAGGTTAGCACAAGAACAATCTGATGCACTTCTGGCTAAGAAGTTACATGATGATGAACAAGCAAGGTTTAATGACGCTGCACAAGGTTAGTCTATGATTGATGCTGATGATGTTTTAAAGGAAAGGCTTGGTGAACTCAGAGCAGATGAAGTGTTTTTCATTGAAGAGAAGTCAAGACAACTTGCTGAACTAATAAATTCAAGAAGAAAGTCTGCTGCAGAACAAAAAGCCAAAGAAAAGAGGAGTAAACCACCTAGTCAAGCTGAGCAAAGAACCACCATGTGTCTTTACATGAGGAACATGGCTGGATACAAAAGGAAGGATTTCCAAGGTAAATGTTTTGAGGAGATCAAGAGTGAGTTTGAAAGGGTTTACAGAAGAGTGAACACATTTACTCCCATGGGAACAGAAGAAGCAAGTAGAACTACAAAGAGAGCAGGTATATTATTGGAGTCTGAATCTTCAAAGAAACAGAAGATTGGTGAAGAAGAAGTACCTACAGCAGATGATTCAAAAAGGCAAAAGACTGAAGAAGATAAAGAAGATCAAGCAGTTGAGGAAGAAGAAACAACAGAGGAATTAACTGATGAAAGGCTTCATCAGCATATGATGGATATAATCCCAGAAGAATTGAATGTTGATCGTATTCAAGCTAAACATCCAATTATTGATTGGGAGATACACACAGATATATTTGGGAAAGCTTGGAAGATAATCAGGGTAGGAGGACACTCAGAAGTTTATAAGTATTTTGAAGATATGCTGAAGATTTTTGATAGAGAAGACTTGGACAAGCTATGGAGTCTGGTTCAAGAAAGGTTCAGATCTACAGATCCTATAGAAGACAAAGACAAGGAGCTATGGGTGGAATTGAAGAGGTTGTATGAACCTGATCCAGAAGATATCTTATGGCAGTTTCAAGCTCATGACTTGGGTACAACATGGAGACTGTATGATACATGTGGTGTTCACCATGTATCTACAAAGAATGGAGTGGATGTCTACATGCTGATAGAAAAAGATTATCCATTAAGGGCAGGTATCTTATTTGTTATGTTAGCTGCTAAGCTCAGAGTTGATGAAGACTCAGAAATGGAAATAATGTTAGTACTGCTAGTGTAAATATTAGTACTGCCAGGTTTAACTTTGTACTAACAGGTTTAACTTTGTATAGAAGATATTTGGATTTTGTAACAATTTTCTTTAATAAAACAGATAGTCTATAAGACGAATACAAAAGAAGGTATAATCGAAAAAGAATCCAAACCACCACATACAATGCAGCGTAAAAATGAAACATAGAAACAAGCTACAGATAAGCTGCTAAAAATAAAATAAGCAAATAAGCTCAAAACAGATAGTCTATAAGACGAATACAAAAGAAGGTATAATCGAAAAAGACCCAAGGGTGGAGATGGTTGAGTTGTTGGTGTTGTGAAGGGGAGGTCACAGGTTCGATACCTGTGGCTTCCTTTTTGGTATTTCCCTCCCCAAATTTTTTAAAAAGTCCCCCATATTTTTTTCAGCAAATTTCAAAAGCCCGCATATTTTTTTAAAAAGCCCCCATATTTTTTTCAGCAAATTTCAAATTCCTCACATTTCTCACCAATCATAGCCACCAGTCACCATTCACCAGTCATGTCACAGCCACCAGTCACCATCCACCATCCACCATTCACCAGTCACCAATCACAGCCACCACTCACCATCCACCACTCGCCGGTCCGGCCATCAACAACGGAGGGAGGTTCATTTAGATCTAAATTAGGTACTTTTTTGAATTAGAAAATCATTATTTTTTTTATTTTTTTTGTGCAATGGTGAAATTATATTATTCTCGAAATTGTTTTTATAATTATAAACATGACAAATTTAAAACACCATAAACATAACAGTTTTAAAAACACTGTTACATTCATTACCCTAAACACTCCTTAAAATTGCCATAAACATAACAGTTTTAAAAACACTGTTACATTGATCCAGCACAGCAAATTCTGCCCAGACAGATTCCAATTAGTATGTGTTTGATGTTTGTGATCAAAGTGAATTTTGAGTACCACTACACTACCCACTGTCCATTGTAATTATACACAAATGATTTGATGCTTATATTGGTTTAATTTGTGACTTGTAGGATATGTACGTTACCATTTGACCTCAACAATAGCATGGACAAGTCTTGGATGAGAACTAGTAAGACCAATAAACAATATATTGATGGAGTAGAAGCGTTTATTAAGTATGCAGTACACAACTTGCAAAAGATGAGGAACATCGACCCGCGAGGTAATAAACAACAGCTTAAGATGCCATGTCCGTGTACCACATGTTTAAACCACATAGAGCAGAAAGTGGAGGAAGTGCAGTTCCATTTATTCTACCACGGAATTGATCAAAACTACACAACCTGCAATATGGTTTTGAGACCGGTCCAATATACTTTGAAACCATATGTGAGACCCTTAGACCGTGAGTTAAATCACTAGTAAATAGACTGCCCTGAATTTGAGTTACGGTCTGATTTCAATTCAATCTGTGTGATATGATCATATGATTTGAAATCACGTCACATCATTAGACGATAATATGAAAGTTCTTAACGATTTATTTGAGACCGTAAGTCGGATTTCTTAATGTAAATATTTAAAAAGATGTTCTAACATGTTTGATTTCTTAATTGAACGTGTTTATATAGCTGAAACTGTGTAACAAATTTAATATAAGAGATGTTATTTAATCGTTTTAAAGTAATACACTGCTTTCTGAAGTATAAAACTTTTTACGATTTGTGATTATTGGATGTCGAGTTGGATGCTCGTATGTTCCAAATAGTTGAGGTGGCATATTATTCTTTTGGAGAAATTTAATTGGGATTTTTTAATTTTATTCCCCTAAAAAGTCTTGATTCTTCTAAGCTAGTGTTTCTATTCTATTTAATTAAAAGTATAAAATCATTATCAATCACATAATTATGAGTCGAATTATGCTTTTCACTCAATTATACCTTCTCATCTGGCCAGAGAATGATAGTTTGGTTTTTATATAAGACAAGAATGCGTTAAACATTGAATTCTCGGTAGGTCTAGTTTTATTATTTATCGTTATTTATTTATAGGATTACAAATGTAGAGGTAAGATCAAATGAGAAATATAATTAAGATGAGAAGAAACCACAACCACAAATATTATATGCACTCATAAAAATAGATGCATCTCCTTATTTTTTCTCTTTCCATATTTGAAATATTTGGCTACAATTTCTTCTCGCTATTTTTATTTTAATAATTTTTCTCACTAGATCCATACTCTACAAATGTATAATAATTCTAATGGATCATAAACCAATAACCTGACTTGGGCCTCTAATCCATCTTCTAATACTTCCCACATTCTGAACAATGAAATCACAAAAACTCAAATTAAATTAGAAAATAATATAAACATTAAAGAAAAATTAAAAAAAGCTAAACTTAAAAAAGAAACATTAGAGCAATAAAAGCAATAATGTCTTTTTTAGTTTTCTACATCAATATAAGCTTTCGTGATTTCACCGCTCAAATTGTGGAAGAATATTAGACATTGAATTAGAGGACTCGACACAATTGTTTTTTGGTCAAGGTCCATTAAGGTTTCAACCATATTCTATGTAATACACCGTAAATAGATCATCGATAATACAATATCATTCACGGAGAATTTGATGTTTAACATGATATCATGAGTAAGTCTGATCCTTAGACCTAATCGGCCGCTATGAGCCGCTGCTTTTATGCCACACTGTCACACGTTATCCGACACCATTTTGTCCCTTCTCAACTAGAAAAAATTCTAATTTTCGACCAAAACCCAAACTCACAATTAGGCCTCAGCCATATTTATCCTCTAATATTGTTTAGAATTTAGATGTTTGTATATACTTATCCTCTAAATTGTATTAGTAATGTTTATATAATGCGATAAGTGAGAACTAAATAAATGCAATTTAATTGCTCTTCCAGGGACTTTCTGACAAGTGGTTGACCTACTTTACACTAGATAGTTGACTTGATTATTTGTAGTTATATTTTCGAGAATGAACTAATTTTACCTCTTTATAAACACATGCCCATATTAATTGGTTGGATAAGAGTACTCAAGATCAATTTGTTAACGCGCACTTGTTATTGGAAATTTAGAATTATAAGTAAAAGATATATTGACATGTAAAAAGCTCGATATCTTATTTCATTTTCATCTTATTTCCATTTTAACTTTTGAATATAACGTAGCCTAGCAATTGTCATCACCCTATCACCTTCATCCAAACCCCATCGTTCCTTTGACACACACACATACACATTGGGCATATATACTTGTGATGACGAGAAGATTATGGGTGCTTTTCTAGAGATAGGTGTCACATGATGTGCCCATAATGGACCTATATATAGTAGGCTCATCTACATACATGCATTTAGATGTATTTCATATTGACGAATTTAATTTCGTTTGTTCTTTCAGTAATATGTGCGAATACAACAGAAAGTTTGATGTTTTTAAGATTGCTTTTGACCTGGAGGGCTAGCAGTTTGTCTTTACTTTGTTATTTTGGTTCATATAGTTTAGTTTAATCGCAGAAAATATGGTTATATATTTTGGTGGTATTCAAATAATTTGAAAACTATACAAATGCATCACATATAATCCATACACATCATGATATCTAGGTGTTTTTTTTTTTTTTTTTTTTTTTCTCTCTTTTTTTAATCATGTGATTTACTTGTATAAACATATATTCAGCTAGCTAGCAAAGGCTTAAATTTTAGGTTTGGTGTATCAAAAGCCATATATTATAAATATTATTAAAAGGCGTACTAAACGACGTCGTATAAGCTCAAAAAAAAACAACTGTGCTACAGTGCCCCAGTGCTACAGTGGTCCCACGCTATATCTACAGTGACCAACCGGACGACGTCGTTTTGAAGTTTGGAAAATTGGTAAAAAGTACCCCTGAAGTTGACGACTCTTTGCAAAAGGAGTTCTTTTTCAAAAAGTCTGTTTCGAAAGTTTGGAAAAATGACACAAAATACCCCTGAAGTCGTGGCCTCTTTGCAGAAGGAGTCTTTTTTCACAAAGTCTTAAAAAATGGCTAAAAATACCTCACGAAGTATGTGACACTCTGCAAAACCAATCCTATTTTATATGTTTACCATAAAAATTAAACGCAAAAAAAACCGCCGCAACGTGCGGGTGCATCACCTTTTGAATTACGGATCGCACCGGGATTAAAAAAGTGAATGCAAAAAATCTGGCGCAATGCGTGGAACTTTTTGAAACAAAATATAGTGCTATGATTGGAAACAAAGTAGAATAACACATAAATATTGTGCTTATACTACTCTGTATTGCTAAAATGTTTTGGCCAACATGGTTGCAAAAAAACTGATGTCAATCACCCCGTCGCAACGAGCGGGCTGCCCGACTCGTTTTGATTAAAATAGATACCCCTACTTCTAGAAAAAATTAAAAGATGTACAGGTAGAAAAACAAACTTGTTCTACTGTATTATTGAAATTTAGTTTATACTTTAAGGCTGCTTGCAGTAAGCTCGATCGATCGATCGTTTATGTCGATCGATTCAATCGTCCTTGTTGCAGCTTTCCTTTGTGATCGATCGATTTGAAGTTTTATGAGAATGAGGGTCGAGATACCGATCGATTGTTTTGTGTGTTTGTGTGTGTTTTAATTAAATGTAAAAGGTATTTTTGTGGGGTATGTTTTTTGTAGTGTAGGTCGCCTTACTGGGGCACCCAATCGACTCAAGGTCGCTGGAGAGAGAAAGCTGACGTAGCAGAGAAATTGGGAGGGATTGACCTTTATTACTGCATCCAACCTAGTTTATGCTTTAATCATTACATGTGAATCTATTGTAGTTTTCTAATCCACGAGTTTTTATGAAATAAAGATTTATAATTCTTGTTAGTATAAATCAAAGAATTATAAAGTGTTTTGCGAATAAATACTTAATTAAATGAAAATACGTTTAGCCCTTTGAAAAAGTAAACTTAAACAAAGGTTAAAGTTTCCATGTGAACTCTTAGGCAACTGATTGGATTATAGACAAAGTCGAGTTCAATACGAGACTAAATGCTCTTCTTAAATGATGCAGTTAATGTGAAAAATATTGCATTTATTCCGACCAATATTCTCTTTAAATATGAGACTAATGAGGATGTCATGTGCGGGTTGTTGAGACGTGTCAATTATTTAATAGAGAAGTACATTTTTCATTAAATGTTTCTATTTTTGGAAACTCAACAACCTTACTTTTGTTAACATTGCTCACAACTGTTCACTTCATTTTTACCAACTCGTACTCGTTTTTGACTTTCTCATTGATGCACTTTATCGAGCTTTTCTTCAATCATGTAAAGTCCCGCTTAAATATCTAAGAGATATTTCGAGCTAAGCTCTGTTGGTTGGATTAGAGAATTGATAGGCTTATCAGGCCATTGTCGATCCCTGATGAACCTTTGTCCTTCAACTTCTAGCTCATTATACATACTAGCTGACTCAGCATCAGGTAGAAATTATTTTTTCATGTTATCTTTAACTATTTGACAATGTCTCCGACTTGAACCTTGCTGAGGTTGCTCGTTTTTTCTTTTTTTTTTTTTTTATTTTTTTTATTTTTTACATATATATATATATATATATATATATAAACGACTCTTCTTATATTTAGTCTAATTTATGATTAAATATAGTCAAAGACCATTAGGCATAAATTGACCAGACATCTAGATAACTTTTTATGATGTTATATTGTTTATATATTGTCTCAAATAATATTGGAAAGCTTTGTGAACCCTGTAGGTATATTTTATTACTAGAAAAAGGTATATACATAGAGTACATAACATGAAACCCTCTTACTCAAACTCACAATTGGGCCTCTGTCATATTTATCGTCTAATACTCTTTAGACGAAATCGTGAAAGATCGGATTGGATTAAAAAACTAAATAAACATTAGAGAAACATAAACTTTAAAAAAAATAATAAATAAATAAAAATTATAGCAATAAAAACAATAATTTGTTGATGAATAAATCCGGCAGCAAACGAAAACAATTCTTCAAACAGAAGTAAAAACAAATTAAATAATAACCAATGTTGCAAAAATCGGCTGAATCGGCCGATTAATCGTTAATCGGCCCAGTACCTTGTAGAATAGTAAAAATCGGCCAAAAAATCGGTCAGGCAAAAAAATCGGCCAAAAATCGGCTGAATCGGCCAAAAATCGGCCGAATCGGCCAAATCGGTCAGGTTTAAAAAAATGAAAATTTAGGCATTCTACTTAATTTGGGGATCGTTTATTTCACTTATAATGCACAATGAGCCTCATAATCAGAATTGGAGCCTTTTATTGAGGTTTGGAAACATAGTAGGCTTGTAATCAGTTACGATCTTTAGTTTGGTCTCCAGAAATACCCAAAACATGCAAAAAATGCCAATCCGATTAATCACCGATTAATCCCGCCTCGGCGGATTACTCGCTGCAGGGTGGTCGACCGTCCGGCTACCGATTCACGATTTTTGCAACATTGATAATAACAAAGGCAAGTAACAAATTTGTTGATAAAGATATTTGACTGCAAACAAAGATTAATCTTAATTATGCAGCAACAGCAACATCAAAAGCAAATAAACAAAAACAAAAGCAAAAGCAAAGCAAATATATTTTTTAAACATTGAATTCCAATAAGTCTAACTTTTTTATTAATTGTTAATTATAAAACTACAATGGAGTGTTTGGTTGGGGAATATTAGGGTATATTGGGGGCATTTGTCAAAATTGAGAGAATTAGAATGCCTCCAAAAAATGAGTAATTTTAATTACTTGGAAATTTTTTTTATAAACTTTTCTTTTATTGTTTTTTTTATAAACTTTTAAATAGAATATTTATGATTTTTTTTTATAAACTTTTTTTATAAATTTTTATAAATTTTATTTATAAACTTTTATTATAATTTTTTTATAAACTTTTTTTATAAATTTTTTATAAACTTTTTTTATAAATTTTTTATATTTTTTTTATAAATTTTTTATAAACTATTTTATAAACTTTTTTTAAAAACTTTTTTTATAAATATTTATAAACTTTTTTTATAAACTATTTTTTTTATAAACTTTCAAATAGAGTATTTATGAAATTTATATTTAAAAAAAAATAAAAAAATATTTATAAATTTCTGTCAGCCAAACATGCAAAGTTATTCTATATTCCGGAATTTTAAATTTTTAAGAATTTAAATTTTCTAGAATTTTAAATTCTGGAATTTCAAATTCCTCAACTGTCCCCAAAAGTATTATAACACCTTAAGCCCACGAGTCGACTTGAGCTTGTAATCTATCTTTTAATAAACACCACGTAGCTTCATTGAAACAGACGGAGTTTTAAAGATAGTTTCAAACAAATTACTCATTTAAGTGACTGTCCACATCTCATTATATAAGTCACGATCAGTTTTATTTACACCGTTCAAAAAAAAAAGTCACGATCAGTTTTATTTACAACATTAGAATAAACCTTTTTCTTACAATAATTGCAGTTTTGTCTATAAAGAGTTACACCTCTCCACAAACTAAATCATATATATTTGATTCTTAATGCTTGTTCGTTCAATTTTAATATGGTAAAGTTAGTTTTGCTCTAACAAAAATAGTATGAAATAAGAAGTTAGTTGAATATGATTTTTAAGCTACACACAGTAAGGCCTTCACGATCGATCCATTTGTCGATCCCAATCGATCGGCCTTACTGTGGAACGTTCTTTCTCCATTCGATCGATCGCCACATTATTTTGCATAAGGGTCGTGCCTGCGACCGATTCTCTATATGTTTTGTGTGTGTTTTATTTAATTTAAAAATAATATTTGTGAGGTATGTTTTTTGTACTGTAGGTCGTCTTACTGTAGCAATCAATCGCCGAAGAGAGAAAACTGACGTGGCGGATAAAATGAGGGTCAATCCCTCCCTTTACTGTGTTTAGCCTTAGTATAAATCTTGCATGTGTGAAAGCTTTCTATGTAAGAGCACTTCCAATGGTAACTCAGGGTTAAAGTTTAACACACTGTCACGTCAACTTTAACCTTTTCACCTTTAACTAAAAAAAAAACACCCCAAATCATAACTCACCCTTAACTCACATTTAACTCACCTTAACACACCAAGTTCCAATGGTTAACACACCGTGTTAAGCTTTAACACACCTTAACACACAAAGGTCTTATGGTTAACACACCGTGTTAAACCTTAACACACTAAAAAATGCATACCTTAACTCTGCGTTAAGAGGTTAACGCAGTGACTTCCAATGGTTAACACACCTTAACACGGTGAAAGTTAAGGTTTAACGCACCTTGTGCATTAACCATTGGAAGTGCTCTAAGGATTGAGAGTTGAGATATAACTATATCAATCCTATACAAAATGGTATAAAATAGTACAAATTATGTGTGAGCATTTCAAAAAACTCAAACTAAAACGTGTCAGTGCGAGTTACAAACTTAATGAGTCAAATGAATAAACTATTTAAACGATAACAAAAAAAAAAAAAAAAAAAAAAAAAAAAAAAAGGCTAAACGGGTCAAAAGTTTGCTAAGTCTATATCCTTCTACTTTAAAAAATTGTAACGTATATCAGTTTAATTGTTGTATCACGCTCGTCTAGTCACTTACCTATGGACAAAGATTGACGACAAATGTTGATAAGCTAACTTGACCCGACCCGTCTTAACATGTATTCATTTTGGCTTGCTATCCGACTAGTTTATTTTGTAAATATACTTGATATTACTTTGTAAACTACTTGTACTAGATGTTAAAAGAGATAGAAAACACCTCGACTTTTCTTGGTTCTCTTTGGGGCCTATTGATTTTTGGTTATATGTTTGTAAATTGGAAAAAAGATGAATGATTTATGCATATCTGAAATGAAACCGGCCCACACGGCACACCAGACATGACCCTTTTAGTTGACTCTCTCTTTTTATGCCAAAGTCTTTTGTTTACTTCCTTTTCACGCTCACACCAAGTCACCAACAAAGGACGTACTTGACCTTGTCCACTCGAAACCATGGGTCCGATTTGTGGAGCCCAGGTTTGGTCACAATTTAACCGGCCAAGATATGTCGAGTCTAAACTTCACTTTGTGTCTACAATACTTCCATGATGCGGGGGAGTGACATTGTGACGAGGGGCTTAGCTGAAACCACTATAAAGAATGTATAACAAGATAGTATTCGACAAATCAACAATAATGAGTATTATTTTGTGATAACAAAAAAGAAAATATTAACTATTAATTTGAAACGGAGCTCATTCAGAATTCAAGTTTAGAAAACCATAAGGTAAGTAATTTTCCAATTTCATTTTATGTCTATCAGACCACATCCTTTCTAACTATTTGGCAAACATAACCAAGAATAAATGTCCAGTCTCCGAGTTCACTTTACGTCAATGACCTAGTTCTTAGAAAAGTTTTTTTTTTCCTCTCTCTCTCCCTTCCTTCTTTTACTTCTTCTGCAACGGACTTGGAACAATATGGTTAGTCGTAAGCTGAAATTTTATATTTAATTTCAGTTATTATATTACTAGTTTTAAATCCCGTGCACGCATAGGATTTAAGCATATAATAAAAAGACTAATAACATTTTAATAACTGAACTTCGGGTTGAGAGTTTAACGGGTAATAATATTTCAATAACTTTGTTTGAAGTTAAATATTGTGTCATTTATAATCCATGGTTATGTAAAGTCTAGGGGTGTATTTGTTTTATTAAGATGTTTTGGATCTGAATCTGAGACTATTAAGAGGTGATTATAATCTGAATGAAATAATGTTGTTTGTTTTTGTATAATTATCTAAATGGTTTTAATTTTTCACTTTTTAAGTATATATTAAACCATAGAAATACGATGAATAGTAGATTGATTGTATCTCTACTACTTATGACTAGGCCGGTGGGAGTGGCAATCGGTTATGCCTCGGTTTCATTCGGTGATGGTCGGCAATTTGGCAGCCACCACTCGGCAACTTTCGGCAAAATGGAATTTCGGCAACTTTTGCCGAAGGAAAAAGTTGGGAAAGTTGGACCATGTGGGTGAATTTCAAGGAACGGTCAAATAATCCAACTGTGTTTTAATTTTATATGTATTAAAATAAAATGTGATGTGGAAAATATGGATTTGGTAAACTTTGGTGACCGCTGCCACCATTTTGGTAAAGTTTGGTAAACTTTGGTAAACTTTGAGTTGGAAGGTTGTGATTGGTAGATGATGATGTGGCAATTTGGTAAACTTCGGTAAACTGGTGACCACTCCCTCCCCCCTTATGAATAGTTTATACTCAAATCTTGAAACTTAAAATTGATTAAAAGTAAGTAAAGTTTTTGGACTCAATTACCCTTAATAATCCTTAATAACCTTTTAAATGCAAGCTTAATAAATGAAAACTTAGTCAACTTACAAAGTCACCTTAATAAATTTTTAAACGCTTAATAAATGAAAACTTAGTCAACTGACAAAGTCAACTTTTAAAAGTGAGTAAAGTGTTATTACGATTTATAAAATGTTGTAAACATTTTTTGCTTTTAACCCATGAACTTTTTTCTCGCAATGACTAAAAATTAAACCCATAAATTTTGCATTAGGGGTAACAATCGCAAGTATAATTATTTGCCGCTATAAACCGTCGCTTTCCGCGAGTATTCGTCTATGATTAGAAATGAATATTTGGAAAGTAAAAAAAAAATCTTGAAATTCACAAACACACAGTTTTGGTTCACCCTTGTCAATGAATGTGTTGGTTAAGATTTAGATTTCACGGTTTTATGAAAACTAGCACGATAGTTATATCCAACTGATCAATAAGCCCATGTTATACCAAAATTCAACCCACAAATAGGTCATCCCACAACAAATTTAGATTTTTAATTGTATAACCCAGGCCTAAATAACTAATCCAACAAATCAGCTCAAAATGTTTCCAACCCTAATAATCGCTATATATTACTTTGAAAATAGAATGAATTAATATCAAACTATTTTACTCTTTTATTTTTTTCATACATTTTAAATTGCTTTTTATCTACAAATTTAATTTAAGCCACCCATAACTCATTACACTATGGACATCAGGATAATTCTAGACTCATAGTTACATGGGCCGAGCCCTACAATGGTTGCTGGTTGGGCCAATATACATGTCGGTTAACAACTTTGTCTCCCTTGAATTGTGAATGTGCACGTTTGAAACTAGAATATGTAATCATTAGTTAGAAATGGTTAGTCAGTTAAACAATAATTGTAGAGGTGCACGTTTGCTTTAGGATCCAGTTAAGAAATTTCATATTGATTTACTGTTAACTTTAGAGTGGGCTAAGGTTAATACTCCGTAAGTGTTGAGGAAAAATCTTACCTCTGGTTCGTTAGGTCTGTTTCTCAAACTATGTGAACCTGAAACAGAGATAATACACGTTAGTCTCGCCTTAGGTTTTATCCCAAGACCAAGCGCCGGTGTGAGGATAAGTGTTCGTCCGGGTGAGAGTAATAAATGTGGGTTATAAATGTAAGTAATAAATAGGAGGGAGAGGAGTTAATGCCTGCGTATTGAATGTGTTGGGGTATTTATAGAATCCCAATCACTGTGCTTCTACTGTACCTGATACTATGTGCTTCTACTGTACCTGACACTATAGGGAAACAAGGAGCCGGTCTATGCACAGTGGCCTATAGGCCACTGTGCATGTACTTGAAGAGCATATCCCGTAGAACCTGGAACGGCGACGCCTTTTCGGCTCGTGTCACTGTACATGCCTTGGTCTTTCCCAAGGCACTTTATTATTATTATATGTATACATATGGTCCGGACCGGATGCTGCGAATGAGGTCCGTCCGACGTATGTCGTCCGGCATGAGTCATCCGGACACATACACGAACATGTCCCTCCCCCAAGTATTGTAGCTTCGATTTTTAAATCAAGGGTACAATATTTGGAAACTGCTGGACAAACGGAAAAGTACAATAAATGCGGGAGGTTAAAAGAATACCATGAGTCATGCTTCGGTTTTCGTGAGTGTAACACGTGTCCCACTCTGTCCTTTCAACGGTCGTGATGCGCTCTCTGACACAACTTGACGTTTTCGTCTCATTCTCATTGTGTCTATAAATAGGGGGTGAATCCTCATTTTTTACCACATCTCTCCTTTTCACTGTCTGCCTCCGAACGATTTGTGATCATCCTTTCCGTCTTCAGGTGCGTCCTATTTTTATCGAACTTATTTTCTTGTTTAGACTTTTCATTCCACACCCTCCGGCTCTCAAGACATGTCGGATGACAATTCTGCTCCGGACCACCATGAGGGTCCGAGTGACACCTCTCACATCCCCAAGTTTGATATGCACATTTATACTTCCATTTTGGATGAGGCCAACGTAAGTTGGAGCGCCAAGTCCTATGACATTCCGCTTGACCTGAATCCGCGCCCTGCTCCGTACGGAACAACCATCCTTAATGTTTCGGATGACGCGATTGGTTTATACGTTCATTTTTTCGAACAAGTTGGTTTCAGAATTCCCATTTCTACATTTCTTTTGAGGGTTTTGAAGCATTTTAGGGTCCATATTTCTCAGTTGGTGCCGATTGGTATAAAACGGACCACCATGTTTGAGATGTACTGCAGAGCTTTAGACATTGATCCTACCGTCCTTCTGTTCCGGGTTTTTTACAAGCTCTGCAAACAAGGTCACTAGTTTTCTTTCCAAGTACGAACCGGGAAGACTTAGAAGCCTGCTTCAAGGAGATAAAGTCCAGTCTGAAGAACTGGAAGAATCAATTTTTTTCTAGTTGATCGGAGGGCAGTTCCTATTGCTATGCCATGGCGTCATCCAGACTTGAACGTCTCGGATCCTCCTCCGGATGCCGGCTCTTATGATGAAGATCTAGTTGAGAGGCTCCGGGAGGTGATTATTCCCCTACACAAGCCGCACCCCAGCTTATTGTATGCCGCTGGGCTTAGTTCTGTTTGGAAGTATGCCGGATATAAGCCTGTCTTGAAGGGTCCGGGGGGAGATGGTAATATGCCCCTTTATATATATTTTGTTCGTCCTTTTTGTGCCTAACCTCTTCCATCTTACGTTTTTTTTTTGTTTTTTTGATGCAGTTGTTACCATGTCCCAGTTTCTCCGTTTTCCGAATTTTGAGGGATGCAAGGTTTCGGCCGGACCGCCTTTAGCCGAGGGGGAGGAACATGTGACCCACACCACCCCTCCGGCCGAGAGTGCTGCGGTTATTCCCCCCAAGTCAAAGTATATGAAGGTGGTTGAGACGCCCTGTGAGCTAGTGGTGGCCGCTAGGAAGAAGAAAGAGGACCTGGCGGCAGCAAAGGCGGCTGCCGAAGGGCAGGGGCATTCTAAGAAGAAACGTGCTGCTGTGGGGGGTCTCGTGTGTCAAGGAAGAAAAAGCGTACTGAAGAATCGTCCGACCACGCGTTGAGCTCCACACACGTCTCTTCTTCGAATCCAATCAACCAGGCCGGGCCAGTTCAGGTTCTGACTGACTCTTCTCATCATGAAGAAGAGACAAATGCTGAGCGACTGTCTTCCCTTTGCCATCAGAGTGATGAATTTGAGCCGCCCTTGTCTGGCCATCACTCTCATTCTGTGGATCCTGCCGGAAATGAGGAAGGGAATAACGAGGAAGGGAATACTGCGCTGTCTATTCCGCCCCGGAGTCCATTATTCGTTCACTCAGGTTTGTTCCAAATGATTTGTTTGTCTTATTTGTACAAGTAATTGCTTTTATTCTAACGTTTTCGCTACCTTTCAGCTCATACTTCCGGAGCTAAGGAGCGGTCTCTTGCCTTCTCATCGGGCCACGTGGGCGAAGGAGAGGGTGAGTAGCTTGTCGCTTTCTTTATTCGGCTTCTGTTTTTCTTCCTTAATCTTTTTTATCTTACTTGCATATTGTCCACTGTCTCCCAGGTACTTCTGGTGATCATTTTGGTGATCGGCCCTTCACTCCCCAATGGGGGCTGACCGAGGGTTCAAGGATGAAAAATGCTGCCAACTTCCGGGACATGCTCAAGAACTTGTTTACTTCTGCGGATTATGAATTTTATAATGATGGGATGTCCGATCAAGGGGCCCTTAAGCGGTCTTGGCATTCGCTGGGAATGTGCATGCAAACCCAGACGAACGTGCTTCTACGGTTCGAGGAGCTCTCCGAACGGTTTGCTGATCTTTCCCACACTCATGTGTCTTGTAAGGACGTTGAGCTCCGGTACAAGGAGTGTAAAAAAGAGTTGTTGAGAGCCCAGGCTGAGAGGGATGCTGCGATTGCCAAGGCCACCCGGATTTTTGGGAATTAAATATTCAAAGAAATACTCTAAGTATGATTCTGCTGCTAGAGCATTTGGTTTTTGCTGCTAAGTGTTTGATTCTGCTGCTAGCGTTAAACATTCTGCTGCTGAAGGATTCTGCTGCTGTGTTAACATTGCTGCTGGTAATTAACTTTCTGCTGCTGAGCGGATAAGTATGAAAATATATTATGCGTATTAAAGTCAACAATATACGGTAGATAATATCTTACCCCATGTGATCAGTCATAATGTTATATTCACAGAACAAGTTGTAAACATAGATACAAGTTGTATCTTAATGACTGACACTCTCAAAGCAAGCGTTCGATAAGACTTAACAATATTGTAAAGATCTTTCTTGTGTTATAAAAGAAAGATCTTAGTCTTGTGATAAATATACGAATAGATAATAGTGTGTGATTTGTTAAGTGCAAAAACAATATACTCTCAAGAACATAGAACATATATCACAAGTCGTAGAAAACATAAGATTAAAGGTCTTTGTAACCCTAGTGATAGTGAAGATCACTCGTATTATCTTGAATAATATTGAATCGTTTGGTGATAACATTGCATGTTCTTTGTTCTATATACACAAGCATAACTGTTTCATTTCCATAACACACATAACCTTCTAAGTGTGATTAAGTAAATTCCGCGTACTTGATCATATTAATTCAACTTATCATATACACAAAGCAATAAAGGTTTAACCACCTATCAGTGTATCGATCTCCCTCATCAATTGGTATCAGAGCAAGGCTGATATAGTTGATTTAGAAGAAGAAGAAGAAGAAATGGACGTTGAATCTATTCAGACCAATGTTGCTGCAAAAATACCCATGCTCAAACAGAATGAGTTTGAGATGTGGAGGCTGAGGATAGAGCAATATTTCCAAGTGCAAGACTATGCACTTTGGGAAATCATTGAAGATGGAAACTCTTACCAGCCTACAACCATTTCATCAACAGTGGAAGGCAAAGTGGTGACAACTCTGCAGACAAAGCCAACAACTGCAGAAGAAAGAATAAAGAAGAAAAATGACTTAAAGGCAAGAAGCATGCTGATGATGACCATTCCCAATGATCAACTTCTAAACTTCAGCAAGTTCAAAGATGCCAAGTCATTATTTGAAGCTATTATTGCCAGATATGGTGGAAATGAAGCCACCAAGAAAACCCCCAAGACACTGCTCAAGCAGCAGTTTGAAAACTTCTCCTCTACATACAATGAATCTCTTGACCATATGTTTAATAGGCTTCAGAATATTGTGAGCCAACTTGCTATTCTTGGGGTTGAAATACCTCAAGAAGATTTGAACTCAAAATTTCTAAGAAGCTTACCAGAAGAGTGGGCTATGCATGTTGTTTTCTAGAAGAACAAGCCAGACCTTGATACAATGGAGTTGATAGATTTGTATAGCAACTTTAAGATTGTGGAGCAAGATTTGAAGAAGAATAGAGGTACTAGTTCTAATACTGGGAACATGGCTTTTATGTCAACTCCTAGTACCTCAAAATCAAGTGAAGAGGTGAAAGTTGTTGATGGTGTTGGTGCTGCTAGTTCATCAAGCAGTACCATGGGTATTTTGGATGAATAGACTTGTTGTGCATTTCTTACAAGTCAAAATAATGGGTCCATGCTCACCTATGAAGACCTCCAAGAGATCAATGATGATGATCTGGAGGAAATGGACCTAAAATGGCAAATTTCTCGTCTTAGCATGAGAGCCAAGAAGTTTGATGAACTCAAATAAGTACATTTTATTACCATCATTTATCCTATTTATTTGACTTGTTTTATTATATTATGTATGAGAATTGATACGTTAATGTTTACTTTTGTAATTCTCAAGTAAAAACAAGTATTATGTGAAACTTGGCGATTTTGGACTAATTATGGAGCAAAACAAGCAAGATGTTAAAAGTCTACTGAAATGCACAAGATCAAGATAATTCTGCTCCAGATACGCCGCATCCTACTTCTTACATACGGCGCATCACTATTAAGATTTCACAAGTTATAATCCAAGACGGCAAAGGACATGCGCCGCATAGATAAATGGAGTTATGCCGCATCTTCTGGCGGTGTACGAATATTCCTGAATATATTAATCTTGGACCCCACGCGAAGTTAAGTCAATGCACCGCATCTACTTATCCTATGCGTCGCATCTAACCCTCAGACAGAAACTATAAATACCCCAAAGTCAGACGAATTTCGGGGTACGTGCGATATACCTAGTACGAGAGAAAGAGAGCCGAATTCAGACGAAGTAGCAGCACAAGACACACCTTGAACGAAGATACAAGAGCTGTAAGAAGGTCCTGCATGTATTCAATTCATTAAGTAGTTTTGTTTTATTGTATTAGTACACTTTAATTCATCAGGATTGATGGGCCGATTCCATGTGACTACGGAAAACCATGGGCACCCCTTAAAATTGCTTTCCCATTAATTAAAGTTTATATGTTGATGTCTTTGGTGACTTTTATTAGTGCATTGATAACCTCTGTGTCTAGCTGAGCATTGCTTTGGTCGCCATGCCCCTTTCTCGCCTATTTGTTTCAGCGTCTCTTAAATAAATAGGATAGACATAAGTAATCATTAAGGGTTTACTCGCCGATAAGATTAGAGCCAACGAGAAAGGGTTAATTATATACACTTCATATAAAACTAGCAATAAAACAAGTGACAAACTACTTAATTATCAGGACAGGTCTTCTTATTGTCTCAAGTATCTATCTGTGTATGTGTGTGCTAATCGCTGATTCGTGCTCATTAGTTTAGTTTATATTTAATCATAACCAAACCGTGCCAGTCTCTCAGGCTGAACCCCCCTTGCGTTAGATTAGGTTGTATAGCTAACTTAAGATATTAAAATACTGATTAGAATAACTAGATAATACGTTCCACTCTTAGTGATCGACACTCTACTTACCATTATATGCATACTGACCGGGTACACTGCTCGTTAAAGTGTGTGTTTTATTGATAAGTCGGCTAAATATAAATTTAAAACTTGAATACTGCTAAAACCAAAACGACACACCGTGGGTATAAAAATTTAGAGCAATACACACGCACGCATCATAGCATGAGAGCCAAGAAGTTCTATCAAAGGACGGGGAAGAAGCTCTTAATCAGCAACACTGATACTGCTGGTTTTGATAAGTCAAAGATAGAGTGCTATAACTGCCACATGATGGGTCACTTCTCAAGAGAATGTAGAAGGCCAAGGCAGCAGGATAGCAAGAACAAAGGTTTTGGAAGCACATCCAAAACAAGGGAGGTTTCTAAGCCAAACTCAAAGGCTATGGTAGCTATTGATGGGCTAGGTTTTGGTTGGAGTTCCATGGCTGATGAAGAAGAAGATTCTTCACAGATGGGACTCATGGCTTTTTCTACTTCTGAGGTACAATCTCATAAAGCTTGTTCAAATGCTTGTACTGCTCTTAAAGAATTACAAACTTTAATCAAACATTATGATGAACAAACGAAAGAGCTAGGCAAAACCCATCAAAACTACATTAATTATAGGTGTGGTTTAGAATCAACAGAAAAGCAGATCTTATACTACAAAGAAAATGAACTTGCTTTTTCTGATGACAAAGCTCTCCTAAGACAGGACATATTCTTTAAAGATGCTGAAATTAAGCTTTTGAGAGAGGCTTTTGATAGGGTCAAAAAGGAAAATGGAAACATTCACTTGACTACACAGACACTAGAACATGCTTCTAGAGGTGTGACCAACATGATAGAATGTCAAGTGATTAATAGAGCTAAGTCAGGAATAGGATATAAGAGTGTCCCACCTCCATACAGAGGTATCCCTAAACCCCCAGGGATTGACCTAGAAAATTCAGGTATCCCTGAATTTCAACAACCTGAGCTACAATATGGTGTATAACCAAAGACCAAGCTAGTTGTTGATGAACCTAAGAAAGTAAGTGAAAGTTTAAGTAAAACTTTACTTCCTGAGGACAAGGTGTCCTCTGATAGAAGATCAGATACAATAGTCATTGAAGACTGGGTATCTGATGATGAAGAAGATGAATAGGTTATGTCTAAACCTGAAGTAGTTAACAAAGCATGAACAAGGGTTCCTAAAGTGATAAAAAAAGATACTGTTAAGCCTAGTTCAAACATTAAACATGTTAGGCAACCAGTTAAATATTGTGAACAATATAGATCCACTAGCAAGCCGAGAGGTAACCAAAGAAATTAGAATGGCCTCAAGTCTAACCAATTAGGTGATGACTTTTTCTTTTATAATAAAGCTTGTTACACATGTGGTAGTTTTGATCATCTTGCAGCTTTCTTTAACAAATGGGTATCTGGGTATGAAAACAATAGGGTGAATTTTCAAAAGGCAAACTCCTCAAACTCACTTTCACTTTAAGTCTAAGAGAACAAAACCCAGAGCAGTTACCAAAGCAGTTTCTACTGCTAGACCATTCATGACTGTTAACCCAAAACCAACAGTTAAAAATGCAAAATTAACTTCAAAACATGCATAAAAAACTGTTAATAGGCCCATTCAAATAAAAGCAGTGGTCCCAAAACAAGTTTGGAAAATTAAGGGAACAATTACAAAGCTAGCAGTTTCTGCTGCTAAGCATGTAATTCATTCTGCTGCTAGAGAAAACAGGGCAAATGCTGTTAAGGCCTCAGCATGTTGGATTCTTAAATCCAATGTTGCATCAACTGTTCTTAAGAGATTAAATTTCATTGATGCAAGAGGCAGATCCAAGTCAGTAATGGCTTGGGTCCCCACAAGAAACTAATACTTCTCATTTCTGTGCAGGAACATTCAATTGATAAACAAGAGGATCAAGGATATTCAGATAGTGGATGTTCAAGGCACATGACAGTCAACAAGTCTTATCTCTCAGATTTTCAATCAATAGATGGAGGCTATGTTACCTTTGGAGGAGGTGTTGGTGGCAAAATTTTTGGTAAAGGTATAATCAAAACTGGAAATTTAGATTTTGAAGATGTGTACTATGTACAAGAGCTAAATTATAATCTTTTCAGTGTTTCACAAATGTGTGACAAAAAGAACAAAGTTCTTTTCTGTGACACTGAATGTCTTGTACTTTCTCCTGATTTTAAGATGCCTGATGAAAGTCAAGTGCTTCTTAAAATTCCTAGAAAGGGCAATATGTACAGTGTAGACATGAAGAACATTGTTCCTAAAAAGTCTTTAACTTGTCTTGTTGCAAAGGCCACATTGGATGAATCAATGTTATGACATAGGAGGCTTGGTCATATTAACTTCAAAACCATAAATCAGATTGTTAAGAATGGTTTGGTAAGAGGTTTACCTCAAAAAAGTTTTGAAAATGATCAAACATGCATTGCTTGTCTTAAAGGCAAACAACACAAAGCCACTTGTAAGCCCAAGTTGTTTAACTCTATCAATCAATCATTGTTTATGCTTCATATGGACTTGTTTGGTCCTACAAATGTTAGAAGTATGCAACATAAGAGATATTGTCTAGTTATTACTGATGACTATAGTAGATTTATATGGGTTTTCTTTTTAGCTACTAAGGATGAGACACCTAGCATCCTTAAGACTTTCATTACTGAGATAGAAAACCTAGTAGATAAAAGAGTAAAAGTCATTAGATGTGATAATGGGACAGAGTTCAAAAATAGAGTTATGGATGAATTCTGCAAAGAAAAGGGTATTAGGAGAGAATTTAGTGTTGCTAGAACTCCACAACAGAATGGAGTTGCTGAAAGGAAAAATAGAACACTAATAGAAGCTGCTAGAACTATGTTAGCTGATTCTAAGCTACCTATAACTTTTTGGGCTGAAGCAGTCAACACTGCTTGCTATGTTCAGAATAGAGTTTTAGTTGTTAAGCCTCACAATAAGACATCATATGAACTTTTTAGAGGTAGAACTCCTGCAACAGGATTTCTTAGACCTTTTGGATGTCATGTGACAATTCTCAATACCTTAGACCATCTTGGAAAGTTTGATGGCAAAGCAGATGAAGGTTTCTTAGTTGGATATTCTCTCAATAGTAAAGCATTTAGAGTATACAACTTAAGAACTAAGAAAGTAGAGGAAAACCTACATGTAGAATTTTTAGAGCATAAATCCAATGTAGTAGGTGAAGGTCCTAATTGGCTATTTGATCTAGAGTCTTTAACCCATTCTATGAATTATGTGCATGTTGTTGCAGAAACTAATGATTTTTCAGGTTCACAAACAACAAATGAGGCAGGGTTAGACAAGGAGACAAATCAAGATCATATTTGGATGCCAATAAGTACCAGTGTGGCTTCAACTTCAACAAATGATGAATCTTCTTCTGGTAAAGCTAAAGAAGATGTTGAAAGTGAACACAAGGAAGATGGAACAAAGGAACAACAAAATGTTTCTGATGATGATAGTGCTGCTGAGACAGAGCATTCTACTGCTAGGCTTAATTTTTTTGCTGCTAGGCCAAATGATACTACTGCTGGCCCTTCAGACTCAAATGAAGCAGATTTCTCAGATAATGAGGTGGATTTAAGCAATATCACACCTACCTATCAATTTCCTTCAACCCCACACACAAGGATTCACAAAGTCCACTCCCTAGAAAATGTAATTAGAGATGTACAATCAGGAGTGAAGACAAGACAACAACTGATGTCTTCAGACCAACAAGGGCTTCTTGATGCCCTTTATGCTTCAAAGCAGCATGAGTTTTCAAACTCTTGCTTGTTTGTATGTTTTCTCTCACAAGATGAACCAAAGAACATTCTGAAAGCCTTAGATGATTCAAGCTAGGTAGAAGCTATGCAAGAGGAGCTTCTTCAGTTCAAGATTCAGAAGGTATGGGTGCTAGTTGATTTACTTAAGGATGCAAAGGTAATTGGCACTAGATGGCTTTTCAAGAATAAAAGGGATGAAAGGGGAATAGTGATTAGGAATAAGGCTAGATTAGTAGCCCAAGGGTACACACAACAAGAAGGTATAGACTATGATGAGGTTTTTGCTCTAGTAGCAAGACTTGAGGCAATTAGGCTTTTCTTAGCTTATGCTTCATTTTTAGGCTTCACTGTTTATCAAATGGATGTCAAGAGTGCATTTTTATATGGCACAATTGAAGAAGAGGTGTATGTCTCACAACCTCCAGGGTTCATTGATCCTGACCATCCAGACAAAGTGTACAAAGTAGTTAAGGCTCTTTATGGCCTTCATCAGGCACCTAGAGCATGGTATGAAACACTGGCTTCCTATTTAAAAACAAATGGATTTCAAAGAGGAAAGATTGATCAGACACTTTTCATCAAACAACACAAGAATGATCTTCTGTTAGTGCAGGTGTATGTGGATGACATTATCTTTGGGTCTACCAGGAAGGAGATGTGTTTGGAGTTCGAGAAGCTTATGCATGATAAGTTTCAGATGAGTTCCATGGGGGAACTTACATTCTTTTTGGGTTTGCAAGTTAAACAGTCATATGAAGGCATATTTATTAGTTAAGATAAATATGTTGCTGAGATACTAAGGAAGTTCAACTTTGCTGATTCAAAAATGGCAAGCACACCAATGGACTCTGAGAAGCCTCTTCCAAAAGACTTAGATGGAGAAAATGTGGATGTACACACTTACAGATCTATGATAGGATCTTTGATGGATCTCACATCATCAAGACCTGACATCATGTTCTCTGTTTGTGCTTGTGCAAGATTTCAAGTAACTCCAAAGGTTTCTCATTTAACAGCAGTCAAGAGAATTTTTAGATATCTCAAGGGTCAACCTAGGTTGGGACTATGGTATTCTAGAGAATCACCTTTTGACTTGGTAGCATTTTTGGATAGTGATTATGCTAGTGCTAGCTTGGACAAAAAGTCAACAACTGGAGGATGTCAATTCCTTGGGTGTAGACTTATCTCATGGCAGTGTAAGAAGCAAACAACTGTGGCTACTTCAACAACTGAAGCTGAATATGTAGCTGCTGCAAGTTGCTGTGCTCAAGTCTTATGGCTTCAAAACCAACTTCTTGACTATGGGTACAATTTCATGAACACTGTTATTCATATTGATAATAGTAGTACTATTTGCATAATTAAAAATCCAGTGCAACATTCTAAAACAAAACACATTGAAATTAGACATCACTTTATAAGAGACTGCAATGAGAAAAGATTAATTCAAGTTCTTAAAATTGCTTCAGAATTCAACTTTGCAGATCTGCTAACCAAAGCTTTTTATGTTGGAAGGTTTCAGTACTTGGTAGCAAGTATTGGAATGCTTAATCCTCAATGATTTTAAACTTTGTGTTTTTGTAAATAAATTTTTGTTTGTGCTGCTGGCTTTAAAAGATACTACTGCTATTACAAAAGTTTGTGCTGCTAGTACAAATTTAAATTGTGTTATTCATACAGTTAGTCCTATGATTATTCTAATACAAGACAAGTACTTTGTACATTGTTCTTTTGGTTTTAGACTAACAATTTCAGGTATGATCATGTGAACACAAAAGATGTTTCAAGTGAAATGGAAGCAGCAGAATGATAATACTAGTTGCTGTCATAATAGGTTCATGATAGAAAAAGTTTAGGAATTTCAAACCTCCTTAAAACTTCTTTCTTGAAGCTTGATTATGATGTTTCACATTGAATTGATGACTTAGTTTATCAGATAGTAACTGATACAACTCACTTTCTATCATTTTATACTTTTAAGTATAATGAGCAAGTCTAAGGACATCTGATAAAAAGAACAGCTAGTAAAAGTGAATCTAACACTTGTGTTAGAGGCAACAATTACTATGAGCTGGAAACCTTGTCAAGAAAGCCTTTTGAATAGGTTTATATTTACACAGGCAGTTATTTATAACTGAAAAACATTGGTTCTCACACAACCAGAGGTTGCTTTAAACCAAAATTATGATTAAGTGTCTGTTATACACTTAATCCCTTCAAAATGGTTGAAAGCAGTATGGTTTTTCATAATAAAATCAAGTATATACTGCTAAGGAAAAAGTTTTTTAAAAGGATTCTCAAAGAGTCTCACAAAAAAACCATCAAATGATGGACCATGAGTCAAATGCCCTATGAATTACCTCTCATAGGAGTTAACACACCTAGAAGTGATGAGGGCAGCAAATTAAACTCTTAAGGAATGGATAGCTACATGTACAACATTGTCTGATAACATGTTCTGATGGATAGCTCAGATGATGGAGAGAAATATTTTGGTACATCGTGAGAGATCTTCCAAACAGGGGAGGATAAAATGTTATTTGCATCTCAGGGGAGGTAATATCTCAGGAGAGGAAATAAAGCCCAAAGAAGGAAGATTAACCAATGAAAGGGAGGAAAAGACAAGAGCATACAAGATGATGACATGGAAGTTGAAAATGACAAGAACAGAGCTTATTCTGGAGTATTATATATATTCAGAAGAGATGAAGCATTCCAAAGGAGAAAGTTCTATCTAGGTCAAACGAAGAAAAGTTTCAATTTCAGTTCACCACGTTTGTTCATTACTTGCAAAGGCATGCTGTTAGATGATTTCACTTGTTGAAACAAGCATCCAAGATACACAGCATCATTGCCTCTTATAATTCCTCCATCCAAGGAAATTGCACCATCTTTTAGGTCAATGTTTGAAGCCTGAAGATGTGTATTGATATTGTTAAAGTCAAAGAACAGAAAGCAGATGAGTTACTGAGAAAGATATTTAATCTTGAAGAACAGAAGTGTTTGAAAGATCTTCACAATCCATAATTTAATTCAGAAACATGTTGAAATGGATTCACATGTTTAGGGGAGGATTGTTGGGAATTAAATATTCAAGAAATACTCTAAGTATGATTCTGCTGCTAGAGCATTTGGTTTCTGCTGCTAAGCGTTTGATTCTGCTGCTGAAGGATTCTGCTGCTAGCGTTAACATTGCTGCTGGTGATTAACTTTCTGCTGCTGAGCGGATAAGTATGAAAAGATATTATGTGTATTAAAGTCAACAATATACGGTAGATAATATCTTACCCCATGTGATCAGTCATAATGTTATATTCACAGAACAAGTTGTAAACATAGATACAAGTTGTATCTTAATGACTGACACTCTCAAAGCAAGTGTTCGACTAGACTTAACAATATTGTAAAAGATCTTTCTTGTGTTATAAAAGAAAGATCTTAGACTAGTGATAAATATACGAATAGATAATAGTGTGTGATTTGTTAAGTGCAAAAACAATATACTCTCAAGAACATAGAACATATATCACAAGTCGTAGAAAACATAAGATTCAAGGTCTTTGTAACCCTAGTGATAGTGAAGATCACTCGTATTATCTTGAATAATATTGAATCGTTTGGTGATAACATTGCATGTTCTTTGTTCTATATACACAAACATAACTGTTCCATTTCCATAACACAAATAACCTTCTAAGTGTGATTATTTAAATTCTGCGTACTTGATCATATTAATTCAACTTATCATATACACAAAGCAACAAAGGTTTAACCACCTATCAGTGTATCGATCTCCCTCATCACGGATCGAACAAGAGAAACTTGACTTGGTCATTGTTGGGGCTGATCAGGCTAATAAAATCAGAGACCTGGAAGCTAAGCTTTCCGCATTGGAAGCAGACAATAAAAGGTTGGGGAGAGAGAGAGAAGACTTCGCTGTTCAGTGTGGTCAGGGAGTGGTCGCTAAGCAGCGTTTAATCCGGGATTACTTTCCTACCTTTTTCCGCCGGCTACTTCAAAGTGACGAATATAAGAAAAGTTTGGCGGTTCCTTTCAACATGGTCATTGCTGCCAGATGGCTCAAAAGGGTACAGGAGGGTCGCTCCCCCGAAGATGTGAAAGCCATTCTGGATGCCTCATCCGGTTTTGACCTGGAGGCCTATGATAAGCTCAAGTCGACCTATGTTGAGTTATTCGTCAAGAGGTACCCTTATGTGGACAAAGTTGCTAATGCTTATTTTCGGACTCCAGCGGAGCTGCAAAATTTGTTACCGGACGAGACTCCTCCCACTCCCGGCCAAGGATTCTCCGGCTCTGCGCAACCTTGATTTTTGTAATAGCTTAGTTTGTCTCTTTGTTTAGTGATGGTTTTGCTTGTATGAAGCTTGTTGGAACAAACAATATTGTCTCTATTGTATTTTTGCTTATTTGGAAATAACTATTCGTCCGTCGTTTGGCGGATTTACATTTTGTCTTGATGAACTCTTTGATTATTGCTGTGTCATATATGTGTTTTTGTACAATGAGTATAATATTATTCGGGCTTTAGCCTTGCATGCAGCGTGCCGTGGAGGCTAACCGTTCGATGAATTGCACCTAGGTTTTTCCCATGTGAATAGCACATTTGGGGAATCTAACCGTTCGGTGAATAGCACCTCGGTTCTTCCCATGTGAATAGCACGTTTGGGGAATCTAACCGTTCGGTGAATAGCACCTCGGTTCTTCCCATGTGAATAGCACGTTTGGGGAATCTAACCGTTCGGTGAATAACACCTCGGTTCTTCCCATGTGAATAGCGCGTTTGGTGAATCTAACCGTTCGGTGAATAACACCTAGGTTATAAGTAAGAAATTGACTATGCATTCGATCGGAGGTAGCTAACCGTCCGTCGGAGTCACTAATAACTTATGTCTAACACAAATTTTTCGGAAAATTGCTATCATCCCAACTTGGGATGTAGCCCATATTTCATTTCATAGTTTTTAGTTACACTTGATTGAGATTACAGTTGTTACATATAGCATCTCCTTAAATTTATTGCATTCCAAGTGCATGACACTTCTCTGTCTTCCATCGTCATTAGTTTATAGGAGTCGTTCTGAAAAGCCTCGATCACCCGGTATAGACCTTCCCAAGTGGGTCCCAGCTTCCCCAAATTCTCCACTCTGCTGGCTTCGTTCTTGCGGTACACAAACTCTCCAACCTTGAAAGACACCGGCCGGGCTCTCCTATTGTAATACTGTTCGACCTTAGACTTGTACTTGGCCTCCCTTATGGCCGCTGCTTTCTGCCTTTCTTGCAATAGGTCTAAATTTAGACGCATTTCTTCCTCGTTCATTCCCTCTTGAACCATCATGGTCCTATGCGTCGGCATCCCGATTTCTGCCGGGATCACCGCCTCGCTCCCATACGTCAAACTGAACGGCGTTTCCCCATTGCTCGTCTTTAGAGAAGTTCAGTGAGCCCACAGAACATTGGGGAGTTCGTCCACCCAGCCGGCCCTTTTTCTCCCTAGGCGCGTTTTTATGCCATTCATCAAACTTTTATTCGCCCTTTCCACTAGCCCATTAGCATGTGCGTGTGCCACTGCTGTGTTTATCTGTCTTATCTTCAACTTTTCACACCAGGTTTTGAATGGATCCTTAACAAAGTTCGTCCCATTATCCGTGACGATGATGGCTGGCAGACCGAATCGGCACAATATATTGTTCCATACAAACTTGATGACTTCTTTTCCTGTGGTTTTAGCCAAGGGTTTTGCTTCGATCCATTTTGTGAAGTAATCGATTGCTACTATGACATATTGAACTTTCCCTGGTGCTGCCGGGAGAGGGCCGAGAACGTCCATCCCCCATTGGTAGAACGGCCATGGTGCCATGATGGATGTCATGAGACTTTTGGACAACTTAGGCACTGGAGCGTGTATCTGGCATGAGTCACACTTTTGTATTTCCTCCCTTGCATCTCGGTGCATGGTTGGCCAATAGTATCCCTGCCGGATTGCTTTTGCTACCACCGAGCGTGGGCCAGCGTGCATCCCGCACGCCCCCATGTGTAGCTCCCGAACGACATAGTTGGCTTGTAGAGGGCCGACACATCGTAGCATAGGCATCTGATGAACTCAAATAAGTACATTTTATTACTATCATTTATCCTATTAATTTGACTTGTTTTACTATATTATGTATGAGGATTGATACTTAATCGTTTACTTTTGTAATTCTCAGGTAAAAACAAGCATTTGGTGAAACTTGGCGATTTTGGACTAATAATGGAGCAAAACGTGCATAAAGTGAAGAGTCTACTGAAATGAAGAAGATCAAGACTAATCTGCTCCAGATGCGCCGCATCTCACTATCAACATGCGCCGCATCTCTATCAAGATGTCACCAGATACGATCCAAGATACAAGAGGACATGCGCCGCATCTAATCAAGAGTTACGCCGCATCTTCTGGCGGTGTACGAATATTCCTGAATATTATAATCTTGGACCCCACGCGAAGTTACGTACATACGCCGCATCTACTTAGTAGATGCGCCGCATCTTCCCTCAGACACAAACTATAAATACCCCGTAGACCAGACGAGATCAAAGAGTTCGAAACCCTAAAACCGAAGTTCGGACAGCAGAGCAAAAGGACGAATTCAGTCAAGAGGCAGCACAAGACACACCCAAATCGAAGATACAAAAGCTGTAAGAAGGTGCTGCATGTATTTAATTCATTAAGTAGTTTTGTTTTATTGTTTTAGCAAACTTTAATTCATCAAGATTGGTGGCTTGTGTAATGTGGCAACGGAAAGATTGCACTCCCTTAAAACTGCTTTCTCATTAATTAAAGTTTATATGTTGATGTCTTTGGTTACTACTTATTAGTGCATTGATAACCTCTGTGTTTATTAGTGGCTTGCGGGCATTTGACTGCGGGACAAGATGTGGCTCCCACGGTTGTTTCTAAATTGATCACTTAGGAATGACTTTTAGACATAAGTAATCATTAAGGGTTTACTCGCCGATAAGAATAGGACCAACGAGAAAGGGTTAATTACATACACTTCATATAAAGCTATCAATAAAACAAGTGACAATCTACTTAATCATAAGGACAGCCCTCTTATTGTCTCAAGTATCTATCTGTGTACGTGTGTGCTACTTGCTGATTCGTGCCTATTGTTTATTTTACTATTTAATTGCAAACAAAACTGTGCCAGTCTCTCAGGCTGAAACCCCCTTGCGTTAGGATATTAAAATACTGATTAGATTAACGAGATTATACGTTCCACTCTTAGTGATCGACATTCTACTTACCATTATCTTCATACTGACCGGGTACACTGCTCGTTAAGTGTGTGTGTTATTGATAAGTCGGCTAAATATAAATTTAAAACTTGAGTAGGCATTAAAACTGCTAAACCGCAACGACACATCACGCGCATCAAGTTTTTGGCGCCGTTGCCGGGGATTGAATTGTTATTTTCTGTTAATTTGATTAGTATTTTAATTAGGTTTTTCTTTTTATTAGATTAAATTGCATCATTGTACTATTTTGCATATTTGTTGTATTGTGTGTTATTTGTTTGCTTTTGTTTTTATTTTTGTGTGTTTTATTTTTGTTTCGTGTGTTTAATTTTTATTTTTATTTTTCGTATTTTTCTGTTCTGCTATCGTTGTACTGTGCTAAATCAAACGATACGGCGCATCTGATCTCTCAGATACGGCGTATTGCGTTTAATTTTTATATACAACGCGTTTAATTAATTCGATACGACGCATCTTTTCCCCAAGATACGGCGTATCTGTTTTTAACAAGAAAATTTTTCTAAGCGATAAAGTAATACGACGCATCTGCTTTTGTAGATACGGCGTATCTGTTTTGATAAAAAATTTTCTAAACGTTAACGCCATACGACGCATCTGCTTTCGCAGATACGGCGTATCTATTATTTTAATTAAAAACAGTTTGCGAATTATTAAACAAATACGGCGTATCGATTTCCGTCGATACGGCGCATCTTACTGAATCGAAAATCTTTTATTTTTAAACGTAACGAAAATACGGCGCATTAACTTTCGTTAATACGACGCATTTAATTTTAATTAGATAAATTGATTTTTGATTGATTAATTCGATACGGCGCATTCATAAATTCTAAGCGGCGTATCTATTTTCTGAATAAAGTCTGATTTAATTTTAACGATTATAAGATACGGCGTATCCAACTTTTTGGATACGGCGCATCATCTGCAGATATCAGCAACTTTTATTCTTTTCTAAATTCCGAACGGGAAATATTCTGACTTACCCTTATACTTGGAAGCTTTTACTTTGAAATATTCTTGTTGATAATTTTCAGGATCAATGTTCGATATTTTCCCAAACTGGTTCGGAAGACCCCAAAGAAACCTTACTATGGAAGAGTTTGCATTACTAATCGCTCAAGCCAATGAACAAGAATATCATGAGGCAAGGAACCTTATCACCGAATTCAAAGGCAGTCATGAGCTATTACTAAAGGAACAAAACAATTTGATCAATGGTTTGGCAATTGAAGTGCACCAATTGTCAACAGTACTTAATAAGGTTCTTTTGGTAAGGCACGATCTGAAAGGAATTACAACTAGAGGCGGAAAGTCAACCTTTCAAATCGGAGAAACACCCGAGGATAACAGTATAAACAAAATTTCCCCTGAATCTTTACCACCTGAGCAAGAGCGACCAAATGAGACTGATCCAGAACCTGTAATTAGAAGAGAACCTTCTGTTGAACCTAAACGATCAACACCACCCTTCCCACATAGGGTAAAGAAAGAGAAAGAAGATGCCTATCAAAAGAAGTTCCTGGAGAATCTCAAGCAGCTGCAGCTAAGCATACCATTTATGGAAGCCCTAGTGCAAATGCCGAAATATGCTAAATATCTGAAAAGCTTGCTTACAAACAAGTCTAAACTCGAAGAGGCTTGCACCATAACAATGGGGAAAAGAAGCTCAGCAACATTGCTCAACAGACTTCCATCTAAAGAAAAAGATCCAGGGAGTTTCACTATTCCTTGTCAAATTAAAAATTTGCATATTGAAAATGCCTTAGCCGACCTAGGAGCTAGTATAAGTCTTATGCCTTCTTCTATGTATGATAAATTAGGTCTTGGTGAACCAAAACCTACTAGGATGTGCTTAGAACTAGCTGATAGGTCCATACAATACCCATTAGGAATAGCGGAAAATATATTAATAAAAGTTGATAAATTTGAATTACCTATCGACTTTGTTATCCTTGACATGCCTGAAAATTCTAGAACTCCTATAATATTAGGAAGACCATTTTTAGCCACTGCTAGGGCGATGATTGATGTTTTTAATAAAAAAATAACTCTTACCATAGGAAAAGATGAGGTTGAGTTTAACATGGAACAATCTATGAGTAAAGATAATTCCGATGATGATGAATGCTATAACATCGATGTTTCTGATGACACGATTAATCAATTTACTCAGAGATTGTTAAAAAATAATTTGCTTGATTCTTTTCTGCTTAAAAATTTAGAAAACACAATTGCTATAGAAGATCAAGTTGATGAGAATACTATTGATTATAATTTTGCTGCTGATTCTGCTGTATGTAACGCAATGCGGCGCATCGAAAACCTCGATGCGGCGCATCTATCTGATGACAGCAGCGATGTAATTAAAGAACAGGTTTATTCCGCTAGTGCTACTGAAATTGATAATGTTAAACCTGTGCTTAAGGATCTTCCTTCTACTTTAGAATATGCTTATTTAAACGGAAATACTAATTCACCCGTTATTATTGCATCTGACTTAACGCCAAAAGAAAAAGAGTCTCTTTTGCAGGTATTATATAAACGAAGAGGAGCATTAGCGTGGAGTATGTCTGATATTAAGGGAATTAGCCCGTCATTTTGTACACATAAAATCCTTATGGAGGATGAATTCAAACCAACTATCCAACCTCAAAGGCGTTTGAATCCAAAAGTCCAAGATGTGGTGAAAAATGAAATCGTAAAGTTACTTGACTCCGGACTTATCTACCCAATTTCCGACAGCTCGTGGGTCAGTCCTATCCACGTTGTACCGAAAAAAGGAGGAATGACGGTAGTACTCAATGACGACAATGAGCTAATCCCTTCAAGAACCGTTACCGGATGGAGAGTTTGCATTGACTACCGCAAACTCAATGATGCTACGCGAAAAGATCACTTCCCTCTTCCATTTATTGATCAAATGTTAGAAAGACTATCAGGATATGATTATTATTGTTTTTTGGATGTTTTTTCAGGTTTCTTCCAAATACCCATTGCCCCCGAGGATCAAGAGAAGACGACTTTCACCTGCCCTTATGGAACCTTCGCCTATAGGAGAATGCCGTTCGGACTATGCAACGCCCCTGCTACCTTCCAACGTTGTATGACGGCTATCTTCCATGATATGGTAGAAGACTTTATGAAAGTCTTCATGGACGACTTTTCGGTGTTCGGTAACTCATTTAATGATTGTCTCTTTAAACTTGATAAAATGCTTGCTAGGTGTGAAGAAACTAACCTTGTTCTTAATTGGGAAAAATGTCATTTTATGGTTAGAGAGGGGATTGTGTTAGGACATAAGATTTCTGGGAAAGGTATAGAAGTAGATAAAGCTAAAATTGATGTAATTGCTAAACTACCTTACCCCACTAATGTTAAAGGCGTTAGAAGTTTTTTAGGGCACGCTGGATTTTATCGTAGATTCATAAAGGATTTTTCAAAAATATCTAGGCCTATGACCCAATTATTGCTAAAGGATGCAAAGTTTGATTTTTCTGATGATTGCAAAAAGGCATTTAATATACTTAAAGAAAAACTAACTTCTGCACCCATTATAATTTCGCCGGATTGGAATCTGCCTTTTGAACTAATGTGTGATGCTAGTGATTATGCTGTTGGAGCCGTACTTGGCCAAAGGATAGATAAGAAATTTAAGCCAATTTACTATGCTAGCAAAACATTGAATAATGCCCAAGAACACTACACCACCACGGAAAAAGAACTTTTAGCAGTAGTTTTTGCATTCGATAAATTTAGATCATATCTTATATTGTCAAAAACTATGGTTTACACTGACCATTCTGCTTTGAAGTATTTGTTCAATAAACAGGATGCCAAGCCTAGGCTTATTAGGTGGGTTTTATTGCTCCAAGGATTCGATATTGAAATTAAAGATAAAAAGGGTGCCGAGAATCTAGCTGCTGACCACTTATCTAGACTTGAAAATCCTGATATGGAGGTGCTTGACGAAAGGGAAATAGCTGATGACTTTCCTGATGAACACCTTATGATGGTAGGAATTAAGAGTAATAATAATGGACCATGGTATGCCGACTTTATAAACTTTATTGTTGCAAATGAAATTCCTAATGGGCTAACATCCGATGAGAAAAGAAGGTTTATAACTCGCGCTAACGAATATATTTGGGATGAACCTTATGCCTTTAAATTATGTCCTGACAATATTATACGAAGATGCGTAGACGGTGATGACATAGCTGCAATATTGGCACATTGCCATTCAGGGCCAACAGGGGGGCATCACGGCGCAGTCGTCACAAGAAGAAAAATCCTTGACGCGGGATTTTATTGGCCCACTATGTTGGAGGATGCGAAAGATTATATAAAAGGATGTGATGCGTGTCAACGATCCGGAAATATTACATCAAGAAACGAAATGCCGCAAAACTATATCCAGGTATGTGAAGTTTTCGACATATGGGGATTAGACTTCATGGGACCGTTTCCTGAATCTAAAGGTAATAAATATATTTTGGTTGCTGTTGATTACGTATCAAAATGGGTCGAAGCACAAGCATCTCCAACAAACGACAGCAAGGTAGTTCTTAAATTTTTACAAGGTTTGTTCTCTAGGTTTGGAATTCCTAAGGCATTGATTAGTGATAGGGGAACACACTTTTGTAATCACCATCTTGGAAGAGCCTTGCAAAAATATGGAGTGTATCATAGGGTTTCCACCGCATACCATCCTCAATCAAATGGTCAAACTGAAGTAACCAATAGAGCTATAAAACGAATTCTTGAAAAAACGACTGGTTATAATCCTAAAGGATGGTCGGACAAGTTGAATGATGCTTTATGGGCATTCCGTACAGCCTATAAGACACCAACGGGATGCACTCCATTCCGTCTTGTATACGGAAAAGCATGCCACCTGCCGGTCGAAATTGAACAAAGTGCATATTGGGCTTTAATGAATTGTAATATGGATATGGAAGCTGCAACGAAGAACCGTTTCATGGAGCTTAATGAACTCTATGAACTAAGAGATGAGGCCTACAAAAATACTAAAATCTACAAAGAAAGAACTAAAAGATGGCATGACTCGAGGTTACGTGGAGATAAAACGTTTGCTATCGGAGAAAAAGTGCTACTATTTAATTCTAGATTAAAGATGTATCCTGGTAAACTTAAATCAAGATGGACGGGTCCGTTCGTTGTCAAGAAAGTGTATCCATACGGAACCATTGAAATATGCGATAAAAATGGTTATATATTCAAAGTAAACGGGCAACGTGTAAAGAAATACTTTGATAATAAAATTGAGGATAATGAGAGCGAGGTGGTGGAGTTTGAGCCCGACGTAATAGAGTAAAGAGCTGAACGTGAGTCTAACTTGAAGACTCTGGAATAAAGACAAGTGCTGACCGGGAGACAACCCGGATTTATCATTTATTATTCTGTTTTCTGTGTCGAGTCAGTCCAGGCCGCACGAAGATACGGCGCATCTCAATCCTGAGATGCGACGCATCTCCTGCAACGGTCATATCTTATTTTATTTTTCTGCATTTTAATTTTCGACTTTAAAACTATTTATCAGTTTATTTTAATGCGGCGCATCCCTGGTTAAGGATGCGGCGCATCTTTATTCTGATCCGTATTAATTCCAGGCTCGATACGGCGCATCTTCTTCAATAAGATACGGCGCATCGACTGACCTGATGATTTTCAGTTTTAATTTTTAAGTTTTATTTTTATCTAACTACTAATGTATTATGCAAGTTGAACCTTTCTTATCTTAGGTGTGTTTTAAAGTGTTGGTGGTATTATAGTTTTCTGAATTTTCTGTGGATACATCAAGTATGAAGCTTTAACGTTCTAATCCACAAGAAAGATGATTTTTGCTCTTACACTAATGGAGGATCATACCGAGCAAATCTCAGGGGAGTTTTTCCGTTCTAATTCTTTTTATTTTCCAGTTTTTAACCTTTTATACAAACAACGAGGACGTTGTTTAACTTAAGTGGGGGGATAGGAGAATTAGAACACTTAACACTTACTTGTCCTAAACTTTTTCAAAAATTATGCTTAAAATGTGCTTAATATATCAAACTTAAAAATTTTTTTAGCATGTTTTTGTTTAAGATCTAAGTTACATAACTGCACACATGACGTTATTTTCAAAAATTGTGATTTATCAAAATTCACAAATCTATGAGTGTGCCGGTGACTTGTAGACTTTAGAACTTGGCTTGTATACTATTCGAGACCACCATAATGAGTATTATTTATTTAATTGGAATGACTTGTCTAACTTGGTAAAATTCTAGGATTACACCCAAATAGCCTATTATATGTTATGTGTTATTAACTAACTACACTGGTTAGTTAACCCCCGTATAAACCCTTTTGTTACTCTCATTTTTAGAGTAAGATACCCCTAGAAAAACACTCAGAGCCATTCCTTTCGTTTCTTACACCTATGTTTAAAATGTTTCGTTACACCCTTACACCTTAGCCTACCCTGTAGATTAAAGTCCGTGGTTGGTTAATTGCTATAGGCAGAGTGTGTTTCCTTACATTACCTGTGTTCGCGTGCGTAATTCATTATCTATGGTTAGGTCGGGAAATTGCATAATGCAATTGGAGTGAAAGTAAATATTGTATATTTTAGAGTTTATTTTTCGTGTGTTTACTACTTTCACTATTACCATTATTTCTGAAGTTATGAAAAGTATGAAAAAAATTATCCGGAAAGAAAGTTGTAGTGATGTGGTGAAATTTTACACATCTATGTTTATGTTTCAAAAAAAAAAAAAAAAAAAAAAAAAAAAAAAAAAAAAAAAAAAAAAATTAGAAAAAATGAGAAAAGAAAAAGAAAGAAAAAAGAGTTGGATGTTTATTTTAAGCCAACGATGTAAAGTTATGTAAGTGGTTCATATGGCCACTATTTGTTGTACTATATCTATGGATTGAATGGGAATTGGCAGTTATGGGAACGCCAATTAAGGTTTATTCTTTGATTAAGATCTTGTTGAGTATAATTCGTGTCTACCTAAAGCGTGTGTTTCAAGTGTTAAAGCGTGAGTTATTCAATGATATGAGTCTTATTCATGGGATGGTTGGGATAGTGATTAACCACACTTAGGATTTTAATTTATTTGTTTTGTTTATTTTTTATTTTACACCAATTTATATCCCAAATATTATCCATACCCTATATTATTCTTTATCCAACCGAACCTTTGATTTATTGAGATTAGGGATTTGAGCAATCTTAAGTATCGTAGTCGTGGATTCGGCTATGTATTTATGATTTTGTCGCCCTTTTTGATATATTATTATTGGTGAAGTTTGGACCTATCTTTAGCCTATTCGAGTTAAGGATTTGAGCAATTGCAAGTATCGTGTTCGTGGATTCGATCATGTATTTGTGATTTTGTCGCCTTTTCTGGAATTTGAGATCGATAGTGAAATAAGAATAATTAACCCTTAAGCCTAAAAACCCTTTTTACCGCTTTAGACTTGTTATTCCTTAGCTTTAGTGGTGAAGATGTGTATACTTGCCAAGCTTATGATAGAATATTCGTCGCGACTGGACAGTTAAACGATTAGATTTGCTTTTATCGACTTATTTTATTTTACTTCTAATTCGTTAAGTGTTTAGTTGTGTGATTACGAAATAAACGAATACATGCTTAAATATAAAAATAAATCCTAACATCTTTTAGGATACATTTTCATGAGATTTAATCTAAGGTTTACTTGGGGACAAGTAAAGTTCAAGTGGGGGGATATTTGATGAACTCAAATAAGTACATTTTATTACTATCATTTATCCTATTAATTTGACTTGTTTTACTATATTATGTATGAGGATTGATACTTAATCGTTTACTTTTGTAATTCTCAGGTAAAAACAAGCATTTGGTGAAACTTGGCGATTTTGGACTAATAATGGAGCAAAACGTGCATAAAGTGAAGAGTCTACTGAAATGAAGAAGATCAAGACTAATCTGCTCCAGATGCGCCGCATCTCACTATCAACATGCGCCGCATCTCTATCAAGATGTCACCAGATACGATCCAAGATACAAGAGGACATGCGCCGCATCTAATCAAGAGTTACGCCGCATCTTCTGGCGGTGTACGAATATTCCTGAATATTATAATCTTGGACCCCACGCGAAGTTACGTACATACGCCGCATCTACTTAGTAGATGCGCCGCATCTTCCCTCAGACACAAACTATAAATACCCTGTAGACCAGACGAGATCAAAGAGTTCGAAACCCTAAAACCGAAGTTCGGACAGCAGAGCAAAAGGACGAATTCAGTCAAGAGGCAGCACAAGACACACCCAAATCGAAGATACAAGAGCTGTAAGAAGGTGCTGCATGTATTTAATTCATTAAGTAGTTTTGTTTTATTGTTTTAGCAAACTTTAATTCATCAAGATTGGTGGCTTGTGTAATGTGGCAACGGACAGATTGCACTCCCTTAAAACTGCTTTCTCATTAATTAAAGTTTATATGTTGATGTCTTTGGTTACTACTTATTAGTGCATTGATAACCTCTGTGTTTATTAGTGGCTTGCGGGCATTTGACTGCGGGACAAGATGTGGCTCCCACGGTTGTTTCTAAATTGATCACTTAGGAATGACTTTTAGACATAAGTAATCATTAAGGGTTTACTCGCCGATAAGAATAGGACCAACGAGAAAGGGTTAATTACATACACTTCATATAAAGCTATCAATAAAACAAGTGACAATCTACTTAATCATAAGGACAGCCCTCTTATTGTCTCAAGTATCTATCTGTGTACGTGTGTGCTACTTGCTGATTCGTGCCTATTGTTTATTTTACTATTTAATTGCAAACAAAACTGTGCCAGTCTCTCAGGCTGAAACCCCCTTGCGTTAGGATATTAAAATACTGATTAGATTAACGAGATTATACGTTCCACTCTTAGTGATCGACACTCTACTTACCATTATCTTCATACTGACCGGGTACACTGCTCGTTAAGTGTGTGTGTTATTGATAAGTCGGCTAAATATAAATTTAAAACTTGAGTAGGCATTAAAACTGCTAAACCGCAACGACACATCACGCGCATCAGCATCAGATAAGACTTTTTGAAGAGTACATCCCCTTCTATGGTGTATTGACTGATTTTCATGCGGAGGGCTCTAGCTTCATTCTTGTCGCCCGGCCATATCCCTTCCTTAAGACACCTTACAATCGGAGTCATCCAATTATCCGCCTCTTCTTCCACTATTGCATTGACATCCGTTACTTCCACCGACGGTTTGCTTAATACTTCTACCAGAATTTCCTTTGTGAGATGGCTGAATGCAACCGAAGCCAACTTGCTGAGGATGTCTGCCTTCTGATTTTGGTTGCGGGGAATGTTTGCTATTCGAAACTTTTGAAAGTGGCTTATGTTATTTTTTGCTTTGGCCAAGTATTTGATCATATTCTCGCTACCCGCCACAAACTCACCATTGATCTGACCGGCAACTAACTGGGAATCGATCTTTACGGAGAGGGCGGACACCTTCATTTCCCTGGCCATTCTCAGCCCGGCCAGTAGTGTCTCATACTCCGCCTGATTGTTTGTGCTTTTAAAGTCTTACCTGAGAGCATACGTATACTCGGTTTTCGTCGGACTGATCAGGACCAGGCCCGCTCCGGACCCACTTTTCCCTGACGCTTCGTCTGTATAGAGCGTCCATTCGTTTTCCTTATCCGGATTTTTTGGTTCGTCCATCATCTGCTCGACCATCTTTCCATTGCTGCCCATGGGGATTTCATTTATGAAATCGGCCAATACCTGGCCTTTGAATGCATTTCTGGGTTCGTACCCTATGTCATAAGTTCCCAGTTCAATCGAATATTTCGCTAACTTTCTAGAGGATTCTGCTTTACTTAGTATCTGTTTGATCGGTTGATCGGTGATGACCTTGATTGGGTGTGCCTCAAAATATCTCCTCAATCTTCTCGACGTGTGAAGTAGTGACAAAGCTAGTTTTTCCAAGGGAGCATAATTGCATTCTGCCTCATGTAAAGTCTGGCTAACGTAGTACACCGGAAATTGTTTTGACTTTCGTTCGACCATCAATACCGCGCTAACCGCCTCCTTTGCCGCTGCCAAATAGGCACACAACGTTTCCTTCAGCATAGGAGAGGCTAGAGAAGGGAGGTTGACGATGACTTTCTTGAGTTCTTGAAAAGCTCCTTCGGCTTGCTCCGTCCATCGATACTCATCCTTGTTAGCTTTTGTGATATTCTTCAAAGTTTCAAAGAACGGAAGGGATCTCTCGGCCGACCGGGCGAGGAACCGGTTTAGAGCGGCCAATTTTTCTGATAAACTTTGCATTTCCCTCCATGTCCGGGGGGACTGCATGTCTGTGATAGCCTTTTTTTTTGCTGGATTTGCCCGTATACCCTCAGATGTTACCACGTATCCCAGGAACTTTCCTTCCTCAACACCGAATGAACATTTCTTGGGATTAAGCTTCATGTTTATTCTCCTATGGTTGTCAAAGGTTTCTGCCACATCGGCCAACAACGTTTTTTCTGTCGAACTTTTTGATCACCATGTCGTCGACGTATGCTTCCAGGTTCCGACCGATCTGTGATTGGAAGGCCGAATCTACCAATCGTTGGTATGTGGCCCCCGCGTTCTTTAGACCGAACGACATCTTAGTGTAGCAGTAAGTTCCTTGGTCTGTGTAGAAGGCTGTTTTTTCCTCGTCCTCTTCAGCCATTTGCACCTGGTGATACCCCTTGTAGGCATCCAAGAAGCACTTATATTTGGAGCCTACTATCGACTCTATCTTCAAGTCAATCTCTAGGAGAGGGTAATAATCTTTCGGGCATGCAGAATTAATGTTCATGAAATCGATACACATCCTCCAGCTTCCATCCCCTTTTTTTTTACTAATACTGGGTTTGATATCCAGGTGGGATATTTGACCGGCCTTACTATGCCCGCCTTAACCATTCGGCCACTTCCTTCACCACTGCTTGGCTTTTTTCCGTTGAAATAACTCTTCTTTTTTTTACTGACAAGGGTGATCGACGAATTGGCATTTAACGTGTGTTCTATGATTCGTCGGGGAACGCCCGTCATGTCGGTCGGCTCCCATGCAAAGATATCCAAGTTCCTCTTGAGGAGGGCCTTTAGACTTTCTGATCCGGATGGAGACAGATTCCGCCCTATAGTTACGAGCTAATCCGGGTGGGCCGGATTTACAAGGACTTCTTCGGTCAGGCTAACTTCTTTTTGCTCTTCCTTTTTTTCCTCATCCTCCACCATCCTGCTCTTGTCTAATCCCCGGCATTCATACACCGAGGCTGTTTGTGTGACCAACGTAGCTATTCCCCTGGGAGTGGGGAACTTCATCATTGAATGAATGGTTGAAGGGATAGCCCGCAGCTTTTTTAATCCCGTCCGTCCGATTATTATGTTGTAGGGAGAGGACGCAGATACTACAATGAACTTCATGGTTGTTCGGCTGCACAAACCGTCATTCCCAAAACACACGTCGAGCTCTATCTTTCCTAACGGTTTTACCTGTTTCCCTGAGAAACCTGCCAAGGTCGTTGCCGTCTCCACTATTTTTGCCTTGATGGATGGATGCAAGTTGTCAAAGCAATGTTTGTACATGATTTCGCACGAGGCGCCTTCATCCACATGGACTCTTTTCACCAGATATCCAGCGACTTCGGCCTCCACCACTATGGCCTCCTCGGATAGGTCGTCCGTCGATATTGGGGGAAAGGTTATGGGTACGTTCATCCAGCCTTCGGTGGTGGTCATCGTTTTTCTTTTTCGGTCTTCCCCTTGGCAACTGACCATGTTGATTATCTTTCCCTTTTGCGGACCTTCTTTTTTGTGCTGAGCCTTTCCCCTTTGCCGCACATCTTTGACCAGATGGTTCAACTTTCCGGACTCTAAGGCTAGTTCTAATTGCTTCTTCAACTGATAGCATTCGTTGGTGTAATGCCCCTTCTCACCGTGATAGTCACAATATCGATCCAAGTTTTCCTTCCGCGGCGTGCCGGGCAACGGAGGTGGTTGGGGTAGCCGAAGGTGGTGTTCAGTAGCCAATATTTCCTTCGGTGTGCTCCTCAGCGATTCTAGCGGTGGTCTGTTTCTATCGTCCTTGACTCCATACCTAATGTTCCGATTGGGTTCCTGCCTTGGGGCCACATATGGGGCGTGATGGTCCTTTGGGCGGTACGGGGATTTCTGCCCCCACCGTCTCCTGTCGTCAAAATTTTTGTGATACCGGTCATGCTTCATAGGTTGTGATCCTCCCACGTCCTTCCGAGCGTATTCCCCCTTTGGCAGTTCGGTACTCCAGAATGCTTCTTCTAAACGAATAAAGTCCTCGAACCTTTGCAACATTTCATCGACCGTTTTAGGAATGTTGTCCGATAACTTCTTTGCCAGCTCCGGGCAGTGATGGCCATTCATGAAAAAGGAGATCTGCATTATCTCCGGAGCGATCGAAAAATAGTTCGCCTCGCTTACCCATCGTTCTTTGAATTCCGAGAGGCTCTTATTGGCCTTCCTATGAATTTTGTTGATCTCAGTGAGATCTTTGACACATGCCCTTAGTATACTAAACCTATTCAGGAATTTCTTTTGAAGTTCGTCCCAATTGTCGATACTTCCGGTTGGCAGCTTGTCGAACCACCCTCTGGCCTTCCCGTCCAGAGTCTGTTGGAACATTCGGCACCATACGGGCATTGGCCATTCTTCTTGGTTTCCCGCTCCCGTGAAATGGTTAATATGGTAATCTGGGTCGGTCGTCCCATCATACAACTTGAGGTTCGTCGGTATTTTATGTTTAAGGGTTGAGAACTCTATAATCCTTTTTGTGAATGGACACTTTATCACCTCCTTGAACGGCTTGCTCAAGTCGTCATCCACCACTGTCTTCCCCTTATCATTCATCCTTCTTTCGACATCTTCTTCTTCTGTATCTGTCAATTCGTCTTCGAAGTTTAACAGCATAGGTTTTATCAGGTTGCGGTTGCCTTGTTGTTTTAGTAACTCCTTGAGAGCCAATATGTGACCCTCCATGATGGCTCGGGTGTCCGAGGGATTAGGACCTCCCCCCCCCCCCCCCGGCGAATCCTTTGCCTTCCCCCGAGCGTCTGATGGGGGTGCTTGGGTTGGGACCACTCATTCTAAGCTTTTGGTCGATTGAACTTGGGTCCCACGGATGGCGCCAGTTTGTTGAGGTAAAATCTTACCCTTGGTTCGTTAGGTCTGCTTCTCGAACTATGTGAACCTGAAACAGAGATAACACACGTTAGCCTCGCCTTGGGTTTTATCCCAAGATCAAGCTCCGGTGTGAGGATAAGTGTTCGTCCGGGTGAGAGTAATAAATGTGGGTTATAAATGTAAGTAATTAATAGGAGGGAGAGGAGTTAATGCCTGCGTATTGAATGTGTTGGGGTATTTATAGCATCCCAATCACTGTGTTTCTACTGTACCTGACACTATGTGCTTCAACTGTACCTGACACTATAGGAAAACAAGGAGCCGATCTATGCACAGTGGCCTATAGGCCACTGTGCATGTACTTGAAGAGCATATCCAGTAGAACCTGGAACGGCGACGCCTTTTCGGCTCGTGTCATTGTACATGCCTTGGTCTTTCTCAAGGCACTTTATTATTATTATATGTATACATGTGGTCCGGATCGGATGGTGCGAATGAGGTCCGTCCGGCATATGTCATCCGACATGAGTCATCCGAACACATAAACGAACAATAAGATATAAATTCTTTTCTTAAGAGAGCAAATTAAAACAGTTAAACCGTATACACTACACATATACCACAAAGTGTTCGAGACGAGATTTGTACTTATAACCACTTGGCTTAAGAGAATCTCATACCACTTCACAAGTCCTTTGGTAGGTTGAATTATATATATATATATATATATATATATATATATATATATATATATATATATATATATATATTTTAATATGTGCCATTATTTTAAAATGTACTTTACATTTGGCCTCTATATATATATATATATATATATATATATATATATATATATATATATATATATATATTTTAATATGTGCCATTATTTTAAAGTGTACTTTACATTTGACCTCTTTATACATAAAAAATAGGGCTAATGTTGAGACTAGCCCGGTCGCTCGAAGTGGTGGGCTTTTGAGGACTCACTTTAGTGACTTTCTTTAACTATCCCGAGCGACTTGCGACTTTTCAAGTTTTAATATGAAGGTGACATGTGGCACCCAAAAAAGTCGCGCCCAATCATTAAAGTGGTACTTTTGTCATAGCCGACTATGTGTACTTTTTAAGCGATTTTCTTACAGCGACTTTTCATACCTTAAGCGAACTTCTATTTTGTCCTTTTTCACCAAAAAAGTCAAACTTCGAAAAACATTATTTTATTCTTTTTGTCACTTTCTAATGTCGAGCAACCTAGGCGACTTACGGCTTGATACTTTGATCAAATTTTTTTTTTTTACTTTTCACCTTTTTGTACTTTGTAAAAAGTATGAGTTTACTTCATTTTTGGTCCTTGTGGTTTACTGGGTATTTCACTTTTGGCCCAATTTTTCAAAAAGTTTCGGATTCAGTCCAAAAGTGATACTTTCGTTCCATGTTTGGTCCAATTTTTTAACTCTGTTAGTTTGACTTGGTTTGACCGTTAAATGTAAGGGTATACTTATCTCTTCGGCCGGCGTTGACCACTATTAAACTGTAACAAACATCGAAAACCACCCCTAACCAACGTAAAGCACCATCAACCACGGATCTGGCCGGATTATTACCGGATCTGGTCGGATCTGTTGGTGGTGGGGGTTGCGGCAGGGGGTTTCGTCATAGTTTTTTCATGGTTTTGGTTTATAAATATGGAGATTAAAGATGATGATGTGGAAGTGTGTTTTTATTTTTATTTTTTATTTTTATTTTTATTTGATTTGATTTTTGCTATATTTTGAAAAAATAAAGATGATGACTGAGTTGTTTAGTAGTGGTTTTGGTTTGTGGAAAATATGACGAAGAGATTCTTGATGATAAAGAATAAAGATAATATTTTGTAAATTTGTAATATGTTGAGATAATATACTTCAAGCTAGCTAAGGATATGAAACCAAAGTTCTTTGAACAAAGTATATACCGTATAACATGAATTGAACTTTGATGTGAAAAAGATAAACCACAAGGACCAAAAATGCAGTAAACTCATACTTTTTACAAAGTAAAAAAAGATAAAAAGTAAAAAAAAATCGCTCAAATTATTAAGCCGTAAGTCGCTTAGGTTGCTCGACCTTAGGAAGGGGCAAAAAGAATAAAATAATGTTTTTCGAAGTTTGACTTTTTTGGTGGAAAATGACAAAATAGAAGGTCGCTTAAAGTATAAAAAGTCGCTGTAAAAAAATCGCTTAGAAAGTACACATAGTTGGCTATGAAAAAAGTACCACTTTAATGATTGGACGCGACTTTTTTGGGTGACACATGTCACCTTCATATTAAAACTTAAAAAGTCTCAAGTCGCTCGGGCTAGTTAAATAAAGTCACTAAAGTGAGTCCTCAAAAGTCCACCACATCGAGCGACCGTGCTAGTCTCAGAATTGCCCCTTAAAAATACTTGGCAAAAAAAAAAACAGGTGACCTTTCTATACAGAAACTTTCATCTTGGATTATAGGTTCCCTGTTATAGTAAGATTTTCAAGCATGTATATATATTTAATAAAATAAATATAAAACCTCACTAAACGGTTTTTTTCCACAACCTTTCTGAGGGAGTAATAAACCACTTTGGGCTTTGGGAGTGTTTTATTAAACTAAACTTGATTTCTAGATTTGGGTTATATAATTTTAGCACATAAATGATAAAATGAAACTAGGTTGTGTAGAATTCGGGTTTCTTCCACAAAAACCGAAAACCAAAACTGTACAGAACTGAAGAAAACCGATCCGAATTTATAGCAGAACCGAATTTGTCATAACCGAACCGAACCAAATTAAATATTCGGTTTTTGGCTCGGTTATGGTTTGGCAAAATGAACCCGAACCAAATCAAAAAACGAATTGACATAAATATATATATATTTTTCTTATATTTATTTAAAAAAATCATTAAAACTCTTTCATACTATATATATATTTTAAGCACACTAATTTTAGAAAATTACATAAGAATGAAACAGTTTTGAAACTTTGATAGTTTTTTATGATTAATATAAAGTTTGAGATATCAAATTGGAACACTCATGAAACTTTGTTACTAATGGGTGACATATTCCCTAAATATAACAGCTTTTAAGATTGAAATATTTTTTGTTTCAAAAAATCTATATAATCAAAAAATTAATTAAATATATATAGTTCGGGTTATTCAGTTCGGTTTTACCTAGAGAAAAAGACTAACCAAACTAAGGGCCTGTTTCTTTTTTTCTATATGGGGAGAGAAGGTGGGTCCAAGGTATATAATAATATTTATTTTGTGCTTGGGCCCACATATTTCCCTTATTTCATCTATCTCCACAAGGCAAAAAAAATAGCCTTCCTCCCCAATAAAAGGCTAAATCTGACGTAGGACCCACCTTCTCTCCCCATATAGAAAAAAAGAAACACCCTCTAACCGAATTAAGCGAAGAACCTGATAACCGAATCGATGAATGCTCCAAAACTAGATTAAAACACAAAATCTAATGGATCAAGTGCATAAGCCCATTAAATTAGAGTAAACTACACCGTTTGTTCTTGTGGTTTGCGTTGACCGAAGAGTTTCGTCCTTTGACCAAAAAATATGCACCGTCCATCCTTAAATGCGAAACGTTATCTACCGTTGGTCCCTCCCTCTAACGGCCTTCATTAACTGTCGTTAAGTCATCAACACATGAGGGTATTTTCGTCTTATTATGTCTACACATAAAGGTAAAATAACCATTTTTTCTTTTGTATCTATCCCTCTTCTTTAGTCACTCCACCAACACCTTCCCACCTACCACTACCTTTTCATCTTAATCTTCACCCACCACTACCACCATCCGCAACACTAGTCTCGCCATCACCGTCCACCAATCCTACCACCTCCGATGTAACACCCCAACCCGACAAGGGTTAAAATATCACATTCATGGTGTCAAACAGAACATACGCAAGCGGAAGACTTTAATAATACCATTAAATTCAAAGGTTACAAATGAAATCTAAGGTAATGAAATACAAGGATTACAACAAAGGTACAATAAGTCTGGCAATGAAAATATCCAAGTCAACTCTAATCCAAGGTCGCTATTAAACGTGTAGTCCTCTAAGAGCTCTTATGCACTCTTCACTCATCTCCCAGCTTCCCTCTAAAACATGCCGCGGTGAAAAGAAATGCGGCTCAGCTTAAAAAGCCCAGTGAACGGATATATAGAAATAAAAAACAGAAATATAAATGTAAAGTTCAAATGAAGTACAATGGGGAAACATAAGTAGGCATAATGTAATGTAAGGGAAAACATAGTGTATAGGTTAAGTAATAGGAATCTATGCAGTCACCTGCATAAACAGAATCATAATACCATTGGCTCGAACATAACATTGTCTTCACTTCTCATAAATCAAAAGAGGGGAGACCTCTTAAGTATATAAATGGAGTAGCTAACTCCCATGTATGTATGGCGTGTATTGCACACAATCACCATACACCAAATACAAAACATATACAACATATGTAACAGATACAGATCCAGATCTAGGATGCATCCATACGCCCCTGCAGAAAATCATAATTATCGTGGCCATACATATTATATAACAAAGGGACGGGGTGGAACATCACTCAACCACCCTAGAGTCATGCCATTGTTGCATCAATGACATAGTCATGGAAGCCCATGACTAGTGATACAGATACAGAATACATAATAAGAGCCATCATAATTACATCAAGGGTTTATTGTAAAACCCTAAATCTTAACATAATATGAGATGACAAAAATACCCTCAAGTTTAAAATTTTGAGAACTTATGATAATTAAATAAGTAACATCATTTGAACTTAACTTAAGTTACATAATAAGTAAATTAATTCAAACAATACACTATGTAAATAATATGTACAAAATAAATTTAATCCCACATTAAGCTCTATTGCTAGTCGATCCATTTTTTGCCCACATCAATATAATTTTCGGCCCAACATAAGAAGAGATAAGCAAGCATTAGTCCACATTTATTTGGCCCATAATGATACTTGATCCATTCCCTAAATATACCAAACCATATATTCGGTTCCCCATAATCCCATATTACCGAAAATTATCAAAACCCTAACTCCCTTCCATACAAAAGTTCGGCCTCCATTTTGCTGCTGCCGTGTCGATCCAAACCCAACCAAAAAGGAGTGTTTTGGTCTTGTTCTTGTGTCATTCTCGTCATCAACAAGGTAACCATGTAATACTACTAAAATCTATAAGAATTCATGATCAAAAACTAAGCAAACCATGTGTTTTGCTCTTGTTTTCTGCTGTACGCTTAAAGGAAGGAAGGATTCGTTCGTGCGATTTTGATCTCGTGTTATTCTTGTCATTTGTGTGATCTTCAAGGGTATTGTATCATCTTACCTTGTTCAATTTTTGTCATGATCTTGTGTTCTAGTCGAATTTATGTACATGAAATAATAAAAGATGATAAGGAATATATGTCACATAAAATCATTAATCAAAACCCTAAAAACCCTAATGTGTAAAATCGGCCTAGTGTGTGTGTGATGAATTTAATGGTTTTGATTATGTTAAGATATGATATGAATTGACCTAAACATGTTATGAACTCACCTATAATCGTTGTGTGTCATGAATTAAAGAATTAGAATGATAAAACCCTTAGTTTATGCATGATTCTGTGAAACTGCTACTGATCCAGCAAAAGATCCAATTTAAATCGAATGTAACTAAATGATGTTAACGTGTTTTTGGGTGTTTTAAGAGTCTAGAACTAAATTAAATGAAATAGCTACCTGGAAAAATTTATCTTGTAATTTTTAGAGGCCTGGAAGGTTACTTTTTGATTTTTAGAAAATTATGTGTCTGATCGGATTTGTGTGTCTGGAAAATTAGTCCGGGTTTATGATTTTTAATTTTCAAACTGTGTGGAGTTAGAAGGTGTCCTTTGAACTGAGATATATTCAATATGTCTAATAATATCTAGAATTTTTATAGATTTTTTTGAATTTATCTGAAGGGGTAAAAAGGTATGAACTTGTCGGGTGTCCCATCAGATACGATTTTGAAACATGTTGAGAACATGGATTTTTAATACGTACCTATACAATTTCATAAAATCTGGAAAAATTACCTAAAATACTTAAGACATTTTTTAAAGTGTGTGAATTTTTATAGATTTTACTTCGAAGTATTAATGTGATTCATAAATTATTGGAAACGTGTTAAATTCGTAAGTGTAAAGGGCTGTTAAGGTTTAAAAGTTATTAAAGTGGTGTTATGTGTTATTTTCTAAAACTTAAGGGTTGATTTGTCATTCTTTTAAAACTAAAGGACCTAACTTATGAAAAACCTGTAACTTGAATATATTTACACTTTATACCCTAATCTTATCATAATGACACTTTAACCCCTAAACTTGTGATAATTACATATTGAACCCTAAAAGTATGAAAACTACATTATGAACCCTAAATCTTATGTAAATGATATTATGAACCTTAACCTACTAAATTGGTCATCTTAAATACTTATAAGTTGATAACGGGAATGTTGATAACTAAAGTTACTGAATCTGGAAAGTTACTTAAAATGGAAAGATAACTAAAAATGGTAATTTGAACTTGAACCCCTTTGTAATTCTCTTCTACTCCTTTAGGTGTGAAGAAGGAGAGGTCTTGATCCGTTCAGTGCTTTCCATTCTTGTTTTGTTTTGCATTCGTAATAAGGTACAGATATTCTGACCTTCTCACAGGTTTCTCATGATCTCTTTCATTTTTCTGATATGTCAGTTTCTGTATTAATGCCATTGCTATGATTCCCTTTGCTTGAACCTTGCATATGATTCCCTTGTTTATAAATCCCTGATTAGAACCTTGTTATAAGAATTTGATTATAAACCTTTCTGATATGGTATCTGATTCTGAGTTTCCTCGATAAACTGAACCCTGTTTTATTCCTTCGATACTTGACATGATTCGTTCTTCACCTTGTGACCTGAATATGCAAACCCCTGAATACCCTGAAGATTCATTTTGACATTATAACTGAAATTGGAACTTTCCTTGATGATATGAAAATGTTTTTGAGAAAAGCTTTTGAATACGATTTCATACCAATTTTGAATTGAAACTGCACTAAAGATTTTATGAAAATCTCTTTTAAGGACTATCTTTATAAAAAGGGTTTTACTAAACATCATTTATGAAAGTCACTGAAAGATTATTTTTAAATATAAGCTTAATATGAAACATTTGAATTAAGATCTTTTCTATGAACCTAAACTTTCTGATATTGACCTTTCTGATATTGAATCTTTCTGGTACTAAACCCACTGATACTGAACCTTCTGATATTGGACCATCTGATATGAACTTTCTGATATAACTGAAATGGTAATTGACTTATGAAACTGAACTAAATACTTGATACTTGACCATTGACCCACAGTTTGAGACTACGAGCCACTCACTAGGCATGAGGGTTTCATGTCCATGTCATTGATGCACCGATGGCATGACTCTAGGGCAGGAGAGTGATGACCTGTCCCGTCCCTGACTTTATCTGATTTGGTGTATGAGGAGTTTCTGGCCACCTGGGGCGCATGGATGCATCCTAGCTGTTACTGTTACTGTTACTGTTACTGATATATATACTGTTATTACTGGTGACTGATGGTGTGTGCGATACATGTCTTTCACACTCTGGGAGCTAGCTACTCCACTTACTGATTGAGGACTCCCCTTATATTTACTGATTACTGAGAGGTCTCCCCTCTATACGGCTACATGATGATACTGTTACTGTTACTGTTACTGGGCTCGTAGAGGATTACTGTTTCCTACACCTTATACCCTTGTACTTCTCATTACTGTTACCTTTTCTTATGCCATAACTCTGATTGATTCTTATTTCATTTACTGTTCACTATTCTTTATTACTGCTTTGTTACCGTTATATCTGTTCACTGAGCTCTCGTAGCTCAGCCGCATTTCTTTTCCTGCGGCAGGTTTTTAGTAGGAAGCTGGGTATGAGTGGAGAGTACCATCGGACTTAGAAGACTACACTATGATAGATATTTTGTTATAGAGATGACTAGAAGAATTTATATTTTCAGTCTTAGTATTTATTCCTTTGTAATTTTGTATTTCCTTGAAATTTCTTTGTAACCTTTGTATTCTTTTGTATTATTGAAGATGTATGCTTGTGTATGTTTCTGATATGTCACCATTGTTGTGACATCTCTACCCTTGTCGGGTCGGGGTGTTACAATTTATGGTATCAGAGAGACAGGCTGCGATTCGTAATACATTTACCCTTGGCCTGTGTAAGTTAGGACCACTAAGTTCTCCCTGTAGGCGCTCGTAAGACAACCTTTGAAAATTGCTTTAGGATTTCCCTATAGGAACTTAAGTTTTGACCAGTGAGGAATGGGTAGACTATAAGGCTTTTGTTTAAGTATCTTTGTTTCCGCATCACTCTGATTCGTGCCTTGCTTTTGGCTAGACCCTGTTGATACCACTTTTGGAAAGTGAAAGCTTATGCTTTGCACTACCTAAAATCTGAACCTAAATAAATCTGGAAGGCGTTGAGAAATGCATAGTAATTGCCTGACGCTATTTAATCCTCATCTGCAGAGTCTGACTCTGACCTCTGATCCTTCCGTTAATCATTTTGATGCCTCTTCGGGTATTCTGAAAATCTCCTTGGCGATGACGTACTTGACACCTTCTGTTATTTGTCTTCTGCTTTTGATAAGCATTTGATACCTTCTGTTAATTGTCTCTTGTCTCTTGATAAGCATCCATAAATTTTCTGACACCATTTGATTTCGTCTTAACCATCTCTGTCCCTATGAGAAGTCTTGTGGTGTTTAACCACGAGTATAAGAATGTTTCCCTCTCATTTTGGACGATAAGATTTGCTTTGTTGATCTGTCTTTCTGTGGACTGTTAACTATAATGTTATTCTGATAAAGGATTGGTTGTTTGACAACTATCCTCCTATGTCTCACCTTTGACGTTTGAAACAATTTTGAACTCCCTACCATGATTACCGATTGTTAAACTTTTGACTATCATTATTACTCGGAAGACTCGTGTGTTATGTTCGCGATTATGAAGTTTTTCCTTGGACCCATTTCGTACAACAATGAATGAACCTTATCTTGAAAATTACTTGGCACCCTGAATTTCTGAACACGATTTCTGATTGAACCACCAAAATTTCCACCGGAGTGAGAAGTAAGTTCGTTTAAGTGTATTTTCTTGGCGTATTTCAGTTTTGTTCGCGATAAAGAAGAATGATGACAGGAGACATGTATTGATTCTGGAAGCTGAACCGTATTGCTATTTGGAACCCTTATTTCTCCACCCTGAAACGACTTTGTATCTATACAATTTCAGAGCGCGAAGTTTCCTTCAGATGGAAATATGAATTGAGGTTATCCTTGAGATCGCTGTCCGCATTTGTAACGACTGATATAAAGATTGGTGACGCTAATAGTATTAGCTAAAGCTCTGACTATTCTGTAAATTTGAATAAATGAATGTGTTCTCGTGAGTACTTGGGCAAAAGGTCATTGTATGACTTAATAGTACATTCGGAGACGAAGAAGAACATGAAAATCATTTTTGCACTGTGTAAGAAATTTGACGATCACTTGTGCATTCTGAGAGATTGATATCTGTTGAGACAACGGTTTTCTTGATTGAAAATATCCCTTTTAAATCCCGCAAAATTCCGAAACTATCACCGAATGGTCAAGACCGATAACAAAATGGTAAACTGAAATCTTTTGAACCTTGCATCAGAATTCTGAAGACGTTTACAACTTGCGTTACCCTTGATAAATTTCGTGACTAGAGAGAAACAGCTTAGTCTGATTGAGAACGGAGTTTTGGAAAGCTGAAATAGAAATTTGTTTCCATACCTTCAGACGGAACAAATTTTGAGACATTTCAGAAAGAGACTCAGAAGGTTTTGTGTACGCATCAAGACAACTAGAAACGCATCAGAAGTATTACTTCACTACCTGACCTAGAGTTGACAACAACGGTGACTACCCTGAAGAGTGAAGACATTCCTTACAAGGCAGAAGTGTTGGCGGTACAGAAGGAAGATGGCGACCCGGAAGCTGACGAAGACGTACAGTCTCACTTCCCTATTCATCTTGGTTGTACTAAGATGAATTGAGAGCGGAAGCAGACTGGATGATGAAGGAACTTAAAGATCGTGCCAGAAATTCACATTACTCCATCACATTCCAAGAAGAAATGCAGGAGGCGTGATGAACCAGACGACTTTGTTTCACTTCCAGGTTGATGGAAAAACGAAGACAGATTGACCGTACTTGAAGAGATTTGATGTTTTGAATGAACGGATTTCTGAAACAGACCTTTTATGTTTGGAAGAATTGATTCTGTGAAGGCCGAAATTATTGACGATTAAGTTTCACTTCCGTTGACTCCCTTGAACTTCGTTATATAGTAATAAGATCCTCTAATGATTTAAGTTTCCTAGAAGCATTTCAGTTCTGAAATATTTCCTCGTATGTTCGATGATGGCTTTGTTCTGAGGAATTTTGGCGAACTGTGGAAAATCTGATGCTTGTGACGGCGTGCCTTACTCTGCTAGGCAATCTGGAAATTCCGATACTCTTGCGAATAGTCTTATTTCTCTCTTGACTATGACTTTGATCTGGCTGACTCTGAGACTGTAGAAGTATTAGGTGGATTAAGATAGGTTGTTATACTCACGACTCGAGATAAAGTATGATCATCATGAAGGCATATTTATGTGGTGCTAGTATTATGACGCCTGATCAACGTGATAATACTTACACCATATAACGTGCACTCATTGTGACCATAGGATATCTTGGGGGAGTACCTAAGAAGTTTAGAATCTGATCTCCGTTGGTTTATCCGTGATTAGTGAGACATTAGGTTCATTTTACCTATGCGTATACTCTGTTTCCGTTCATTAAATATCTGGATGAGTTTGAACTCTCGTTCTGCATTCTGTTGACCTCAGTTATGAATCTTGAAACTCTTTGAAGAGCTCTATACTGTTGACACAGTCAATTTGATTTAAAATCTTGTTCGTATTCCATGTGAGCTTTATGAAGATTCACCTATCGTCCATTTTATGTTACATGGACCTTTTGTTCTGAATCAACCTAATTTGTCTCCTTCTGAGGAATCTGAACCCACCTCGTTTTGATATGAGTCATGAGAAACTTTTGGTCTGAAGATCTTTTGGAAGAACCTCCTCGTGCATGAGAATATTATGATGATCTATTGTGATTTGCTACGATTTCGCTTTACTTTGCGACTTCAATTTTCGAGGACGAAAATTTCTTTTAAGAGGGGAAGAGTTGTAAAACCCTAAATCTTAACATAATATGAGATGACAAAAATACCCTCATGTTTAAAATTTTGAGAACTTATGATAATTAAATAAGTAACATCATTTGAACTTAACTTAAGTTACATAATAAGTAAATTAATTCAAACAATACACTATGTAAATAATATGTACAAAATAAATTTAATCCCACATTAAGCTCTATTGCTAGTCGATCCATTTTTTGCCCACATCAATATAATTTTCGGCCCAACATAAGAAGAGATAAGCAAGCATTAGTCCACATTTATTTGGCCCATAATGATACTTGATCCATTCCCTAAATATACCAAACCATATATTCGGTTCCCCATAATCCCATATTACCAAAAATTATCAAAACCCTAACTCACTTCCATACAAAAGTTCGGCCTCCATTTTGCTGCTGCTGTGTCGATCCAAACCCAACCAAAAAGGAGTGTTTTGGTCTTGTTCTTGTGTCATTCTCGTCATCAACAAGGTAACCATGTAATACTACTAAAATCTATACGAATTCATGATCAAAAACTAAGCAAACCATGTGTTTTGCTCTTGTTTTCTGCTGTACGCTTAAAGGAAGGAAGGATTCGTTCGTGCGATTTTGATCTCGTGTTATTCTTGTCATTCGTGTGATCTTCAAGGGTATTGTATCATCTTACCTTGTTCAATTTTTGTCATGATCTTGTGTTCTAATCGAATTTATGTACATGAAATAATAAAAGATGATAAGGAATATATGTCACATAAAATCATGAATCAAAACCTTAAAAACCCTAATGTGTAAAATCGGCTTAGTGTGTGTGTGATGAATTTAATGGTTTTGATTACGTTAAGATATGATATGAATTGACCTAAACATGTTATGAACTCACCTATAATCGTTGTGTGTCATGAATTAAAGAATTAGAATGATAAAACCCTTAGTTTATGCATGATTCTGTGAAACTGCTACTGATCCAGGAAAAGATCCAACTTAAATCGAATGTAACTAAATGATGTGAACATGTTTTTGGGTGTTTTAAGAGTCTAGAACTAAACTAAATGAAATAACTACCTGGGAAAATTTATCTTGTAATTTTTAGAGGCCTGGAAGGTTACTTTTTGAGTTTTAGAAAATTATGTGTCTGATCGGATTTGTGTGTCTGGAAAATTAGTCCGGGTTTATGATTTTTAATTTTCAAACTGTGTCGAGTTAGAAGGTGTCCTTTGAACTGCGATATATTAAATATGTCTAATAATAGCTGGAATTTTTATATATTTTTGTGAATTTATCTGAAGGGTTAAAAAGGTATGAACTTGTCGGGTGTCCCATCAGATACGATTTTGAAACATGTTGAGAACATGGATTTTTAATACGTACCTATACAACTTAATAAAATCTGGAAAAATTACCTAAAATATTTAAGACATTTTTTAAAGTGTGTGAATTTTTATAGATTTTACTTCGAAGTATTAATGTGATTCATAAATTATTGGAAACGTGTTAAATTCGTAAGTGTAAAGGGCTGTTAAGGTTTAAAAGTTATTAAAGTGGTGTTATGTGTTATTTTCTAAAACTTAAGGGTTGATTTGTCATTCTTTTAAAACTAAAGGACCTAACTTATGAAAAACCTGTAACTTGAATATATTTACACTTTATACCCTAATCTTATCATAATGACACTTTAACCCCTAAACTTGTGATAATTACATATTGAACCCTAAAAGTATGAAAACTACATTATGAACCCTAAAACTTATGTAAATGATATTATGAACCTTAACCTACTAAAGTGGTCATCTTAAATACTTATAAGTTGATAACGGGAATGTTGATAACTAAAGTTACTGAATCTGGAAAGTTACTTAAAATGGAAAGATAACTAAAAATGGTAATTTGAACTTGAACCCCTTTGTAATTCTCTTCTACTCCTTTAGGTGTGAAGAAGGAGAGGTCTTGATCCGTTCAGTGCTTTCCATTCTTGTTTTGTTTTCCATTCGTAATAAGGTACAGATATTCTGACCTTCTCACAGGTTTCTCATGATCTCTTTCATTTTTCTGATCTGTCAGTTTCTGTATTAATGCCATTGCCATGATTCCCTTTGCTTGAACCTTGCATATGATTCCCTTGTTTATAAATCCCTGATTAGAACCTTGTTATAAGAATTTGATTATAAACCTTTCTGATATGGTATCTGATTCTGAGTTTCCTCGATAAACTGAACCCTGTTTTATTCCTTCGATACTTGACATGATTCGTTCTTCACCTTGTGACCTGAATATGCAAACCCCTGAATACCCTGAAGATTCATTTTGACATTATAACTGAAATTGGAACTTTCCTTGATGATATGAAAATGTTTTTGAGAAAAGCTTTTGAATACGATGTCATACCAATTTTGAATTGAAACTGCACTAAAGATTTTATGAAAATCTCTTTTAAGGACTATCTTTATAAAAAGGGTTTTACTAAACATCATTTATAAAAGTCACTGAAAGATTATTTTTAAATATAAGCTTAATATGAAACCTTTGAATTAAGATCTTTTCTATGAACCTAAACTTTTTGATATTGACCTTTCTGATATTGAATCTTTCTGGTACTAAACCCACTGATACTGAACCTTCTGATATTGGACCATCTGATATGAACTTTCTGATATAACTGAAATGGTAATTGACTTATGAAACTGAACTAAATACTTGATACTTGACCATTGACCCACAGTTTGAGACTACGAGCCACTCACTAGGCATGAGGGTTTCATGTCCATGTCATTGATGCACCGATGGCATGACTCTAGGGCAGGAGAGTGATGACCTGTCCCGTCCCTGACTTTATCTGATTTGGTGTATGAGGAGTTTCTGGCCACCTGGGGCGCATGGATGCATCCTAGCTGTTACTGTTACTGTTACTGTTAATGTTACTGATATATATACTGTTATTACTGGTGACTGATGGTGTGTGCGATACACGTCTTTCACACTCTGGGAGCTAGCTACTCCACTTACTGATTGAGGACTCCCCTCATATTTACTGATTACTGAGAGGTCTCCCCTCTATACGGCTACATGATGATATTGTTACTGTTACTGTTACTGGGCTCGTAGAGGATTACTGTTTCCTACACCTTATACCCTTGTATTTCTCATTACTGTTACCTTTTCTTATGCCATAAGTCTGATTGATTCGTATTTCATTTACTGTTCACTATTCTTTATTACTGCTTTGTTACCCTTATATCTGTTCACTGAGCTCTCGTAGCTCAGCCGCATTTCTTTTCCTGCGGCAGGTTTTTAGTAGGAAGCTGGGTATGAGTGGAGAGTACCATCGGACTTAGAAGACTACACTGTGATAGATATTTTGTTATAGAGATGACTAGAAGAATTTATATTTTCAGTCTTAGTATTTATTCTTTTGTAATTTTGTATTTCCTTGAAATTTCTTTGTAACCTTTGTATTCTTTTGTATTATTGAAGGTGTATGCTTGTGTATGTTTCTGATATGTCACCATTGTTGTGACATCTCTACCCTTGTCGGGTCGGGGTGTTACATTTATAGCAAAGGTTCATGTCCAAAAGTTCATAGCGAGGTTCATATCAAAGGTTCATATCAAAGGTTCATAATGAAGGTTCATAACTATGGTTCATGTCAAAGTTTGTAAGTCACGAAGGAAACCTTAAAGATAAGGTCAGAATATCCGTACCTTGAAAAGCTGAATAAGGAAAGGATCACAGAATGGGAAATACTCCTCTTCAGAATCTACACATGATACAATTTTACTTATTAATAGCTTGTTTTATAAGTTGTTTACTCATTGATGTTGTTCTTATTACAAATTAGGGTTTCTTTCCATTTCTAGTAACTTTCTCTTTTAGTAACTTTCCATATTTAGTAACTTTACATATTTAGTAACTTTCCGGATTAAGTAATTTTCAATACGACTTCCCAATTTAGTGAAATTCGGTTTTGGGTTCGGGATTATCAATTAGGTTTAACATATTCACACACAAGTTAACACGACATTAACAAGTCATACCCGATATAGAAACAAGTATTGGGCATCAAGCATCAAAAGAACACCTTGAACATATAAACAATACATGTATACACATTAACTGATTTTATCATAAAATTAAGCCCACTTAACGAATTTTAAAAACGTATCAAAGCCCCAAACTGAAAATCCACAAAATTTCTACAGAAGCCCATATGTCTTAGCAGCCCACTAGAATTTTTCCAGATTTTATTATTAAGTGTAAACCCCTTTTTAAAATCGTCTAAGTTAACATGTTCAGATTCGGATATGCAGATACACTTCAAAATTATGCATCTAAAAACCTAACCATATGATTTTAGAAAATTATAAAAAAATTCCAAGAGATAGTACACATATGGAATATGATTCTTGTAAAATTGTGGCCTCTAATTTGCTATGGTTTGGAAATGAAAAATCATAGAACCCGACGGAAATATAATTCTGCAAACACAGTTTTGACATATCTTCACATAAAATCATAGAACCTCTCGTTAACATAGGACCTAGGTTTTCTGATTTTAAAGTGCCATTTAATGCTTATTCATAACAGGTTTTAGGGCTAGCTTATTGTTATTATAGATATCGACATGGGGCTGGAAACCAGACGCAAAACAGTCCCATAAATACAACATAAAACAGTCCACATAAACCAGGTTTACGAGCCAAAATACTCTCCAAAATCTCCACATGAAATCATACAAACACCTCGTTAAAATCTGGCCTATGGTTTCTACTTTTGAGATCCATTTAATGTGCATTCAAGGCTGCCAAAGTGACGCAAACAACACACAGCAAGTTACACGAATCACACCCTATTTATAGCCATAATAACGAGTCACACATGCATGACATAACGAAGTAAAACATACCCAACTCTCAACCCATTTCAGATCTGATCACGCCCATGTTTTTTTTACAGGTTTAACTCACATTAAGCATGCATTTTCCAGCCATTATACGATCACACACCACGACACTAGAATAATCCAGTTAAGCGAGACAAAACATTATGATGCACAATAAAAACAGCCTAGGGTTTGCGAGTTCATATGTTTCATTAAAGGATTTTATTAGCAGGTTCTTAGGGCTTTATGTTAGATAATATATATGACTAAACAAGCTGTTCAAAATGACATAAAATGACTCACATACCCAATGTACAGCGATCCATACATGATATAAACACACCCTTTTTCACCTAAGTAACCTGTACGCCCCATGTTAAATTGTTCAAGCATTCCCATGTTTTGGTTTTTTTTTTCCATTATGAGTATATTAGGATACCAATAATCAGATTCAAAAGCTCACACATGTATACTGATTCAAATAACCAAAGTGAACAAGGATTGACACTCTTATACTTCATGTATTCGTTATTTCATATGTCGATTATATAAGTTATTCTTATGACCCTTTTTAACTAAACATAGCTTATACATATTCATATTATAGATGTTAAGTTCAAAAACACAAGAAAGATATTTAGGGATACCTCAAAAGACGATTGAACAAAAAGAACCCAATCGACCTAAACCCCATTTGAACCAAATCAAAACCCAGCCTTCGAAACTGCTACAGAAACACGATCAAATACCCCCCCTTTGTTTGGCTTTTTCACACCTCTAAAGAACCACCTTGCAATACTCGAAAGACCTCCAGGATAGGCGGTCGGCTTACTTTTGATTGTTAAGGTTTTAAGTGTGTCCTTATGTGTGTATAGGTCGGTTATAATAAGAAGAGGATAAGGGAATTAATGGGCTGGAATGTTGGCCGAGTTTTAAGGGATCTCATAAGAACAAATCTTCATTTCAACCCTTATGTATCTTGACCTTATTTTGACTTATATATTGTGTACAACATTTAAATAATTTTTGGACCTATATGCGTATAGTTAAACGTATGATAAGTAGCTTAGGTTTCATACATATGTCGACTTATATAAGACTTAGGGTATAGACTTTAGGATCTTTGTAGTTCTAAATTTTGTAGTTTCTAGTTAAATAAGTCGTATTCGTGTTCAAAAGTTCAAATTAGCCACGGATTAAGGAATAATATTTTAGGTTATCGTAATTGTTTAATTAGTTTAGTAACTTAGGTTATGGAATTCTTTAATTCTTTTATTATACTTTGTGTGTTCTTGAAAATTTTCAAATTAGAGGCTAATTTAGGGATTTCTACAGAATGGAAAATGAGGGTTTTACATCCGACGACCCTCAAAAACCCCGAAACCAACACACCCATCTCATTCTCTCATTATATATAAACACCAACACCTTATCTTTAGAAAACTCAAACACGAAATCCAATCCACAAAACCCATGATCTTCCATCTTCATTAAAAATCATCACCAACTGCAAAACTCATGCAATCCCATCTTCATCCAACCCATTTTAATACAAAAAATTCATATCTCCCGTTTTGAACTTGTGTCTAAAGTAAAAAATGGAACGGGACATATATAGCTATAAGATATTATAATACTTGCAAGAAGATTTGATTCTTGAACACATGATACATGGAAACTAATTATCCATGAGTTGACTTTTATTTATTTATTTATTTATTTATTTTTTTTTTTTTTTTTTTAAATAAGTTACCATTAAGATAGTTTCACAATCAATTTTATCCATACTAAAAAAATAAATATCATTCAAAAATTCTCTAAATGTACAAACTTTATTTCAAGATCCAATATTCACGGTGTCAAATTTAAATTTTACTTTTCGATTAAAAAAAAAAAAAAAAATCATAATCAAACTTTGGCAGAGAAATCTCTTCTTTGACACTATATCGATACACACTTTTTTTAGGGGTAGAAATCTCTTCTTCGTTGGCTTTGCTTCAAGAGTGGTCATGGTATTGGCGATGGCATAAGCAAATAGTGGTGATAGATGCATATTAGTGGGATTTGTAGTGATAATGGTTTTTCAAACTTTGGAAGAGAAAAGAAAGATTTTGTGTGAATGAATCTTTAATGGTTGACATATTTTCCCTTCAAGTTGAGTGTAGATTAATATTAGATTAATGTAGTGTTTTGTTTCTTATGTGTTTTTTTAGAAATATTTAGGTTTTTCTTTGATGTTTGACCGGATCTGCTGAAATTTGACCGGAACCGCTGAAATTGGTGAAGAGTAATTATGATGGTGAGGGTATCAAAATGGTAATTTTGTGTGTGTATTTATAAGGCATAAAGAAGATGGGTATTAAAATGGTATTTTGAATGAAAGATTGTATGAAGAAAGATGATGGTCAGTGGTGATGGTTGTAAGAACAAAAAAGTGGAGGCATTAATGAGTGGGAAAGATGAAGTAGAGAGAAGTGGTAAAAGGACGAAGATACCCTTACATGTTTAGACTTAACAAGTGTTAGCGTGTCTCGTTAAAGCGAATGACCAACGGTATATAACGTTTCGCATTTAAAGACGGATGATGTATTTTTTTTTGTTAAAGGACGAAACTTGTCGGTTAACGCAAGCCACAAGGACGAACGGTGTAGTTTACTCATTAAATTATAATGACCGGTTCACTTTAATTCTTTCAGTGAGGCCATGAGGGAATGGTTTTTCCATGTAAAAACATTTTTCCTACTTTTCAGTTTAATCAATTACAACATTTACTTTTAGAAATATACTTATTACTTAAGCAGTAAAATTGGACTATTAGGTCATGATTAATTACATGGAGACATGTTATGATGTTAATGAGCATTGAAAAAATATTAAAAAAGATAACGCTATATTATGTATACATCAAACTAAGTGAAAATTGTTGTATTTTTATGATCGAACAAATAACAAACTAAAAGTAACGGACTTGAGTCTTGTCGATAAGAATATAAGATACATGGAGTTGTTAGGTGTTTAAGTATTTTTCTGCGGATCAGATAATGCTCCGGAAATGTCCTTCGGCCTTGAGATCGTCAAGTCCTTCGGACAACTGCTAAGAAAATAGACGCGTTAGTCTCGCCTCGGGTGTGACCCCAGGACCCGACTCCGGCGTGAGAGTAAGTACCGAAAGGTGGGTAAATATATTAGTAAGATAATTACTGTGTGTAAAAGTGAAGTTACCATTACTGTGGAGGTTGCTCCTTTATATAGGAGACCTGTTTTTGTCCCCATCGGATGAGTCCAAATCTGATGGTGACACTTTTGGGCGGCAACTGGGACTTTGCCCTGTTTGGGTCTTTCCTCTGACCTGCCATGGTTCCTGCACTTCTGTCACATACTACTAATGTTAAGGTTGACTTTCTGATCTGTGGTTAGCCGTTGAGCCGAACGGCCTCATGGTCCGTTCGGCGCTGGGCTTCGTCCGGTCACATCGTTCGGACGTATGTGATCGGGGCTTGTCCTGACTTAGCTATACACTAGACCGGACAACCTGCTAGGTCCGCCCGGTTTAGTCCCTTCGGCCATGTACGCCGGAAATATATATTCTGTCTTGTTTTACTTCTGGAGTCATTCGTTGTCCGAACGATCTCGGTCGTTCGGTTAGGTCCAGTCGGCCATATACGCCGACATGTCCCCCCCAGTATCATAGTATCGTAAAGCGATAGTGTGATACTTTGAACTTTTATCTTTCGGTCCACCGACATGGCAAGTCTGGTGGTGCCATTTTAACGCTATTCATGCATAAAACGTCAAAAGTCATTATTGCTTTCGTTTATTTAGGCGTCGTCGTTTTTACCGTGCCTTTGCGATCGTGACACGTGGGGATTATGTCTCATCGCATGCCTCAGCAGTTGCCACGTCCGCATCTGACAAGATGCGACGTTTCGCAACCCCACTCTGTTGTCTATAAATAGTTTCATTTCCTCTGTTTTTACCACTGTGAAATTTTGAATCTTCTGACACGTTTCCTTTCGTCTATTCAATCCGAGCGGTTTTTACGAATTATTCCCTTACGTCACTCTTTCGTCTATAAAAGGTACGTTTCGTATTAGTGTTACTTTGTTATTTGTATCAGTCGGCTATACCTTCTCCCTCGGTTATGTCTCACCGCTCGGGTTCATCTCACGACGAAGGTCCCCCGGAATCCGAAGGGTTTGCTCCTAAACTTGATATCCGGAAGTATACTTCCCATATGGACGAGGCGGCTATTACTTTGGTAGTCGATGAGTTCGGTGTTCCGTTGAATCTTAATCCGAGACTTCCTCCAGCAGACATGACGATGGATGAACTGCCTTCGGATGCCATAGGCTTGTATGTAGCATATTTCGTTGAGGGAGGGATTAACGTACCCTTTTCCTCCTTCGTGTTAGATGTAATCAGGCATTTCAAAGTGCATATCTCTCAGCTGGTCCCTTTGGGTCGACACCGCGTTTCTCTTTTCGAGATTTACAGCCGGAGTTTACATGTGACACCCACCACTCCTCTTTTTCGTGTGTTTTACAAGCTGAATAAGCAGGGGGATTGGTTTTCATTTGAGAAGCGAGGTGGTCGAGATAAGAAGGTTTGTTTCAACGAAATTTTAACAGGTTTAAAGGGATGGAAAGATCAGTTCTTCCTAATAGACAGACGGGCCATTCCCTTTGCTATGTCGTGGCGTCATCGTGATTCTGATATTTCCGATCCTTTTCCGAAGGGTGACTATAATCAAGCAGATGCCGAAAGGCTGGCTCAGAATGTTATCGATCTTATTCGGGTTCCGCGGGGCTTTCTATATGCTCTTGGGTTGTCTGATCAGTGGGCATATCCGGGCTTCCGAGCGGCACTTACTGATGCCGAAGGGAGGGGTATAGCCCTTGTTTATATATTTTGTATACATCTTTGTGTGTACGCTTATTTGCGGCCGAATGATATGCGCTCTTACTTTTTGTTTTGCAGCCTTGACCATGTCTGATTATCTTGTCAAACCTGAACGCCGAAAGGGAGCGTCGATGGGCAAGGGAGACCCGTATCGTGCCGACGAGGCTCGCCCTTCAAATGTGACGGAGCCCGCCCCTCCCAATGCGGTTATTCCGGATAAGACAGCCGAAATGAAAGCAGTAGAAGTTGCTAGCGAGAAGGTGTTGGAAGCTAGGAGGAGGAAACAAGAAGCGTCCGCAGCTCGTTCGGGTTTGAAGCCGAAAGGACCAGGCGCCGGAGGAAGTAAAGGAACGGGTTTGGGTAAACGTTCTGCCGTAGAGGGTGCTTCATCTCGGTCTTCTAAAAAAGCGAAAACGAATGTGGACATCCCTACTGTTGATCTGGACTCTTCTGAACATATACCGGCTCCTAAGCCTCTTCGCTCAGTCCATCCGGATGGATCAGCGAAGCATCCTGATAGTGAGGAAGGTGCGAGTAGTCGGTTTGTAGCTGGTGATGATGGTAAGTTTGTTTATCTCTTTCTCCTTTTCATTATTATCATTTATTCTTGCTTATGCGCCCCGTCTGTCTTTTTTTTTGACAGAGAGTCCTTTGACTTCTTATGGACGTGGGAAAGACAAAAAACATATGGAAGGCATGGACGAGATGGGTGTGATGGGTGAAGACGAGTGTGCCACGGGCGAGATTTTTGTGCCTAAATGGTCGGTAAGGACAGATGCCCGCTTGAGTAGTTCTTCAGTATGCCGAGACTTGATGGTTCATCTCTCGACCCCTTGTGAAGAGAGCTTCTTGGAAAGTCTTAGTGACGATGACGCTGTCCGCCGTGCCTGGATGTTGTTGGGGAAGAACGCTGTAGCCCAATCGGACATTTTGATTCGGTTTGAAACTCTTCTTGAGGATCATCACCAACTTACCGTAACTCATGAGCAGTGTTCCGGACGAGATCCGGAAGGACTAGAAAAACTGAAGACTGAGCATGCCGGTTGTGGTGCTATTGTTCAGAGTTTGACTGATCGGGTTTCTGAGTTGGTTAAAGAGAAAGAGGAGCAGGCCAAGAAGGTTGCGTCTTTAGAGGTCGAGTTGGCCAAAACCAAGTCCTTAGAGGAGGAGTTGGCAAGAACCAAAAATTTGTTGGCCGATGAGGTAAAAGACAATAAAGAGCTTAGGAAAGAAAGGGAGGATCTAGCCGTTCGGATGGGTACCGCCGGGATGGAGCGTAGCAAAGTAATTAAGGAATTTCTGCCGGAGATGGTGCGTCGACTTCTCGGCAGTCACGAATACAAACAATCTTTGGCCCTCCCGTTCAACCTTTCGTCCATGTCTGGGTTTATAGATGGGGTTGCCGTTGACCGTACTCCGGCACAGGCGATCGAGATTCTGGAAGAGTTTGAGAATGTGGATTTGGACGCTGGGCAAAAATATAAGGCTTTGTTTGATCAACTCTTTGTGACTGAGTATCCATATGTCCGCAAGGTTAGCAATGCTTTCTATAGGTCTTTGGCCGAGATCATGGAACTTCACCCAGATCCTGCTCCTACCAACCCGTCAACAGCTGATGACTCCGTTGCCCCGAACATCTTATCCGAAGCGACTGGTGCTGGTGCTGGTGGTAGGGGTGGTGTGATCGAAGGGGGTGTGGTAGAGGAGAACGTTGCCGAAGAGAACGTTGTTGAAGAGAATATTGTTGCTGAAAATATCGTTGAAGAAAATATTGCCGAAGAAAATGTTGTTGAAGAAAATGTCGCTTCTTAGGTTGATTTGCTGTGGTGTCCGGACTGTCTCCATTTTGACTATGGACAAAGACTGTTCCGGATGCCTTGTGAAGCTTGTTTTTACTCTCTTTATTTGTTGAAAACAATGTTTATTGTTTGTTGTGCGCCGTGTGTGGCTGCCTTGAAATATTTGTAACCGCTGTGGAAATATTTTGCACCGAATTGCTGTGACTCCGCATGACCAGATGGTTATAACCCTGGTCCTTTTGGTAATGATAAATCATATGACTTTTGTTATGTTTATTTTGTCCTATGCATGCGTCTTGCGGATTGTGTTGTATGATTGCCTTGCTACTTGCCGTATTGTTTGCTGAATGTGTTTTGAATTTCCTTTCGCCGTTAGGAACAGTCTAAGTTTATAATTTTAGTATTGACTGCTGCCGTTAGGGGTGAATATACCTCGGCACACTCTTTTAGGTTTTTAGTGCCAACCGTGGCCGCTGGGCGGATACGCCTCGGCACACAATTTTTCATTGGGGATTAGTTATTGCCGTTAAGGGCGAATGCGCCTTGGCTAAATTTTGAGAAATAATCGTTGCCGTTAGGGGCGGGTATGCCTCGGCTAAATTTTAGAGATAACCATTGCCGTTAAGGGCGGATACGCCTCGGCTAAATTTTGGTTTTTAATAATTATTGCCGTTAGGGGCGGATACGCCTCGGCTAAATTTTAGAGATAACCATTGCCGTTAAGAGCGGATACGCCTCGGCTAAATTTTGGTTTTTAATAATTATTGCCGTTAGGGGCGGATACGCCTCGGCTACATTTTAGAGATAACCATTGCCGTTAAGAGCGGATACGCCTCGGCTAAATTTTGGTTTTTAATAATTATTGCCGTCAGGGGCGGATACGCCTCGGCTAAATTTTAGAGATAACCATTGCCGTTAAGAGCGGATACGCCTCGGCTAAATTTTGGTTTTTAATAATTATTGCCGTTAGGGGCGGATACGCCTCGGCTACATTTTAGAGATAACCATTGCCGTTAAGAGCGGATACGCCTCGGCTAAATTTTGGTTTTTAATAATTATTGCCGTTAGGGGCGGATACGCCTCGGCTCAACTTAGGCTGCGTGGGCCTAGCGGAGGTAGCTAATCCCCGCCGGAGCCAAGCGGATGCCTTGTCTTTGATTGTAAAAATATGTGGGAAAAATTTTTCCTCTCCAATCTGGAGGAAAATATATAACATTTCATAACTACTTTGTTCACAATGGCTTACAGCCTTACATATTTGTGCTTACAGAAAACATTTCCTTAGATTAATTGCGTGCCACATCCTGGGCACCTCTTTCTCATCCATGGTTTCCAGCTTGTATGAGCCGCATTGGTATGCTTCAGTTATCCGATATGGGCCTTCCCATTTCGGGCCCAGCTTGCCTTGATCTTCGACTCGACTTGCCTCGTTCTTCCGGTATACAAAGTCTCCCGGCCTGAAAGATACCGGACGGACTCTCTTGTTGTAGTATTGTTCCATCTTTTTCTTGTATCGTGCTTCCCGTATTGCTGCTTCTTCCCTTCTTTCTTGCAATAGGTCCAAATTTAGACGCATCTCCCTCTCGTTCAGTTCTTCAATCCGACGTGTGTCATCCTCGTCTATCCCTTCTCTAATGACCATCGTTCGGTGAGTTGGCATGCCGATCTCGGCCGGTATTACTGCTTCGCTACCGTATGTCAAGCTGAAAGGCGTTTCTCCATTACTTTGCTTTAGTGACGTTCGGCAAGCCCACAAGACATTTGGTAATTCGTCTACCCATCCCGCTTTGGTCCGACCTAGCCTTGTCTTAACGCCTTCCAGTAAGCTTTTGTTCGCTCTTTCTACGAGGCCATTCGCCTGCGGATGTGCCACGGCTGTGTTTATCTGCCGGATGTTTAACTTCTCGCACCATCGCTTGAAAGGGTTATCAACCAACTGTTTCCCATTGTCTGTCACGATCACACTCGGTAGGCCGAAACGACAAACTACATTATCCCACACGAACTTTATTACGTCCTTTCCCGTCACCCTCGCCAGCGGTTTGGCTTCTATCCACTTAGTAAAATAGTCAATAGCTACTATGATGAATTTTATCTTTCCGGCCGACTCCGGTAGTGGACCTAGGATGTCCATACCCCACTGATAGAACGGCCAAGGGGCCATGATTGGTGTGAGTGTAGTTTTTGGGAGTTTCGGAACTGGAGCATGTATTTGGCATGAGTCGCACTTCTGAATTTCATTACGAGCATCCCGATGCATAGTTGGCCAGTAGTATCCTTGCCGCATGGCCTTTGCCACCACTGACCTTGGTTTTGAATGCATGCCGCATGCCCCCATATGTATCTCCCGGATCACATAATTAGCTTGTAAGGGACCAACACATCGTAACATAGGAACCAAGTACCCCCTCTTGTAGAGCACTCCATCTTCCATGACATATTGGCTGATCTTCATTCTTAATGACCGGGCCTCATTTTGGTCTTCCGGCCATACTCCCTCTTCCAGGCATCGAATGATGGGCGTCATCCAATTCGGCTCCTCTTCCGCAACTATATCATTAACCTCCTTCCCTTCGGTAGATCTTTCCCTTAGCACTTCCACTAATACCTCTTTGGTTAGGTGGTCGAAAGCGACCGTAGCCAGCTTACTAAGCACATCCGCCTTCTGGTTCTGACCTCTCGGAATATTCCGAATGGAAAAATATTGGAATTTAGCAATGCATTCCTTTGCTTTGGCTAGATATCGGATCATGCTTTCGTTGCTCGCCACGTAGTCCCCATTTATTTGATTTGACACCAGCTTAGAATCCACTCGTACTTCGATGCATTGCACATGCATCTTTTCGGCCATACGGAGTCCCGCTAGAAGGGCCTCGTATTCTGCTTCGTTGTTAGTGCTGTCAAAATCTAAACGAAGGGCATAGGTATATTCCACACCGTCCGGGCTCACTAACACTAGCCCTGCTCCGGAACCTTTGCTGTTCGATGCCCCATCGGTAAACAGCAGCCATTTACCAGCTTTGTCCTTCTCAACTTTTATGACCGGTGGGTTGAAGTATTGTTCTGAACTCTCCCCAATGGGAGTTTCCGATAGGAAATCCGCTAGAACCTGGCCTTTGATTGCACTCCGGGGTTCGTAGGTAATGTCGTATGCACCCAGCTCTACGGAATACTTGATCAACCTCCCGGAAGCCTCGGCCTTGTTAAGTATCTGTCTGACCGGCTGATCGGTAATGACCTTTATCGGGTGTGCCTCAAAGTACCTTCGCAACCTTCTTGACATGTGCAATAGTGACAATGCTAATTTTTCCATCGGGGCATAGTTTTTCTCAGCTTCATTGAGCGTCCTGCTCACATAGTGCACCGGATGTTGCTTTCCTTTTCTTTCCGTCAAGAGGACTGCACTCACGGCCTCTTGAGCAGCCGCAAGATACACGTACAGCGTTTCCTTGGGCATGGGCGTGATCAAAGATGGGAGATCGGCTATCAACTTCTTCATTTCTTGGAATGCGCTTTCCGCGTCCTCCGTCCATCGGTACTGTTCTTTATTTTCCTTGGTTATATTCTTCAGAGTTTCGAAGAATGGCAACGACCTTTCGGCCGACCGAGCCAAGAACCGGCTCAGGGCCGCCAGCTTGCCACTAAAGCTCTGCATCTCCTTCAAGGTCCGGGGTGATTGCATGTCCATTAGGACTTTTGTCTTTTTTGGGTTGGCTCTGATTCCCTCGGACGTTACCATATACCCCAGAAATTTCCCTTCTTCCATCCCAAATGAGCATTTCTTGGGATTCAACTTCATGTTAATCTTTCTTAGGTTGTCAAACGTTTCGGCAATATCAGCTAACATCTCGTTTTCTTCTTTGCTTTTGATGACCATGTCATCCACGTAAGCCTCCAAGTTCCGTCCTATCTGCGACCGGAAAGCGGTGTCCACCATCCGTTGATATGTCGCTCCGGCATTCTTCAATCCGAAGGGCATTTTGGTGTAGCAGTATGTCCCTTGGTCTGTGTAGAAAGCTGTCTTTTCCTCATCCTCCTTTGACATCTGGACCTGATGGTACCCCTTGTATGCATCTAGGAAGCATTTGTACTTGAATCCCATAACTGACTCTATCTTTAGGCTGATTTCTGGTAGAGGGTAGTAATCCTTCGGACATGCTGAATTGATGTTCTTGAAGTCAATGCACATGCGCCAGCTTCCGTCGCATTTCTTGACAAGGACAGGGTTAGAGATCCACGTTGGATATTTTACCGGACGGACAATACCTGCCTTAACCCATTCTTCCACCTCCTTCGTCACGGCCAAACTCCGATCGGGTGCTAGCACCCTTCGTTTTTGACATACTGGTTCCACCGATGGATTAGCATTCAACGTATGCTCGACGATACGTCTCGGTATTCCAGTCATATCCGCCGGAGTCCAGGCGAAAACATCCATATTCTTCTTGAGAAGTGCTTTAAGCTTCCTTTTGCACTCTGGTGATAGACTTCCTCCGATGGTCACAAGCTGTTCTGGATAAGCTGGATTTACCATGACTTCTTCCGGGTCATTCCCTTCCGTCTCCTTTTCCACCGGTCCTTCATTATGCTCATGAGTTCTTTGAGACTCTTCTAACCTTCGGCACTCTGAAATAACTACCTGTCGGGCTCTCAAAGTAGCTATTCCTCTGGGAGTTGGGAATTTCATCATGGCATGTATGGTTGATGGGATCGCTCTTAGCATTTTTAGTCCTGTCCTCCCGAGAATAACGTTATATGGCGATGGGGCTCGTATGACAGTGAAGTTCATGGTCATTCTCCTGTATAGTCCTCCTTCTCCGAATGACACGTCTAATTCTATTTTTCCCAATGGCTTGGTGACTTGGCCAGCGAACCCCAGCAGGTCCGTTTGAGTTTGTTTTAATTTGGCTTTTATCTCGGGACTTAGATTGTCGAAGCAGTGTTCAAACATAACTTCTACAGACGCTCCTTCGTCCACAAACACTCTTCTCACCAGGTACCCTTCCATCATAGCCTCTACAATAAGTGGTTCGTCAGATGCATCATCGGGGGGTATGGGAGGGAAGGTGATAGGGACATTCATCCACCCTTCCCCATGTTCCCTCGACTTCCGCTTCTTCTGCTGTGTTCTTGTACTGGTCATGTTGATTATTTGTCCGGAAGTGACGGTAGGGATTTCGATGCCCCCTCCTCCCGCTTGACTGACGGAAGGAGCTTCCACACTTCTTCCCTCCGGATCCTCCGGACGTTTGGAATCCGACATTCTATAGCCTTGGTAGATTGAATGTCGGTCCCACGGATGGCGCCAATGTTTAAGTATTTTTCTGCGGATCAGATAATGCTCCGGAAATGTCCTTCGGCCTTGAGATCGTCAAGTCCTTCGGACAACTGCTAAGAAAATAGACGCGTTAGTCTCGCCCCGGGTGTGACCCCAGGACCCGACTCCGGCGTGAGAGTAAGTACCGAAAGGTGGGTAATAAATATATTAGTAAGATAATTACTGTGTGTAAAAGTGAAGTTACCATTACTGTGGAGGTTGCTCCTTTATATAGGAGACCTGTTTTTGTCCCCATCGGATGAGTCCAAATCTGATGGTGACACTTTTGGGCGGCAACTGGGACTTTGCCCTGTTTGGGTCTTTCCTCTGACCTGCCATGGTTCCTGCACTTCTGTCACATACTACTAATGTTAAGGTTGACTTTCTGATCTGTGGTTAGCCGTTGAGCCGAAAGGCCTCATGGTCCGTTCGGCGCTGGGCTTCGTCCGGGTCACATCGTTCGGACGTATGTGACCGGGGCTTGTCCTGACTTAGCTATACACTAGACCGGACAACCTGCTAGGTCCGCCCGGTTTAGTCCCTTCGGCCATGTACGCCGGAAATATATATTCTGTCTTGTTTTATTTCTGGAGTCATTCGTTGTCCGAACGATCGCGGTCGTTCGGTTAGGTCCAGTCGGCCATATACGCCGACATTAGGTATTGTCAATTTATTGATAGAAGGTTTCGTTGTTAAACATTGATTGTATTATGTACCTAAAACAAAATTATTTGATTACGGGTCATAACCAATGGGGTATTGGTTCAGTGGGTGGGGCTTTTATTCTTGAGTTAATAAACTTGGGTTCGAATCTCATCCGTTGCACTTTGCTCCCAGATAGGTACCCACCTCCGCAAAATTTATGTACTCACTGGAGAGATTTTGTGGATAAGAGCTCAAAAGTACGAGAGTCTCGGCTCACTCCAGTTTGTGCCCCACTAGGCTAGGAGAATTGCCCGGAGCTATTCCTTGTGGGTGGACAATGACTGGTGTAAAAAAATACCTGATGTCAGGGTGTCCCACCGGTCTACACCTTTATTTGTGGATTACGGGTCATAAAATGCAGAAACCAGCTAGTTATGACACGGTGCAACCTAAAACTAATGTATTTTTTTGCACGAGGTTGATCTTAAGATAAAGAATTAACCTTGAGATTTGTTGTTATCCCTTTTGTTTAAGGAGTAGGTACTTATGTCATAAAAACTAAGTTAATTTAAAATCACAAAACGGTCCAGAATCAGATAAAGTTATTTGGCTTTCGATCTTAATCATGGAGAAATAAATATTGGATAAAAACTAGAATAATTTCAAAAGTATAAAAAATAGTATTTTACTTATATTCTAATGAACACACGAACAATATTTTTTTGTGGCTATATATTTACACGAGGCAGCGACAGTTTGACATCACCAATTCTAGAAGGCAAAACCAGATGGCTACCCTTAAATTGTATGTGTCTGTTTTGGGTTTTTACTCGTTTTTCTTGAACCATATATATTATATAACTTTTGTACCATTAAATATTTGGTCTGTAAAAACATTATTTTTATGAGAGATTGACACGATTTGATTTAGGACGTGATATAAAATGATAATATGTAACAATATAGAATTTAAGACCTTTTCTTTTATGAAACAAAAACATAATCAGATACCGTATATAGACAACTCATTTTGACTATATTTATCATTCAATAAACCCTCTCAAACCATGCTTTATGACAAATGTATGATACGAGGTTTTAAGGCCCGCGGTCTGCGGTGGGATGTTTGTATACAAAATTATTGTTTCTCTTACGTTATCGTCATATCTCATTTAAGTCAGTGATGAGACGAAAAGTGTACCGCTTTTAGGGGGTAATTTAAGCCCTAATTCGTGATTATTTGATCAAATATTGCCCTAAATCGTTCCTTTTGTCATTTTAGGTACTTTGGAGAAGAAATCTGGAAAAGGAAGCATTTTGGACGTTTTTGGAGCGAAAAGTGAAGAAAACGGCAAAGTCTCCAAAATCAAGCTGGAAATAGAGCTTGACGGCGTCACGCTTTGTAGGTGACGGCGTCACGTAATGGCAAAAGGATGAATATGAATTTACACGTGACGCGCCAGAAGGTTTTGTGGAATTAAAGGGTGACGGCGTCACGTGTTAATGGATGTAGGCCGTCAAGTGTTAAGTTAAAGAGAGACGGGCCAGAGGATTTTTGAAGGTGACGGCGTCAGGATCATAGACCTGATGACGTCAGATGATATAGAGTGACGGCGTCAAAGTATTCTTACACGAGAAGGAACCTTAGTGAAACCGCCACAAGTTAATCAAGACAATCACAACTCGCGCGCGGAGTAGCTGTTACTGTTTTGGCCATAAAATCCTCATACGAACTCGGATTTAGGTGATTCAAAAGGCCACGGATTCGGGACGAAGAAATCTACAATTTGGTGAAAAAGGGGATTTGACGCCGTCAAGTGTATGGGCAAACGCCGTCAGATCGGGCCGACAGAAAGTTACCTATAAATATAACCTTATAACTTCATTATTTGTAAGCCCTAAACCCTAAGTTCGATTCTAGGGTTTAGGTAGGTGTTTTTCCAGCAACTTAGAGGGTTTCAATCACTTTATAACCATCAAATATTGGTTTGTTGATTCTAACTTAATTATGTCTTTCATTATTATGGTTGTTTGCCCTTCATTGATCATGCTTTGCTAATTCACCTTGTGTCTACTTATGATTGTGTGAAACTTGTATATAATTAATTAGATCTTATTGATTCCTTGTTGATGTATGTGTCTATCGTCATCAATAAAGGTGTGACACTTCAATAGATCTTATTGGTTTAGCTTATAATTCTTGTTTCCTATTGTCTCTTGTTTGATTGGGTGTTATCGATGTTAGGCTTAAGAAAACTGGCTAACCTCCTATACGGTAACTTGCTTGAACGTCTTAAGAAGCATGAACCAAGGTGTACTAAGGTTAATTGGTTGTATTTAATGCATAAGCGAATTCTAGTGATCCCATGTTAGGAGCTTCTTAGCCGGCTCGACATAGGAGTGAAGTAGGAGCTTATAAAGTTGGGGAAGATCGTACACACCCCCACGATTGGTATTAAGGAATACAACCCGTCAATTAAAACAAGGTGTGACAATTCAATAGGTAGAATTGGATAGCTAGCAAGGAGTAACATATCATAGGTAGACATGTTTCACTTCCCTTGTAGAACCCTAGTTTTCTTTTCTTGCATATTAGTTTAGTTAGTAGCTTTTGGGTTAGTTGATTAGCAACTAATTCCGCCCCTTCTTCCAAAACACGAGATTTTTACTTGCTTTCCATAAAATATAAAAATACAAAAAGAATCATCCATCACCTCTAGACCTAGTTAGAATAATTTCAATCCTAACGAACACTATTCTTTGAGTTGAACGATCAATCCCCCGGTACTTGTCACTTTACTATACTACAACGGTCAGGTACACTGCCTGGTGGGGATTGCAAGCCTCTTGAGATCCCTTGAGAGGTAAAACCTACTGCGAGGGCGCAATCCCACGCATCAAGTTTTTGGCGCCGCAGCCCGGGGAGTAGTTATTGCTTAGGTTGAAATTTTATTTTTATTAGGTCTACTCACAAGATTCCTATCAAGTGAGATTTTTTCTTTTTATTTTGTAGCTTTCTCGTAGTCTATCTTTTCTTTGTGATTTTGTTTGTAATTTTCTTCAAATGGACTTTTCACTTAGACTTTTAAGATTGCAAGATATGGTTGAGTGGCTAGAACACCAAGAAGTTCAAAATACCTCATTTAGAGACACCTATGAATCATATGAGCCTTCACCTAGGATAGATTCTTATGAACAACCTCCATGTTTAAGATCTCGTTTTAGTGAGGCCAATAGGAAATGTGACCTAGTTTGCCAAGGAATTATGGAGAGAACCGTTGCAACAAACCATAAGTTGGATGAAGCACTAGGTTTGCTGTTATCACTACCTAAGAAAATAATTGAGGAGGATTTAGCCGAGCATGATCACATTGATCAAAAAGACCTAGGTTTTATGACCAATGACTTTGAATCTCAAGGAATACATGATGAATCCTTTAGGCAAATTGAACATAAGATTATTGAGGAAGATACTTATGATTTGGACATTGAAGTTGAGATGCCTAGAGAAGCACGTGAGATACTTAGGAGAATGCTTAGGATAGATTCTACCAAAACACATGATGAGGATATAGGTGATCTTGACACGTGGAATGATGAGGTCAATAACATAAGCCCACAAAATACTCAACCATCATTTGAGGCACACACACCGCCCGTGACTTACCCGGAAGATGTGGAAGAAACTTTAGGAATTCCGATGGAGGTAGAACCTTTGGAACAAGCACCACTAGAGGATATAGGTTTGAATACTTGTAATGATAACCTTACCCTCAGTTCTAGGGAATTTCCTAGTGTTGATGAGCCGGAACCTCAATCTTTACACACCTTTCCATCCTTAGATATATTTCTAGGAGACAAAAGAGGAACCGACCCACCCATCAACCAATATTATCCGGGTAGTTTTAGGATGAAGGAAGCCATTCACTCACCCCCTTCACCTCACGTGGCATATTTCCACCCTAAGGGTGTGTATCGCTACTTTCACCCGCACTTAATCCTAAGTGTAGGGAAAACCTCCCCTATTTCCGTTAAATAAGGGTAGAGTCAGGCTCGTGACTCGAACAAAAACAAGCGCTTATTGGGAGGCAACCCAAGCTTTATTTATTTGTTTGTTTGTTTGTTTATTTGATTTTATTTGTTTCCGTATGCATGTTTTATTTTTATTGTTTGTGGATCATGATTCAAAATAAATTGTGAAAATGCTTTATTTTGTTTTTAACTTCGTCTTAATTACATATAAAGGTATTTTGCAAAAGCTAAGTGTAAGGGGAGACCCAAATTTGTTTATAAGAACGAAATTGAGCATGAACCACAATAATATTAAATGAACATGTATATTAGTAATTGTTTGAGTCAAATGCTTGTATCGAGTCATAATGATGTTTTGCAGGATTTTCCAGGAAGTAAGGCATAAGTTTTTCCAGAAATTTTCCGGAAACTTAACATGAGATTTTTGCAGGAACATTCTGACGGCGTCAGGAGTTATAACCTGACGAACTCCTGACGGCGTCAGGTACATAAATTCTGAAAAATTTTGCGAGTTTTGTTTATACCGGAGTCGTAAAAGTTTTTTGTTAAATCTTTAGTTTTATAAACTCCAGGAAATCTGCAAATATTCATTCTACAAGCATTATATCTTTAATCGTTTTGTTTTTATTTCTAAGTCTGGAATTACATCTAGTTGTGGTTTTTCTTTGTTCTGTTTGATGCGTTGGTTTTTTGTGTTTGTTGATTACAGGTTATATTGGACAAGAAGATGATTATATTTCTGGAGTGAAGCTTTTCTATGCTTGTTTTCTTGGAGGAAGATTTAACCATGTTATCACATCATACATACCGAGCGAATCAGGGGAGTATTAGTTTCTTTCATTTTCATTTATTTTTACTTTTACATCTTTTACTTAGAACATTGGGGACAATGTTCGGTTTAAGTGTAGGGAGGGTAAATTAGGATGCCTTAGAAACTACAACTTCGCTTGATTTTTGTTTTGTTTAATAGTGAATGTGTAATAAAGCCAAGAGAAATATTGGTTAGGGCAATTTTAGCACCAAATTTAAAATTTTTTACAACATATAGGAGTGAAACTTTGATTTTAATAAGCGTCTCATGGATAGGGAATTGTATGACTAGCACAAAAACCATACCACTCAAAAATTTCCACCCCAAATATGTGAGGTTCGCCTTTAGATCTTTAGGAAAAAGCATTCATTGTTGGTGCTTATGAGTGTACCGGTAGTTTATAGATTCTAGAACTTGCGTTTGTGATGCATACCGAGACCGCTAGTGAGACTACATTCGTGTAGTTAGGATTGACTACATGATAAGAGGCATTAGGATTAACCCATTGTTTTTCACCTGTGTTTTTGTTATAATTACTTTGGCTACATTGGTCAAGTAATTCTCCCACACCCTTTGCGTTGTACCCATTTTTGGTACACGATACCCCTAGTACACCCCTCAGAGCCTATCTTTTCGTTTCGACCTTTAAGCATTTTACTTAAAGGAAGAATTTGTTTACACCCCACTTAAATGTACACCCAAATCGCCTTAGCCTACCTTGTGTGCACTCATCTTTAGTGCATTATTGTGACAACATTTGTTTAAACCCTTAGTTAATTATCTAATTGATTACATGGTTGCTAAGTCAAGTCATATCCTTGTACATATTGTTTTGGGACGATTGGGACTTATGGGTAAAGTACTAGTGTAATGGAGTAATGGGGAAGAACATCATTTATTGCCCCCATATGTACGTTAATATTTTAAAGTACTCCAAATGTTTCGATTATCTTGATTCGAGTCATTAGAATAATTTTATGTAAAGTATGTAAAAGTTCAAATGTAGGGATGGTACAAAGAATCCCTAGTGATGTATTGTTTTGGATGGTAGGGCAAGAGTGTGTGCAAAAAAAAAAAAAAAAAAAAAAAAAAAAAAAAAAAAAAAAAAAGAGAAAAAGAAAAAGTGAAGAAAAAGCATACGGACTACCATCCGCCTCTATCTTTTATTTATGTTTTGTTTTGTTCTATGTTTATTAGTTCGTGATTAGTTTAAGTTGAGTCGAGTCTTGGCTTAGCAACGCCTCATTCTACATGTAATTGACCAAGATGATTGACTTGCCACCTGTAAAAATATCCTTATCCAACAAACCGTGTTTTCCTTATCCCTACACCTAACGTTACAACCCTTAAAAGACCTCTTTGATAGTTTATCCTAGGTGCTTACGCCAATGTGGTGGAGGTTTTGATCCTTTCCCAAGCCTATGGTAATCTATTTGCTATGACAGGTAATGAGTGATATTTCTCCATTTTCATATATAAATTTACAACACCCGAGAGATGAGAGTATCCAAACACTTAATGTGAGGTGCTAGTGTATAATTTTCGTGCTTGTTTTGACTAAGGTGGAACGATCATTTGTTGTAATTACTTTTATATTAATGTTAAATGACCCCTAACTTGTATTTTGATTGGTGGAAAAGCTCATTTGCTTGAGGACAAGCAAATCCCAAGTGTAGGGATATTTGATGAGACGAAAAGTGTACCGCTTTTAGGGGTAATTTAAGCCCTAATTCGTGATTATTTGATCAAATATTGCCCTAAATCGTTCCTTTTGTCATTTTAGGTACTTTGGAGAAGAAATCTGGAAAAGGAAGCATTTTTGGACGTTTTTGGAGCGAAAAGTGAAGAAAACGGCAAAGTCTCCAAAATCAAGCTGGAAACAGAGCTTGACGGCGTCACGCTTTGTAGGTGACGGCGTCACGTACTGGCAAAAGGATGAATATGAATTTACACGTGACGCGCCAGAAGGTTTTGTGGAATTAAAGGGTGACGGCGTCACGTGTTAATGGATGTAGGCCGTCAAGTGTTAAGTTAAAGAGAGACGGGCCAGAGGATTTTTGAAGGTGACGGCGTCAGGATCATAGACCTGACGACGTCAGATGATATAGAGTGACGGCGTCAAAGTATTCTTACACGAGAAGGAACCTTAGTGAAACCGCCACAAGTTAATCAAGACAATCACAACTCGCGCGCGGAGTAGCTGTTATTGTTTTGGCCATAAAATCCTCATACGAACTCGGATTTAGGTGATTCAAAAGGCCACGGATTCGGAACGAAGAAATCTACAATTTGGTGAAAAAGGGGATCTGACGCCGTCAAGTGTATGGGCAAACGCCGTCAGATCGGGCCGACAGAAAGTTACTTATAAATATAACCTTATAACTTCATTATTTGTAAGCCCTAAACCCTAAGTCCGATTCTAGGGTTTAGGTAGGTGTTTTTCCAGCAACTTAGAGGGTTTCAATCACTTTATAACCATCAAATATTGGTTTGTTGATTCTAACTTAATTATGTCTTTCATTATTATGGTTGTTTGCCCTTCATTGATCATGCTTTGCTAATTCACCTTGTGTCTACTTATGATTGTGTGAAACTTGTATATAATTAATTAGATCTTATTGATTCCTTGTTGATGTATGTGTCTATCGTCATCAATAAAGGTGTGACACTTCAATAGATCTTATTGGTTTAGCTTATAATTCTTGTTTCCTATTGTCTCTTGTTTGATTGGGTGTTATCGATGTTAGGCTTAAGAAAACTGGCTAACCTCCTATACGGTAACTTGCTTGAATGTCTTAAGAAACATGAACCAAGGTGTACTAAGGTTAATTGGTTGTATTTAATGCATAAGCGAATTCTAGTGATCCCATGTTAGGAGCTTCTTAGCCGGCTCGACATAGGAGTGAAGTAGGAGCTTATAAAGTTGGGGAAGATCATACACACCCCCACGATTGGTATTAAGGAATACAACCCGTCAATTAAAACAAGGTGTGACAATTCAATAGGTAGAATTGGATAGCTAGCAAGGAGTAACATATCATAGGTAGACATGCTTCACTTCCCTTGTAGAACCCTAGTTTACTTTTCTTGCATATTAGTTTAGTTAGTAGCTTTTGGGTTAGTTGATTAGCAACTAATTCCGCCCCTTCTTCCAAAACACGAGATTTTTACTTGCTTTCCATAAAATATAAAAATACAAAAAGAATCATCCATCACCTCTAGACCTAGTTAGAATAATTTCAATCCTAACGAACACTATTCTTTGAGTTGAACGATCAATCCCCCGGTACTTGCCACTTTACTATACTACAACGGTCAGGTACACTGCCTGGTGGGGATTGCAAGCCTCTTGAGATCCCTTGAGAGGTAAAACCTACTGCGAGGGCGCAATCCCACGCATCAGTCAGTTTTAGGTTTTTGTTGGGACAACATTAGTTAGATCTCCTTATGTTTTAATGATGACAAATAAACATTCGAAACACATAAAATCACAAACGTTAGCTAAATTTCTCCCGACCCATAACTGGGCCTGGCGCGCTGCCGGCGCTCCGACGCGCCAGCCTTCTGTTAAGGTCGGGACGAAATTTGAAAGTCGGCTTTCCCCTTACCCGACAAATGTGGATCTTTCAATACATGTATGAATATGTTATTTGCTTCATTGGGAACACTCGAAACGAGTTTTAGAATTAGAGGGATCCAAATTTACAACCTCCCATTTTTGGCAAAACGTCAACTCAAGTATTTTGATAAACGCCTCTAGCCAAGGCTTTTCTAAACCTTGAGAACTTATATATTTCACGTGACATCAAGTGAAAGTATTTATATGGCCATAATCCGTGTTTACGTCTTCTCTAATCACGTAACGGGTTTACTCCCTTATTGGTCAAACTAAGTCAAAGGTCCCTTTGCGTAAACGCATCCTTTCCCGTTATGGGATATGCTTTACAATGATGCAAAGCACTTAGCTTGTTTGCATCAAGATGATTATTGATTACGTCGAGTCGTGAAAATTCACGTATTATGAGATTATGAATACTCGACGTTGAGTTACTTGAGATTATAAGTAACCTTTGATTTTCTCAACCCATAATCATCTTTGTCAATTCTTTTCTTCCTTAATGACAAAATGATTAAACCTTAATTACTCTTTTGATTAATCTCCTCACCAAACTAATCCTCCAACCATTTCAAATTCCTCCCAAATATTATCCCCAACATTCTCTTAATATTCCTTGTACTTGCTTGGACTTCTTTTCCCCTACATTCCCAAACCAAATCTTCCAAACATTCCCCTCTCTACATTCCAATCTAACCATTAAGATTTCACCACCTCATCATCCTCTTCATCCAACCATTCATTTCAATACATAAATAAACCTTCACCACAAACCACCTTAATTCTCAGCTCCTACATTCAAAATTCAAATTTTGAATCCAAGCCAAATGCTCCCCATCAGCTCAACATCCCATCCTTATCCAACTCACTCTTACACACATACAACTCACTCCCTCACATACAACCTCCCTCACTCTCTACCTCTCCTAAATTTAAATATGAATTCTCACCTTAGGCTCCCCATCACATGCATATCACATCCAATCCAACTCACACCCTCATTTCATCACATCGGGAATTCTCTTTCACTCTCCAACATTTAAATTCAAATTTGAATTTCAAACCAAGGCTCCTCCCCATCACATCAAGCCAACTCACCCAAACTCATCTCAACCCTTCATCTCCCCTTTGCCTCCAAGCAAAGCATATTCCCTTGGATATTCTTCCTAACTCAACCATGCTTTCTCTTCTTACCCAACCATGGTTTGTTCTAACCCAACCTCACTCTCTCACTTCCCTCTCACACATTTGAATTTCAAATTCAAATCTTCCCTCTCTAACATACACACTTCCTTTCCAAGCAAAGGAATATCCGATGGCATATTCTTTCTCTCTTATCTATGCCATGTGAGGAGTACTCAAACTACCCCTATCCAATTATCCCTTCTACATACCCTTATCTCTTTGATAATTGGTTTCACTAAAACACTTCACAAAACATTTTTACAAAATGGCTATTTGAGTTGGTAGACCTTGAGGATGAATAATGTAAAGGTCTAAATGTGTGAAGTGCAATTGGGGGTTTAGCAAGGTTGGGTGTTTAAAAGAGCAAAACCCAAAAGAGAAAAGACCAGACATCCTGGCGCTCTGACACGCCAGCAGCACGCTAGACTTTGTAGTCTTTTTCTCATTTTGGGTTTTGACCTATAAATACCCCTCCTTGGCCGTTGTATCCCTCACCTCTTGCCATTATTCTTTCTCTCTTATTTCTCTTCTCTCAATCCTCTAATTCTATCTTGTGTTCCTAATCTTTTACATAACATCATTTGAAAGAATACATATCCTTGCAAGGGAAGAATCACAAGAACCTAATCTACTCTTGTGATTGTGTCGAGGGTTTTCTTCTCTATACCCTTTCTATTACAATCGAGTCTCTAGGTTAGGTTAGGGCTTGATTAAACAATCAAACATTTATTAATTTGATTTGGTTGTAAGGGGAGTCTTGTGTCAAGGTGACCAAGCCTAGATCATTGGGGATCTAGTTGGGGTTTGATACTTCCGGTGGGAAGTCTTTGTAGTCTTTGTGGTCAAGTCGAATCACGAGTCCTTGAGGGTGGTTTCCGAGGGCGGAATACCGTTGGGGAGTAACTCTTCTTAGTGAGCGCCGATCTTAGTGCATATCGGTGGAGCGAAGTTGTAACAGTTTGTAGTCCACCGAAAGGATTATACTTAGTGAATAGTATAGTGTCGTGGATTCGCAACTGGACATACGGATGGTATTAACCCCCCCCCCATCCTGAACCAGTATATATCGTGGTGTCACTTACTTGCTTTATATACTTTGTATTGTGATTGTGTTAGTGGTTGTTGTTGTATAGATCACTTGGTGCTCTTTGAGGCTTAAATTTTTTAAACACTCAAAAAGCCGAAGAGACCGTATTCACCCCCTACGGTTCTACAATTGGTATCAGAGCGGTATACTCAAGTTTTTGAGCGTTAAAACCTTCCCGAGAAGTCGTTTTAAGTCAAAAACTTATTTTTCAAATATTTAAAATAGCTAACGAAATTTTTGGAAAAGTTAAGTATAGATCCATGGCTCAAGAGAACTATGTTGAGGGGTGCTATATGCAAAGACCTCCTTTGCTAGAATCCGATGGGTTTTGCTTTTGGAAAACCTGGTTTGAGACCTATGTTAGGTCTAAAGATATTGACTTTTGGGAGATTATCCAAAATGACAACTTTGTTTTCATGATGCAAAATCCCGAAAAAAGTTGATGGTTGAAAAGCCATATTTGGAATTAAAAGATGATGAGAAGAAGAAGATTGGCAAGAATGATGAAGCCAAGATGACAATCTACAATGCCCTACCTCGAAGGTAGTTCGAGAGGGTTTACACGTGCAAGACCTCCAAGGAGATTTGGCATACTCTCATCATTACCCATCAAGGGAACTCACAAGTCAAAGATTGCAAGATCGACTTACTTATCCAACAATATGAGAAGTTCTCGATCTCGGATGAAGAAACCATTGATAATGGTTATACTAGATTCAATGCTATCATCACAAGCCTTACGGCCCTAGATCCAAGTTATAGCAACAAGAATCATGTAAGGAAGTTCCTTCGGGCTCTTCCGGTGAAGTGGCGGCTGAAGGTGACGGCTATTGAAGAAGCCAAGAACTTGGCGGAACTTCCTCTTGACAAACTTATTGGCAACCTCAAGGTGTACGAAATGATTCTTGAAAATGAAAAGGTCGCCTCCGAGGACAAGAAGGAGAAGGTGAAGTCTTTGGCCCTCAAAGCTAAATTCACTATGAATCAAACTAGTGACGATAGCGACAGTAAAAAAGGAAGTGGTGATGAAAGTGATGAAGACGATGAAGAATTCAATCTAATGGCTAAGAACTTTAGAAAGTTCTTTAGAAGAGGTGGTAATTTTAGGCGTCAAAACCGGTATGGTAACCGAGGTAATGATGGAAGGAACAAGTTTGGAAGAAGCCGAGGTTTCGACAACAAGGTTGGTGAAAGCTGTAAGCGTGAACGCGGGTGCTATAATTGTGGTGACAAAAGTCACTTCATAAGTGACGGTACGAAGCCCAAAGAGAACAAAGCATTCTTCGGTGGAGCTTGGAGTGATAGTGAAGATGAAGATCAACCAAATAAGGATGCTACTTGTCTCATGGCACTAGAAAAACTAGAGGTACCTCAAAACCCCTCTACTTCTAATAATAATTTAAATGTTAGTAAATTGCGAAAGAAGAATGAGGAACTAGTTAAATTTAATGAGGACTTTATGAAAACCTTTGAAAATATTGTTAAGGAAAAACGCTCTCTTGAATAAGAGCGTGCTAAAATCAATGAAAAGGTTTATGAACTCGAAAGAGAAGTAAAGATACTAAATCATCGCATGGAGGTGGTTGAACCATGTAAAAGATGTGAGGCACTCACACTTGAGGTTAACTCTTTGAATGATAAAGTATCTAAACTTCCAAAGGAGTCTCTAAGCTTTACAAAATATAAAAAGAGTAGTAATGATTTGGACGATATGTTGAGTCGTCAAAAAGTGTCCCAAGATAAGGAAGGTCTTGGATTTTTAAAACATGGGAAAACCACTTCCGAGAGTCTAACCAGACCAATAGTATTTGTAAAAGCAAGTCAAAACAAAACTCTAAAAAGTTTCGAGCCTGACGCGCTGGGTGACGCGCCGACGCGCCAGGTCTCTGAGGAACAATGAAGTTCGTCAAAAACTGTTGTTAAACCAATCATTCCTCAAACTCCTTTTGCAAATACTCGAGGTAATCAAGTACCCATTACAAGGAGAGAAAACCCAAAAAAAATTTATAACCCAGGTTCTTGTTGGGAACACGTTTTGTATTAATTCAAGTACTGGTCATTTAGATGTAAAAGGGTGCTTGTTTAAAGGGCTTTATGTTTGTAACAAACCACACAGCTCCATTAGAAGCCTATGGGCCGTGTGGTATAGTGATTAGATTCTAGAAGGTGTTAAGCAAGTGTTGCCCTAAATACTTTCCTATAAATACCAAGGCATGTACACATTTACTTGTTGGTTTTTATTCATATTGTACGGAACCCTTGCTTTTATATCGAGTGAATAAAGATCAATCATTCTATTCATCTATTTCTCTCATTCTCTTATCTAGTTATTGTTATACATTACGCTATTACTTGTGTTATATCAAATCTAGGACCTAACAAGTGGTATCATTTGCTAGAAGATAATTGTTTTGTGTGTTTAGAGTAGATTCGTAGCTTATTTTATAGAATACGTTAGGTTTTGTGCTTAATTCGAGACAAAAATCTCATTTCTCTCACTTTTTCTTCACACTTATAAAGTGTTAAGATCCTTATAGTGATTAGAAATTAGATTTGAAGTCAAAAGTTTAGATCTTGTTCAAAATTCATTAGTTTTACAAACGATTTCATTAGTTGCGTTTTGTCGGAATTCACCAAATTGTGTTTAAAACGTTAAAGCTTGTAACTTTCTTATTATTTAAGTGTTTTTAAACATTTTGAACCAAAGAAAGTCAGTTAAAACATCGTTTTTGTGTCGTAAAAACTAAAAAGTGAATTGTTTGATCTGGCATTCTATCGGAATTGGTGAAAAAGGGTTTATCGGAATTCGTTTTGAAGGTTTGTCGGAATTGCTCATTAGGGTTTATCGAAATTGCTCAGAAAGGGTTTATCAGATTTGCAGACTTAAGGGTTTATCGGAATTGGTGCTCAGTAGATTCCTTGCTTGTATAAGCTTGTGAATATACTTCGACTTTGAGGCAAATCTCCTATCTTGTATAAGGTAGTGAGAAGATTATCGGAATTGCAATTTAGATAAGTTATCGAAATTGCCAAGTTCTATCGCAATTCAGATAAGCTATCAGAATTTTAAATTTTTGTCGCAATTGCAAAATCCATCGCAATTCCCAGATTTATCGAAATTGACTAGTGCATCGGAATTCAGCCAGTTTATCGGAATTGGATAAATCCATCAGAATTGTAAACTTTCATCGAAATTCAGATAATTCATCGCAATTCAATGACCTCATCAGAATTCAGTGACCTCATCGCAATTCGCAACTGTGAACAGTGTTTCATCGGAATTGATTGTGAACAGTGATTTGTCGGAATAGAACAAGAAAAACATCTAAATTCACACTTAACCAAAACCAAACTTTATAACTCATGACACACATCTCAATTGTCTACAAGATCCAAAAGAACACAAGAATGTCTTAACCACCGAACTACAACTATTTCTACAATCAACAACAGCAGTAGCATCAGCAACAACAATATCCTCAACAACCACAATATCCTTAACAATAACTCTTTATGGAACAACATCAGTTTTTCCCTCAACAACAAGTCCCTCAACAACAACCATATCAACAACAACCATATCAACAACAACCAATGCAGTCTTACCCACTTCCAACAAAACAACCTCACTGGTTTGATCAGATGTGTGAAGCAATTAGTAGTCAACAATCAAGACATGAGGCTGGATCCTTAGACACACCTCCTATGCTCACTCCGGGTAACTACGTGCAATGGGCAAGTCGATTTTTACGGTTCATTGAACTCAAGAAACCGCATGGAAAATACTTGAAAAAGGCAATCATTGAAGGACCATTTCCAGTGCCTACCACAACGGTTCCTGGCGATCCAAATGCCATTCCTCCAAGAGAAGCAACTGTGACTCTTGTTCCTGATGCTCAGCTTACAACAGAACAAATACTTCAGAAAGAAGCCAATGAACTTGCAATGTCCTACATCCTTCAAGGAATTCCTAATCCTATCTTCAGAAGTATTGATGCACAGAAGACTGCTAAGGACATGTGGGAACATGTTCATCTTCTCATGGAAGGAACTGAGTTGAACCAAGAAGATATGGAATCAAAACTCTATCTTGAATACACCATGTTCATGGTTGAAGCTGGAGAATCATTTGAGTCTTATTACCATAGGTTCACCAATATCATAAACGACTTGGACATGCACAACATCATTCTACCCAGGATTGCAATGAACACAAAGTTCCTCAGTTGTTTTGGCCCTGACTGGCAAAAGTATGTTACCTTTGTCCGTCAAGCAAAGAATCTACACAACGCATCATATGGGTTGCTGTATGATTATTTGAAACATCATCAGTCAGAGGTTGATAGAGACAGAGCTGCTCGTGGAGGTTATTCACCATCAACAACTCCAAACTCACTAGCATTGATTGCTCAATCACATTTGGTTCCACCATCAAATCAAGCTTTCGATCAACAACAACAAACCTTTGCTCATCCTCAACAAACCTCATCGAATCAAATCATTCCATATGAAGCTACACCACAATCATCTGACAATCAATTGGTTCCTTATGACAACACATATACTATGCTTTACTCCAATGTCAACAGTGATGAAGACGATGCTTTCAATTCATTGAATGGGGGATTTGCTTTAATTGCTCGAGCTTTCAGCAAGTTTTCAAACAAATCCAACAACCGTCTTCGTACTTCATCCAACACTCGTAATCAAGCAGTTGTCCAAAATGGAAGAGTTGAGATTAAGAACAGAGCTTATGGAAGAAATGGTTCGGGAAGTTATTTGGGAAACTCAGGAACTGGTCAGAGGTTTAATTCAGCAGGAAGCAGTAGGAACAGTGCTGGTAATCAACAGAGAAGGACTGAGATTGTTGAAACAGGTAATCAATGGATAGCAAACACAATGGTGAAATGTTACAACTGTGGAGGGAAAGTTCACTTGGCCAGTGCATGCCCCAAGCCAAGGACAAGAGGCAATGCGTACCACAAGGAAGCCCTCATTCTTGCTCTTAAAGATGAAGCTGGGGGCACACTTACTGAAAAAGAGCACAACTTCATGGCTAATGCTTACTCTGATGATGATATGGAAGATCTAGAAGCCAATGCAGCCGTGATGTTGATGGCCAATATGCAAGAGATGCACATGAGTGAAACAGGCCCGGTATATGATACAGATGGCTTGTCTCAGGTACCTGATTCTACATGTCTCGTACATGAAATCGTATCCCCCTCTGTATCTGCATCAGCTGAAGAGCATGTTGGTCAAGATGACTCATTCTTATCTCCTCTAGTCGATGACCAAATAAACACAATAGTTACATTTGATGAAGATCAAATTAACCTGGTTGTTACATTTAACGATCCTCTTGATGATGATAATAATGATCAACTTGAACAAGATGATCTTTTGCTTGGTCCAGATCCAGAGCTCATGACCTTGCTCTTGACCACCCAAACCCAGTTAGACTCACAGAAATCCCAAATTGATAAATGCAATGAGATAAATAGAAATTTAAAAGCAAAAGTTGCATTATTGACTAAGGATCTTGAGTGTTATAAACTTCAACTTTCAAACTATGAAACAAAAGAAAAATGGGAAAAAAGTTTTGAAGTTGCATTCCAACAATCTTATGTGAAAGAACAAGAGTTAGAACATCAGATACGAGAATTAACTATTTCCAAAAATGACTTGATTTCACAAATGGAACAAGAAAGATTAGATTTTCAAAAACAAGTTGATCTCCTACACTCTGAAATTTCAAAAACAAAAACATAGTTGTCAACTTGTCAAGATAATTTTTCTGAACACAAACAAGTATCAAGGAAACGGGTTGATTCCTATCTTGAGGAAATCGTTGAGTTGGAATGTAAACTAAAAGAGTTTCAAAAAGTTGTGTATAAAACTGGTGAGTCAGTAACAACAATTCAGAAATTTACTCTAAAGCAAAATCCCCAAGGATATGGTTTTGCTATTGGGGATGACAAACCACGTTTTTGACAAAAAGCACTCAAGGAAAATCCGAAGTTATATAGTGCAGAACATATTGTTTGATGACTCTATCATGCGTGTTGTTGTTTATAATTGTGAAGAAGAAATGGATAGGACGAAGAGCGTCGATCTAAAATGAGCAATGTCAAATTTAATAAACCATACGATTACTCAAAAGTACCTCATATTAGCGACACCTTCGTACCTCAACAAGATAAAACAGAACAATCATGGATTTTAAGACAAATGAATGAATCTTCTGAGGTTTGTCTTGTGAACACAGTAGCACAAGTCAATGGCCATTTACCAAATTCAGGTGTAATTGCACCATTGCCAAAACAATGTCTTGTCCTTAGATATTTTAATACATTTATGGAAGACATACAATTTTTGGAACAAGCAATTGAACGAAATTCAGAGATAAAACTCTCTACTTTTCTTTCTCCCGAAAAAAAAGAAAAGAGAGAAGTTTTTCAAAAACAATTTTTTCCACACGTTCAACACCTGCGACTTTGTGCTACACATTGGGAATAGGAACTTCAATCAGAGGTTGCATCTATGATGAACATTTTTGAAGCAACGGAAAAAAACGATCTCAAAACAAAAATGTAAAAACAAAGCTTTGCAAAAAGAAGCAGATCGACTCTTAGAAAATGTTCTATGTTCTGATGTTATATCTGTGTTCATAAATTCCATTTATGTGTCTTGTACTGAAATGATTGTTGATAATCATTCTATTGATACTGAAATGTTGAGACTTGAAATTGATAATTTGAAAAGATAAAATGAGAGACTTCGCAAAGTCAATGATGATGTGGAAAACAAACTTTCAAAAGAAAATTTTCAACTCAATCAAAAGTTGCAATGGTGTCAGACTCAGAGTCTTGACTTTGAGTTAAAATTACAAAGCCAAAAAGAAATGTCCTTACAAAACAGTCTTGCTTCCAAAATTCAGAATATTGAAAAAGAAAAAGCTGTTTTAAAACGTCAAATTCTTGAATATGAAAAGTACATTGAAGAAGTTTGTCAAAACAGAAATGACACTGTTCGCTTAAACCGATAATTTGATTCAAAAATTCAACAACGAAAGTACATCACCATTGAATTGAAAGAGAAAATCAAATTACTTGAAAAAGAGAAATTTGTTCACAATAATGTGATTGCACCAGGAATGTATAAAGTAGATGAGACACCTAAGAAAGCATCCCCTCAGACCACTAATGTAAATGCTTCAACTTCTACAGGAATAGTCACCCCTCCTAGCGTTAGCAGATCCAAGACTAAAAAGAACAAAAAGAAGACTAGTATTTGGCAACGTAAGAGCGGCACATCTAAAGACCAAGAAGTAAAAGACCATGTTGATCCCAGCTGAGCTATCGATCTTGTTAATTATCTTAGATATAAATCTAAAATAATAAGTATAGAAACTGTTCTTGAATGATTATTAAATACTATGCGGAATCTAGTATTTAACCTTAAGAAGAATAATGAATTAAACACAATTGAATTCTCTCAACAAACACTTCAATATATTAATACGGTTACTCAAAAGTAACAGGGTTACAAAAACCTTTAAGTGATTCGAATACGCGTACCAGACTCTAACCTTAGTCCTCCTTTTATAGACTAAGGAGTCCTATTCGGTTACAATAGCTTTCTATACAAGAATAATCTTTTCGTATCTATTCTATAATTATCCAAACATACTATACATAGTTATCTAATAAGCAGCAGAATACTAACTCTAGCGGTAGTATCTTCGATGCCTAGCAGTAGTATCCACTTAGCTTATTTCCTTGATCTCTTCAGTAACTCCAGCAGTAGTATAAAATACACCAGCAGTAGTATGATTAAGCCTAGCAGTAGAATCATACTTAGTGTATTTTTCCATTAAGATCCATGAGCAGTATAATCCAACCTAAGCAGCAGCATCTTAAATCCCAACAATCCTCCCCTAAACTTGATATTTTCTCCCAAAATCATCAAGTTTCTTTTAAGCATAAACAAACACCAAGAGGATGCTTCCAAACACTCACTTCTTCATCTTTCTCCTATAATCTTGCCCATAGAGTTTTCTTTGCATCTTTCTGATAAGATCAATAACCATTTGAAACCAACGATCAACATGAAGTCTAATATCTCCTTCAACCATCATCTTAAGTGTAGACTTAGCCAGAGGGTAATCCTTTTCTAACAGCATGTACATTTGAAGTCCTCCCTGCATTACTACATTGTGAATTCCATATGACTCAAACAATCTCCAAAGAGTAATTTTAGTAGTTCTGCCATGTTCCATCCACACTTTGCCTTCAGCATAAACTTTAAACTTGATCTTTAGATCTCCCCAGAGTACTCTATCCAACTCATCTTCAGGCCTTGAATCTCTATACTTTTCTTTGATTAATCTCCACAAGGTCTCTAAATCTTCTCTTTTAATGTTTCTTAGTAGTTGAGAAAATGACATAAACCTTTGAGATTTTCCACCAGTTCTGTATATCTCCCACCAAGTAATCTTTCCTTCATATCTAACCTTCCATCCAATGATAGGAGCTCTTGATTGCAAAGGAACAGTGTCAGCAAATATATCATCATCATTATCTACAATTGTAGCAATTTGTTGTAACTCAATTGTTTCTTTGTAGAACTACTCTGATTGCTCTGTTTTCTCTGTTTCTTCACTCTCAGACTCAGAACTTTCCACAACTGCCTTATACTTGTTAGATTTTCTTTTCTTCCTTCCAACAGATTTTAAAACTCTTCCAGTTCTTTTTACACCAATACCAGAAGTCTCTTTCTCTTCTTCCTTCACAACCTTTTCTTCTACCTTCTTCTCAACATCAACTTTTTCTTTCTCAACCTCAGTCTCAATCTCAGGTTTCTCCACCTTCTTAAACCTCTTTTTAATAATTTCTTTTTCAAGTTCAGACCCCATTGGCATGAAATTCTCAAACTCTCTTTTAGCACTCTCAAACTTCTTTTGAACTTCATCATCTGTGTATGGCTTCAACTGAACAAGCTTCCATCCCTTCATATTCTTCAAGTAATGCTCCTGAAACTTTCTTATTTGTTTGACAGTTGGTGGTCTAAGCATCTTTTTTCTTCTTTCTCTCAGCAAGGAACTATTTCCTTCTTTCAGCTGTGAATTTCTTTAACCACTTATCCCTTCCTTCTTCAGTAAAGGTATCTTGTATTTCCTCCTTGACTTGCTTCAATAATTCCATATCAGCTTCACATCTTATTCTTTCCTCATCCCAAGCATCAAGATACTCCTTAGTTTTAGCCTCATCCTTAGCATGTTTTCTTTGTCTTTCAAGTTCTGCTTTATTTTCTTCCTATACTATGCTTGATATTTCCTTGCAGCTTCTTCATTATACTTTTCTTGAAGATCTTTTGGCCAGTACTCGAAGGGAACTTCAGGATAAGATTCAGGCTCTTCTGTCATTTTGCCTTTGCCTTTTCCAGAATATGTATGTGATTGAGTAGGTTTCTTGCTTGGAATGGGTTCTCTAATGGTAACTCCTTTCACAGGAACCTTTGGAGGTGGAGGTGTTGATGTTGTTTGTGGTTGTGGTTGTTGTTCAAGTTATGGTTGTTGTTTAGGTGGTTGTGATTATTTCAATTGAATTATTGCTTCTGCTAAGATCATATCATCATCCATTTATTTAGCATCTTTCTCTGGTTCAGCAGTAGAATCACTCTGAGCTTGAGCAGTAGGATCTTTAACACCAGCAGTAGAAACTTGCTCTGTCTCAGCAGTTTCTTTTTCACTAGCAGTAGGAAGATTTAGCTGAGCAGAAGAATCATCCTTAGCAATATTTCCACTCTCACCAGCAGCAGAATGTTCTTGAACACTAGCAGCAGCATTACCCAAACCTTTAATGGTTTCCACCATCACTTCAGTATGTTTAATCAGCTGCTCTTCATTCAAACTCTTTAATTTATCACCAATCTGCTCCTTTTTGCCTTTTTCCAGCACCACCTCATTTCCATCTTTGTCTTTAACCACAAAATCAACATTTGCATTATCTGAACCATCTAAATCCATATCAGTAACACCTTCCACATTGGTCTCAGCCTCCCCTGAAGTCTTTGTCTCATTCCTCCCCTGTTTGGGAGCATCCTCCCCCAAACTTATGTCTTCAGAAGAGCTGACCCTTTGTGCTTTTCCAACCTTCTTTAATCTTTTGAATACCCTGGTTCTTGACCTCTTTTGACCCTCCAAATGTCTGATCCTCAGCTTTAAACCTTTGACTTCATGTTGTAGATCAAGAACCTGAGACTCTAATTTGGTACATTTTGTCATCAATTCCTGAATAAGTTTTATGCTATCCTCACCACTTCGGCCTGTGTTACCTGGCCCGAGAGGTGGATCACTGTAATTGTCATTTTGTACATTGTGTGATGCCAACAATTCATCAGTTTCATTTCTAGCCTCATAACTTCGGGATGTGTGACCTTCCCTGAGAGGTGAATCACAGGCATTGTCTTTTTATACATGAGAATCCATCAATTCATTTGTTTCGGTCCTATCCTCATCACTTCGGGATGTGTTACCTTCCCTGAGAGGTGAATCAATGGGTCCAAACTCAGTATCAAACCTGGTTTGATCAGCTGAGCCCCCCATGTTTGCCATTTGGCTGGGGTTACCATCATCTGTTTCTAGTTCATGAGAACCTTCCACAGTAGATGTTGTCATGGTTGAGGTCTTACTTATGTTAACACTTTCCTGCCCAGCTACTAAGCCAGAAGTAGTAGTGTTAGCCTCTTCCATCATGTCACCACCCACACCTGTGACAGCCTCATCTGCATCCATCCTAACACTGGCCTGAGGGTGCTCAGTGTTCTTATTTAGTGAATCCCTAGGGTTTTGGGTCTTTTCAGGTTGTGGAGATGATGTTTCAGAGGTGGGTTTGTGATGGGTAGCTGTTGTGGTTTCAGCACCTTCACCTTGAGTTTCAGCCAATTGCAACATATATGGGAATAATGGAGTTACAGACCCAGAAAAACCTTTACCATCCTTTTTCAGGTAAGAAAATAATTTCTTTTGAAGCACAGGGCAAGGAAATTTATTTTTATGTACCTTAGGTTCTGAAAATTGATTATTCAAAATTAGTTGCAAAAACCTTGGGTAAATGTAGTATTTTCCAGAAACATTCTTTTTCAAACCATCCATTATCATAGCCGAAAAATTAAAGGGTTGTCCTTTGGCCAGACAAATCAAAGCAGATGCTTGAGTTGTACTGAATTCATTCCAACCTGTAGTTTTAGGACTCAGACAATGGAGAATGGTGTGAAGTAAAAATTTCCATTGAGGACAGAGAAGACCTTTGTAAAACTTTAAACCTTCATTTTTCTTCTCATATCCCATGGTTTCAAGTTCTTGAAAAATGATAGAATTTTCAAGGCAAGTTATTTCCTCATCATCTGAAAAGTGAAGAGCTTCTCTTACAGATGATTCAGAGATAATTATCCTTTGGCCATCTACCTCAGCCTTTAAATATTCTTCCCCATTTCTAGTTTTGATCTTAGCAGTAGACCAGAACTGTTTCATGTGGGAAACATATATAGGAGGGTTTGCTGTTAATGCATACCTTATGGGAGTAGCATTAAGAAAGTCGATTACCTCAGCAAAACCTTCAGCTTCTTGCGGCTTTTGAAGAAAGGCAACCTGATTGTGGTTATCAGAAAAGGTTCTTGTTGTCATTGTTAATTAGGGTTTTGATTTTTGGGGTTTTTCAAATTAGATGTTTAAAAGTGTGTTAGGGTTTGAATAAAATTGAATTTTGGGCGCACAAAGTTAATTATGAGATCCAATTAGGTTTTTAAGCCGTTCGGATCGAATTAGGTTTTATTCGAGCCAAATTTACAAAACCGACTCAACACTTTCAAACCAAGCAGTAGAATCCCATAAGTTATAAAGCGAGCAGCAAAACCCCAGCAGTAGAAAGTTTTGCCTAGCAGCAGAAACTTTGTAGCTAGCAGTAGAATGTCTACTGATCCTTCCAAACATCTTTTTCTCATCAAATATGCAATCCCCTTTGACTTATCCTGCAAAAGATTAGTCCAGAACCACAAAAACACAAGAAACAATATTTCACAACAATCACAATCCATAGTTATACTTAGCAGTTGAATAAACAACTAGCAGCAGGCTAAATATAACTAACAGCAGAACTAATCACACATTATAGCAAGCAGTAGAAACAACTTATTGACTAATAATAGTACAAATCCTTACAAAACATTACAAAGACACAAAGAGATAAGAATTTTCAAAGATTGATCATTCCAATACTAGCAATTAAAAATTGAAATCTACCCACATCAAAACCTTTTGTGAGTAAATCTGCAACATTATTGTCAGTATGGATTTTAACAATTTGAATTAATTTCTTTTCAAAAGAATCTCTTATAAAGTGATGTCTTATCTCAATATGTTTTGTTTTTGAATGAAAAACAGGATTTTTAATAATACACATTGTACTGTTATTATCAATGTAAATTTTGGTGTTCATAAAGTTGTACCCAAAATCCAGCAATTGATTCTGAATCCAGAGCACTTGTCCACAGCAACTAGAAGCAGCCACATACTCAGCTTCAGTTGTTGAATTAGCCACCACAGTCTGTTTCTTGCATTGCCATGAGATCAACCTATGTCCAAGAAATTGACAACCTCCAGTAGTTGATTTCCTATCCAAACATGCTCTAGCATAATCACTATCTGAGTATGCCACCAGATCAAAAGGTGAATATTTAGGATACCAAAGGCCAAACCTAGGTTAACTCCTTAAGTACCTAAAAATCCTCTTCACAGCATTCAAGTGAGAAACTTTAGGGGTCACTTGAAATCTGGCACAAGCACACACAGCAAACATAATGTCTGGCCTTGAAGCAGTTAGATACATCAATGAACCAATCATTGATCTGTATAAGTGCACATCAACTTCTTCCCCATCTTCGTCCTTGATCAGAGGTTTGTTGGACTCCATGGTTGTCTTTGCTGGTTTCACATCAGAAAAGCCAAATTTCTTCAAAATATCAGTCACATACTTGTCTTGACTGATGAATATCCCAGCTTCCTTCTGCTTAACTTGAAGCCCCAGAAAGAAAGTGAGTTCCCCCATAGAACTCATCTGAAATCTGTTATGCATGAGCTTCTCAAATTCCTCACATAACACCTTGTTTGTAGACCCAAAAATGATATCATCAACATATACTTGTACTAATAAGATATCCTTTTTGTCTTTCTTGATGAACAAAGTCTTGTCAATGGTTCCCCTGCTGAAACCATTGGTTAGCAAATACTTTGATAAGGTGTCATACCAAGCTCTAGGAGCTTGATGTAAGCCATACAATGCTTTCTCCACCTTGTAAACCCTATCAGGATAATTAGGGTCTTCAAAACCAGGTGGTTGGGAGACATATACTTCCTCATCAATTATCCCATATAAGAAAGCACTCTTCACATCCATTTGATACATAGTGAAGTTCTTGAATGAAGAAAATGCCAAGAATAGTCTGATAGCCTCTACCCTTGCTACAGGTGCAAATACTTCATCATAATCAATTCCTTCTTCCTGAGTGTATCCTTGAGCCACCAATCTTGCTTTATTTCTGATCACTATTCCTCTTTCATCTCTTTTGCATCTGAACACCCATTTAGTACCAATTGCCTTTTTCCCAGAAGGCAAATCAACCAATGTCCAGACTTCTTGAAGCTTGAACTGCAACAACTCCTCTTGCATAGCTTCAACCCAACTTTCATCTTGTAAAGCTTTGTAGGCATTCTTGGGTTCCACTTGTGACAGAAAACAAGCAAACATACAATTCTGTAGATCCTTGTGGCTATTTCTCTGATGAAGAGATTGAGCAAATAACCCTTGATCAAACAAATCTCTGAAACCTTTTGTTTTACTTCTTGTTTGAACAGCAGAATGAACATCTCCAATAATTTGCTCCTTTGGATGATTCTTGTGTATTCTGGTGGTTGGAATAGGACTGACTGGAATTGCAGTCTCCATATTGTTTAAGTCAGCCTCTGCACTAAACCCATCCAAAGCCTCATCATCAGTGTCTTCATAGATGTTGACCAAACCAGGTATATTGGGATCATCTGGATAGTCATCATTAGCAAAAGATTTTCCATCTGTGTCAGCAGTAGAAAATCTTGGTGCAGCAGTAGGATCAAAAGGCTTAGCAGTAGTCTCTTTTGGCTTAGTAGCAGAATCAAAGTTACTACTGCTAGTCTTGTTCTGCACTTCATCAACAACTTGTTGTCCTTCATTAACCACATTATCAGCCTTAGAAGGTTTATCCCCACCTTCTACATCTTTATGAACAACATCATCTTGTGAACTCTTGCCCTCTTTCTCTTTGGCCTTGAAAGTTTGATCAAGCTTCCATTTCTCTATCAAGACAAACTCCTTTGCAGATTCATTCTCCTTAGCTTGTGTACCTGCATTGGAATTAGCTTGTGTACCTGCAGATTTGTTAGTTGTACCTGCAATTACTGGCTCATAATTCATACTTTTGGTTAATGAATCAATGTCAAACAGCCATTCAGGTCCACTCCCTGCAACATTAGATGTTGTTTCACTAAACCTAACATGTAGGTTTTCTTCTATATGCCTAGATCTTTTGTTGAATACTCTAAAAGCTTTACTATTGGTAGAGTATCCAACAAAGAAACCTTCATCTGCTTTCTCATCAAACTTGCCTAGGTTATCAATGGTATTTAAGATAGTAACAGGACACCCAAATGGTTTTAAGAAATCTATCATAGGTTTCCTACCATGTAACAATTCATAGGAGGTCTTGTTATGAGGCTTAACTACCTTACTCCTATTTTGCACAAAACAAGCAGTGTTAACTGCTTCAACCCAAAAAGTAGTGGGTAATTTTGGCTCAGACAACATAGTCCTAGCAGCCTCAATTAATGTCCTATTCCTCCTCTCAGCAACACCATTTTGTTGAGGAGTTCTAGCCATACTAAACTGTCTTAAAATACATTTTTCAACACAGAACTGATTCATCACACTATTCTTAAACTCGGTTCCATTGTCACATCTGATTACCTTAACTTTGTGATTAACTAGGTTTTCTAATCTTGTTATGAAAGCCTTAAGAATGCCAAAAGTCTCATCCTTAGTTGCTAGAAAGAAAACCCAAGTGAATCTACTATAGTCATCTGTGACAACTAGGCAATACATTTTCTTATTCAAACTTTTCACATAAGTTGGCCCAAACAGATCCATATGAAACATATATAAGGGCTCAAAAATAGAGTTCACTACTTTGGACTTACAAGAAGCTCTGTGTTGCTTTCCCATCTGACAGGCAACACAGGTTTCAGGTTTTTCAAAAACTTTTGAAGGTAAACCTCTGACAAGGTTTCCCTTAACCAATTTGTTTATAGTTTTGAAATTTAAATGGCCAAGCCTTCTATGCCAAAGTTTGGATTCATCATTGGTGGCCTTTGCAAATAGGCAAGTTAAATCTCTTTTGGGAATTATGTTCTTTATATCCACACTGTATATATTGTTTGTTCTAGGGACTCTAAGTAGCACAGATTGATCATCTGGCAACTTAAAATCAGGAGATAAGACAAGGCATTCAGTGTCTGTAAAAAGAACAAAATTCTTTTTGTCACACATTTGTGAGACACTAAAAAGATTGAACTTTAGCCCTTTTACAAAGTACACCTTTTCAAAATCCAATTTCCCTGTTCTAATAGTACCTTTACCAACAATCTTTCCACCTTTAGGATCATTACCAAAAGCAACATAGCCACCATCAAAAGCTTCAAAATCTTCAAGGTTGCTTTGGTCTCCAGTCATATGTCCAGAGCATCCACTATCAAAAATGCATTTATCCTTTAGCTCCTCTTGTAGATTGCCCTGTACATAAAGTAAGAGAGTTAGTTTCTCTTGGGGACCCAAGCCATCACTAAATTGGATCTGCCTTGTGCATCAACATAATCAAATTTCTTCAAGTCCATTGATGCACTGCTGTGTCTGAGAACATGATCTAAAACCTTGATTTTAGGTTTCCAGACCCAGCAAGCTGAGGCTTTAACAACATAAAAGTGATTGCCCACAACAGTGTCTGTAATTACTTTTGGCTCAGCAGTAGAAACTGCTTTTGCCTTAGCAGTAGAAACATCTGTGTTCTTTTCAATTGGCCTTTTTGGTGCAGCAGTAGTAATTATCCTAGTAGCACCATTCCTCAGTAAAACTTCCCTAGGAACCATGTTTCTATTGGGGTGAGTGTAAGTCTTTTTAGCAAAATTCTTATGGTTCACCCTAGTGTGTTGGCTCCATACAGGTTTTTGGTAGTAGTAACAATCTTCTTGAAGATGCTAAAAACTACCACAACTATAACAAGCCTTCTTAATTAACTGAAAATCACTACCTAATTTTTGTGAAATTCGGCTGTTCCAATTTCTTTGGTTTCCTCTAGGCAAGTTATTAGTTTTCCTAGGATACTCTCTAGGTTTCTCATCAAATTCATCCATTTTCCTAGAGATACTACTACCTAACACAGGTTTTATAAACTCAACATGTTTAGCTTTTGATTCAACTGTTTTAACCTAAGTGACTTTAGATTCAACAACTTTAGGAATTTCTTCCCTCTTAAGCTTAGGTGTTGACTCAGTCTTTTCATCCTCACTATCTGACACCCAATCTTCAATGATTGGTGCAGCAGAACACATCTTATGTGCCTTAGGTGATTCTTTATTTGATTTACTGATTTCACCTACAGGTTTTGCATCTATCTCAGTTATGAAAGACAATTCCTTCCTAGGAGGTTCAAAGGCACTTTTGACAGGAGGAGGTACTTCATTGTACCCTAAGCTACTCCATTTTCTCATTAATTAACTTTCAATTGACTTATTGACTAGGTCATATGCAAATTTTTGTTTCTCAACCCTAACAACATGTTTCTCTTTCTCAGATAAGGCTATATCTTTAGCTTGTTCTGCTTCCTCTAGCCTTTTATTTAGAGCATTAATCTCACAATTTTTCTTAAAAAGCTCACCTTCTAGAATGTGGATCCTATCAACATACTCTAAATCATTTTGCTTAAGAAAGTCAAGTTTATCTTCTACTGATTTTAGGCCATATTTATAACCTAAATTATCAAGTTTTAACTTATCTACTTCAACTCTTAGACTCTCATTCCTAGACTTGAGTTCCTCTACAATATCTAAGCATGATTTAAATGAACAAGTAGACTCATTAGATACCTCAGAGTCTAAACCAGATGATGAAGAAGCATAAGCCATCAAAGTAAAATTGTGTCTCTTCTGCCCTTCTTCAGCCATAAAAGCAGCATTTGGTCCTTCTTCAGCTTGATCACTCCAATCATACTCTCCCAAGCCATCACAAGAAACCAGAGCTGATGTAGTCTTGACCTCTTCAACAGGAACCTTCCTTACATTCTCTCTGTTCTTCTTGGGTGCTTTGCACTCCCTTGCAAAATGTCCCTTTCTCTGACAGTTGTAACACTCAACCTTGGACTTGTCAAACCCCACATTGGTTTGTCCTCTGTACTTGAGTTCCCTACTAGTCTTCTTCAGAAATCTCCTAGCCCTCATGGTTAGCATAGCCATCTGCCACTTTAAATCAATCTTTTCAAGATCATCATGATCTATTTGTTCCAAGTCCTGTTCAGTAATAGAAGTACTTGTGGTGAGATCAGCCAAGAAGGCACAAATAGCAGCATCACTGATGTTGTCACTATTTGAGCTAGCAGCAGAACCAACAGCAGAAACTACATGCCCCGCAGCAGAATAGTTTTCTTGAGAGCTACAAGAACCTTTGTTGTTTGAGGACATAAATGCTAGGTTTTGTCCACCAGAAGATGAACTGGATGATCCCTTGACTTCATATTCATACACCTTCAGATTGTTGTATAAATCATCCAAGCTCATTGTATCAAAATCAGTCTTGTTCCTCTAGACCACTGTATGAGTATTCCATTCAGATGGTAAAATCCTCAGAAACTTAAGATTAATGTCTTCTTGAGGCACTGAGACCTTCATAAGTTGTAGTTGACTCACCAACTTCTGAAGTCTATCATAGGTAGCATCAATGTTTTCTGAACCTGATGCAACAAAAGTCTCAAATTGATGCTTGAGCAGATTCTTCCTTGACTTTTTAGTGGCCTCATTCCCACCAAATCTTAATTCAATGGCTTCCATCAAAGCCTTAGCAGTCTGAATGTGATTGAAGCTCAATTGATACTCATTAGGTACCCCCATCATGAGAATACTGTGAGTCTTGATTTCCAATCTCCTTTGAGCCTTCTCCTCATTAGTTTTAATGGGTAAGATGGTCCCATCAGCAGCTTTAGCAGGTAGTGTATCTCCATTCTGAATGACTTCCCACATGGAGTAGTCAAGCATCTTGATATACTGCTGAATTCTCATCTTCCAGAGTTCATACTCTCCAGGCTTGAGCATGGGAACTTTAGAAGCAGTCACCATATGAGTAGATTCAGAATCCATTGCTTTAGCAGATGTTAAACAGATCTGAGTTTTTCAAAAATTCTTCTTGATATCAGTTTCTAGATCACAAGCTCTGATACCACTTGTTGATCCCAGTTGAGCTATCGATCTTGTTAATTATCTTAGATATAAATCTAAAACAATAAGTATAGAAACTGTTCTTGAACGATTATTAAATACTATGCGGAATCTAGTATTTAACCTTAAGAAGAATAATGAATTAAACACAATTGAATTCTCTCAACAAACACTTCAATATATTAATACGGTTACTCAAAAGTAACAGGGTTACAAAAACCTTGAAGTGATTCGAATACGCGTACTAGACTCTAACCCTAGATCCTCCTTTTATAGACTAAAGAGTCCTAGTCGGTTACAATAGCTTTCTTTACAAGAATAATCTTTTCGTATCTATTCTATAATTATCCAAACATACTATACATAGTTATCTAATAAGCAGCAGAATACTAACTCTAGCAGTAGTATCTTCGATGCCTAGCAGTAGTATCCACTTAGCTTATTTCCTTGATCTCTTCAGTAACTCCAGCAGTAGTATAAAATACACCAGCAGTAGTATGATTAAGCCTAGCAGTAGAATCATACTTAGTGTATTTTCCATTAAGATCCATGAGCAGTATTATCCAACCTAAGCAGCAACATCTTAAATCCCAACAGACCACATTAGGAATCTGAATAAAAAGCATGTTGTGTCTGATGTAGAATCAAACTTTAAAATGTGTAATTCTAATCGTGATGTAACAAATGCTAAAACTATGAATGTTATGAATGATGTTTATGATGATGCTTCTTGTATGTTTTTTTGTACAAGTATATTGTCTGGTGATCATAAAAACTGTGTTGCAAAGACTCTTTTGTCTCGTAATCAGAAACGTATGTATGGCATTTCCTCTAGGCCCACTACTGCTTCTAAGTCAATATTAGGAAAACCGCCAAATGTAGTTTCTAAGACTGCCGTAGACAAAACCATAGTTGCTACTAAAACAATCCAAACACCTAGTGCATTTACTAAGAAGAAAGTAGAATCTAGTTGGACATGGCAACATTGGCTACAACATAAACCTAGTTTTACTTGGTTACGTAAAATGCTTAATAAATGTGCTACTAACCCAACGGGTTCCACCGTTACCGTCTCTCCATCTGCATTATCCTCTTGTGATGCAGGTGATTCAAATTGTACTTTGGATTGTTGATAGCGGATGGTCCCAACACATGACAGGCAACCTCAACCTTCTAGTAAACTTTGTTGCAAAGTTCATAGGAACTGTCAGATTCGGGAATGATCACTTTGCCGCTATAATGGGCTATGGGGACTATGTCAACGGAAACATCGAGATTAGCCGTGTATACTACGTTGAAGACCTTGGACACAATCTTTTCTCAGTAGGGCAATTTTGTGATGGTGATTTGAAAGTTGCATTTAGGGAGAAAACCTGCTTCATTCGTGACCTACAAGGAAACGACCTTATGACAGGCAAACGCGGAACGAGTCTCTACACCATTTCCATGTCAGACATGACCGCTTCTTCTCTAATTTGTTTACTCTCCAAAGCACACTCTACAAAATCATGGCTATGGCATAAACGACTGTCCCATTTGAATTTCAAGACAATGACAGATCTTGCTCGTCATAAACTAGTCGATTGTCTTCCAAGATTTCGGTATGCTAAAGATCACCTTTGTCCAGCATGTGAACAAGGGAAGAGTACTCGTGCTCATTTTCCTCCTAAAATCGAGCACAGTACGGATCATGTTCTCCAACTTCTCCATATGGATTTGTGTGGCCCAATGCATGTTCAAACAATCAACGGGAAGTGCTATATATTGGTAATCGTCGATGATTTTTCTAGATGGACTTGGGTCTATTTTCTTCGAACCAAAGATCAAGCTCCTTCGATGATCATCACCTTTCTCACCAAAATTCAGGTTCAGCTCCGCAATACAGTTTGAAAAGTCAGAACAGATAATGGAACCGAATTTAAGAATCACACTCTTCGTGAGTATTTTGAAAAAGTAGGGATTGAACACCAAACATCTATTGTACGCAACCCATAACAGAATGGAGTTGTCGAAAGACGCAATAGGACATTAGTGGAAGCTGCAAGGACGATGTTGATAAACGCTCAATTACCTGATTACCTCTGGGCTGAAGTTGTCTCAACCGCTTGCTACACTCAAAACCGTTGTGTGATCAACAAAAGGCACCACAAAAACCCATATGAACTTGTTCACAAACGTAAACCAAACATAAATTACTTTCATGTATTTGGGGCCCTCTGTTACCCAAATAATGATCGTGATGACCTTGTAAAACTGAAAGCCAAAGATGATATTGGAATCTTTGTTAGATACTGTGAAAATTCAAAAGGTTTTCGTATCTGGAACCGTCGAACTAGGTAAATTCAAGAGACAATACAGGCACATTTTGATGAACTCACTGATATGGTTTCTGAGCAAAACAACTTAGGACCCGCTTCTAACCGCCTGAACTTTCCTAATCAATCAGCTGCACCACTCTCTCTCAACCGTAAGGATTTGGAAGACTTATTTGGTCCACTGTTCGATGATTCTCTTGTTAGTCGTGCTCCAGATGTATCCACCAGTTCCGCTGCACAACCTGCCCAAATTCCAGTACCTGATACACCTGCTACTACAACAACATCAGTTGCTGCAGATGCACCTCTAACAGACTCACCATTAATAGTAAAACAAACTGCCTCCAATACTGAGACTGCAGCTGAAGATCCTCTCCTATCTTATGAAGTACCCAAACCGCAAATTATGACAGAAATGCATTCTTCAATCCATTTGCTCCGGCTCCAACCATTCCAGATATTGTTGAGTCATCAACGAGCAACTTGGATCCGTCAAATATGCATAACAATTTTCAACACTACCCTTCTACCCACAAATGGACAAGAGATCATCCTTTAGTGAACGTCATTGGTAATCCAGACAATCCAGTCATGACACAGAAAAGACTCCACACAGATGGTGAAACTTGCATCTATGCACTTACCGTCTGTCAAGCACAACCAAAGAATATTAAAGAAGCCTTAACTTATGACAATTGGATTGAATCAATGCAAGAAGAACTTGATCAATTAAAACGTCTTGAAGTTTGGGAACTGGTAGAAAGACCTGTTGGAGTCTACGTTGTCGGACTTAAATGAATTTGGAAGAACAAACTGGATGCTGATGGAACAATTATTCGTAACAAATCTCGGCTGGTTTCTAAAGGTTTCTGTCAAGAAGAAGGTATCGAATTTGAAGAATCCTTTGCACCAGTGGCTAGACTTGAAGCTGTTCGCATGCTTCTGGTGTATGCTGCCCACAAGAACATCACCGTTTATCAAATGGACGTGAAGACTGCATTCCTAAATGGACAACTCCGTGAAGAATTGTACGTCACACAACCAGAGGGCTTTGTCGATCCAGAACACCCAAATCATGTGTACAGGCTTAAGAAAGCCCTTTATGACCTTAAACAAGCCCCGAGGGCATGGTACGATAAACTGTCTGCATTCCTAATTGCTAATCATTTCACCAAAGGATCTGTTGATCCTATGTTGTTTATACAAAAACACGGGGAAGACATTTTAATTGTTCAGATTTATGTTGATGATATCATTTTTGGTTCAACACATAAAAAGTATTCAAATGCTTTTGCTAAACTAATAAAACAAAACTTTGAGATGTCCATGATGGGTGAACTTACGTTCTTCTTAGGACTGCAAGTTCATCAATCCCCCCGTGGTATTTTCCTAAACCAGTCCAAATATGCTCTAGAAATTTTAAAGAAACATGGCATGACAAGTTGTGACACATATAACACTCCAATGTCCGCATCATCTCCAAAGCTGGATGCTGATTTACATGGGACACCAATTGACCCTACTAAATACCGAAGTATGATTGGGTCACTCATGTATCTAACAGCCAGCCGGCCAGATATTGTATTTGCAACATATCTTTGCTCCCGCTATCAGTCTCGACCTACTGAAAGACACCTCTCTGATGTTAAACGAATCCTTCGATACATAAAAGGAACCATTCATTTGGGGATCTGATATCCGAAGAATTCTGGCTTTAAACTAATTGCTTTTTTAGATGCTGATCATGCAGGATGCTTAGATACACATAAAAGTACGTCTGGATGTGTGCAGTTCCTTGGAGACAAACTTGTCGCTTGGCAGTCAAAGAAGCAAGATTGTACATCCTTATCGTCTACAGAATCTGAATATGTAGCCATGTCAGCATGTTGTGCTCAAGTCATCTGTATGAGATCACAACTAATGGACTATGGTTATGTATTCAACAAGATTCCAATGTACTGTGACTCCAAGAGTGCCATTGCCATTTCATGCAACACCGTTCAGCATTCGAAGTCCAAACACATTGCTCTACGATACCATTTCATCAAGGAGCATGCGGAACAGGGTACTATTCAACTTTATTTTGTGGGTACAGAATATCAACTGGCAGACTTATTCACCAAAGCCTTGCCCCATGCAAGATTTGTGGAATTAGTTAACCAGATTGGTATGAGGTGTTTGACTCCAGAAGATTTAAACAACTTTCTTACAAACAATTAAGAAAGTCAAACACCAAAACTATCTTTGTAAATATTTTATCAAAAACACAAAAAGATTTTCCATTTTTTATTCTATTCCAAAAAAAAAAAAAAAAAAAAATGCAAGTACAAAATTTCCATCAACACTTTGTTCATTTCAAACTATTATCAATTATTTCTGAACAAGTGTTGAGGGGAGAATGATATTCAAATTTTTAAAATTTTCATTAAAATTTGTACTTGCATATTTTCTTAAAATGTTGCTTTACAAAATGGTGGTAATATCATCTGTGTGATACCCTCCTTGATCTTAAAATATTTTCAAAATACTCATAAGTCAAGGGGGAATATTAAATTGTTCTTGTACAAAAATCATGTCAAGTCTAGGTTATAATTTGTGAGTGAGGACTTAGATTGAAAAACAATATGCTTAAAGGGCTTAATGTGACAAGGATTGGAAACTTATAATTTTTTAACAAAAACAAAAAGTCACAACACATTAACTGCATTTTCAATCGCAGTTAATATTTTTCACCAAACCACATTCATTATTTCACCAACCTTATCCACGGCTCAAAATCAAACAAGAAATCCGGTCAAGATTCTTCAAATTTGTGAGTGCATACTCATTGTTTATATAATTATAAGAAAAGGTTTTCAAGGATTTTAAGATCCAACGGTTAAATCTTTCAAAATTGAGTCTTATAGATTTAGGGTTTATGTCGATTCAGGTTTTTAGGAATTGGTGTGTTTGAGTCGATGTTGAATGATGGGTTTTGGTTGGAATTGCTTCTTAAACATGTTATGAGTCCTTAATTGAACCCAGAAACACGAATTGATGCATGTTCATAAATTAGGGTTTATACGGTCGGATTGGGAAAATTGATATAAGAGTGTTGTGGCCTAATTAAAGTGTTGAGATAGTGTTTATATGTGTCGTATTACATGATTTAACCATCAAATCGAACCCAGAAACACATTTAAAGTAATTTAGATGATTAGGGTTTAAGATGAACTCCAACAGGTTCAATCTTTTGATTTTATGGTTAAAAAGTGTTAAGATATAGACCAAAGAACTCAGGAACATCATAAGAATCTATTGGAATCAATCAAACAATCTTCTAACAAGTTTTTGTGAATTCCGATAATTCGTAGAATAGGGTTTGTCGGAATTGTGAACTGTTGCGTTTTAATTTGATAAACAGGGTTTAATGTGCAAAGTATAACTTGTGAATTGGTTTAATTGAACAGGAAAACCAAAATTCGACAAAGAACCAAGAAAAATGTACGTCTACAGTGTTTGTCGCAATTTCTTGTATAAAAAATTGTCGAAATTGCAAAATCTGTCGAAATTGGATAAGTTTTGTCGGAATTGCAAAATCTATCGAAATTGGATAAAATTGTCGCAATTGCAGATTTCCATCGCAATTGGACATAACTTATCGCAATTCAGGTTTTTTCCATCGGAATTGGTCAAAAGTCATCGAAATTCAAAATTCATTGAAATTGGGCCATAAATCTGTTGGAATTTGTAAAAAATGTCGGAATTGGTCAAAATTGTCATCTGTCGCAATTCAACTGTCAAAATTCTCACAAGTTGTCGAAATTGGTAAATGGACAATAACAAGAAATCAACTTTAACTAATAATCAACATGATGTCCAAAGATGTTAATTGCTATACTTAAACATGTAATATCAAATGAAGCAACTAAAAGGTCACATGAATGATAACAAGATTAACCATTTGCTAACTTTCATGTATCCTGAAAATCTGTTTTTGATTGATGTTTCAGATATCTCAAATGGCTGCACAACAACCACTTCCAATGCTCACCAAGGCTGATGTTCTTCCACAAGACTACGATGTGGAAATTGGCAAGAACAATGCAAGGGTGGAATTCCACAAGGTTAAGTGTGCAGAACCAACTTGTCAGATAGCAATAGAGGTTCTCAAGCTACACAAGTGCAGGAGTATGCTGGACAAGTCAGCTAGTGTTCCCGAGCTCTACATTCATCAAATGTGGAACACCTTACAGCTAGACTTGAGAGAAGAATATTTCACATGTAAGATGGACCGAAAGGAAGTAACTGTTGATAAAAATTACCTCTGCAAGGCTTTGCTGTTACCAAAAGCTCCTGAACCTGCCAAGGAATTCTATACAACACCGACTGAAGAAGAAGTTCTCAACTTTCTTGTAGAGATAGGCTACGATGTTCAACCAGACAAACCATTGACAAGATTCTCGAGGGTTGAAGCCAAGCTCATCCCACAACCTTGGAGGACGATATACTACATCTTGGCCCGATCTGTCTCTGCAAGGGAAAGTGGACACGAGAACCCCCGCCTGTCTCATCTTCAAATCTTCTGGGGTATAGTAAATCAGAAACAGATTGACTATGCTCAACTTATCTGGGATGATATTGTCTACCAAATCCAAATTCACTACCAAAAACCTTTAACCAAAATCCCGTTTGTTCGTTACACCAAGCTTCTCATCTGTCATCTACTTGACGAAAAACCAGACATCCATCAATGTCCTGAAGACCGAGACATGCATCTATTTAAAGTGGGCAAAACCATCAGGTCAGTCTACATCCCCAAAGGCAGCACACGTAAGCAAGGGGTGAGACTACCTGAAGCTCTTCTGACAGAGAAGGTAAAGCAAACAAAGACTTACAAAAGCTATGATAGAGCATACCATGAGGGACATGTCGGCTTTTGCAAGTATGATGATGAGCCTGCTCTAGCTAGGACTCGATCGAAAGAAAGTAGCAAGTCAGGCAGCACTTCTAGCATATCTAAGAAAATCAAACCATCTGCTCCTAAAATCATTAAGAGGAGAGTTCCGGTTAAGATAGCTAAGCCCGAACCTGAAGAAGGAAAGATTGTTGAGGAAGAGGGATCCGATTCAGAAACGGAAACCGATGAAGAACCAACAATCTATAAGGAGGAAATAGCTACTCAGATTTCACTAGAAGAGAGTAGAGAGTCCTGTAAGGCTGATCAGAAAAGGCGGAAGCAGTTGAGGCTGGAAGAACAAATGAGAATGGAAGCGGATTTAGCCAGAGACTTTGCTGAAGACCAGACCTATGACGATCCGGTTAATCGACCCAGTGGGTCTGGGGTTGTTAAAGATGTTACTCCACCCCATCCTGATTCGGTTAATCAACCCGGTGGATCTGGGGTAGAAAAAGAAGTTATCCCACCTCAGTCAGATCCGGTTAATCAACCCGGTAATGATGAGGAAAAGGAGGAAGATGAACAGATGAAAGACTTCGATATGGATGAAGAGGAAGAAACAGAAAAGGTGTTAACTGATGAGGAAGAGATCAACAAAGCTGCTGAATAACTGAAATTGGAAATGAAGAGGAAAGAAGAAGAAAGATTGGATGAAAAGGAAGCCGACAGATACATTCAAACACCACCAATCACTCATCCACATTCTCTACCAAGTGTTCATGAATCACCACCGGTATCTCAGCATGCATCTCCACCCAAGGTTCAACCACCTCTAGAATCATCCATACACATGTCACCACCATCAACAAAAGCAACAACAAAAGGAAAAACAATCAGGAAAAGCAAGAAAACCAAGAATATAACTAGGCTAAAAAGGGATGATGTAATCTCCCAGGCGTCTGAAAGGGTGAAAAAGGCCGCAAAGTTGGCACGTGCTAAGAAAGATAACCAGCTAAGTGACCAAGTCAAATCCTTAACCAATATGGTCACCGGCCTCGTCGGACAAGTAAACGAGCTACAAGAGACCAAAGCTCGTATCGATGAGTTCCTGACCGACGATGTTCAAGAACGGATGCTCACAGCAGTCAAGGGCAATACTAAAGAGTACGTGAAGAAGTACTTGCCCAAGATTGCATCCAAGAAGGTAGAAGAGTATCTCGATTCTAACATCGAAGACATAGTCAAGAACATTGTGGCTACGGTTCCTCTTGTCTTTACATCCCAACCGACGCAGCCTAAGGAACCAACTCTTGAAGAACTACAACTCCAACTCCTTGATAGACTAATTAGCATCACCTCACCAACTCCAGAAGAAATAGCCATCACTGAGGCTATAAAAGCTAATATTGAGAAGGAGTCGTGCAAAGCTGAGGCTGAAAAGGGTAAACATCCAAGAGAGGACGAAGACCTAGATCCAAACACCCAAGCTAAGAAACAAAAGGGTGTTGGCGGATCTGGTTCACAATTCAAAGAACCAGTCGGTCCCTCAGCAACAACAGCCACTCAACCACCCAAGGCTTCAGGATCAGGACCTAAAGCAATGGAGCATCAGTATGAGCACACTGCAACAGAGGAATTTAAATTTCAACAACACTACGATCAACCAGATTCACCTCCCAAGACCAAAGCTACATCATCTAAATCTGGCAAGAAGACTTCCAAAAGACCAACAGTTGTCTCCTGGCTAGATGAAGATATGACACAGGGAAATGAATGGTTCGATCAACTTGCAAGTTCTCAACCTCATGTGGATGAAGATTCAATGATCAAAGGTAACACGCTTGAGTTCACACAAAGACTCAAACGTGACCAACGTATCAAGAAGATGACTAAAGGAGAACTTCGTCGCATCAAGAACGATGCCTTTAATTTGCTCAAAGATAGGTCGTCCAGTGCAGCTGAGCTAGAATATCATCTGGAGAACATTGCCCGAGCAATGTCTAGTGAGTTCAGCTGGACCAATCCAGATATGGTTATGGTTGGTAGCACTTCTAAAACCAACCAACCACACATTACGGATTGGATGAAGCCGTTGCCAGTTATTAGAGTCTCCGATCAACCTGCTATTACTTATCAGTTCTTCTTCAACAACGATCTCGAACTACTCGTGCACGGTATCAAATGTCAACCAAAATACGCAACCTCCATAACCTTGATCCCTGTAGCAAGCTACACACAACCAGCCATCGAGGAAACTGCTACAAGACTCTTCATTTCAAACAGAGTGCAGTATGACCAAGATGCGCAACTAGGCATTTATCACTGGTTTGAGAAGCGGAAGACATGTTACAAGAGTAAACTCACAAAGAAGTCCTCAAGGTTAGAAGACATGGTACAAGAGGGAGAAAAGAGATATGACTACAACTTCTTAACTGAAATCAAGGTTAGAAGACACGATCAGCAGATCTACATGTTCTCAGAAGCAGATTTTCCAGACCTAAGTCTTAATGACCTTGAAGATATGTACCTCATCAAGGCTCAAGGGAAGATGCAACATTTTTCTACGGATTTGAATTACGCATTCAACACTTCTATACTACACTTCATCAGAAGAAAGATAATACAAGAACATGTAGAAGACTTACAGCTTGGGGTCGAGAGCTACCAAAGGAAGATAAATCTAACCGCACCAGTTCTATCTCTTCCTGGAATAAACAATGAGCCCCAGTACACCATGAAGAAAGAACCAACCTTCGGGTTTGTTTACAAGAGTGATTTTACAATCAACTGCTTCATGGGGTACAAAGAGGTTCATAAGTTTTGCGATCACACGCTAAAGAAAGTTCGTGATGGGTTGGCAATACGAGTACATGATCGGGAGTTGTACAAGACAAGCAGGTGGACAACTTCTCAATTAAGAGAAGTTCGTTAGTTCATTCTGAAGATCGAGAGAAGGCTGTTTCATAGAGATCAGATGAGGATGCTTGAGAGCTATGTTGGAGGAAGGCCATCATTCCCGATCAGGAATTTCAAAAGACCTGATCCGGTTTACACCGTCTTCAGAAGTACGAAATGATGTAAGAGTTGAATGCATTCTTTGATTGACATATATTTCTTGTGTGATTTTTTACTATGGCTTGTGCACAGTTAACAGTGCACAACCCGTACTTGTAATGAAAGGACCCTGAGGTACACTTCAGTGCCTCAATCCTAAACTAAGGAGCGAAAGCTTCTTACTTTTGAGTGGAATTAACTAGAATTTTCTAAGATTTTTCAAAATTCTGCTCAAAAGAACAAGTACACCCTTGTTAAGGGGGAGTACTTGAAACAAACATCTTTGTTCTAAACTCAAAAAGTTCTTGTTGAAATTCTTCCCATAAACCTCAAAAAGCATATTTTAATCAAAAGTTTTCCAAAAACAACATGAATATGCTATTTTTGAGGGGGATAATATGTAAGTGATTAAAATATGGTAAATAAAGTGTGGAATCTCGCATGAGATCGACTCAGATTGTACCCTCAAATTGACAAAAATCGCAAGTCATTAATCGAAAAGACTTGTCCGGGACGGATAATAATTTCAAGCTGGTTTATCCAGTGATGTAAACGTATCTCGCAAATGACTTATCTAAGTAGAGTGTACCGATTTCGAGAGATTCTTCTTTGAATATGACCTGGACGGGTAATAATTTCAAGCTAGTGTAACTAGTGATGTAAACGTGTCTCACAACGGTCATGTTCACTGAAAATCAATCAATTCTAAAAGTGCTGACTCTACCCGACATTTGCAAATTTAACTTAAACACTCATGAGCACATGTTAAGGAGGAGTATTTCTGAAAAATGCAAAACTCTCAAAGTGTAAACAATATAAGTTTTACAATCATAAACACTTTGAGAGATTTTCAAAAGAATTGGTTTTAATGGCAAACATAGGATAGTCATGGAGATATAAGGTGACTAAGGTTAGGAAACTGTCCTATGATCCGCCAGAGCCGGAGGGATCTACCCAAGGACAAAACCAATAGTTTAGAACTAGAAAGTCCTAGGTATGATGAAAAAAGGAGTAAAGAAATGAAAGGAGAAAGAAGGGGTTGAAGAATGAAAAAGAAAAGTAAAGAAAAGGGTGAAAAGAAATAGCCCTCCATATGTTCAACCTTAGGGCAGAAACCGGGTTCAACTCATATGCTACTGGTTGTTACTAAGGTGACACCGGTATTGAAGATTAAGCCATCATGGACCCAGTGATGCACTGCACTAAATGATGCGTGGTTTTGTAACCTTACAACAGGTTTTACCTCTCGAGGGATCTCAAGAGGCTTACAACCCCACCAGGCAGTGTACCTGACCGATGTAGTATAGTGTAGTGGTAAGTACGGGGGATTGATCGTTCTCCACAGGGAATAGTGTTCGTTAGGTGTGAAAGACTACTCTAATTAGGTCTAAGGGTTGAGGAAGATTCTTTTTATGTTTTTATATTTTTATGAAAGCAAGTAAAATCTCGGTTTTGAAAGAGTGGGCGGAATTAGTTGCTAGTCAACTAACCCAAAATTACTACGGATGCAAATAAAATAAAATAACAAAAATGAAAATGTGGTGAGAAACTTATGTGTAGAGAAATGTGTTTACTTAGATTTCTTTACACCCTAACTATCTTTTACCGGTTAATTAGTGTGTATTAGTCGCGTGGATGACGGGTGTATTCCTTAATACCATTCGTGGGGTGGCGTACTTACTTCCCCAACTCTACAAGCTCCTACTTCACTCCTATGTCGAGCCGGCTAGGAAGCTCCTAACATGGGATCACTAGAATTCGCTTGTGCATTAAATACAACCATAAAAACCTTTAGTACGCATTTGGTTCATGTTTCTTAAGACGTTCAAGCAAGTTACCGAATAGGAAGTTAGCCAGTTTTCTTAAGCCTAACATAGATAAACAATCATCCAATACAACTAATAACACACTAACAACCAATAATCAATAGCTAGGTTTCATTAGATCTAAGCAAACACAAGATAAATTTAGCCTAACATGTTAATCAAAAGACAAGAATAAGATAAAATCAAACAACACATAGACATATTGAATGATTAATTGATAACTTATCTTCAATGTAACATGGAAGATCTCAAGGCAAAAAGCCTTGAAAAAGAAGCTGAATTCGTCTTAGGGTTTTCTCCCAAAATTCCACACACTAAGCTCTCCCTAATGACAAAAAATTAGAAAACTATATATAGATTTTTGGATCTGACGGCGTCACCTTATGGAGTGTGACGCCGTCACCTCGCCGCTTTTAGGGTTCCCGGATGACCTTCTTGACGCCGTCCCTCTTTAGCTCTTCAAAAATCCATTCTGGCTTATCAAGGCTTGACGCCGTCGAACCTTGAACGTGACGCCGTCCCCTTTTGATTTAAGCCGTGACGCCCTTGATCAAGTTAAAGCGTGACGCCGTCAGAATTCACATGCTATTTTCACTGGCTCATCATGAGTAAATTTCACGTCCACTTTTTCTTGCCAAGGCATGACGCCGTCTGGGGTTAAATGTGACGCCGTCAAAGGTAACTTTCAGCCGATTTTTGAGACTTTGCCGTTTTCTTCACTTTTATGCTCCAAAAACGTCCAAAATGCCTCCTTTTCCAGATTTCTCCTCAAAAGTACCTAAAATGACAAAAGGAACGATTTAGGGCGATATTTGATCAAATAAATACGATTTAGGGCTTAAATGACCCCTTAAAAGCGGTACACTTTTCGCTTCATCAAATACCCTTACACTTGAGATTTGCTTGTCCTCAAGCAAATGCGCTTTTATTCTAATCAAAATACAAGTTAGGGGTCATTTAATGCAAACATAAAAGTAATTACAACAAATAATCGTTCCACTTCAATCATAATAAGCACGGAGATTACAAACTAGCACCTCACAAGTAGTGTTTAGATACTCACATCTCTCAAGTGTCATAAAAGTATATCTCATAAATGAAAACGGATAATATCTCTCACTACCTGTCATAGCAAATAGATTACCATAGGCTTGGGAAAGGATCAAAAACCTCCTCCACTAGGCGTAAGCACCAAAGATAAACTATCAAAGAGGGCTTTTAAATGGGTTATAACGTTAGGTGTAGGGAAAAGGAAAACACGGTTTTGTTGGATAAAGGATATTTTACTGGTGGTGAGTTAAAAATCTTGATCAATTACATGTACTATACAATGTTGCTAAGCCAAGACTAGACTCGATTTTAAGCTAAAAGCAAAATAACAAAAACATAAAACAAACATAAAATAAACATAAAATGAAACGGGATGGTAGTCCGTATGTTTTTTCTACTTTTTTCTTTTCCTCATTTTTTTGTATTTTTCTTTTTCGATTTTTTTTTTTTTTTTTTTTTTTTTTTTTTTTTTTTTTTTTTTTTTGCATACACTCTTGCCCTACCATCCAAAATAATACATCATAGGGGCATTGCATTCCCCTTACACTTGAATTTTTACATAACTTTACAAATACTAATCTAATGACTCGAATTAAGATAATTGAAAAACTTGGAGTACTTTTAAAACATTTAGCACATATGGGGGTAATAAATGATGTTCTTCCCCATTACTCCATTACACTAGTACTTTACCCATGAGTCCCAATCGTCCCAAAACAATATGTACAAAGATATGACTCGACTTAGCAACCATGTAATCAACTAGATAATTAACTTGGGTTTAAACAAATGTTGTAACAATAATGCACTAAAAATGAGTGCATACAAGGTAGGCTAAGGCGATTTGGGTGTACATTTAAGTGGGGTGTAACAAATTCTTTCTTTAAGTAAAATGCTTAAAGGTCGAAACGAAAAGATAGGCTCTGAGGGGTGTACTAGGGGTATCGTGTACTAAAAATGAGTACAACGCAAAGGGTGTGGGAGAATTACTTGACCAATGTAGCCAAAGTAATTATAACAAAAACACAGGTGTAAAACAATGGGTTAATCCTAATGCCTCTTATCATGTAGTAAATCTAACTACACGAATGTAGTCTCACTTGTGGCCTTGGAATGGTCCTAACGCAAGTTCTAGAATCTAAGTGCTACCGGTACACACATCATAGCATAAATGCTTTTCCTACCAATTCTAGGGGCGAACCTCACATATTTGGGGGTGGAAAATTTTTTAGTGGTACAGTTTTTGTGCTAGTCATATAACTCCTATCCGTGAGACGCTCATTAAGATCAAAGTTTCACTCCTATATGTTGTAAAAAATTTTAAATTTGGCACTAAAATTGCCCTAACAGGTATTTGTCTCAGTTTTATAACACATCTACCATTAAACAAACAAAAATCAAGCGCAATGGCATTCTCTAAAATCGTACTTTTACCCCCCCCCCTTACACTTAAGATGAACATTGTCCCCAATGTTCAAATAACAAGATGTAAAAGCAAAAAGTAAAAGAATGAAATCAAATACTCCCCTGATTCGCTCGGTGGATAGTGAAATTACACGGTTAGATCTTCCTCCAAAGAGAATGTTGAAGCTCCATGACTAATGCATCGCCACAAGCTTGATTCAAAAAACATCTCCTTGTCCAAAATAACCTGTTAAACCTGAGAAAACAAACACGAAAACCTGCATAACATCGGCGGGATAAATCTATATATAAGGATATAATGCTTGTGGAATGATAATTTTGCAGATTCCTGGAGATTATAAGTTGGAGATTTTAGTAAAAACTTTTTATGAAAACAAAACTTTCAAAAATTTCTGAAAATTAAATCTGACGCCGTCAGGTTATAAACCTTGACGCCGTCAGAAATGACCTGACAAAAATTTTCATTTTAAGTTTCCGGAAAATTTCTGGAAAAACCTTTACCTTACTTCCTGGAAATCCTGCAAAACATCATTATGACTCGATACAAGCATTTGACTCAAACAATTACGAATATGTATGCTAATTTATTATTATTACGATTCATGTTCATTTGTGTTCTAACAAACCGATTTAGATTTCCCTTACACTTATCTTTTGCAAAATACCTTTATATGTAGTTAAGACGAAGTTAAAAACAACATAAAGCATTTTCACAATTTACTTTTGAACATGAATCAATAAGAATAAAAATTAAACACACATACGGAAAATAAAATCAAACAAACAAATAAATAAACACACAAAGCAAATAAAACAAATAAATCTTGGGTTGCCTCCCAAGAAGCGCTTTTCTTTATTAACGAGTCTTGTAGCTAGACTCAAAGTCACGTACATTACGTGATTTCTTCATCGAAAGTTATGTCTTCCTCATTGATCATTTCATTACCATTCTCTTGATAATGCTTGACTCGTTGAATATTCACAGTGAATTCTCTATCCTCGTCGTCAATTAATACAACGGCTCCGGTTTTAGAGGAGCTCCTTACGGTAAAAGGTCCATACCATCTAGATTTAAGTTTCCCAGGAAATAGCCTTAAGCGAGAATTATATAATAAGACCTTGTCTCCTTCTGAAAACTCCTTGGGTCTCTTAATCCGTTGGTCATGCCATCTTTTCGCCCTCTCTTTGTATGTGATGGAAGATTCATAAGCCTCTAATCTCAATTCATCAAGCTCTTGGAGCTGTAAGAATCTATTTGTTCCCGCAACTGTATAATCCAAATTACAAGCCTTAAGTGCCCAATATGCTTTGTGTTCCAGTTCTACTGGAAGGTGGCATGCCTTGCCATATACCATACGGAACGGGGTTGTCCCGATTGGTGTCTTATAGGCGGTTCGAAATGCCCACAAAGCCTCATCGAGCTTAAAAGACCAATCTTTTCTGTTTTGATTAACCGTTTTCTCTAAAATTCTCTTTATGGCTCTATTAGTGTTCTCGACTTGACCGTTTGTTTGAGGATGGTAAGCGGTGGAGAATCGGTGAGAGACTCCATATCTTTTCATGACTTTCTCCATTTGTGAATTGCAAAAATGGGTTCCCCTGTCACTAATAAGAGCCTTCGGAATTCCGAACCTAGCGAACAATTTTTTTAAGAAATGAATGACTACCCTAGCGTCGTTAGTCCTAAGGGCTTGTGCTTCCACCCATTTCGAAACATAATCAATGGCCACCAAGATGTATTCATTCCCTCCAGAAGATGGGAATGGTCCCATGAAATCAATTCCCCAAACATCAAAAACCTCACAAACTTGTATATAATTCTGTGGGGCTTCATCCCTCCTAGAGATATTCCCAGCTCTTTGACATGCGTCACAAGTTTGTATCATTCCCTTCACATCACGAAATATTGTAGGCCAATAGAATCCCGCGTCGAAGACCTTTCGTGCAGTAGTGCTTATTCCGTGATGTCCTCCAGATGGACCTGCATGACACTCTTTCATAATTCTGACAGCCTCTCTTTCCGAAACACAACGCCTGATTACCTGATCTGGGCATCTTCGATATAAGAAGGGTTCATCCCAAAAGTAGTACTTTAATTGATTAAAGAACCTCCTTTTTTCATGCCTGCTCATATGCTCAGGAATGACTCTACTTGCCAGGTAGTTAGCATAATCCGCATACCAAGGTTCAGAATCATTTATTGACATGAGCTGCTCTTTAGGAAATGTTTCCCGAATCTCACTCTTGTCAGATTTAGCGAGGCTGGGGTTTTCGAGACGAGAGAGATGATCAGCCGCAAGATTCTCTGCTCCTTTCTTATCACGAATTTCAACATCGAACTCTTGCAATAGTAGGATCCAACGAAGTAACCGTGGTTTAGCATCCTGCTTAGCGAAAAGATATCGAATAGCTGAATGATCCGTAAAAACAACCGTTTTAGAAAGGACAAGATACTGGCGAAATTTATCAAAAGCGAATACCACGGCTAGTAATTCCTTTTCAGTGGTAGTGTAGTTTTCTTGAGCAGGATTCATGGTTTTGCTAGCGTAGTATATTGGCTGAAAGTGTTTGTTAAGCCTTTGGCCTAATACTGCTCCAACAGCATAATCACTAGCATCGCACATGATTTCAAAGGGTAACTCCCAGTTAGGGGTAACCATAATTGGAGCTTGGGTAAGTTCCTGCTTCAATAGATCGAATGCGTCCTTGCACTCTTGAGAGAAGTCGAACGGGGCATCCTTCATGAGCAACTGAGTCATTGGTTTAGCTACCTTTGAGAAATCTTTAATGAATCTCCTATAGAAGCCAGCATGGCCCAAAAAGCTACGGATTGCCTTGACAGTTGTTGGATAGGGAAGTTTGGATATAGCTTCAATTTTTGCCCGGTCTACTTCGATTCCACTTCCTGAAATTTTGTGCCCTAGCACAATCCCTTCTTTCACCATAAAGTGGCACTTTTCCCAGTTTAGTACCAAGTTGGTCTCCTCACAACGTTTGAGCATTTTCTCAAGGTTAGCAAGACAGCGATCAAAAGAATTTCCAAAGACTGAAAAATCATCCATGAAGACCTCCATGCTGTCTTCCATTAACTCATGGAAGATTGCCGTCATGCAACGCTGGAAAGTAGCGGGGGCGTTACATAGTCCAAAGGGCATTCGCTTGTAGGCGAAGGTGCCATAGGGGCATGTAAACGTAGTCTTTTCTTGGTCCTCAGGAGCGATAGGGATTTGGAAATACCCTGAGAACCCATCTAGGAAGCAGTAGTACTCATGCCCTGCTAACCTTTCCAACATTTGGTCGATAAAGGGGAGAGGGAAATGATCTTTTTGGGTTGCATCATTCAACTTCCTATAATCGATGCACACACGCCATCCAGTTACTGTTCGTTGAGGTACTAACTCATCCTTATCATTCTTCACCACCGTCATTCCTCCCTTTTTTGGTACAACCTGTACAGGACTTACCCATGGACTGTCCGAAATCGGGTAAATTAGTCCTGCATCTAGGAGCTTAATGACTTCCTTCTTTACGACTTCCTTTATGTTGGGATTTACTCGCCTTTGAGGTTGCACGGTGGGTTTATAATCCTCCTCCATGAGGATTTTATGCGTACAAAAGGTAGAGTCAATACCCTTGATATCGGCTACACTCCATGCTATAACTCCTTTATATTTTTTTAAAACTCCTAAGAGCTTATCCTTTTGTTCATTTTTCAAAGAAGAGCTTATGATTACCGGAAGTTGATCTTTCCCTTGGAGGAAAGCATATTCAAGGTTGGTTGGGAGTTCCTTGAGTTCTACCGCAGGTGGCTCGATGATGGAAGGTTTAAGTTTGTTCTCGGGTTTACGAAGCTCAAGCTGTTCGATTTCTTGTCTGGGATAGAAGGAGACTGCATTCACATCCATAGCCTTCTCCTCCTCTAAGATGGGTAAGAAAGCTTCATCTCGCAACCAACCAGCTTCCACCTGTTCATCTACACAATTATCAATCTCGTCGGATAGTTCATCGATTTCTTCGATGAAATACAGTTGATTATCTGCTTCGAGAGAAAGATTCATTGTGTCCTTGATGTCGAAGGTTAAGCTATCGGCCCCCACTCGTAAGGTTAGTTTGCCGTCATGAACATCAATAACAGCACGAGAAGTTGCAAGGAAGGGTCTTCCTAGAATGATGGGCACAAGATCATCTTCTTCCATTTCTAGGATGACGAAGTCAACTGGAAATTTAAACTTCCCTACCTTAACCAGCACATTCTCGCATATTCCTAAGGGGTATTTGACTGATCTATCGGCCAGTTGGATGCTCATACGGGTTGGTTTCAACCCAGAATACCCTAGCTTGAGGAACAGGGAATGCGGCATAAGATTGATGCTTGCTCCTAAGTCGGCTAAAGCATTTTTGACTGAAAGAGATCCAATTGAACAGGGCAAGGTGAAACTACCTGGATCGTCCACCTTCTTTGGTAGCCCTCGTTGAGTTACCACAGAACATTCTTCTCCTAAGGTTACAAGACCCTCGAGCCCTTTCCTGTTGGTGAGCAGCCTCTTGAAGTATGTACTATATTTGGGCATATGATAACATGCATCAAGAAGGGGTATGGTGACGACCGAATTCTTCAAATATGACAAGAATCTTTTATTATCACTTTCGACCTTTTGATTCTTGAGGCGAGATGGGTATGGGACTTTAAGGGGCTGTTTGGCAGGAGTAGGTGGGGATGGAGTTACCGGAGGGGTTTGCTCGGGATTTTCATCGTTCACATTATCGTTCTCCTCATGAGGGGTGTTGGGTTCCATGACGTTAGATGGTTGAGCTGGGTAGGGTGGATCCTTAGTAGTTGTTCCAGCACGAGTGGTGATGGCGAGTAAAGGGTCTCTTTGCGGTTCGCCAAGGCCGTCGAGAGTGGCGTTGAGTTCTGCGAATTTGGCCTTCACGTTGGCTTGTTGGCTATTGATAAAGTTGTCAAGACCATTTAGTTGCAGATTCTTTTCAAACGTGAAATGCCCGAGATCATCCTCAAAAGTGCTCCTAACCTTATAGTCAGGATATTCTCCTCCTCCCTCTTCTCTCACAAGATTTCCCCAAGGGGTGAAATCATTGTTTTGGTAGAAAGTTAAGAGCGAAGGATCATCGAAGATGTCGTGGCTTGACAAGCATGCTTGTTCGGTGGTGGTATCATCCCCGCATTCCTCCACTTCATGCGGGCCACCACATTGATCACAGATCAAGTATGGGTTTGATAACCGCTTAGTTGGTTGCGACTTGTCTAGATAAGATACCTGATCATTCAACCTACTCACCCGGCTAGCAAAAGAAGGCTCTTTCATGATCTTGGAAACGCTCATGATCGAATCGGGTTCATCCCAGGTATCGTCTTGATCATTCGCGTATTCCTCAATTCTATTCCATCCTTCTTCAACGCTTAGTTTGGCTATTTTTCCTTTTGATGAATTATTAATGCCCAATTGGTCGTTTTTTGAGACACTGTCATAAAAGATTTGGACAAGAAGCCAGAGTTCAATGCCATGATGAGGGACCTGTCTAATTAGATCCTTGAATCTAACCCAAGATTTGTGAATAGGTTCTGCTGGTCCAACCTGGAAGCGGAGGATTTCGTCTCTCAACTTTGAAGTTCTTCCTATGGGAAAGAATTTCTCATAGAATTTTGAGATAAGCTGTTCCCATGTGAAGATGGATTCGGAAGGAAGTTGGTTATACCAGTCTCCGGCTCTTTCATGAAGGGTGAAGGGAAAGAATCGCAACCGGGAGGTATCTCTAGTGGCTCCGTCCGTATGGAGGGTATCCACTATTTTCAGGAAGTCCTTGATGTGTTGGATTGGATCTTCAGTTTTCAATCCGTGAAACTTGCATACACTTTGGACCAGCCAAATATCAGTTGCACGCAAGACCCCATCCGTGTGTTCATTTGGAAAAACGATAGCATTGGAAAAACCACGAGGGGTGGGAGAAGAGTAGTCCTTGAGACATTTAGGGATTGGGATTTCGGGAACTTCCATATCGTGATTGGGTTGAGGGCTAGGAGGTGTAGAATGATGATTGGATTCTTCCTCGGAGAGGGCATCATCAAAATTGATCGTGGATGGTTCAGCCGCTTGGTGGAGTCGCCTTAATTTATGCATTTCCCTTTCGGGTTCAGCATAGGGTGTGGCAAGAGTCTTTATCGAGCTTCGGCTCCTAGTGATTCTAAGATTAGGGGGGTCATCATCCAAAATTAGGGAATATCCTCCTAAAGTGCGGGCTCTAGGAGGTGGTTGTGGTTGTTGTGGTGGTGGGTTGTGGGGGTTAAGGATATTACCATCTTCCATGATGTCGGATGGTATGGTTACGAACAAAGAAACGAAGAAAACTAGATAGACTAAAGAAAATCTAGAAAAAGAAAATAAAAATCTCACTAGAAAGGAATTTAGTGAGTAGACCTAATAGAAATAAAAATTCAACCTAAACAATAACTATTCCCCGGCAGCGGCGCCAAAAACTTGATGCGTGGTTTTGTAACCTTACAACAGGTTTTACCTCTCGAGGGATCTCAAGAGGCTTACAACCCCACCAGGCAGTGTACCTGACCGATGTAGTATAGTGTAGTGGTAAGTACGGGGGATTGATCGTTCTCCACAGGGAATAGTGTTCGTTAGGTGTGAAAGACTACTCTAATTAGGTCTAAGGGTTGAGGAAGATTCTTTTTATGTTTTTATATTTTTATGAAAGCAAGTAAAATCTCGGTTTTGAAAGAGTGGGCGGAATTAGTTGCTAGTCAACTAACCCAAAATTACTACGGATGCAAATAAAATAAAATAACAAAAATGAAAATGTGGTGAGAAACTTATGTGTAGAGAAATGTGTTTACTTAGATTTCTTTACTCCCTAACTATCTTTTACCGGTTAATTAGTGTGTATTAGTCGCGTGGATGACGGGTGTATTCCTTAATACCATTCGTGGGGTGGCGTACTTACTTCCCCAACTCTACAAGCTCCTACTTCACTCCTATGTCGAGCCGGCTAGGAAGCTCCTAACATGGGATCACTAGAATTCGCTTGTGCATTAAATACAACCACAAAAACCTTTAGTACGCATTTGGTTCATGTTTCTTAAGACGTTCAAGCAAGTTACCGAATAGGAAGTTAGCCAGTTTTCTTAAGCCTAACATAGATAAACAATCATCCAATACAACTAATAACACACTAACAACCAATAATCAATAGCTAGGTTTCATTAGATCTAAGCAAACACAAGATAAATTTAGCCTAACATGTTAATCAAAAGACAAGAATAAGATACAATCAAACAACACATAGACATATTGAATGATTAATTGATAACTTATCTTCAATGTAACATGGAAGATCTCAAGGCAAAAAGCCTTGAAAAAGAAGCTGAATTCGTCTTAGGGTTTTCTCCCAAAATTCCACACACTAAGCTCTCCCTAATGACAAAAAATTAGAAAACTATATATAGATTTTTGGATCTGACGGCGTCACCTTATGGAGTGTGACGCCATCACCTCGCCGCTTTTAGGGTTCCCGGATGACCTTCTTGACGCCGTCCCTCTTTAGCTCTTCAAAAATCCATTCTGGCTTATCAAGGCTTGACGCCGTCGAACCTTGAACGTGACGCCGTCCCCTTTTGATTTAAGCCGTGACGCCCTTGATCAAGTTAAAGTGTGACGCCGTCAGAATTCACATGCTATTTTCACTGGCTCATCATGAGTAAATTTCACGTCCACTTTTTCTTGCCAAGGCATGACGCCGTCTGGGGTTAAATGTGACGCCGTCAAAGGTAACTTTCAGCCGATTTTTGAGACTTTGCCGTTTTCTTCACTTTTATGCTCCAAAAACGTCCAAAATGCCTCCTTTTCCAGATTTCTCCTCAAAAGTACCTAAAATGACAAAAGGAACGATTTAGGGCGATATTTGATCAAATAAATACGATTTAGGGCTTAAATGACCCCTTAAAAGCGGTACACTTTTCGCTTCATCACTAAACCTTCTAGCCACTCAAGTGTCTCTCAAAAGACATTTGTTTCATTTCTCACGGAGAACCCTTCATTATCTATCGACCTCTCATTCCGAGATGAGTTGATATTGAAAAGGAGGCACTCTGCTCCATGCCTCCGACGACTAAAAAACAAATAAGCACTAAATCGAGTCTAGAGCCGCGAGATACATAAAAAGATCTCATAGGAACACTTAAACATTTCTACACTGGTTTTTCAACAATAAGAACACCAGTTGTAAAATTACAAGAGCCCTACGCAGATCTTCGTAATCTGCCTAGAACATTCACGAGGGAATTTACAAATTGTGATACTCAGTGATTGAATGGAAATCCTGCCAGGGTCAACATCAAACAGCCATGACAGCAGGTCAATTCGGTAATCCCTTGTGGGTTACGCTTAGTGTTCATGGTAACTCCGAACGGTCTACAGTCGTGAAGTGATACTTCGGTATACTTCAGCGGCTCACCTGAATCGTTGATACACTTTGGAGTATCTGAGTTAGCTCTCTCGGGGGCATCCGGTTCAGGAACGGCCTTGGTAAGCATTAGAGAAAGCCTTCACACTATGCTGTTGAGAACCTGTAAGTGTCGGATGATTTGTGGCTAACTGTTAAAATTGTAGGTAATCAAGGAGACCAGGAGTTCCACCACCACCATTTCCATCATGCACATGCAAATATCACAAAGAAAAGTTCTCACAAAAGACTAAGGGATAACAAAAGTTCAAAGAAGTCAAAGAAAGTCAAAGATCAAGGCATAACAAATTTTCACAAGTCAAGGATTGAAGCTTATAAAGTGAGAACTACTTGAAGTATGGAGATCAAAAGTCAAAAGACGTATGAGCATGATGGAAAAGACGTAAAGACATCGTGACTAAAGAACGTTGGTGGAAGGCAGATCAAGAAATTACCATATCACATCACAACAAGAACAAAGAACAAAGATTCTAAAGACGTTGAAGTCAAAGAAGCAAAGAAGACATCACGCAACCTTGATGACCAATCCTTAGGGGGAGATTATTGGGAACACGTTTTGTATTAATTCAAGTATTGGTCATTTAGATGTAAAAGGTTGCTCGTTTAAAGGGCTTTATGTTTGTAACAAACCACATGGCTCCATTAGAAGCCCATGGGCCGTGTGGTATAGTGATTAGATTCTAGAAGGTGTTAAGCAAGTGTTGCCCTAAACACTTGCCTATAAATACCAAGGCATGTACACTCATTTACTTGTCGGTTTTTATTCATATTGTACCGAACCCTTGCTTCTATATCAAGTGAATAAAGATCAATCATTCTCTTCATCTATTTCTCTCATTCTCTTATCTAGTTATTGTTATACGTTGTGCTATTACTTGTGTTATATCAAATCTAGGACCTAACAGTTCTCGTAATGGTCTTGGTTACACACAACCTCGAGTCAATCATAGACCACTCTTACCTACACCAAATGTGAGATCTTCATCAACATACAACCAAAGATCTTCTTTCCAATATAATCAATCATTTCCAAGAAGAAATTTTTATAACAATAACCAAAAGTCCTCACACTATCAATATAACTCATACCAAAGGAGATACAACTCCTACCCAAACTAAAGATTCTTTAGACCTCAAACTCATCAAAGTTATATGCCAAGCTATCAAAACCAAAATGATTTTCAAAATAACCCGGGTCTACCTTCTCTAGATTTGGTACTGAGAAATTATGTGTCTTACTTCAAGACCTAAGAATGTTTAACTTGGGCACTTTAAATGCTAACCAAAATGGACCTAAGAAGCAATGGGTACCAAAAACTTGAATTGCATCTTTGGTTGTAGGTTTGCCTCAAATGTGATCTACAACTGGACGAGTGGATAGTGGATAGCGGTTGCACTAAACACATGACCGGGAATAGGAGATTGTTCACATCATACAAGACGTATGACGACAATCAAGTCATATTTGGAAGCAAACTTAGTGAGAAAATCATCGGTAAAGGTAATGTCCTTCATGACTCCATAGAAATTACCAATGTTGAGCATGTTAGTGGGTTAAACTTTAACTTGATTAGTGTTAGTCAATTAAGTGATGATGATTATGAGGTTAAGTTTACTAAAGTAGATTGTACTATTAGTAAAAATGGTGTAGTATTAGCTAGAGGTCATAGGAGAAATAACTTGTAAACTTGCAAGTTGGGAGATAACTCCAAACAACACATATGTCTTACATCCATGGTGGATAACTCAATGCTTTGGCATAGGAGGTTAGGTCACGCCAATATGAGGTTAGTCCAAAGTCTAGCTTCCAACGAGCTAGTAAGGAATTTACCAAAGTTGAGTTTTGAAAGACATTATTGTGATACTTGTAGTTTAGGGAGTCAAGGACATGCAAACAATAGGAATAGGAATGAAGTGTCAACTAATAGGGTTTTAGAGTTGCTACACTTAGATTTGTATGGTCCATCTCCAATCCAAAACTATGGAGGAAACTTCTACACTTTGATGATTGTAGATGACTATTCAAATTACACTTTGGGTATTATTTTTAGCGTCTAAGGATGGAGTCTTAGGAAAATTTGAGATATTAAGGAAAAAGCTTGAAAACCTACTTGATTGTTCTATTGTTTCAATAAAAATAAATCATAGTAGTGAATTTGATAAATTATAATTTAGTAGCTTTTGTGAACAACATGGAATATCTTATAACTTATCGGGCCCGTTCGCTTCTCAGTTGATTGAGATTGTTGAAAGAACACATCGTAATTTACGGAAGATGAGTCATGCAATGCTTGACAAGCAATTCATTCCATAAAAGTTTTGGTGTCATGCCCTAGATACCGCATGCTATATCATTAAAAGAGACTACATTAGAAAGGTCATTAATAAAACACCCTATGAGATACTTAGAAATAGGAAGCTTTCCTTAGAATACTTTAGGGTATTTGGTTGCAAAGTGTTTATACTTAACACCAAAGAATATCTCACCAAATTCGACCCAAAGTCGTACGAATGTGTGTTCCACGGATACTCTCAAACTAGTGCTTAATAAGGAAACAATGAGGATTGAGTGTGACAACTCGGATTTTATGCCATTATTTAACCTCAAACTTTTACCATTCTTTTTTCGGAAAACTTACTATTCATCCTCAGGATTACACTATTCACAATCACTATTCATTTTTACTATTCATCATATTTTGGGCCAGTATTTAAACTCGAACTTTTATCCGAAAATTACTATTCACGAGTTAGTATTCACCGTGTTTTTTCTTTCTATTTTCACGTAAATTAATTTTTACAACTATAAATAAACGCTTTTACATGATTTTCATGCAAACAATGTACTATGTACTCCTAATATAAAAATATCTAGTTACTATTCATAAATATGTAAACAATATTCATCAAAATATCTAAATATTATTCATCAAAATATCTAAACACTATTCATCAAAATAACTAGATATTTTTAGAAATTTTCTCTATAAATAGAAAGAAAACTAGTTTATTATTTTCACAAGAAAAAAACACATTCTCTCTGGTTCCCCCCTATTTTCGTCCAGAGAAGAAAAGAAGAAGAAGATGTTCGGGTTTTGCTTATTTGGTGTTCTATGGGTTGTCTCCCTCCTCCTCCTCCTTAGTGCCGCCCCCTTCAACCCTCTATACATCCTCCATACTTGATTTTCTAGCTCCGAGTTATACAGATAAGATGATGGCATAAGTATTCTCTACGTAAAAATTAAGTTTATTTTTTGTTTTTGCGGCTGGATTTGGAGCTACACAATGGTAGATAGGAGCTGTTGGTCCACACTAGTTATGGATCCAAGTAGCCTTGTTACTTGTTAGACGACTTGTATAAACCAAATCGATCTAAGTAAGAAACTCTAACACCTTGCTTATTGTTAATGCGGAATCTTAACAACAAACAATGAAGAACATAATAACTAACTTCGTATATTGATTTGTTTAATCTAAGTGATTACAATCTTCATCGTTATATCTAAACTAATGACTAAGGTTCCTTTTATACACTAAGAAAACCCTAGATACAAAACTTGCTGAAGGATATACGTATCTTCTCTAAAGATAATTACGTATCCTTTCCTAGCTTATATCTAACAAACTTTCCTAACTTTCATGACCAGACTTAACAACTAAAGTCAAACAGACTTAACTTACTCTACCAGACTTAATAATAAACAACCAGACTTAACTGTTACAAGACTTAACTAATAACACTAACAGACTTAATTACGTAGTCCACCAGACTTAATTCTGGTCTTCCATCTTCTCTTGTCTTGTGATAATTCCCAACAGTAGATAGGAGCTGTGGATCTCGGGGAAAATTTTGAAATATTTGCAATGATAGATCGGTAAATTCTAAGGAAGGGTTTTTAATATGGTAGCGATTAGGATAGTTTTGGAATGATTTGAAGTCAGTAACTACCCCTTCTTCATCATAAGAAGCCCCATCAAAAATGCCTTCATCTGGCTTATCAAAGACCTCAAGTTCAGGCATCTCAGAATCATCAAAATCAGCATTTGGAGTAGACTCAGGTTGAGCAGAATTAACAGCATCTCTACCAGACTTAACTGAGTTAATGCTGGTAGGCTTCTCTTCACCAGAATTAATGACAATACTACCAGGATTAACCAGATTAGTGCTGGTAGCCTTCTTCCCAAGATGTTTATCAGCCAAAGCATTCATTTCTTCTCTGAAGGATAAGATTTCTTCTAAAACATTTGTAGGAGAACCCTCTTCTTCTTGAGGCTTGTTCACAGTCTCCTTCCTATTTGTAGAAGATTTCTTTGATCCTTCATTTGCAGCAACATGGTTGACTTCTGTGGTAGGAATCACAATAAGCTCCTCAATTTCTTTGCCTTGATCAGCAGTGCTTGCATCTTGAGTACCTGCATTGTTAGGCACTTCCATGGAACCTGCATCAGGGTTAGCTTGATTCTCCTTGGAGACAGGAATATAGTTCATAGAGTCAGTTAAATAATCAAGATCAAACATCCATCTATGAGCTAGTCCCTTCACATTGGGTTTTTCCTCAAGAAAATTAACATGAAGATTTTCCTCTACTTTCTTGGTCACTAAATTATAAACCCTAAAGGCTTTACAATTTAGTGAATACCCAACTAGAAACCCTCATCAGATTTTCCTTCAAATTTTCCAAGCACACTTAAGGTATCAAGAATGGTCACATGGCACCCAAAAGGCCTTATATAGCTAACAAGTGGTTTATGGCCAAAAATAAGCTCATAAGGTGTTTTATTCTGAGGCTTGGTCACTCTAACCCTATTGAATATATAGCAAGCAGTTGCAACTGGTTTAGCCCAAAAGGTTGTGGGTAAGAATGAGTCTGCTAGCATGGTTCTAGCTGCCTCAATCAGGGTCCTGTTCATTCTCTCAGCAACTCCATTTTGCTGTGGAGTTCTAGCATTGCTATATTGTTGCTTGATTCCTTTTTCACCACAAAACTCAATCATCCTCCTATTCTTAAATTATGTGCCATTGTCAGTCCTAATGATCTTAACCTTGTGATTGAGTAGGTTTTCTATTTGCCTAATGAACATTTGAATTAAATCAGAGGTTTCATCTTTAGTAGACATAAAGAATACCCAGCAATATCTGGTGCAGTCATCAGTAATGACAAGGCAATAGCTAGCATGGTTGATACTTCTAACAGATGTAGGGCCAAACAGATCCATGTGTAAGGTATGCAAAGGCTCAGTAACAATCCTATCTAACTTAGCCTTACAAGAAGCTCTATGCTGTTTGCCCTTATTACAAGCTACACAGGCATGGTCATTCCTAAAAACCTTGGAAGGTAAGCCTCTAACTAAATTACCCTTCACAAGTTTGTTCATATTCTTGAAATTAACATGACCTAACCTTTTATGCCACAATTTAGATTCATCCAATGTGGCTTTTGCAAGCAAACAGGCAGAACCTTTTGCAACTTCAGGTGCTTTCATATCAAAACTTTAAGAAGTATCTGACTTTCATCAGGCATCTTAAAATCCGAAGTCAATACAAAACATTCAGTTTCACTAAAAAGCACCTTATGCTGCTTATCACAAATTTGTGATATTGAGAAAAGGTTAAACTGCCCTAGTTCTTTTACAAAAGATACATTGTCAAATTCTAAATTGCCTACAACAATTCTACCTTTACCAGTTATCTGACCTTTACTTCCTCCAAAGGTAACAGAACCTCCTTGGAATTCTTGAAAATCCTTCAGATGATTCTTGTTACCAGTCATGTGCCCAGAGCACCCACTATCAAATATTCCTTTGTCTTCCATGTTCTTCAGTGGATGTTCCTGCACAAAAGTAGGAGAAATTAGTTTCTCTTTAGGACCCAAGCCTCTGAAGACTTGGGTCTGCCCTGTGGATCAACAAATTTATAGGTCTTGTATGAGCTTGATCCACTGTTGTTCTTGGATTCATAGGTAAGTGTGTTCTTAAAAGGATCTCAAGACCAACATGCTGGGGTCTTAACAGCAGAATCCCCATTTTCCCTTATAGCATTTGAGCTTGAAGCTTGTGCTGCATTATTAGTAAAAGGACTCCTCACAGGTGAATGAGGTTTGTAAAAATTGTTTCTTTGATTATATGAATTCACCTGTGATCTATTTATTGGTTGTTTGGGTCCAGAATGATTAAACCACCCAGAATTAACACTTGGCCTCACATAATTAACATTTTGACCAACAGAACTAACATTTGGTCTACCAGAATTAAAATTTGGTCTACCAGAATTAAAATTTGGCCTACCAGAATTAAAATTTGGTCTACTAGTACTAACAGATGACCAACCAGAATTAACATTAGGCATACCAGAATTAACTTGAGTTGGTCTAGTCACAAACTTATTAGCATGATTAATCCTGTTAGCATTATTCCAAACTGGTTTATCATTCATATGGCCATCATTAACACTCTTATCTTTTCTAAGTTCAGCCTCTCTTTTCATCCTAACCTCATGAAAATCACAGTCCCTAATCAAATGACTTAAACTACCACACACAAAGCATCTTTTAGGACCAAAATTGTGGTTTCTCTTGTAATCTTTTCTCATTCTATCAGGCTTTGGTGACTCATGATTTCTAACAGACTTCCTAGGAGTTTTTATGTGAGAATCACAACTAGGTTTATCTGTATGAGGTTTGGGTGTAGTCACAGCTGGTTCACTATTTTGGACTGATCTTGACTCAGAAACACTTTTAGGTGCACTTTTTGATTCTGAATCAGACTGCTCAGAGACATCTCTAGTAGATCCTTCACTGTCATTGGTTTGACAAGTGGAGTATTCACTAGATTTATCATCTGAGTTGCCTGTCTCAGGATAGATATGACCCTTTTTACCATATACAAACAAGGAGTCATCTAGGTCTTTCTTTTGTAGAGGGGTGTAATCTCCACTTAATGGAGGTGGCACCCCTTTAAAATCATTAGCTTTAATGAACCTATTGTACACAGGCTTACCAATAGAATCCTCTTTCATACATTTGAACACAGATCTGTCCATCTCTTCCTCATAGCTTAGAACTTCACTATCTGACTGTATTCCATAACCTAAGCCAATCTTACTTGTAGAGCTCATACTAGATGCTATTATCTTATCCTGACACTTAGCAGAATGAGTCCATTTATCTAGTTTCTTTTGCAATTCATCTCTTTCCTTAACAGCTTTTAAGCCTGCTTTTCTATATCTCTTAAGTTTTTCATCTTTTTCATATATCTTATTAGCTTGAAAGGTGAGTTTTTCGTTTAAGGAAGCTTGTTTGTTTTGATAGTTATCTATTTGTGCTTCTAAAGTTTTAACAGCTTTAGTATAAGCAAGAATTTTTGCTTCCTGATCACCTATTTGTGTTAGTTGTTCATCACACAAAGCTTTAGGATGATTATATGAATCAATGCATAATTTTGAGCACAAAGATACCTCAGTACTGGAACCAATAGCCATAAGTGCATGGTTTGGCTCTTCATCCTCAGGTGTGTGTTCATCCCAATTCACAGCTCCAGCTTCCAATGTCATCAAGCTCGTCTGATTCTTCCCCATCTTATCATCATCTTGAGAGTCAGAACCCTTCTTCTTTTTCCAATCAGTAGTCTCTTTTTTAGTGCAATTTCTGGCAAAGTGACCATGCTTGTGACAATTGTAGCACTCAACAGTCCTCCTATTGTATCCCACTGGTGACTTCCCATCAAGCTTAATGTTCTTCCCATTCTGCTTGTAAAACTTCTTAACCCTGAAAGCAATCATGGCAATTTGCCATTTGATATCCATTTCTTCAACTTCAACATCATTGATCTGTTCAAAATCCTCACTGATGAAATCCTGATCTTCTGGTTCCTTAGCAAGAAGTGAGTGAATTACTTCATCAGCAAAGCCTGCTGGTGCATCTCTTTCTTTTCTCATGCTGCTAGAAGAAGTTCCATAACCACCAGAATTAATGCTGCCAGACTTAACCTTGTTAGTGCTGCTCTTGCTTTGAGAAACAAAAGCAACATTTGTAGAACTTGAAGATTCTTTTCCTTGGATTTCCTGTTCAAACACCTTGAGGTTGTTGTACAGGTCATCAGTAGTCATGGTGTCAATTTCACCATTCATCCTCATGGTCAATGTCACACTTGACCATTCTTTCGGTAGTGCTCTAAGAAACTTTTGGTTTGCATCTTCTTCTGACACAGCTGCACCATGAACCTCCAATTGTGATAGAAGATGTTGAAACCTATCATAACCTTTTTCCAATCCCTCTGAAATGGATACACTGAAAGCTTCAAAGTGCTGTTTAAGAACAGCCTTTTGCATCTTCTTGGAGTTAGCATTCCCTCCAAATCTTTTCTTGATAGCCTCCCAAATTTCTTTAGCATCATTCATGCCATGAAACCTTCTCAAATGCTCTTTGGGAATTGCCATTAGCAGCATAGTCTTGGCCTTCTTCTCCTTTTCAACAGCCCGTATCTCTTCAGCAGATACTGGTGGTAATATCCTAATCACTCCATCTGTTCCTTGTGAAATCCTTTTCTTCGAATTCCCATTCTGTATGACCTTCTAGACTTCACTGTCAATATACTCCAGATAATGTTCCATCTCCATAGCCCAGATGTCATATTCTTCTCTTTTTAGGATTGGGAGTTTTATGTTGGATATGGTTGTTGTTGCAGAGATGGGTTGTTGTTGTCTAGATTTGCTTGCTTCAGGTTTTTCTTCATCATGGATTGATTTTTCATCATTACTGTTGTGAACTGAGAAACCATCATTCTTACTGGAATTTTCAACGCCAAACATGTTGCAGGGTTTAGGTGAATGAATTTAGGGTTTGGTTGTTGTGTTTCTTTAAACTCAGAGTCTCTTTACAGGCTCTGATACCACTTGTTGGTCCACACTAGTTATGGATCCAAGTAGCCTTGTTACTTGTTAGACGACTTGTATAAACCAAATCGATCTAAGTAAGAAACTCTAACACCTTGCTTATTGTTAATGCGGAATCTTAACAACAAACAATGAAGAACATAATAACTAACTTCGTATATTGATTTGTTTAATCTAAGTGATTACAATCTTCATCGTTATATCTAAACTAATGACTAAGGTTCCTTTTATACACTAAGAAAACCCTAGATATAAAACTTGCTGAAGGATATACGTATCTTCTCTAAAGATAATTACGTATCCTTTCCTAGCTTATATCTAACAAACTTTCCTAACTTTCATGACCAGACTTAACAACTAAAGTCAAACAGACTTAACTTACTCTACCAGACTTAATAATAAACAACCAGACTTAACTGTTACAAGACTTAACTAATAACACTAACAGACTTAATTACGTAGTCCACCAGACTTAATTCTGGTCTTCCATCTTCTCTTGTCTTGTGATAATTCCCAACAGTAGATAGGAGCTGTGGATCTCGGGGAAATTTTTGAAACATTTGCAATGATAGATCGGTAAATTCTAAGGAAAGGTTTTTAATATGGTAGCGATTAGGATAGTTTTGGGGTTGATTTGAGGTGATTTAGAGGTTTTATAGATAAGGGAATGGATTTCTTGAATTTAGATGCGGAAGCGCTTCCCAATTTGCTAGAATCATTTATCAGTTATTCTCAGGTGAGTCATAGCCCAATTTTCTATCATTTAATAGTTTATTAAACTCTTTGGAGGAGATACATGCTTAACTATTTTCATTTACTTTCACAAGTACTCTAAACTTCTACATATTATTGTGAGTTTCATAGCCCCTACTTTTATACGTTTTGAATTACTTTTGGGGGAGATACATGCTCAACTATTTTCATTTACTTTCACAAGTACTCTAAACTTTTACGGATTACCATGAGTCATAGCCCATCTTTTACTTATTTTGAACTCTTTGGGCGAGATATATGCTCGTTTTACTTAAATACTTTACTTGGTTATCAAAATACTTTACTCGCTTTACTTAAATACATGATTTGTATTTACGTATAGACACAAGTACTCAAAACATTTATACTTTTATGCTACGTGATACTTTTTATACTTTTTGGTCATGATTGTGTTATACTTGACTGCGTTATACTTAATTGCGTTATACTTGATTGCGTTATACTTAAACTTGGAAGTCTCCTCATGAGCAGGATAAAGTCTCCTTGTGATAAAACATACGTTGAGTTTCCGGAGATGGAGTAGAGCCAATGATATTACTTTCCTTGTGAGCAACATACCCACATGAGGTTTCCAGAGATGGAGTGGAGCCGCATGACTAATTGCATATGACATGACCAATATCTATTTACATACTTAAAACGTTTATACATTTAACTACTATGATGCGTGTATACATAATTGACATACTATTTTAAGCAATGGGTTGTGAACACATATGTTGCAAGTTTTGTATGGGCGAAACTTGGAACTGAATGGATTTACAATGCATTTGCTGCATGAACATTCTTTATAGGCTTCTCAACTTATTTACAACAAACTCTATGAACTCACCAACCTTTGTATTGACACTTTTTAGCATGTTTATCTCAGGTTAGTAAGGCGATAGCAGGTGCATGGAACATAGATTCATAAGGCACGCTTTGGAGGCTTTTACTTTTATCATTACTATTTGATACGTTGTAAAAACACTTTTGAACCTCATGTTTGTAACTCAAATTTAATTTATCGAATGGAAAATTATCAAAATGTCTCATTTAGAGGCCGTTTTCTATACCTTGTACTTTGTATTATGAAGTAGCAGCCCAGTGACACAATCTTCCGCTGCGTTATTTTGGGGGTGTTACAGATTGGTATCAGAGACTTGGTTATAGAGAACTAGGTTGAATTTAAGAGCCTAGACTATAACTACTTTATACGTTGAGACCTTCCTCTCTATCGCCTTGCACACTTTAAACTTTTCATGATTTTAGTACCTAAGGAAGACTTTTATAGTTGAATACCGACCATCATATGAGTCGATTAGTCCAAAAATTGCATTGTTATTCCTAAATTATACATATCTTGCGCACCTATGTCTAATTCAGGAAGAATCATGCAATGAAGGGAGTAGTAGTCTCATATGTGTAAGCAATTCCATAATCGAGCAAAATTTTCAAAAGACCTCCTTCAAACCACTTGTTTCCCAGCTTGATCTAAGTGACAATTCTTGTTTGATGAGTTGCGAAGATCAAGCTAGAATCGAGTTGTTACTCAAACCGATTTAGCCTAATCACATGACAGTTCTTATCTGATGAGTTGTGGGATTAAGTAAAAATCGTTTACCTAAAGGTCTTTTGAGGGTTATCCTCGAGAATGGGAAAGTTTGCCTCATCAAACCTAGCCATAAGAGAGTATGTCTTTAGAACGGGTAATAGTCACGAGAACGTACCTAGTTGGATAAGAAACCCAGATACATAAGCTTTGACGTAATCACTTAGACTACACACAACAATTTCACGGAGCATAAGCGTTTAGAACCCTTGTTGAGAATGGAACTTTAGGTATCGATAAGTGAATCACGAGGGCGTGATTCCTCTAACAGGGGAAGACTGTGACAACTCTAATTTTATGCCATTATTTAACCTCAAACTTTTACCATTCTTTTTCAGGAAAAGTTACTATTCATTCTCGGGATTTCACTATTCACAATCACAATTCATTTTCACTATTTATTTTTACTATTTATCGTATTTGGGCCAGTATTTAAACTCGAACTTTTGCCTAAAAATTACTATTCATGAGTTACTATTCACCGTGTTTTTATTATTTTCTTTTTTCACGTAAATTAAATTTTACAACTATAAATAAACGCTTTTACACGATTTTCATGCAAACAATGTACTCTGTACTCCTAATATAACAATATCTAGTTACTATTCATAAATATCTATACACTATTAATCAAAATATCTAAACACTATTTATTAAAATATCTAAACACTATTCATCAAAATATATAGATATTTTCAAAAAAATTCTCTATAAATAAAAAGAAAACTAGTTTATTATTTTCACAAGAAAAAGACACATTCTCTCTGGTTCCCCCCTATTTTCGGCCAGAGAAGAAAAGAAGAAGAAGATGTTCGGGTTTTGCTTATTTGGTGTTCTACGGGTCGTCTCCCTCCTCCTCCTCCTTGGTGCCGCCCCCTTCAACCCTCCATACATCCTCCATACTTGATTTTCTAGTTCCGAGTTATACAGATAAGTTGATGGCATAAGTATTCTCTATGTAAAAATTAAGTTTATTTTGTGTTTCTGTGGCTAGATTAGGAGCTACACAATGGTAGATAGGAGCTGTGGATCTCGGGGAAATTGTTGAAACATTTGCAATGATAGATCGGTAAATTCTAATGAAGTGTTTTTAATATGAGAGCGATTAGGATAGTTTTGGGGTTGATTTGAGGTGATTTAGAGGTTTTATAGATTAGGAAATGGATTTCTTGAATTTAGATGCGGAAGCGCTGCCCAATTTGCAAGAATCATTTATCAGTTATTATCAGGTAAGTCATAGCCCCATTTTCTATCATTTAATAGTTTATTAAACTCTTTAGGGGGATACTTGCTTAGCTATTTTCATTTACTTTCACAAGTACTCTAAACTCTTTGTGTAAATTATGGTGCATCTAATTGAAACATGTGTCCCAAATCATATTTAAACAGCCAAATTACATGAAGAAGTTGTGGCCTTTACTCAACTTTCTAATTGGGCTAATATCAAATTTTCGTTCTTGGTAACACACAATCAAGGCTCATTAAATTGAAAATAGGAACTAGTGAATCGGTGATAAAAGAGGTAAAAATATCTTGTGAATTAATTATGTAATAGCCAATTTCAAAACATATTAAAAGATTGATGATAAATATAAACACGGTAAATGTTACTACTAAAAATATTAGGGTTGTTTGTGTATGTCCATAGCTACATATTATCTTTTTCGAAGCTAGTTGTAATTGTAACCAACATTTTAATTTGTAACTTGTAATTTATAGTATATAGTTTGTGAACGTACTTTATGTGATATTATGATTTCATTGTTATTCAGTTTGGTACAAAAGTAAGTAACCAATAATGATAACCTGAATATCCATAAGTAGATCATATACGTAAAGATTTATATAACGATTTCAAATAAAAATATTATATTATCAAGTATTTGTTTTTTATTTATTGCAAATTCATGTGAATGTCCACGGTTATTCAAATTCAGAGATATTTAAGGAAATACTTTAAATGACGACTCAAACTGGAATTGACGGATATTTTTTGGGACCAATATGGTAAATGGACTAATGGGAGGGTTTTTTGTAATACCTCGTAAAAATCTCATGTCATTAATAATGTTAATCACCGAATAATACCAATTTATGTTAAATAACCTTTTGTGCGGACTACATTTTTTTTTACATATATATATATATATATATATATATATATATATATATATATATATATATATATATATATATATATATATATATATATATGGCAACGATCACCAAGTCACCCCAACGAATTCGAACTCACCATGAATAGCTCGCTCGCATTCCGACACCGTGATAGTATGACATAAGTTTAATAATTTAATATCAGGAGTCATTAAAACACGGGGTACACACGATACACTCTTTAATAATAAAACAAAACATTCTTTAAACCTACCCTAATAAAGCCGCCCCACTCGTTATACACTAAAGTTGGTTTTAGCTCAAAATAGACACACCATTGTGTCTCACTTTAGAAAACTTGGTCAAATTCTTTCTTATTTTTCTCTTGATAATCTGATCGAGCACATGAGCTGACACACATATATATTTTCAAACTTCACATGCTAGCCCAATCCTTTGAACTAGACAAGGACCTTGGCCTTTAACCCTTTTTGGCAAACTCACTTTAATCACTTACACCTAAAGTATAGTCAAAACACCCCTCATTTGTTCCTTCTATAATATGCCGAGAAACCACAAGGCACAGACCATTTCCACTTTGCAAAAATTTCACACAAACTAAGTTACTTGTGTTCTTGAAGCTAGCTTGATCAATTTCGGGTTTACTTGGAATACTTGGGTAAACACTTGGAAGGTTTTGGGTTATAAGGTAGCAAAAACTCACTTGGCTTCTTCTTTTTCTTCTTGTTCGACAACACTTCTCAACTCACTGTAAGAGTTCTACACTTTCCAACTTGTGTTCCTTGAGTTGCTTAATTTACAAAGTATGTCACATTTAGTATTATGTGTTATATTATTAAGGTGTTAAAGTTTTGGAAACTAGACTAGCAAATGAGTTCTTGATTTTTTTTACTACTCGACAAACATATATACGTTCGACTTACATGGAAGTTTCTTGGTTGTGTTTTAAAAACTTGTGTGGCAAAATCTTTGACCTCGTTAACACATGAACATCTCGAGAAGAAACAAAAATTCATGTTGTTTTCAAATCGACATACACGCACTTCATGTCAAGCTTGTGAGTTTTATTTGGACATAAGAATGAAAACATAAACGTAAAGAAGACTTAAGATTGGCTCATTCTTGGAAGAGTGTATACTAGCTTACCTTGCCTACTCGTTAACTTGACAATAGTATATATATATAGAACGTATTTCGGTCGACTACTTTCGTTTTAGTCGAGTGATATGGGTTGAGGACTCACTGTGGTCGAACCACAGTGAGATGTTGTGAGGGATTTTATCAATATTCGAAGTCATGGCAACAATTAAGCTTAGTAAAATATAAGCAAAGATAGTGTTGGGAAACTGCATTGAAAACCAACACAAAACTTATATACATTCACGCATACACTGTCTTATATTCATGCAAATATATCACAGACTTGAAACAATATATAATAAAACCATTTAGGTAATATAAACATAACAAGGTGGGCTAGTCTGTTGGTTGGGTTGTTGGTCTTTTAAGCACAAGGTTAGGGGTTCCAACCTTGCACCTGACTTTTTTTTTTTTTTGATAATTTATTTCTTTTTACGAATTTTCACTTATAGCCCTTGAACTATTAATAACTAATCAATATTCACTTTCAACACATTATACTAAACATATCGAGTTAATTAGACTATAATGGTAAACTGTATAAGTATATATTTTGTCAGTGGAGTATTTTAGTTGCAATAACTTTATGAAGGGAAAACTAATATTTACAGACGGAACATGCTCGATTTTTTTCAAACCCTTATGCTTAATTTATTTTTCGCAAACACGACCAAACTATGAAAACTAGATAATATACGATTACTTATATCAAATAAATTATAAAACTTTTTCTAACTTACCGTTCACTAATTTAATATAATTACAAAGGTGTCTACATATATATGCATACCACCGTATCACGTAAACACTTAAAGACTTATACACTTCCAAGAGCCAACACTTACAATATTTTGAAACGATTTAAACATAAACTCTGCCACACAAGCAACACAACCACTTGAGGACATTTAAATCTATTTAAATACTTTGAGTCATTAGTACACAAAACTGTTAACTAAGACTTGCCATACTAATCTAGGTCACGCGTCGGAACTACTACCTACCATTTGACTCTTTTGCATTTTAGACTACTACTACACTGAGGTGAGTTCATAGTCCCACTTTTACTATGTTTTCAAATCCCGTGGGGAGATACATTCTATAAATCTGAACACAAGTATTTTTCTGTATGCTATCCTGAATGATATTGCTAAGTTAATATTGCCTAAGTTACCACCCTGCCAAAAAGCCCCTCATATCATGAACCATTAATCACTTGCGAGTGAACGCGAATTCAGTGAATAGATCTATTGGAAGTTGACGACCCATTTGAAGTTAGCCTGAAATGGTAACCAAATGCTCTTTATTCGAATTATCAAGAGTTTGGCAAACTCCTACGACGAGGGCATTATCACCTACATCATTGCTATGATGTGGGCTATTTATATCATTTATTATTACACCCGATGTTAAGGTTTGCGTGCCATGAGGCTTAGGGCAATATATCTATATTATACACAGGGATATCACCGCTGTGCTACTACCCATCTTATATCTATTTGTTTTATTTCAACGATATCACCGTTGTACTACTAATCAACTTGTGTTCAAACTAATTCAAACTATTACAAATTAAACACTGTGAATTCACTCAACCTTTGTGTTGACATTTTAAGCATGTTTTATCTCTGGTAACTAAGGAAATCTCAAGCACGGAGTTGGCATGGGCATTGGAAAACTACCCACCTTTATTTCAAATAATTATATCATTCTTTTCAAACTCATCATCACTTTGGTGAAATACTACCCCCTTTTGAAAACTATTGTGTAATCTCTGAATATTGAGTTTTCATTGGATGATATAAATTCTACTTTTAACGATTATCTATGCTTCGACTGTGATCTAATTGGTAATACCCCGTTTTAGTCTTCCGCTGCTTCATTACAATTTTCGGGGTGTTACAGATTGGCATCAGAGCCTAGGTTATAGAGAACCAATTGATTTTTAAAACATTGGACTATAACCGCAATTTCTAAAAGGACCATTTTTAAAACTTTACCACCCTATGCCCTCCGTGCCAACACTTACGAACTTTTGCATTGAGATTTGCTTGGCAGATTATGCATAATGAATGAATATTAACACTTTATTAACACATGCATTGAGATTTGCTTGGCAGATTATGCATAACAAATTAGTTTTATCACCTACGAATGTTATTATGACTAATGCATATTTATATTATTAATGACTTACACTTATTATTATTGGGATATTACAGTACCATGTCTCCCCCGATCCCCGTCATCATTCTGTCTGATGTTGAGACCGAAGTGACACCAGTACCATCAGCTACTCCACCCACTACTGTTATCATTTTATCAGATGCTGACACCGATACCACCATGCTAGTTGACCATACTACCACCTTATCTGAAACCATGTCCGGAGAGACTGAGCCCTTTGAGGAGGGTGAGGTTGCTCCTACCCCAGCTGTTACATCTCCTTGTCACTCGACTCCACCTGTGTACGGTCCCCAGACATGGGATCAGTACATGGAGACCCAGCAGTTTTTACCTGCTGATTGTCTTCCATCACCACCCCCAGTTTTGACTCACCATTCCCCTGGGTCAGAGGCGGATGACGAGTCGTCTGACTCCTACTCTCCCGACTTGGCTTCACCCATACCACCACCACCTGCACCGGTTCGCCGGCGTAGGGTAGTCAGATTTCTACAGCCTTATGAGCCCGCACCATTCGGGCAACTTTATGTTCCTTGCCAAGGGGGCCAACCTAGGAAGTACACTGCCCGGAAACGAGCACGTGCACCTTCAGCCCCATTGGTACCACCACCAGCTATCATACCACCATCACCAGCACCAGCATCTTCATCACCATCACCTGTATCAGCATTACCTTCACCACCATCACATCATACTACCACCGAGGACCCACCCAGAAGAGCACTAAGTAGTTCTTAGACTGCACTATCATCATCAATAGCTTCTATCCAAACCAAGGGACGTATGGCCAAATTAGGGACGCTTGTAGTATCTCTTTGTTGAATAACAAATTTGAGACAAGTTATCATTTGGACATGTGGTTCGACTATGCTATGCATTGATATCGGTCTAAAGAGCCGAGATTTTCCGTCATATGTGTGGTGATTGTATCTACATGATATCATATTAATGTGGTCATGATTTATTCTGACCTTATCATGGTTGAGCTAATCTCGTTGTATTACATATGTCTATTAATAGGAACATCCTTACTAGGTCTCACTCTTCTAATAAGTACTTTCCTACGAACCTTGAATTAGTGTACGATCTCATATCAACTAGATGTGCAAATAGTCGCCCATTGCACTCCATATTTTACAAACTATTATTATACCATTTTACAAACTATTACCATGTAAAAGACAAATTTGATACCCTACCACTATCAACCAAAACAGTTCACTAACGCCTTTTTATTATCTTACACTGTGAAAAAATGAACTTTTCATCCTCTTAAGAAACCTCCTTATAAATTAATAACCGGACTTACTATCAACTTATGAATTGTTTTGTTAGTTTCATATAAACCATTTTGTAAACACCTTACAGACTGTTTTGATACTATCTGGTGAACCATTTACTATCACTTTATAAAAAAATTCGCTAAAACTTTTGTTTATCACTATCCCATTAGTCATTTCGTTACTTTACTTTACCACCCGATAAACCACTACTTTACTCCCATTTTTCGACTATTTGACTACCTTACTACCCTCTTATAAAAACAATAAACAGTGTCGCCATCGACATACAACCTATTTTACTAATCATCCCACAAACTGTTTGATATAAACAAAATAAACAAACTTTGCTACCCTACTACAAATCTATAAACCAACAAATGTTTTTACTGACACCCTGTGGACTATGTTGCAAACACCCTACAAGTTTTATTATTGACTCATAAATTATTTTGCCCCTCTGAGCACCACATTAACCGCTGATAAAACAACAAACTATATCGCAATGCATTACAAACCAATTTTTTTTTCTCGTTATCCTACAAACCGTTTTACTACAAAAATTAAAAAAAAAAATGCGTCCTTACTTCCAACTTTTGAATAATAAAGTGTCATCCCTATTGTTCTATAAACTATTTCACATATTATTTTATGAACTATCTTATTTTATGCAATAAATCGATTTGCTACTTTAATACTATTCCATAGACCAACAAACGGTTTCGCCAACATTTTGTAAACTAAGGTACATTTATCCAAATTTTCCGTTACCGTTTTATAAACTCTTCTACACACCGTTTTACAACCTATTCTATAATCACCCTATGAACTAAGTCCTCTTTGAAAAGTATATTAAGCTACCACTTTACGAACAGAGTTACCGATACCTTCCTTTAAACTAAATCCAACATTGCATCGTTGAACTTTAATTATGCAAAGCCTGATCACCTATGCATAATTCAAGTAGGACCATGCTATGCTGGGGATACTTGTCTAAAATTTTTGCAAAAAGTTAGAATTTCTACTAATACTTTTGAGAAATCACAACCTTACATAAAAAGTTGTGCAAGATATGGTCATCCGTACTAATAAACACAAATAGACTTCGACACCATCTTATCACATGAAATCAGTCTAGTCTCGCCGCATATTCTATTCTACAAGGACCAGTTACATCATTAGCCATCATAGAAACAACCTTCCAACGAACATAGCCACAATCAACGGGATTACCTACGACCACTACCATAAGGATTTGTACGAAGCTTAACCTTATGACATCTCACTTTACTTCACATCATCCGATTTCGAAGGATCCCACTGTCAAGCAGACAACCTGTAAATTCGATAACTACCAAATGACTCATAACCCCAAGGGTGACTGAGGCTTACCTTTCTGTACTCGATAACAATCATGATGATGATTACATTTATCCCCTAAACCGAAACCATGCTTTCTGTGTTAAACACTAAGTACACTAACGAATCAACCAACTGATTGCTGGTAGCAGTCAACACCATTCTTCAAGACTTTACCATTCGTGTTAATCGCACCACTAAACTAGCCATTTGACTACTAATAGAACCAACGTCATCACTTAAGGTTGCACCATAAACCTACTAGACACCCATAAGACATCGACTTAGTGTCCACATAACTTCAGGCCTAGACATTTTTGGTCTATTTACTAAATTACCCACTTTGAGAAACTCGTCTGCATACCTTATGATAATAGGATCTTAACAATACGATGAGGACCCCTCAAGGGAAGTAAATGAAACTCTTGACTAGGGAATGTGAATACACAACGGGATGACTTATAACCTGACGAAAGTCTTAAGACTTTACAGATCAAACCAAACCACTATTTTGGGAAATTGCCAAATCTTTCACTAATTCTTTGAGAGAATTAGCTTGACTAGGACGTAAGAGTGATCCAAAACACCCCTGTTCACTAAATCAAACCTTAGAGGTAGATCAAGGATCTTTGTCCACGATGAGGAATAACAAGATACCATGATTGACACTGTGCGGTCAATGTACAATTCACCCTATCCACATCGTATAATGAGAATTCCCTTATAAGTAATGGATACCTTGTATTGGACAATCAATATACAATCACCCTTACAATGTTTCCTCTAGGAGTTCTAGATTATGCAGCCTTAAAAACCCGTTTTGAGTTGACCTCACTCCCACGTTGAAATACCAAGTGGTCTTAACGTACCGAACAGCCATTGATACACGGCTTACACTTGTAGCCAATGAAAATGGCCTATGACACAATATCCGACTCACTCATAAGTCATGATACATCCCAATACTGTCCTAGCGAATTAAATACCATACCTATAAACTTCACCTGATATTCATCAACCAAACACTATCAAACATGAGAAACTAGACTCTGTCCTTAAAACTTTTGAAAACATATATAAATGCCATGCTCAACTATACTTTCAACTTTGATGATTTCACTTTCAAGAATCTTTCTTTAAAAACGAGTTTGTATCAATTACATAAGTATTTCTCCGAGATGCTCATTTTGTGAGTTAAAAAGTTTTCTTTGGTCATACCATATCAAACTTTTGCATATTAAAGAGCGACTAAGTGTTAATTTTTGTAAAGTTATTTTATCTATACCATGCTTAAAAACCCACACTACGGAATTATATACCTATTTTAGTCAAACCTTATCAAGCTTTCATATGTTAACAAATGTCTAAACAGTGATCTATGTGAAATTGTCTTATCAAAACCGCCTTTAAAAAAAAAAAAAAAAAAAAAAAAAAAAAAAAATCATTTCACTAAACTTTAAATTTTTCGGGGTCGCATTAATTTACTCGACTATTAACCTCAAACAAAGGAATCTGTGTCTTTTGAATTATTAATTTGGTCAGATTCGTGTAAACGCATACTCAAATGAAAATTTCGAACAAAAATTTTATCAATACATCCAAGCAAGGAAAACGTACAAAACCTGACTTGCCTAGGATTGAAATTATAGATATGCCATACCTTAACACTATTCCTTCGAAGTGCAACCTTCCCACTCATCCTGTAAGATAAAGATTCTCACCTGGTAGAAGCGCATGAAATTGGATAAGCAATTACTTAAGAGACGATGTGCCCTTTCAGAGTTTTAGATAACATAATCGCTTTGACACATGACATCACTTTCACATGGATTATAAGAGGTCACATCTGGCCATAAGACCTTTAACTTCCTTCTGTAACGAGACAAACATCCCTCGACAAAGTACCCACCTGACTTAGACCACTATGCCACGATCTCAAGTCACAATACACCATAGTTTTGCCTTAACAAGTTAAGCACCTGCCATCAAGAGCATTATCCGATGATAACTTTTGAGCGTTCCCAATCATTGGCATCCGAATTTGCCCTTAGTTTTGACTCATGGGCCATCACTCTTGACTAGCCATATATGCCTACTGACATGTTATTCCTTGTCATTCACACCAAGGGACTTTTCCCTTAGATTTTCTATAGCCGCCATGAGAAAAATAGCGATATCTAGCCTCATTGTTCTAATGAAATCCACCCTTTCATGTCGACAACTACACCTACCTCCCACGAAGTATGAGTACACAAAATAGGCTCTAGGAGACACAAAAATGGCATGAGCGAATGATTAAAATAGCTGGGATAACCATTTAGCATTAATCAAATCCTCCTACAACCACCAGATATCTCACTAGTAGAAGGGTTGTTTCATTTGAGGTACTTTATGGTCGGAAGTACCGACCACCCGTTGTTGGGCAGAAATTTGAGACGTTCAGATCTCATGACCTCAATTTATTCATTAAACCACTGAGAAAATAGTACAAATCAGACAACGGTTACAAGCTTGAACTCCCTGAAGAGCTTAGTAGGGTACACAATACCTTTCACGTATCGAACCTGAAGAAGTGTTTATCGGATGAAACCCCTGTCGTTCCCTTAAAAGAAATTCGACTTAACGATAAGCTAACCTGTGATGAAGAACCAATAGAAATCTTGGATGCAGATGTCAAACGATTGAAACAAAGCCGTATCCCTATTGTCAAAGTTAGATGGAACTCTAAGAGAGGACCAGAGTACACATGGGAACGCGAAGATCAAATCCGTTCTAAATACCCCCACTTGTTTGATAACACAACTCCGACTACTACCACATCTTAGGATTCGGGACGAATCCAGTCTAACGGGTGGGTACTGTAATACCTCGTAAAAATCCCATGTCATTAATAATGTTAATCACCGAATAATACCAATTTATGTTAAATAACCTTTTGTGCGGACTACATTTTTTTTTACATATATATATATATATATATATATATATATATATATATATATATATATATATATATATATGGCAACGATCACCAAGTCACCCCAACGAATTCGAACTCACCATGAATAGCTCGCTCGCGTTCCGACACCGTGATAGTATGACATAAGTTTAATAATTTAATATCGGGAGTCATTAAAACACGGGGTACACACGATACACTCTTTAATAATAAAACAAAACATTCTTTAACCCTACCCTAATAAAGCCGCCCCACTCGTTATACACTAAAGTTGGTTTTAGCTCAAAATAGACACACCATTGTGTCTCACTTTAGAAAACTTGGTCAAATTGTTTCTTATTTTTCTCTTGATAATCTGATCGAGCACATGAGCTGACACACATATATATTTTCAAACTTCACATGCTAGCCCAATCCTTTGAACTAGACAAAGACCTTGGCCTTTAACCCTTTTTGGCAAACTCACTTTAATCACTTACACCTAAAGTATAGTCAAAACACCCCTCATTTGTTCCTTCTATAATCTGCCGAGAAACCACAAGGCACAGACCATTTCCACTTTGCAAAAATTTCGCACAAACTAAGTTACTTGTGTTCTTGAAGCTAGCTTGGTCAATTTCGGGTTTACTTGGAATACTTGGGTAAACACTTGGAAGGTTTTAGGTTATAAGGTAGCAAAAACTCACTTGGCTTCTTCTTTTTCTTCTTGTTCGACAACACTTCTCAACTCACTGTATGAGTTCTACACTTTCCAACTTGTGTTCCTTGAGTTGCTTAATTTACAAAGTATGTCACATTTAGTATTATGTGTTATATTATTAAGGTGTTAAAGTTTTGGAAACTAGACTAGCAAATGAGTTCTTGATTTTTTTTACTACTCGACAAACATATATACGTTCAACTTACATGGAAGTTTCTTGGTTGTGTTTTAAAAACTTGTGTGGCAAAATCTTTGACCTCGTTAACATATGAACATCTCGAGAAGAAACAAAAATTCATGTTGTTTTCAAATCGACATACACGCACTTCATGTCAAGCTTGTGAGTTTTATTTGGACATAAGAATGAAAACATAAACGTAAAGAAGACTTAAGATTGGCTCATTCTTGGAAGAGTGTATACTAGCTTACCTTGCCTACTCGTTAACTTGACAATAGTATATATATATAGAACGTATTTCGGTCGACTACTTTCGTTTTGGTCGAGTGATATAGGTCGAGCACTCACTGTGGTCGAACCACAGTGAGATGTGGTGAGGGATTTTATCAATATTCGAAGTCATGGCAACAATTAAGCTTAGTAAAATATAAGCAAAGATAGTGTTGGGAAACTGCATTGAAAACCAACACAAAACTGATACACATTCACGCATACACTGTCTTATATTCATGCAAATATATCACAGACTTGAAACAATATATAATAAAACCGTTTAGGTAATATAAACATAACAAGGTGGGCTAGTCTGTTGGTTGGGTTGTTGGTCTTTTAAGCGCAAGGTTAGGGGTTCCAACCTTGCACCTGACTTTTTTTGATAATTTATTTCTTTTTACGATTTTTCACTTATAGCCCTTGAACTATTAATAACTAATCAATATTCACTTTCAACACATTATACTAAACATATCGAGTTAATTAGACTATAATGGTAAACTGTATAAGTATATATTTTGTCAATGGAGTATTTTTGTTGCAATAACTTTATGAAGGGAAAACTAATATTCACAGACGGAACATGCTCGATTTTTGTCAAACCCTTATGCTTAATTTATTTTTCGCAAACACGACCAAACTATGAAAACTAGATAATATACGATTACTTATAGCAAATAAATTATAAAACTTTTTCTAACTTACCGTTCGCTAATTTAGTACAATTACAAAGGTGTCTACATATATATACATACCACCGTATCACGTAAACACTTAAAGACTTATACACTTCCAAGAGCCAACACTTACAATATTTTGAAATGATTTAAACATAAACTCTGCCACACAAGCAACACAACCACTCGAGGACATTTAAATCTATTTAAATACTTTGAGTCATTAGTACACAAAAATGTTAACTAAGACTTGCCATACTAATCTAGGTCACGCGTCGGAACTACTATCTACCATTTGACTCTTTTGCATTTCAGACTACTACTACACTGAGGTGAGTTCATAGTCCCACTTTTACTATGTTTTCAAATCCCGTGGGGAGATACATGCTATAAATCTGAACACAAGTATTTTCTGTATGCTATCCTGAATGATATTGCTAAGTTAATATTGCCTAAGTTACCACCCTGCCAAAAAGCCCCTCATATCATGAACCATTAATCACTTGCGAGTGAACGCGAATTCAGTGAATAGATCTATTGGAAGTTGACTACCCATTTGAAGTTAGCCTGAAATGGTAACCAAATGCATTTTATTCGAATTATCAAGAGTTTGGCAAACTCCTACGACGAGGGCATTATCACCTACATCATTGCTATGATGTGGGCTATTTATATCATTTATTATTACACCCGATGTTAAGGTTTGCGTGTCATGAGGCTTAGGGCAATATATCTATATTATACACAGCTATATCACCGCTGTGCTACTACCCATCTTATATCTATTTGTTTTATTTCAACGATATCACCGTTGTACTACTAATCAACTTGTGTTCAAACTAATTCAAACTATTACAAATTAAACACTGTGAATTCACTCAACCTTTGTGTTGACATTTTAAGCATGTTTTATCTCAGGTAACTAAGGAAATCTCAAGCACGGAGTTGGCATGGGCATTGGAAAACTACCCACCTTTATTTCAAATAATTATATCATTCTTTTCAAACTCATCATCACTTTTGTGAAATACTACCCCCTTTTGAAAACTATTGTGTAATCTCTGAATATTGAGTTTTCATTGGATGATATAAATTCTACTTTTAACGATTATCTATGCTTCGACTGTGATCTAATTGGTAATACCCCGTTTTAGTGTTCCGCTGCTTCATTACGATTTTCGGGGTGTTACATTTTTAATAACAACCCATATTTGGTTTAAAAGAAAAAGAACATGTTTACAACATTTAATTGGGTTGTTTGTAACCTTTCAAATTTGTAGGCTTTGTAATGTCATAATCCTTTAACTCTATTAGTTAAAAAAAATTTACTTTTGCATAAGTAGCTAGTAATTATTTATTAATATGTATGGCAAGCATACTTAAAATGTTAATTCAGTTGCTTAAAATGACCATAAAACGTGCCTACATTTTATTTACATGAACTTTAACTAATTCACGTGAATCATCATTTTTAAGGTAAAACATGCATGATTTATTATGCATTTACATGGCACCACTTCTAGTATTTTTCGGTGGGCATATTTCAAATGGATACTTGAATGCCAAATAAGAGCATATCATATATCTTTGCATATTATTACACAAAAATGCTGATAACCGGCGATACTGATACATTCGTGTATTCCGCTCTACGATCATATATGAAAGACAGTGTTGAGCTTATGTTTCTAGATCTTACTTATCTTTAAAAAAGTTACTTGAATCCGTTCCCGTAAAGTTTTATTAAAGTTCCATAAATGTATGTAAGATACAAATACAATAATAGCAATATCAAAACACCAAACTAACCAAAACCCATTTATACTTGGCCCATTATAAACAAATCTGACATCAGCCCAACACCATTTATACTTGGCCTATTATAAACAAATCTGACATCAGCCCAACACCATTTTGCAAACAAAATTCGTGTAAGCCAATATTTCTCTTATTTTTAACACTAATCCTAAAACACTAGCTACCATACACCCTTGACTCTCAAAATCAGCCGTCTACTTCATTTCATAGACCAAAAATCGTCCCTTAAATCTGATTGTTAACCCACACAAAACAGAAACACAACTGTATCCTCAACCTTGTATCCAGTTCTGCTTGCTTTGAATTTTTTGCTCACTAAGTTCGGCATCAAGATCCTTTGGAGGATCTCGGGTAGGTTCTTCTTCCGTCTTTTTAGCGTTTTGTTTTAACCGAAACAAAGAAGAATGAAACGGCTTTTTTTTGTTCTATCTTTAAAGTTTCGGATAATTAAAAAGAAGTTGAGACTTCTTATAGATCGATGATGGTATATTGTTTACTTCATGAAAATCCTAAAGATGGTACAAAGGGTGAACAAAAACTGAGATCTTATAGCTTTTTCATTTTTTTTTGTTGTTGTTCGAATCTTGGTTTTGAAGTGGATGGGATTGTTGTATTGTTGGTCTAGATGGCGTTTAGCTTGATGGTTATTGGTTGTTTATTTTTGGTTTTTTGTGTTTTTTTTTTTTTTTTTTTTTTTTTTTTTTTTTTTTTTTTTTTTTTTTTCAACTGTGATTTTTGTGGTCATTTGTTTTGGTTGATGGTTGATGTGTTGTTGTGGCGGCTGAATATGATGCCGACATTGGTGTGGTTGGGTGGTGTGGCGTGATAACCCAAATGAATTTGGTTGTTATTTATAGATGCCCAGTGATGAAATTAATGTTGGAGACCTTTGATATTCATCTTCTTGAAGACACTTGATATTCATCTCCTCACCTTCAATTCGAGTGATGGTTGGTTTTCCTGCCGCTAGCATATCTCACTTTCAATTCGTGAGCTATTTATTATGACCACTTCACATTTATAAGACTACTCAATCTTTTAATATATAAGATACATATCGAATGAAAAAGAAGTATGCCATGTTTAATATGAGAGGCTAGACCTAATGTATTGGATACGGAAAAAAAATGTCCCTACCCAAATATTTATACGATTGCGAGTTGTGAGTTTGTGATTTTAATTTTCTTTAGTTGCAATGATTGCGATGTCCAAGCTTTAATGGGTAGCATGTTATATTATTAAAACACTGAAACTTAATGTATCTAAACGTTTACTATATACATAGCATCTTTGCGATATAAAGTATATCACTGGCTAAGTATCCCAAACACGGACTCAGGTCTTTTAAGTGAACAGGTTCTCAATTTTATTTTTTGGGTAAACGCCATAGAATAACAACTTACTTTCTCTAATTTGCCGAGTTGAAACACATATTTTTTTTATTACCATACTTACCAACGTACTTTTAAATTTTGTTCCGACTTCACCAATATAACCATTTTATATTAAAGTAATCACTAAAATGACTATAATACCCCTGTCTTCTTCAACAAGCATATTGGTGAGGTCGGAACAAAATTTAAAAGTACGTTGGTAAGTAAAGTAATAAAAAAAGTATGTGGGTGAAGTCGGAACAAAATTTAAAAGTACGTTGGTAAGTATGGTAATAAAAAAGTATGTGTTTCAACTCGGCAAATTAGAGAAAGTAAGTTGTTATTCTATGGCGTTCTAGTGAACAGGTTCTCAATTTTATTTTTTACCAAAACACAATTGTAACTAAATAATATATGTGACACAAAAATTTTGCACCTTATTCATTTTGAAAAAGTCAAGCTTTTAGACAAAATATGGTCTACCCCTCGAGTATCCCTTAAGACTTGGGATGACAAATTCTAAAATGTATGTAACTTAACCGAAATATGTTCGTGATCGTTTTTAAACCTTTGCTCTAACAACCAGATAACCCAAAGCCTTCATGAGTGAAATTTGATCTTGATACCTCTTACGAAGACATCATGACGTTCGACCACTAGAACATGCACATCTTCAACTAAACGCGCTTGAATTTCTTAGATTTCGGTCAAAGTATTATGCGTCAACTTCTAAACACAAAGAATACCAAATCGATACTCCGTTCCATGGTTTATTAAAAGTTGATTTTCATAATCCTTGGTCATAATTTACAAAAGAGGGTTACATAAGAATTAATATCGTATCACCCTACATTATTAATGTGTAAGTTTATGTTGAAGTAAAACCTTGTAGATAGGTCCCACTTCTATACAATGTCCTTCGGAATGGCTCCTTCGGACTTTATGATCTCCTACACACAAGAAGTACACGCGTTAGGCTCGTCCTGGGGTTTATTCCAAGACCAACCTCCAGCGTAAGAGTAAGTATCTGATTGCAAGGGAGTGAACAGTAGAACAAGAGTAAATATAGTAGGTGTAAAATTGAATTCAAATCATAAATGAGGTGTGGGTATTTATACTACCCACACCTACTGTACCTGTTTACCTCAGGACTAAGCGAGTTGACCTACGCCTGACATAGTAAGTAGGTGTCAGATCACGTGGGGAACACAATCCCGGAAAATCTGGGAAGGCGGCGGTTGATGGGACTGCTCGGCGTAAATGGCGGCGGGCCTTTCAGTAGGCTTTTCCGAAGGTGAGAAGATAGTCCGGACGAAATACCACGTCCGGATGAGTGGGCGTAGTCCAGATGGATCATGACGTCCGGACACATACGCCAACATGTCCCCCCCCCCAGTATTGTAGTATCGGTCATGAGCTGATAGTGCAATACTTGAAAAATTCGGACACATGTGGCCACGGACATTGATATAAATAATTTGTGAGGTAACAACTGTGCTATATTTATTTTATTCCGGTTGTTGAAGCACTTCGCTTGGACACATACGGCAACATGTCCCCCCCAGTATTGTAGTATCGGCCTTGAGCTGATAGTGCAATACTTTAAGAATTTGGGTCTTCCGGTGTTCTTCTGTCCTTTCCGCGTAATCGGGTCATATGAGCGTTGGTCCGGGTAAAAGAGGTGGGGCTTGTTAAACCTTCCTGGGCTGGTTGAGTTCTAGGCCCATGGGCCTAATATTATAATATTTTACCTATATGCCCGACAGCTGTATGCCACGCGTGATTTTTACCGTAGAGATCCAACGTCCCAGAATCTGCCATGTCAGCAAATGACAGCATGACGTGACATCTTCACTTCTTCCTAGGTTTTCCCTATATATACCGCTTTGCTGTTCTTCATTTTTTCACTTTTACTGTGTGTTTATTTTCCTTATCTTCGGAGTTTTACATTTTCTATTACCGAACGTTCTTTGTGATATCTCCGCGAGTTCTCGAGAGGTGCGTTCCATTTTTTACTTGTAATTATATTTCCTATTTAGCCCTCGGCATCCTTTTAGTATGGCCAGTGAGATGAACGTTTCGGAGAATCCTGCCTTAGTTAGTAGACTTGACCATCAGTCCGGTAGGGTCGTACCTAAGTTTGATATGCATATACATGCTTCTAAGATGACGCAAGAGGAATTAGACCGTGTGGTCGGGGAGTTTGGCATCCCTTTGGATTTACGTCCCACGCTTCCTCCGGATGGGATGACTATGGATAAATTGCCGAACGATAAAATAGGCATTTACGTTCACCAGTTGAGGACGGGGGGTGATGCGCGTGATGTGTCGTGGCGGTTTAGCAGTATTAATGCCTACTCAAGTTTTAAATTTATATTTAGCCGACTTATCAATAACACACACACTTAACGGGCAGTGTACCCGGTCAGTATGAATATAATGGTAAGTAGAGTGTCGATCACTAAGAGTGGAACGTATTATCTAATTATTCTAATCAGTATTTTAATATCCTAAGTTAGCTATACAACCTAATCTAACGCAAGGGGGTTTCAGCCTGAGAGACTGGCACGGTTTGGTTATGATTAAATAGAAAACTAAACTAATGAGCACGAATCAGCGATTAGCACACACGTACACAGATAGATACTTGAGACAATAAGAAGACCTGTCCTGATAATTAAGTAGCTTGTCACTTGTTTTATTGCTAGTTTTATATGAAGTGTATATAATTAAACCTTTCTTGTTGGCTCTAATCTTATCGGCGAGTAAACCCTTAATGATTACTTATGTCTATCCTACTTTTCTAGAGTATTAGGCATTTGTGATGCCCACGTCTCGTATACGCTAGAATAGATAGGCGAGGAAGGGGCATGGCGACCCAAGCAAGACTCAGCTAGACACAGAGGTTATCAATGCACTAATAAAAGTCACCAAAGACATCAACATATAAACTTTAATTAATGGGAAAGCAATATTAAGGGGAGTGCATGATCTTCCGTAGTCACATGACACAAGCCCATCAATCCTGATGAATTAAAGTGTACTAAAACAATAAAACAAAACTACTTAATGAATTGAATACATGCAGGACCTTCTTACAGCTCTTGTATCTTCGTTTAGGGTGTGTCTTGTGCTGCTTGGTCGTCTAAATTCGGTTCTAGGGTTATTTCTTCACACTGTCCAAGACTAAGCTCTCGAAATTCGTCTGGCCTTGGGGTATTTAAAGTTTCTTTGTCAGGGATAGATGCGGCGCATAGAGTTGTTAGATGCGGCGCATTGACTTAACTTCGCGTGGGGTCCAAGATTAATATATTCAGGAATATTCGTACACCGTCTTCAGATGCGGCGTATCTTGATCTTTGTATGCGGCGCATGTACTTTAGTTGTCTTGGATTGTAACTTGTGAAATCTTGATAGTGATACGCCGTATGTTAGAAGTAGATTGCGGCGTATCTGGAGTAGAACGAGCTTGATCTTCTGGATTTCAGTAGACTTTTGACATCTTGCTTGTTTTGCTCCATAATTAATCCAAAATCGCCAAGTTTCACATAATGCTTGTTTTTACCTGAGAATTACTAAAGTAAACATTAATGTATCGATTCTCATAGATAATATAATAAAACAAGTCAAATAAATAGGATAAATGATGATAATAAAATGTACTTATTTGAGTTCATCAAATATCCCCCCACTTGAACTTTACTTGTCCCCAAGTAAACCTTAGAATTAATCAAATGAAAATGTATCCTAAAAGATGTTAGGATTTATTTTTATATTTAAGCACGTATTCGTTTTGTCATAATCACAAAACCAAACACTTAACGAAGTAGAAACCAAAATAATTTTTAATGTAAAACATTTCTAAATCGTTTAGTTGCTTAGTCGTGACGAATATTCTATCATAGGCTTGGCAAGTATACGCATCTCCCACACTAAAGCCAAGGAATAACAAGTCTAAAGCGGTAAAAAGGGTTTGTTGGTTAAGGGTTGATCATCCTTTTTAATCTCTATCGATCTCACATTCCAGAAAAGGCGACAAAATTACAAATACATGATCGAATCCACGACCACGATACTTGCAATTGCTCAAATCCTTAACTCGAATGGGCTAAAGATAGGACCAAGTAATCTTCACCAATAATATTCTATCAAAAAGGGCGACAAAATCATAAATACATAGCCGAATCCATGACTACGATACTTAAGATTGCTCAAATCCCTAATCTCAATAAATCAAAGGTTTGGATGAAGAATGATATATGGTATGGATAATATTTGGGATACAAATTGGTGTAAAATGAAAAATAAACAAAACAGATAAATTAAAATCCTAAGTGTGGTTAATCACTTTCCCAACCATCCAATGAATAAGACTCATATCATTGAATAACTCACGCTTTAACACTTGAAACACATGCTTTAGGTAGACACGAATTATACTCAACAAGATCTTAATCAAAGAATAACCTTAGTTGGCGTTCCCATAACGGCCAACTCCCATTCAACCCATAAATATAATATACAACAACAAATAGTGGTGATATCTCACTCTTAATACAAAACTTTACATAACTTGGTTAAAACAAACTTCCAACTTTTCCTTTTTCTTTTTCTTTCATTTTTTTTCCGATTTTTTTTTTTTTTTTTTTTTTTTTGACATCAACATATATGTGTAAAATTTCACAACTTTTCTATCACTATTTTTCCGGATAATTTTTCCATACTCTTCATACTTTCAGAAATAACTGTAATAGTGAAAGTAGCAAACACACAAAAAATAAACTAAAAGTTATACAATATTTACTTTCATACCAATTGCATTGTGCAATTTCCCGACCTAACCAAAGATAATGAATTATGCACGCGAACACAGGTAATGTAAGGAAACACACTTTGCCTAAAGCAATTAACCACGGATTTTAATCTACAGGGTAGGCTAAGGTGTAAGGGTGTATCGAAACATTATAACAAAGGTGTAAGAAACGAAAGGAATAGCTCTGAGGGTTTTTCTAGGGGTATCTTACTCTAAAAGTGAGAGTAACAAAGGGTTTATACGGGGGTTAACTAACCAGTGTAGTTAGTTAATATCACATAACATGTAAAGGCTATTTGGGTGTAATCCTAGAAATTTACCAATTTAGACAAGTCACTCCAATTATATAGATAATACTCATTATGGTGGTCTCGAATAGTATACAAGCCAAGTTCTAAAGTTTACAAGTCACCAGCACACTAAAGTTTTAATATTTTTGAAAGAATAGAGTTATGCGTGCGGTTATGTAATTTAGACTTTAAACAAAAACATGCTAAAAATTTTAAATTTTGATATATTAAGCGCATTTTAAGCATATTTTGCAAAAGTTTAAGACAAGTAAGTGTTCTAATTCTCCAATCCCCCCACTTAAGTTAAACAACGTCCTCGTTGTTTTTGTCAAAGGTTAAAAACTGGAAAATAAAAGAATTAGAATAGAAAAACTCCCCTGAGATTTGCTCGGTATGATCCTCCATTATTCGTATAAGAGCAAAAATCAACTTTCTTGTGGATGAGAACGTTTAAGCTTCATAAATGATGTATCCACAAGAATGCAGGAATCTATAATACCATTTAGACTTTAACACACCTGAGTTAAGAAGGTTCAAACTTGCATAATACATTAGTAGTTAGTAAAAATAAAACCTAAAAAAATTAAACTGTAAATCATCAGGTCAGTCGATACGCCGTATCTTATGGAAAAAGATACGCCGTATCGAGCCTGGAATAAATACGAATCAGAATAAAAGATGCGTCGCATCCTTAACCAGGGATGCGCCGCATTAAATAAACTGACAGAAAGTTTTAAAGTCAAAAATAAAAATGCAGAAAATGAAATAAGATATGACTAGTGCAAGTGATGCGTCGCATCTCCATAATATTATGGAGATGTGTCACATCTTCTGCAGGTCTGACAGACTCGACACATAACAGAAAAGTAAAAAATTTTCTTCCGGGTTGTCTCCCGGTCAGCACTTGTCTTTATTCCAGAGTCTTCAAGTTAGACTCACGTTCAGCTCCTTATTTTGTTCTATTGATCCCCACATGTCCGTGCACGATGTAGTTGCGAATTACTTCGTCACGAACATATTCCGGCCCCAATTCAAGTACACCTTTGTAGAATCCTTTCATCTTTTGGTACGGATACTCGATCCCTTTCTCAGCGTCATTTTCATCTACAAAAAGAAATGGTGTAAATTTGTAACAAAATTTGTTAGGGGCATGTTTAAACCTTGGGTGAGCACGAGGCATCATGTAAGTGATGACGTTGCTTCCACTTTTAAAGGTGATCTTTCCTTCAAATCTTTTAGCGTTAATTTTGACCTCCTTACAAAATGGTTTTCCAACGATCACGTCACCCATCTCAACATCACGATAAGCATCCATGTTTTCTACCACGGTGAAATCTGTAACAATAGTTAAATTCCCGAAAAAAATAGGTACATTCATGAACATTCCAACTACGTTTTTTCCTCTATACTCAATTTTGTTTTTCATTATAGAATTATAGAAATCTTTTGACATTACATTAATTGGTAAAATAGGAAAAAAGTTGGCACTAACCTGTTTAAATCCTATCATGCAAAGAAATTGTAAATTATAAGCACAATCTACATGGATCTTTCTACCGTAATCACAGAAACTAGGATATCCTTCAAATTCATCATAATTCTTAGTGTTGATCATATTGATTCTAGGTATATCCATAATTTCTCCTTCTTCAATTTCGGGTTCAAAATCCTCCATAAATTGATCATTGATTCCTATTGGTAAATTAAGATCATTTAATTCAATGTAGTCTCCACTATAGGTCTCAAGTGATTCATTATTTACCAAGGTTTCTCCCATAAACCTAGCTTCTAGATCGAGGTCCATACGTTCTCTTAATCCTAGCACATAGACGCCTCTAATTATGCTTTTAGCAGGATTTTGGCACTTATAGACTAGTTTATTATTCCCTACCTTTAATGAGATTTTTCTTTTAAACACATTAATCTTAACATCCTCGGGCATATCTAATATAACAAAGTCTACGGGGAAAACAAACTTCTCAATCTTAACTAGCACATTTTCAGCAATCCCTTCAGGTCGTTTTACCGTTTTATCAGCCAATTCAATAAGCAACTTAGTTGGTGCTAATTTTCCTAGTCCTAGGGTAGTGAATGTCTTAAGGGGCATAACACTAACGCTAGCTCCTAAGTCAGCTAATACATTATTGAAAGATATGTCATTAATTGAACAAGGTAAAGTAAAACTTCCTGGGTCCTTTTCTTTATGAGGCAAGGCACGTAAGTCGGTTGCAGAGCTCTCTTCTTTCATTGTAGCCTTGATCTCCTCTTCAATCTTTGTCTTCTCATTGAGTAACCTCCTTAAACTGATTGAAGAATTAAAGAAAAATTCGCGCTTTGCAGCATCATTACCATTCATCAATCTTCTAGGAAAAGGTATGTTAGGCGTGACTTCTTCAGTAGTGCATATGGCCTTGACATGATCTCTTGGGTTAGTTTCAGTTGAGCTAGGTAAACTTCCGTATCCCCTTTCTTGAAGAACTTTGCTCATTTGTCCGATTTGTTGTTCCAATGCTTTGATCGAAGCTCCTTGATTTCTTGTTATAGTATCCATTGAGGCTCGGATTTCTTTGATCATAGCGGTGTTCTCTTCATGTCTTTTAGCAGCATCGGCCATAATTTGCTTTAGAGTGTCATCCAAAGTCTGCCTCCTTTCTTGATAAGTGGGATTATAGTTGTTCTTTTGATAGTATCCCGGAGCAGCTTCCCTAAATCTTCCTGAAGGTCGGAATGGTTGTCCAAATTGTGTGTAGTATGCTTCTTCAAAAGTCTCACTTTCATTCTTTTTAGGGCAATCTTTAGTGTAGTGAGGTCCTTCGCATTTTTCACATCCAACTTGGGCAGCATAAACTTTCTCATCACGCTTCTTCATCTCTCTACTAATTTTATCCAATTGAGCTTGAATTGCAGCAAACCCGTCAAAATTAGTGCTGCTCTTAGATCTAGTAGAGGTTCCGTCGTGCCATTTTTGAGAGTGATCAGCAGCTTCTTGGATAGCTTTTCTAGCATCGGCTGCACTCATTTGAGGCACAGCTCCCTTAGCATCCAAGATTTGTCTAGTAGGCACGTCCAATCCTTGATAGAACAATATTATCTCCTGCATTGGACTTAGATAATGTTGAGGGCATTTCATCAATAAGTCTTTAAATCGTTCCCATGCTTGATAAAGAGTTTCATCAGGCTCTTGCTTGAAACTGTTGATAGCCTCCATCTTTTTAGCAGTTTTAGCAGGTGGACAATATCTTTTCAGGAATTTTCTCTTCAAATCTTCCCATGTTGTGATTGAACTAGCAGGTTCATTCCTTAGCCACTTATTAGCAGCTCCTTTAAGCGAAATTGGAAATATTCTTAGCATAAGTTGATCGTCAGAGACTCCTTCTGTAGTAAACAAATCTGCAATCTCGAGGACTTTTTCAACATGTTCATTAGCATCTTCATGTTCTGTTCCACTGAAAGCATTTTCTCTTAGCTCCTTGAGAAACTGACCCTTCAACTCAAACTTTGACTTTTCATCAAACTTCGGTCTAGCAACTCCTGAACTGTAATCAGCACGGGTTTTTTTCATGTATTCCTCCATAGCAGTGTTTTCCGCCATTGTTTCTGTTTCTTCTTCCTCCTTCTCTTCAGAAAAGTAATCAAGCTCGAATGAACTTGAAATTTCAAAGCTTTTTGTGTTGAAAAGCCTTTTAAGCGAATGTAAGGCTCGTTCAGGATCTTCGAAAGGTTTAATCAAGTTCTTAGTTGAACTCCTGGTCATGCACTTCCTGAAATCATCACAAAAGCATCAGTAGGGTATGTTCAAGAAAGTAATATATCATAAAATTAACAACGAAAACGGAATACGAAAAATAAAAGTTGCTGATATCTGCAAACGATGCGCCGTATCCAGAAAGTTGGATACGCCGTATCTTATTACGTTAAAATTTAATCAGACTTTTATTCAGAAAACAGATACACCGCTTATGAATTTGAATGCGCCGTATCTAGTTTAAATTATCAAAAATCGATTATATTTATTAAAATTAAATGCGTCGTATTAACAAAAGCTAATGCGCCGTATTTTCGTTACGTTTCAAAATACAAGATTTTTGATTTAGTAGATGCGCCGTATCGATAAAGATCGATGCGTCGCTTCTGTTTAGTAATTCGAAAAACTGTTTTTAATTTAAATATAAAATACGCCGTATCTGTTAAAACATATGCGTCGTATGGCGTTAGGTTTTAGAAAAATTTCTTATTAAAAACAGAATACGCCGTATCTTGGGAAAGATGCGTCGTACTCGAATTTATTAAACGCGTTGTATTTTATAAAAATTAAACGCAATACGTCGTATCTGTAAAAACAGATGCGCCGTATCGTTTGTATTAGCACAATACAACGATAGCAGAATGCAGAAAAATACAGAAAAGAAAAACAAAAATAAAAACAAACAAAAACAAACAAAAATTACAGAAAACAAAAACACGCAAAAATAGAAAATATGCAAATTATACAATGAATGCAATCTATCTAATATATAACACGGTTAGTGGTTAGAATCTAAAAAAAAAAACTAAAAAGAAAAACCTAATTAAAATACTAATCAAATTAACAGATAATAACAATTCACTCTCCGGCAACGGCGCCAAAAACTTGATGCGCGTGATGTGTCGTTGCGGTTTAGCAGTATTAATGCCTACTCAAGTTTTAAATTTATATTTAGCCGACTTATCAATAACACACACACTTAACGAGCAATGTACCCGGTCAGTATGAATATAATGGTAAGTAGAGTGTCGATCACTAAGAGTGGAACGTATTATCTAGTTATTCTAATCAGTATTTTAATATCCTAAGTTAGCTATACAACCTAATCTAACGCAAGGGGGTTTCAGCCTGAGAGACTGGCATGGTTTGGTTATGATTAAATAGAAAACTAAACTAATGAGCACGAATCAGCGATTAGCACAAACGTACACAGATAGATACTTGAGACAATAAGAAGACCTGTCCTGATAATTAAGTAGCTTGTCACTTGTTTTATTGCTAGTTTTATATGAAGTGTATATAATTAAACCTTTCTCGTTGGCTCTAATCTTATCGGCGAGTAAACCCTTAATGATTACTTATATCTATCCTACTTTTCTAGAGTATTGGGCATTTGTGATGCCCACGTCTCGTATACGCTAGAATAGATAGGCGAGGAAGGGGCATGGCGACCCAAGCAAGACTCAGCTAGACACAGAGGTTATCAATGCACTAATAAAAGTCACCAAAGACATCAACATATAAACTTTAATTAATGGGAAAGCAATATTAAGGGGAGTGCATGATCTTCCGTAGTCACATGACACAAGCCCATCAATCCTGATGAATTAAAGTGTACTAAAACAATAAAACAAAACTACTTAATGAATTGAATACATGCAGGACCTTCTTACAGCTCTTGTATCTTCGTTTAGGGTGTGTCTTGTGCTGCTTGGTCGTCTGAATTCGGCTCTAGGGTTATTTCTTCACACTGTCCAAGACTAAGCTCTCGAAATTCGTCTGGCCTTGGGGTATTTATAGTTTCTGTGTCAGGGATAGATGCGGCGCATAGAGTTGATAGATGCGGCGCATTGACTTAACTTCGTGTGGGGTCCAAGATTAATATATTCAGGAATATTCGTACACCGTCTTCAGATGCGGCGTATCTTGATCTTTGTATGCGGCGCATGTACTTTAGCTGTCTTGGATTGTAACTTGTGAAATCTTGATAGTGATACGCCGTATGTTAGAAGTATATTGCTGCGTATCTGGAGTAGAACGAGCTTGATCTTCTGGATTTCAGTAGACTTTTGATATCTTGCTTGTTTTGCTCCATAATTAATCCAAAATCGCTAAGTTTCACATAATGCTTGTTTTTACCTGAGAATTACTAAAGTAAACATTAATGTATCGATTCTCATAGATAATATAATAAAACAAGTCAAATAAATAGGATAAATGATGATAATAAAATGTACTTATTTGAGTTCATCAGGGGGTGTTAGGGTTCCTTTTTCCACTTTTTTACTAGCAGTGATTGGATATTTTCGGGTGCACATCTCCCAGCTAGTACCGATAGGTTTGAATAGGGTAACTATGTTTGAGATCCGCTGTTATAGTTTGAATGTACGGCCGACCGTTCCCTTGTTCAGGGTTTTCTATAGACTGTGCAAGCAAGGCCGTTGGTTTTTGTTTGAAAACCGAACAGGGAGGAGAGCCAAGAAATGTTTTGAGGAGGTGTTGACCGGGTTAGAACACTGGAAGATCACTTCTTTTTTATAGACCGGAGGGCGATTCCGTATGCCATGCCGTGGAGGCATAACGATTCGAAGGTTACTGATGATTTTCCGGAGACATATTCTGATAGGGACGCTGAGGTGATTGCTAACAAAGTGATTCCCCTCAGGAAGCCCTCGGCTGCCCTTCTATGGATGACTGGTCTTAGTAAAGTTTTTGAGTATCCTAGATATGAAGGCGCTCTAAAGGATGCCGATGGGCATGGTAATATAAATTATTCTTGACTAATCATTGTATAATATCTGTTTTCTTTTGTTTTGATTTTACCCTCATCGTTTTTTTTTTTTTTTTTTTTTTTTTTTTTTTTTTTTTTTTTTTTTTTTTTTTGTAGTTCTTACGATGTCGGAATATTTGGAGCTGCCGGTTGAGGATGAGGCTGAGGTTAGCAGGGGAGATCCCTTAAGGGAGGGAAGTGAGAGGCCGGTACGGACTACCGAGCCACTGGCACCGGGGAGTGTAGTTCCTGGAAAGACTGCTCTCCAGAAGGTAGTTGAAAGACCTGATCCGAATGTGGTCGCTGCTAGGGAAGAGAATGAGAGGAAAAAACAAATTGCTAAGCTGGGGGGTAGCAAGAGGGGTGGTGATGGTGCATCCGGCTCAAAGAAGAGGAGGAAGAAAAGCAAGAGCAAACCGGGTGAGGGAGATGCACCATCTGATCATACTCTTGACATTTCCCCCCTTCACCAAGCTGAGCCGCAGGGGGTTGATAACACTGGAGAGAATCCGGGTTGTGGCGGAGGGCCTGAGCCGGAAGTTGAGGAGGCAACAGTTAATCCAGAAGAACATACGGCTGATACGGAACATACCGCTGAGACAAATCCGGATGGGCGACCTGTTCAGGAAACTTAGACGGAAAACCAAGAGCCTCCTTCCAATGGTGAGGAATATCTTTTCTTCCGGTTCATCATTTTTTTTTTTTTTTAATTTTATTTTTATTATTATTATTATTTTTTTTTTGTATATATACTCATCTCTTTCTTTACAGATCATTCGGCTCATTCAGATTATTCTATACATTCCGAGCACCCTTCCCATGATTCCAGAGGACCCTCCATAGATCCTCATTCGGCTGGAGGAGGTAAAAAGAGTTTTTGTCTTGGAACACCCCTTGTTATAACCTTCCTTTCGCTGAATTATTTAATCTTGCTGCAGATAAGAATTTGTCCGGGAAGGATCGTTTCATTCCAGGTTGGTCTCTCCCCAATGATGTTCAGTTGGACTCTTATCGGGCCTGCCGTGAGTTGTTGACACATCTCAGACCTCCGGCCGAGCAAGCTGCACTCGAGGAGTTATCCACTAGCCAGCTGGTCCATTCGGCCTATGTTCAAGCCGGAGGCGGGATTGCCTTGCAGGCCGAGCTGCTACGACGGTTTACTCAGTTGATAAATGAATATAGGGAGTTGGATAACGCTCGCAAGATTGCTATACAGGAGCGTAGTGCGGAGCTTGGTAGGTATGAGCGATTGGTGGAGGAGTCTAATGTTCTTAAGCAGGATGGAGAGGGATATGAATGACTGGAAGAAAATAGCTGAGTCTCAGGCTGAAAGGATTAGGATGTTGGAACAGGGGATGGGTGAGAAAGACAAGGTCGTTGAGAGGCTGGAGCGGGAGAACAAACAATTGGTTGTGGATGTAGGCGGTCAGAAATTATCCGCCATAATGTTGTCAAAGACTTGCTTCCGACCGCTTGCCGCCGGTTGTTTGACAGCTCTGAGTATAAAAAGAGCATGGGGAGGGTTTACATTTTGTCATATACCGCTGGGTTTCTGGACGGTCTCAAGTATGAGCGTAAAGAAGATGACCATTTAAGACTTCTGGGTAGGTTCAAGAATATTGAAATGGAAGCTCCGGCTATCTGGAAGGCGGAGTATCGGAAGTTGTTCGAATCCCAGTACCCGTACATTCAAAAGCTTGCGGACTCATACCGTCTTCAATTGGGTGATCTCATGAACCTCTTCCCTGACGTTCCTAAACCCAAGACCACAGCAGCGACTCCACCCCAGCAGATCGAAACTTCTTCTGGGATGAAGGACAAGCAGACCGGGATTTCTTCCAGAATGGAGGACGTTACTGATAAAGGCCCTTGACTCTTTTAATTTTCTTGTCGGATGAATGTAATAAAAACAAATGCTAGAAAAAAATATTGTATGTATCCATTTGTCTGTTACTGATGTTGCCACGCTCGTGTCTTGTCTAACGATTTAGTCAAATGGTAATTCGTTATTTATACTGTTGAGAATGCTATTGTGTTGCTTGTCTTTTTGGCTTCGGAGTGTTATACCGGTCCGCACCTTGGAGCCGAAATATTTTCCAATGTCCAATTAATTTCGTTTTGACTGTTTTCTCAATCTATGCATTGGAGGCGGAGTGCCTTTCGTCACTCGCTTAATTTTGTTTTGACGGAGTGTTTTTACAATCCGTTCATTAGAGATGCACCATCTGATCATACTCTTGACATTTCCCCCCTTCACCAAGCTGAGCCGCAGGGGTTGATAACACTGGAGAGAATCCGGGTTGTGGCGGAGGGCCTGAGCCGGAAGTTGAGGAGGCAACAGTTAATCCAGAAGAACATACGGCTGATACGGAACATACCGCTGAGACAAATCCGGATGGGCGACCTGTTCAGGAAACTTAGACGGAAAACCAAGAGCCTCCTTCCAATGGTGAGGAATATCTTTTCTTCCGGTTCAATCATTTTTTTTTTTTTTTTTTTTTAATTTTATTTTTATTATTATTATTATTATTTTTTTGTATATATACTCATCTCTTTCTTTACAGATCATTCGGCTCATTCAGATTATTCTATACATTCCGAGCACCCTTCCCATGATTCCAGAGGACCCTCCATAGATCCTCATTCGGCTGGAGGAGGTAAAAAAGAGTTTTTGTCTTGGAACACCCTTGTTATAACCTTCCTTTCGCTGAATTATTTAATCTTGCTGCAGATAAGAATTTGTCCGGGAAGGATCGTTTCATTCCAGGTTGGTCTCTCCCCAATGATGTTCAGTTGGACTCTTATCGGGCCTGCCGTGAGTTGTTGACGCATCTCAGACCTCCGGCCGAGCAAGCTGCACTCGAGGAGTTATCCACTAGCCAGCTGGTCCATTCGGCCTATGTTCAAGCCGGAGGCGGGATTGCCTTGCAGGCCGAGCTGCTACGACGGTTTACTCAGTTGATAAATGAATATAGGGAGTTGGATAACGCTCGCAAGATTGCTATATAGGAGCGTAGTGCGGAGCTTGGTAGGTATGAGCGATTGGTGGAGGAGTCTAATGTTCTTAAGCAGGATGGAGAGGGATAGGAATGACTGGAAGAAAACAGCTGAGTCTCAGGCTGAAAGGATTAGGACGTTGGAACAGGGGATGGGTGAGAAAGACAAGGTCGTTGAGAGGCTGGAGCGGGAGAACAAACAATTGGTTGTGGATGTAGGCCGGTCAGAAATTATCCGCCATAATATTGTCAAAGACTTGCTTCCGACCGCTTGCCGCCGGTTGTTTGACAGCTCTGAGTATAAAAAGAGCATGGGGAGGGTTTACAGTTTGTCATATACCGCTGGGTTTCTGGACGGTCTCAAGTATGAGCGTAAAGAAGATGACCATTTAAGACTTCTGGGTAGGTTCAAGAATATTGAAATGGAAGCTCCGGCTATCTGGAAGGCGGAGTATCGGAAGTTGTTCGAATCCCAGTACCCGTACATTCAAAAGCTTGCGGACTCATACCGTCTTCAATTGGGTGATCTCATGAACCTCTTCCCTGACGTTCCTAAACCCAAGACCACAACAGCGACTCCACCCCAGCAGATCGGAACTTCTTCTGGGATGAAGGACAAGCAGATTGGGATTTCTTCCGGAATGGAGGACGTTACTGAAAAAGGCCCTTGACTCTTTTAATTTTCTTGTCGGATGAATGTAATAAAAACAAATGCTAGAAAAAAATATTGTATGTATCCATTTGTCTGTTACTGATGTTGCCACGCTCGTGTCTTGTCTGACGATTTAGTCAAATGGTAATTCGTTATTTATACTGTTGAGAATGCTATTGTGTTGCTTGTCTTTTTGGCTTCGGAGTGTTATACCGGTCCGCACCTTGGAGCCGAAATATTTTCCAATGTCCAATTAATTTCGTTTTGACTGTTTTCTCAATCTATGCATTGGAGGCGGAGTGCCTTTCGTCACTCGCTTAATTTTGTTTTGACGGAGTGTTTTTACAATCCGTTCATTAGAGCCGTAGCGTTTTCGTGATCCGCTAGGTTTTATCGACCGGGTGTTTTCCACGATCCGTTTGATGTTTCAGACGGAGTGTTTGCCACGATCCGCTCCTAAGAGACGGAGTGTTTTCCACGATCCGTTTGATGTTTCGGACGGAGTGTTTGCCACGATCCGCTTCTAAGAGACGGAGTGTTTTCCACGATCCGTTTGATGTTTCAGACGGAGTGTTCGCCACGATCCGCTCCTAAGAGACGGAGTGTTTTCCACGATCCGTTTAATGTTTCGGACGGAGTGTTTGCCACGATCCGCTCCTAATAGACGGAGTGTTTTCCACGATCCGTTTGATGTTTTGGACGGAGTGTTTGCCACGATCCGCTCCTAAGAGACGGAGTGTTTTCCATGATCCGTTTGATGTTTCAGACGGAGTGTTTGCCACGATCCGCTCCTAAGAGACGGAGTGTTTTCCACGATCCGTTTAATGTTTCGGACGGAGTGTTTGCCACGATCCGCTCCTAAGAGACGGAGTGTTTTCCACGATCCTTTTAATGTTTCGGACGGAGTGTTTGCCACGATCCGCTCCTAAGAGACGGAGTGTTTTCCACGATCCGTTTGATGTTTCGGACGGAGTGTTTGCCACGATCCGTTTGATGTTTCGGACGGAGTGTTTGCCACGATCCGCTCCTAAGAGACGGAGTGTTTTCCACGATCCGTTTGATGTTTCGGACAGAGTGTTTGTCACGATCCGCTCCTAAGAGACGGAGTGTTTTCCACGATCCGTTTGATGTTTCGGACGGAGTGTTTGCCACGATCCGCTCCTAAGAGACGGAGTGTTTTCCACGATTTGTTTGATGTTTCGGACGGAGTGTTTGCCACGATCCGCTCCTAAGAGACGGAGTGTTTTCCATGATTCGTTTGATGTTTCGGACGGAGTGTTTGCCACGATCCGTTCCTAAGAGATAGAGTGTTTTCCACGATCCGTTTGATGTTTCGGACGGAGTGTTTGCCACGATCCGCTCCTAAGAGACGGAGTGTTTTCCACGATCCATTTGATGTTTCGGACGAAGTGTTTGCCACGATCCGCTCCTAAGAGACGGAGTGTTTTCCATGATCCGTTTGATGTTTCGGACGGAGTGTTTGCCATGATCCGCTCTTCAGAGACGGAGTGTTTTCCACGATCCGTTTGAATTTTGTTCGTGGTGTAATCATAGAACATGCAATTTATTTAAATTGGAGAATTATTCCCCCGGTCATTGGAGAATTACAACTTGCCATAAATACTACCGAGTTCCGGTTTACAACTTTCACAAAAAAAAACTATTTAGTAAATTTATTACATTCTGAGCCCGGGGGACTTCTTGGTTCATTGCACGAAGCGTGCGTGAGCTGTTGTGGTAAGATTCGACTGCTCGGTACGGACTATTTCTGTTAAGTTCACATTTTTGGAGTCAATGCACCCGCGCTTTCTTTCGTCATTCTTCATTGCGAGTGCAGGGTTGGAGATCCGAGTGGGGTATCGGACTGGTCCGACAGTTTCGGCTTTCATCTGTTCGTTTGAGTTATGCTTCTTTTGGGCTATGGGTGTGTCTGCAACATCAATATCTAGATGGCGTCCGATCAGACTCTGTGGTCTTTTCCCTGAGAATCCTGTCCCTATAGTATCCGATTGTTCGGGATGTGTGGAGCTTACCAGAATTCCCTCCGTCTTGTCTACCATCGGATTAATGACTTCTGCCTCTTTCTCTAATTTCTGGCATTCTAACATCGTGGCCGGTCGTGTTGACAAGGTTGCTACCCCTTTGGGCGTAGGGAACTTGATCATGGCATGTATGGTCGAAGGGATGGCCCTTAGTTCTTCCAGACCAGATCTTCCCAATATGACGTCATAGGGTGACGGAGAAGGTACCACACAGAATCTCATGGTTGTCCTCCGGAACATTCCATGATCACCGAAGCATACGTCTAAGTCGATCTTCCCTATCGGCCTACTTGTTTCTCCGGAGAAACTCACCAGGGAAACGTTTGTCGTTTTGATCTTGGCTTTTATTTTTGCACTGAGGTGATCGAAGCAATGTTCGTACATGACGTTTACGGACGACCCTTCATCCACATATATCCTTCGGATCAAGTACCCTTCGATATTACCTTCAATGATGAGAGGTTCATCTAACAAATCCCCTGTCCTGATGGGGGGAAAACTATTGAGACGTTCATCCATCCCTTATCGTGACCTCCAGATCTTTTCTCCCGGTTATCTGGTAGGCCCCTTATCATGTTGATTACTTTGGCTTTTCCTGTATCATTTCTTCGTTGATCCTACTTTGGCTTTTCCTGTATCATTTCTTCGTTGATCCTTACCCTTTCCTCCGTCTTGCTGTCTGAAGTCTTTCAGAAGATGGTCTAGTTTTCCGGATTCTAGTGCTATTGCCAGCTGTCTCTTTAACTGGAAGCAATCGTCAGTGACATGCCCTTTTTCCCTATGGTACTCGCAGTATTTATCCATATTTTCCTTTTTCGGCCTGCTTCCTGTCGGGGGAGGGGTTGGTAGGTTCAAATGATGCTCCGTAGCCAGTATTTCCCTGGGGGGTTTTACCAACGACATTAGACCTGTGCGATAATTACCTGGTTTAGGAGCGTCGTTTCGGCGATACTCCGGAAGGGGGTGGTCATTGCGGTTGTAATTGTTTTTAGGAGCGACATAAGGGTGATACACATCCCTCTGCCGGTAGTCATTTCGGCGTTCTCCTCGCGGCTTATCATTTCTGAACGCCTGGCTTCCCTTCCTGCTTGAATCAAAATCCTCGCCCTTCGGTAATTCCGTATTGCGATACGCTTCCTCCGACCTTATGAAATCGTCTACCCTGGTAAACATCTCCGTAACTGTTCGTGGTACCCTATCGGAAATTTTTTTGGCAAGGGCCGGACATTTATGTGCGCTCATGAAAGCGGAGATCCTCATGATTTCCGGTACACCGCTGATATAGCTTGCCTCATCTGTCCACCTTTCCTTAAAATCCGGATGGGACTCGTGAGCTCGCCGGATAATTTTTGTAACTTCCGTAGGGTCTTTTATACATTTCTTCCGAAGGGCAAATCTTGTCGAGAATTGCTCTCTTAATTCGTTCCAGCTATCAATACTCCCTGGTTCTAAACGTTCAAACCATCCTCCCGCTGCTCCGTCCAGAGTTTGTTGGAACATGCGACACCACACCGGCATTGGCCATTCCCCTTGGTTAGCGGCTCCTGTGAACCATGTGAGATGATCATTTGGATCCGTTGATCCGTCATAGAATTTCATGTTCAGCGGCATTACATGGCTCGGGCCGGAGAATTCCACGATGCGGCGAGTGAACGGTGACCTTGACACCTCTTTAAAAGGTTTGTGCAGGTCATCCTCCTTCCCCTCGCCCACCTTTTCCTATCCCTGATTCGCATTTCCTTCGTCTTCGAAATTGAGTCGTATCGGCTTAAGAGCGCTTCCGCCCTGCGCATTATGTTTTTTGATCAGTTCCGTTAGCGAAGCTACTTGGCCCACGATCAGGTCCTGGAGACTGGGAGAGTCTTCGGCCGAGTTGTCATGCCGGGTTTGATTGTTATTGTTGGTTCCATAACGGTTGTGAGTGTTGTTGGGTTCGTATTGGTTAGGGTTGTTATCGGTTTCGTACCGGTCGTTATTGTTATCGGTTTCATACCGGTTATTGTTATCAGTTTTGTATCGGTTGTTGTTGTTATTGGTTTCGTCTTCTCTGTCGTCGAGACGTGGGGAACGAAGGGAAGAACCAGCCATTTCAATGTCTTGGTAGATTGAATAGCGTGTCCCACGGATGACGCCAATTTGTTGAAGTAAAACCTTGTAGATAGGTCCCACTTCTATACAATGTCCTTCGGAATGGCTCCTTCGGACTTTACGATCTCCTACACACAAGAAGTACACGCGTTAGGCTCGTCCCGGGTTTTATCCCAAGACCAACCTCCGGCGTAAGAGTAAGTATCTGATTGTGAGGGAGTGAACAGTAGAACAAGAGTAAATATAGTTGGTGTAAAATTGAATGCAAATCAAATGACATAGTAAGTAAGTGTCAGATCACGTGGGGAACACAATCCCGGAAAATCTGAGAAGGCGGCGGTTGATGGGACTGCTCGGCGAAAATGGCGGCGGGCCTTTCAGTAGGCTTTTCCGGAGGTGAGAAGATAGTCCGGACGAAATACCACGTCCGGATGAGTGGGCGTGGTCCGGACGGATCATGACGTCCGGACACATACGCCAACAGTTTACGATCAAAAAAGCATGTGATCATATAAACGATATGATATTTATTACGAAAGAAGCATGGACATGTCTATAGATATATATACGACAGGTACCACTAATATAAATTAAGAAGTTGCCCCTACCCGAACACTTGTCCGTTTGCGATACTTAATCGAATGTGATGTATAAGCTTGGTATCATGTGATATTATTAGTATTAGTTTATTACAATATATATTGAATATTATGTATCAAAAATTCAAAATATGACTATTTGTATTAAATTTATCTATACAACACATTGGTCTCATTCTCAACCAGCTTAAATTTGTTTGATACCGACGCTTTTATATGAGTTATTTATGCGTCAATGCTTGATTTCAATATTGTCCCATGGGGAGCCTATTTTACTCATCAAAGTTCATGTGGATGAAACAGACATTGAGACATATATACTTTAGTAGCAGGGTATCCGCACAATGCGCGAGCGAGCACCATGTGACTAAATATTACTACACTCTGCATTTGAATTTTAATAATGGGATGTATTGAATTTTAAGCCTTCATTTTATAGTAAGTGTGTAGACTTATTTTTTTAAGACTTTTTTTTTTTTTTATGAATGATATAAATGAATTATAATGTAGTTAAGATAGTTTATAACTAATTAACAACTAATTTCTTCGAAGAAATAGTTTGATTCATGATAACGATCGATTTGAAATGTTGTTTATGATCTCATATTTAATTGTTACGAATGCTATCACTTTATTCGAACCACATACAACGTGACTACTGTTCATCGACAATTAATTTGATCGAATTACTATTAAAAAATGGTCTAAATAATTAAGAAACGACACTTCTGTAATATCATTGATCTTTACAAATAATATTTAAGGCCAATAATATATTTTTTTTTATTTTTTTTCATTAGATTGTACTTTTATTTCATCAAAATAGAATTTACATACTGGTTGAAGTCAAACGAGCAATAAGCTGCGCCGCTAACTCTTTTTGAATTGCAAAACTAACTCTTTTGAAAACTACATTTGTGGATACATGTGTCATAACATAATTTAGCATTTAACTAGATTGTTTGCAATTTTAAGAATTAGCCATTCATTTCACAACTTTGTTGCGAACCATTTGCGAATAAATCGACCTGTATAAACCCTAGAAAAGCGAGTTCCTCATTTTTTTTCCATCTTCTGGGCTTCGCGGATCCTCTCAACAATCCTAAATTCACATCTCATTATCATGTATATGTAAATGACGAAAATGAAGTAATTATTTCAATCTGTTACATTTTAATATAATTTTAATTAATTCGTTCAAAATATATACATTTCAATTTTGAAAACAGATTGTGAACCTAAGATCTATGTTTCTTTATTGTTTTCATGTATATTTAATGTTTTATTTATGTTATATTACGTTTCAATTGACAAATTAAGGTTTAATCAATGGGAAAAACACAAATTATTCGAAAATCTTCATAAATTGCGAATAGGATTCATGGTTTGCGAACCGAATTCATAAACTGTGAACCTCCTAATTTACGTGTTTTGTAAATATCTGTTCTGGTTTGCATATTCCTTGTCTCTAATCTTTTCGCAAATTTTGGATCATTTGCGAACCATTGTGATTCGCAATTGTTCGCAAGGTGTTGCGAATCACATTCCCCCCAATAAAATATTCATATTTGATCTTTCAGAACTCAATCACAAGGGTTCGTAACGGCTTCACAAGGATACACAACACATTTGCAAAATCCATGGCTATTTTTCAAAATTTTGTTTTTCTGAGAGTTAATTGCTCAATTATGATCGGTTAAGTGATTACTTTAATTATTGGCTCTAATATTTAAATACCATGTTGTAAAAAAGCATTAACAATGAACACAAAATAACTATGGTTCTTTAAGCGTTTTGTCTAATCTAACTATCTAATAATGGAGGAATGACTACTAATAATAGAAATACTTAAAATTAAGCAATACAAGTTCTAAAGCTATAAGTACAATAATCAATACTACTTATAGAAACTTCCCTAATATTTACAACTAATGCATTGTACAAATTAATACATACAATTAATACACCCCATCACTAATATTTACAACTACCTAAGCTCAATGTACAAGTACAATGTGATAAAACTTTTGCTTCCACTCAGCCTGCCTTCTTACTTCATCCAGCTTGCCTCCTTTCTACCTCTAGCCACGTTTTTCCATCCGACCTGCCTTTTTCACAGATTGTATGACAAAAAAGATTCATGTAAAAAAAAATGCTTAGATTCAAAACACAATTCATGTAAAAAAAGATTGTATGACAAAAAACCAGAGATATTATAAAAAACCTGAGATATGTAATATTTTTTGTATAAATCTGAGATTGTAAAATTTATGTGAAAATCAGTTACTATTCTCATAGTTCCTAATTTACAACCAATTACCTTACATATCTTAATATACTCTACTATAAAAACCCACTTAATCAAACATCTAAAGCATCATTTCACCCAATAAGTTAGATTACTGCTACTAGAAACAAAGACAAACCCATAAACTCTTACCAGCAAGAAAATGAATGCAGTAAACCCAATCAATGTTGCACCAGTGGTGAACCTTCCACTCAACATTCCAGATGATCCTTTCATTCCAATCATTGTTGACCCAATAATGGTTGGCCTCATCTTTGTCCCTGAATGGAAAAAAATAAAATAAAAAAAAATTAAAACAATTTTTAAAAGATAAATGCAAATCACAAAACACTTTCTGGTTGTATACAACTCATACATTTTCACAATTTTTCAGATTCATGAAGATGCTCGACAAAGGCAAAGAGAGGAAAATCTTCGCAATTGGAACTGGGATGAGGTCATTGATGTAGATATGATTCTGGATGAGGAGGTCATTGATGTGGATATGATTCTGGATGAGGAGGTAGACATCACTACTTTGTATAAAAAACATACTCTTTGTGGTTCACTCTTTTATGAGTTGCATACTTTGTAGGATGGTCATGCTCTTGATATAGAGCTGCTCTTTGGGCTTGGACTTGATGATGATGATATACTGCCAAATCAAGTTGGACCCAATAATCATGTTCGTAACATCACTGCACAGAGGGAAAACGTGGTTCAAGTGTTAAATAGGCATCGCGTATATAGCATCCGTGATGAGATCGACCTCATGGATGAGACTGAAGATTTTGATGACGAAGAATTAAATAAAACAATTGCTTAAATGTCTTAAAGAATCATGTTCAAATGTTTTGAACAGTTCTTTCATGTTTTCCTAATTTCACTATGATAATAAAAACCTACGTTTGCTAATTGTAACAATGTGTTGTTTTTGATCCAATACCAGCAGTCACTAAGAGCATCACATCCAATGACACAAAATTTGATTAAAACTAGCAGGGTACCCGCGTGTTGCAGAGGCGGGTACCCTAAAATAAATGTTAACGGCATCACAAGTCAAAAGTGATAGCTAGGAGTAGTAGTACACTTGAGTTATGTTTATATGATTGTCTTTTAAGTGCGCCACAATTTAATATATAAGGTGGCTGCACCCGCACGTTGCGGCGGGTTTTTTGCTTCTAGGTTTTATGTTGCTTGTGTTTGGTCTTTTATGTTGCCTGTGTTTGGTTATATGTTTGGTGCCTAAATTGTGTTTGCTTGTGTCTATACATATGTGGGTTATATTTTAAGTGGTTGTCATCCGCGCATTGTGGCGGAGGTTTTTGTTTTTAGTTTTTGTTGTATTTGCGGTGGGGGATTTTGATTTTTATTCAACCCAAATACCATATACAAATAAACTTGCTTAGATAGTTAGATATGTGACATAATAAATATAGAAATAAACTTGACATACTGGATGTTGTAGATTTGTTGCAATTATGAAGTAACATGAAAATACTACCATCATTGGTTGCAGCCTCACATTCAATCCATTTCTTCACTTTCTGATTCAACAACCTCATCGCACCTTGATAGTACTAGGACCCTTGGCCATATCCCTTGATGAGAAAAAAGTCTGCTATCCAATACACATCAATTGAAGTACTCAACAAATAGATATACCAGGCGCACAACAATTATGCTAAAGACCATTGACAAAACGCAGGATGAATGTTATGCAAACAGATAATGTAGTTTTGTGGCGAACATATTTAGTCATACCCTTTCTAAATTATTTTAACCCTTTATATTAAGTTGTTAAATATACTCAAGCACCTAAAACATTTGATACAGAAACACCCGTATCCAAAACATCCCCTCATATAACTAAAACATGTCTCTGCAGGGGTATCTTAGCTCGCAGCCAATTTGCTATTGTAACCCGAAAAAAACAACTTTAATGTTTCCCATTAACCTGATTATATGGTGCTACTTATCATCTCATCTCCAGCAATGTTCTCAAGTCAAGTTTAAACAATAAATGTGACTATAAAAACCTTGACCAAAATGGTGATTACTCAGGATTTGTAACAGTTCCATATATTTGGTGGGCTAAAAATCTGGAATAGATTTAAAATTGATGCTGGTCATTATTTCATGATTTGTAACTGTGAACACTAAATAAGTAACCTAGATTCCATATATTTGGTGGGCTAAAAATCTGGAATAGATTTAAAATTGATGCTGGTCATTATTTCATGATTTGTAACTGTGAACACTAAATAAGTAACCTAGATTTATAGCCAAATTAACCTAAATATCACCATATCATGTACTATAGAACCCCAATACAACTTATGCATTTTTACAACAACTTTTTTTTTTCTTTCTAGAAACTCATCCTAAGTATTCACAAATCAACAGACATAAACCAAACCATATCGTTTTGATAACAACAAACGTGGACTTGACATTATGAAAATAAAATTATTGTTGACAAACATGTAACTCAATAATCACCAGCAATGTTCTCAAGTCAAGTTTAAACAATAAATGTGGCTATAAAAACCTTGACCAAAATGGTGATTACTCCAGGATTTGAAACAGTTCCATAATTTTTGTTTGTAACAGTGAAAATCAAATAACTATCCCATATTTTTAGCAAAATTAACATAAATCAAGTAACCATCCCATTGTAACAGTTAAAATCAAATAACTATCCCATATTTTTAGCAAAATTACAATAAATATGACCATATGAAGTACTATAAAACCCATTCCCACTTCTGCATTTTAGTTCAACTATTTTTCATGTATCTTATTCTAAGTACTCACAGATCAACAAGCATAAAGCTATACACTTCGTTTTTATAACAACAAACATGGACTCACCAATCACTGCTGAACACAATTATCCTGGAGATGATTGGGACATGGTTGAAACACACCACAACCAGCAACTGGGCTTACAAAGCAGCACTGTGAACGCTCCTACAAGTGATCCTATGATGGTTGATTCAAACCCGCATACAGAAGTAAAATTTTAAATTCCCATCTTCTCAATTTGTTGCCTGTCATGCCTGCAACATAACAGTTTTATATTAACACACGATTTTATATTCTGTTTGTTTGATGAAAAATTAAAATGGCAAACTCCTTCAAAACATTTTTCCAATGTCTGTTTTCACAGATTCTCAAAATTGTCACGATGCAACCATCGTGATATAAAACAAAATTTCATGACTTCAATACCAACACCCATATTTAACAAAATATATATCTGAAAAACATTTAACAAAATATATCTAAAAAAATTAACCACAAATTTCTTATTTTCCGTTCAATACTGAAAAGAAATAAAAATACCAACAAAACACACCACCATCTCACCTTCACCACATGAATAGATCTGAGCCACACTATCGTCAAACAAGTAAATAGATCTGAGCCACACTATCGTCAAACAAGTAAATAAAACACAACCTTCATGAATAGATCTGAGGTGGGACGAAAATATAAAGGGAATATGTGGTGGGTTGAGACGTTCACGATTGAGGGTTCAGTGGGTGGTGGTAAAGGCGGCCATTGTTTGTGTGTTTTTGGGTATTAGATAAAAGTGATACAAAGTAGACTTCGCCCATTGTTTGTGTGTTTTTGACGGTTCAGTGTTCGGGTCGATTGAGGGTTTGCGTGTGTGTTTTTTTTTTTAATATAAGTTATGTTTTGTTTATTAACACACACGTGGGGGTTTTTTTTTTAACATAAACTTATAAAATAATACTTTTTGATATATCTTTGCAGATATTTGATCCAACCTTCACAGTTGATAGTTTTTTTCAACTCTATGAAGTTCGGTTATGGTACAATATTGATGTAGTTCGAGTCCAATATGTTTGGAAGGACACCCCAGAAAACAAGCTATATTTGTTTTTACTCGATAAGCAGTGTAAGTTTTAAATACAAAGATATTGATATTTCAGTTTTTATTTCATTATATAAATCGCTTGGGTGATTGATTTGAAAAATACCCCTTTGTATTATAGAGAGACATAATAGCAGCAATTGTGCCAAAACCTTTACTACAATTATATGAGGGCCGAAGTCTTGTGGGTCGTGTGTTTTCGTTGAGAAATTTTCCAAGTAGATGTAACCGACCCGAACGATTATCCAAGGTTTGAAAAGTATAGTTTTGTTCGAATCAATCATGTGATTAATATAAACAAAAAAACACAACTTATTGAGATCACGAATGGAGAATACAACAACTTCGCCAAATACCCGATCATGCCTTACATTAAGTATCTTGTGGAAGATCGGACTCCACGAAGAATGATGACCGGTACATCTATATTTTCCACTTAAAAATTTATTTGTCTACATGTAAATCGTTTTAACTTATCATATGAAAAAATATGCGATAGATGTCATTGAAAAAGTCTCGAAAGGATATTTTATGGATACCCACATCCTAATGGCGAAGTTGCCCTATTTTTACGAGATTGGTCGTAAGTATACAATCACATACTGTAATATTTTCAATAATACAAAATTTCATTTATTAATTCACTAATAAACATTTGTATCTCATTAGTGGCTCCGAAGTTCGGTTGATATTGAATAACTGTGCAACTTCACACTTAGCAATGCTTGCTAGAGCAATAAAGGAGCAAGGAATAGTATACGCGTCACGAGTCAAACTTATACACCATGCTACAGGCAAGTTATTATGACTTGAAAAATGTATACACAATTTAATCATCTTACGATTACAAATATTATACTACTACGGTCGACTAATGTGTTTGATGTACTCTTTAGATAACTATTTGGAGTCTACACCTTTGACGTTGATCGAGTTTAACCCGGATATGGACGAAACAACATACATTGGACGTCTTCATATACCTCCTTTGTATATTGAAGAGTTTAACCTAGAGATGCTAGGAGTTGAATACCTTGAACGTCTCCATATATGAAATATGCTTAAGATATAAACATCGTCATTTTCCTTTTTTCTTTTTTTTCTTTTTCATTTTATTTTTCAAGAAATCGTGGAGTTTGTTTTTAGGCCAATTATTGGCAAACGCATTTTGGTAATAAAGATATTTCTATGTTATGCTTGTTGTTTATTTTTTTTGTTCCTTCGTCTTGATAAACTTTAATCAATTATGTTGTTGTATTATCGTACAATTGCACAAAACGCAAACAACTATAACCAAACATCCAGAATAGCCGATACAATAACACCGTGACCCAAACACCCCTTGAGATAACCAAAATAGCAGCCCTAGTTTCTGTTATTAATCATCAAACACTTAAATGAAACACCCTTAAGTTCTGTTATACATAGTAATATTCACCATCGAATAAGGAGCAAACCAAAATAGCAGCCCAAGTTAAAATGTAGCCCAAAGTATAATGAAAACATTATGAAAAAATATTAGCTCATACATTTTGCAAGGCATGGTATAACAGACATGGTAGAAAGAAAAAAGTCAAAGTAGTGATTTACCAAATAAGGATTCTGCAATTTCAAACAAACCAAACGCCAAACGCCCTACTTTCAAAGTTAGTTTTGGTTTCATTAGTTGTCTTTTTAACCCTTTATATTATGTTGTTAAATATTGTCAAGCACCAAAAACATTTGATACACAACACCCATATCCAAACACCTCTTGAGATAACTAAAACAGTTCAAAAGTATTTGATATCAATACTCCAATTATATGCAACCAATTTGCTGTTGTAACGTGCAGAAAAACAGCTTGAATGTTACCATTAAACTGATCATTTGGTGCACTTATCATCTACTGTCAGACAAAAATTGCTGAAGTAACAATTATTTGCAGTAACCACCTTTTTTATTATGTAGCAACAAAGAACATCTCAGAATGAGAATACAAAGTTGGGAAAAACAGTTTGTGGTGATGTCTCTCAGACCAACATCGATATAGAGAAAGGTATGTCTACTATACACAACAACTATCATTATAACATTTTTGGTATTTTTAAAAAGTTGTTATAATCATAACAGATGATATCCTTAAACCTATTGTTGTAGAAAGAAAGAGACAATACAATCGAGAATGTTATAGTAGATGGACAAAGGCGAAGAACAAATACATACAAAGTTCAAATGGTGAAGGAAATAGCCAATCTATTAGACTTGCTACAAATATCACTCCATCGGATACGACTCAAGCACAAATCATTATAGATAAAGGTATGTCTACTATATACAACAAGTGTCATTATAACATTTTTGCTTTTTTTTTAAAATGTTAGAATCATCCTAAATGTTATCCTTAAACCTATTGTAGTAGAAAGAAGGAGACAATACAATCAAGAATATTACGCACGGAAAAAACAGAAGACCATAAATATACAAAGTCTAAATGGTGAAGGAAATAGTCAATCTATTCTACTTGATACAAATATCACTCCATCATATACGACTCAAACACAAATCGAACGAGTAGAGAGGGTAACACTAGGAAGACTGGAAAATATTCCAATGATGGCAATGAGATCGACTTCAACTGAGGCCATTAGTGAAACATCAACAAGTATGTATTTACTAAAGCTTTATGTTAGTTTAGTATTGACAAATATGTTCACGTTAAAATGGATTTCTTGTAGGCGGTAGTGCAACCACAAATTTCGTTCCTTCAATTATAGATGACAACGATCCGTACGATTTTGTTTATGATGGCGTCGTCAAAAACCACCGGGTCTTAAAGGACCAATCACCATGTTATATTTGTGGAGCCAAACGGTTTAAATATGAATTCCCATCATTATGTTGCATGAATGGCAAGACAGAGTTGGCAGACGAAGAAGTTTCAGAAGACTTGAAATATCTATTCACATCGCAGTGTCAATTAGGCAAGATGTTTCGGGACAACATTCATGCGTACAACACAAGCTTTTCATTCGCGTCAATGGGTGTCAAATTGGACAGTGCCACGACAAATATGACATCTGGAGTATATACTTTCCGTGTTCAAGGTGGAATATATCACAGACTCGATCAGCTGGTTCCAAGGGAAGGAATACCTCGATACTTGCAGTTGTATTTCTTTGACGATGATGATGGGATTTCACGTAGACTCCAGTGGCCAAATCTTGATAGAGATGTCGTTGAAATATTAACACGTGTTCTTGAAACAAACCCGTACGTGACAACGTTTAAGAGACTTGCAGACCTTGGACCACTCGACAATTACAGAGTGACCTTGAATGCATCAGTAGAACTTGACCAAATGGTTTACAACCGTCCAACCACATCAGAGGTTTAAATAATACTATTTACTCTATCAAATATACTTGTACCACATATATAGTTGTTTTTCCTATCTTATTTAGGTATATGAATCTACAGGTTGCTGGTATATGGGTTGAAGGAAATAACAACATAACCGCATACAAGAGGTGCATTGTTGTATACGGGAGGTCTGAGCTCCCTGAAGAAATTAAGCCTCACTACGATTCTTATGATCCATTGTCATATGTTTTGTTCCATCCAAACGGCGAGGCTGGATGGCATCCTAAAATACCAAGGCTGGGAGCGTCCATGAGTGACTTTGTTTACAACAACGAACTTATTGATAAGGATTTTGCAGGTAATAATCCTTTGGACCATAAATTTATACGATTTGTATAAAGGTAAGTAATTTACGTATGCTTAAAACACCACATGTAGATGAAAGCTCTGAAAACACAAGAAAGAATAGGAACACGGTAACTATGCGGGAGTATTATTGTTACAAGTTCCAGATCCACTCAAATGATAACCTCATGCTGTTGGGGGGGGGAGATTGTTTCAACAGTTCGTGGTGGATACATACGTAAAGATTGAGACGTCACGTTTGCTTTTCTGTGCACGAAACCAAACCAAGATAAGAGCAGATCTATACCAAGGTATAGTGGACTGTGTCAACGCGGGTGAGGCACAACCTAACAGAGCCGTACAACGCGTTGTGTTACCCGCATCTTTCATCGGAGGACCGCGTGACATGCGACGACGTTTTTTAGATGCAATGACGATAGTCCAAGATGACGGAAAACCTGACATATTTCTTACCATGACGTGTAACCCAAATTGGCCTGAAATTCAGAAAGAGTTATTTCCGGGTCAGAAAGCGCAAGACCGACCAGACCTTATAGCAAGAGTGTTTCGTGCGAAACTGGAGGATCTTAAGGAACGCCTATTCAAATACGATCTTCTCGGCGTTGTTAAGTCCTACGTTTATGTCATCGATTTTCAAAAGCGTAGCTTGCCGCATGCACATTTTCTCTTAATAATGGAATCAGAACACAAGATGCGAAGTCCAGACCATTATGACAAGATTGTATGCACCGAAATTCCAGATCCGGAAATACACCCTCAAATGCACGAGTTAGTTGTAAAGCACATGATGCACGGTCCTTGCGGTCGTTTACGGCCATCGAGTCCTTGCATGCAGGGCGACCCTAAAAAATGTCGTTTCAACTATCCTCAACAATTCAACGAAGAAACAAAACAATCAAAAGACTCATATCCTTTGTATCGTAGGCGAAACAACAGAAGAGTGGTTACTGTACGAAATAACACCCTTGATAATCGATGGGTGGTTCCGTATAACCCAAAGCTCCTAATGATGTTCAACTGCCACATAAACGTTGAGGCATGCTCGACCATTGTTTCGGTAAAATATATCTTCAAGTACGTCTACAAGGGTCATGACAAACAAGTCGTCCACATCGATCCAGAGGCAGAAGGTGAGGCAGAAGGTGTCGTAACTAACGAGATAAAGAGATTCCAGGATGCACGTTATGTATCTCCCCCTGAAGCAATATAGAGGATTTTTGGTTTCTCTTTATCTCACATGCAACCTTACGTCATGGCATTGCAGATTCATCTCCCTAACCAGCAAATGGTTAGGTTTAGAGATGATGAGTCGATGACAGATATTGTCGATAGGGAGAGAGATAAAAGATCGATGTTGACAACCTTTTTCGAGAAGAACAAAACGGACGTGAGTGCGAGGAAATATCTGTACCGAGACTTTCCAAAGCATTACACATGGAATTTTAGTTCACGGAAATGGAATAATCGGAAAAAAGGATCTATGAGAGGGCGATTGGTTTCCGCTAACCCCGCTGAAGGAGAGCGGTTATACCTTCGTGTACTTCTTACACATGTTCCTGGGCCTACGGGTTGGGATGATCTCTACACTGCCAACGGGGTACTGCACACGACATTTTGAAGAGCTGCTCTTGAAAGACGTTTATTACAATCTGACAACCTACTAACAGAAACACTTGCTGAGGCCTCACTGAAAGACTTTCCACCCGCTCTCCGGAGGCTATTCGCCACTCTATTGATTTTTTGTGAGCCGGGAGATGTTCGTAAGTTATGGAATGACCATTATGACTCGCTTTCCGAAGATTTTAATCATCGATATCAAAATGCACATCTTGTGCGCAATATGGTCCTCAAAGACATCAACGTTTATATGCAATTTATGGGTAAGAGTGTTGATGATTTTGATCTTCCTGAGCTAAACCTTGATCCCAGCATGCAATCTGGAGGTTTTCGAGAAGTGGAAGAGGAGTACTCCATTATTGTGGAAGAAGAACACCTCCGTGCCCGCGAGACTTTAAACCCCAACCAATAAGCCGCATATAATGATGTTAATACAAATAGCGTCTCAAAAACGTTATTTATATTCTTTGATCTTTCATTAGTTTTGTTAATGACAAATATAAGGAATATCTTTTAGCAAATAATAAATACTAGCTTAAGTCTCTTAAGTACACATTTTACACTTCACATATTAACTAAGAATTACAAGTTTAGTAACTTGTTTCCTTAAAAGGAAACTTTAATTCTAAAACCATTCCATGACATCATTGCATGCATCACATAGAAGATCTTTGATATATCTTGGTTAGATTTGCAAGATACATAGTTGACATTTGAAGATCTTGGATGATTTGGTAAGATACAACTAAGATATGGTAAGAGACAACTATACCTTAGCTGTCATGTCCCACGGATCCAAATCACATAAAGGACGGATCCCTTTTGAGGGATCCGTGGGATCCGTGAGCTGAAGATCAGCTTGCCTATAAATAGGAAGCTGATCATTTGGCTCTCTCATCACTCATATAGCTTTAACACACATATTCATTCAGTACATATCTTACTAACATCATTCATAGTTGCATTTCACTTTGATCTTTCATTTTGTAGAAAGGAGATCAAGCATTCAAGGATCTACAGAACCGTAATCCTTTAGTTGCATTACTGTGTGATATTGTAGTTTGTTTCACACATCATATCTATGATTTGTAATCAGTGAGTGTGGTTAGTGATTTAGTTCTTAAAGCACAAGGAGTGTAGGGAAGTAGTTGTACCCGTGTAAAGAACTCGACATCTAGCTTAGTGTCGGTAAAGTAAATAGGCGACGTCAGGTTGGTTCTACCTTGTGAAAGAACCCGGTGTTTAGCTTAGTACCGGAAAAGGAAGTAAGCGACGTGTAAAGGTTTTCTCCACCTAGGAAAGGAGTTTGTTTCTTAGTGAAAGATAAACTCTCGAGTAGGAAACTCGGGGAGTGGAGTAGGGCAAGGAAGAGAGTCCTTGTAGCCGAACCACTATAAACAACAGTGTCGTGTGGTTTGATCTTTCCTCTCTTTATCTTTTACTTACATTGTGTGATTATTTATTTGTGATTGTTTCCTTTGAATCTAACATATAGTAACAAAGCAAATAAAACTTTAAAACGGTAAAAACTATTCAACCCCCCTTCTAGTTTTCCACAATTGGCATCAAGAGCTACGTTACTTAAGATCTTTAAAATATATTGTATTTTAAAACTTAAAACGATCCATGGATTTTGAAAACTTTAAAGAAGGGCAATCTATGCAGAGACCACCTCTATTTGAACCAAATTGTTTTATTTATTGGAAAAATCGCTTTGAGACTTATGTAAAGTCAAAGGACATAGATCTATGGTATATTATAGTTGATGGTGATTACAAACCTATTAGTAATAATATTTCGGGTGGTCGGGATGAAGGAGCTTCTCTTACTCGTCACAGTGATGAGCAAAAGAAACTAATTGCCAAAAATAATGAAGCCAAAATGATGCTTTATAATGCCTTACCTAAGAAAGAATATGAAAGAGTTTTTATGTGTAAAACGGCTAAAGATATTTGGCAATCTCTTATTATCACACATCAAGGGAACTCACAAGTAAAAGATAACAAAATTGATCTTCTTGTCCAACAATACGAACAATTTGTTATCTCTGAAGATGAGACCATTGATAGTGCGTTTGCTAAGTTCAATACTATTATTACATCACTTAAAGCACTTGATGAATCTTTTTCTAGTAAGAATTTTGTCAGGAAATTTCTAAGAGCACTCCATCCGAAATGGAGAGCAAAAGTGACAGCTATTGAAGAATCTAAAGATCTCTCAAGCATGACACTGGATGAGCTCATAGGAAACCTTAAAGTTCACGAAATGATTATGGAAAAAGACTCGGAAATTGTCAAAGGCAAAAAGGAGAAGATTAAGTCTATTGCCTTGAAAGCCAAAGTCGAGTCAAGTGATGATGATGAGTCTTGTTCTAACAGTGATGATGAAGAGTATGCCATGGCCGTGAGGGATTTCAAGAAATTCTTCAGGAGACGAGGAAAGTTTGTAAAACCACCTCGTGATGAAAAGAAATCCTCTCGGAAAGATCGTGACGATAAGAAAGGTAAGGTTGATAGGAAATGCTATAGGTGTGGTGACTCCAGTCACTTAATAGGAGAATGTCCAAAGCCTCCAAAGACCAAGTCTCAAAGAGCCTTCGTTAGTGGAGCTTGGAGCGATAGTGAAGGAGATGATGATGATGAGCCTAAGAACAACGAAATGGCACTTATGGCTAATGACACAGAAGAGGTACATTCTGATTCATACTCCTCTATAGATGATGAAACCTTAGAAGTAGAATATAACAAACTGTGTGACGTAACTTTAAAAATCATAAACAAAAACAAATTTTTGAAAACAAAGACATCACTTTTAGAAAATGAAGTATTTTGCTTAAAGAAAAAGCAATACGAATTGAAAAAGGTAAAGATAGTAAAGAAACGTGTGTGTCTTGTCAAGAACTAAAACTTGAATTAGAAACCTTAAGAACCACACAGGAAGATTTAATCAAACAAAATTCAAAGTTTAAAAGGTTTGATAAAAACATAAGTTGTGCAGATGAAATAATGAAAATGCAAAAGCTACCTCATGATAAAACAGGACTAGGCTTTATGAAACTAGGAACCATAAGTGATTATAAGGAACAGACTGTGAATAAAACTGATTCAACCAAGTTGGACACTCACGGATCCGACGGATCCAAAAATTTGGATCCGCCAAGTGTATCCAAAGGATCCGCGAGTACAAAAGTTGAACAGAAGGTTCATAAAGTCGACCGTTCCGAGTTTGTTAAAGTTACTAAGAAACCTAACAGTAGTATAAATAATAATAAACATAAACCAGCAGTATCTTTAGGAAGAGGACAAGCTAGAAATGAATATAGAGTTAAAACGGATCAACAGAGACCTCAAATGAGTTTTCCCAAACACCCCTTTCCAAAGAGTATAGTTAATCCACAACATACTTATCAAAATAATTGGAACCAAAACATACCTAGAAACTTTCATGGTCCTAATTATATGTCATGGAACAATTGTCCACCATTTACATACATAAACCATGATAATGTCATGTTTAACCCAAACGGACCCATGAGATATTGGGGACCAAATGCTTGAGTCTTTTATGAACTTAGGTATGCTTGAAAGTTGATCTTGAACCTGATGAGTGGATCAAAGATAGTGGGTGCTCAAGACACATGACGGGAAACAAAAATCTTTTCTCAACCTATCAAGTGTATGACGGAGGTAATGTCACATTCGGTAGCAAGCTTAAAAGTAAAATCATCGGAAAAGGTACAATCTCTCATGACTCTCTATCTATTGATGATGTTGCTCATGTAGATAATTTAGGATTTAATTTACTTAGTATAAGTCAATTATGCCGCAAAAAGTATAACGTCCTTTTCAGTGAAAATGGAAGTAAAATACTTAAAGATGGCATAACCGTAGGAAAAGGTGTTTTAAAGAATAATGTCTATGTTATGAAATTAGATAAAACACCTCAAGATAAGTTATGTCTTACCTCCTTGGACGAAAACTCAACTCTATGGCATCGACGCTTAGGTCATGCTAATATGAGGCTTATTCAATCTTTGTCATCCAAAGAACTCGTTAGGAACCTACCCAAGTTGAAATATGACCAACACTTTTGTGATGCTTGCAAAATTGGGAAACAAGTACATAATAGCCATAAGGCTAAAAACATGGTATCTACATCTAGATGCCTAGAATTATTACATATGGATTTGTTTGGCCCGTCGGCTATACAAAGTTATGGAGGAAATTTTTACACTTTAGTCATAGTAGATGATTACTCTAGATATACATGGACAAAGTTTTTGAAAACTAAAAATGAGGCATTCGACAAATTTGAAATTCTAAGCAAGAAAATTCAAAATCAAATAGGAAGTAATATATTATCTATTAGAACTGACCATGGTCGAGAATTTGACAATGAAATTCAATTTGGAAATTTTTGTGATAATAATGGAATAACTCATAATTTCTCGGCTCCTCGTACACCTCAATCTAATGGTGTAGTAGAACGGAAAAATAGAACAATTCAAGAAATGAGTAGAACTATGTTAAATGAACAAAACATACCACAAAAGTTTTGGTGTCACGCTGTAGATACTTCTACATATATCCTAAATAGAGTTTTAATTAGACAATTTTTAAATAAAACTCCTTATGAAATTTATCGAGGCAAAAAGCCTACATTAGGATATTTTAAAGTTTTTGGAAGCAAGTGCTTCATTTTAAACACAAAAGACTATCTCACTAAGTTCGACCTAAAGTCGTATGAAGGTGTATTTCTTGGGTACTCACAAAACAGTAAAGCATACATTGTATTAAACAAGGAAACATCAAGAGTCGAGGAATCGTTGAACGTAACATTCAACGAAAGTCCACCTCCCTCTAAAGCATCACCTTTGGTAGATGATGACTTAGTTGAAAGTCAAATGGTTAATGATATAGAAAACATTGAAAATGACAATGAACCCGTAAAAGGAGAAATAGTCAATATTAAAGAAACTAAAAGTCATCCATTAGAAAACGTCATAGGAAAACTTAATGAAAGAACATTAAGATCCAAAGCTCAAAATGAAAGTAATTATTTTTGTTTTATTTCAACCATTGAACCTAAAAATATAGACGAGGCAATAAAAGAAGAATCTTGGGTAATTGCTATGCAAGAAGAACTTAATCAATTTATTAGAAATGATGTTTGGACATTGGTCCCTCCACCTAAAAACCAAACCATAATAGGCACCAAATGGGTCTTTAGAAATAAAATGGATGAAAAGGGTATTATATCTAGAAATAAAGCTAGGCTAGTAGCTCAAGGTTACAATCAACAAGAAGGTATAGATTACGATGAAACCTTTGCACCCGTAGCTAGACTTGAGTCTATTAGAATATTACTTGCATATGCATGTGCACATGATTTTAAGTTATTTCAAATGGATGTCAAAAGTGCTTTCTTAAATGGTCTTATAAATGAAGAAGTATATGTTGCACAACCTCCCGGCTTTGCCGACTTTGAAAAACCAAATTATGTTTTCAAACTTAAGAAAGCTTTATACGGACTTAAGCAAGCACCAAAGGCTTGGTATGATCGACTTAAGACTTTCCTAGTTGACCATAAGTATACCATGGGCCTAGTAGACAATACTCTCTTCACCAAGAAAAAGGGATCACATATTATTATAGTCCAAATATATGTGGATGACATTATATTCGGTTCAACTTGTCAAGAGTTATGCGACGATTTCTCAAAAATCATGCATGACGAGTTTGAAATGAGTATGATGGGGGAACTAAACTTTTTCTTAGGTCTCCAAATTAAACAATTAGAAGATGGGATATTCTTCAACCAATCAAAGTATATGAAAGATATGTTTAAGAAGTTTGGTCTTGAAGACTCAAAACCCATGAGAACACCCATGTCCTCCGAAACCAAACTTACTAAGGATGAAGAAAATGAATCCGTAGATAGCACTAAATATAGAGGAATGATTGGTAGTTTACTCTATCTTACGGCTAGTAGGCCTGACATTATGTTTAGTGTTTGTCTATGTGCACGTTTTCAAGAAGATCCAAAAACGTCCCATCTTGAAGCCGTTAAAAGAATATTTAGGTACATCAAAGGTACTACACACTTAGGATTATGGTATCCCAAAGGAACGGGTGTAGAAACCATAGTGTATACTGACTCAGATCACGCAGGTGATTATGTTGATAGGAAAAGTACTAGCGGTATTTGTACTTTTGTAGGATATTGTCTAACATCATGGTTCGCTAAGAAACAAACTGCCCTCGCAATCTCAACAACAGAGGCAGAGTATGTGTCTGCAGGAAAGGCGTGTCAACAAGCACTGTGGATGAAACAAGCTCTCGTCGACTACGGAATTGAACTCAACAACATTCCCATTCTTTGCGACAACAAAGGTGCTATCGATCTAAGCAAAAATCTAGTCCAACACGCTAGAACTAAACATATTGAAATACGCCATTACTTCCTTCGCGACAATGTACAGAAGGGAATCATCTCAATTGAGAAAGTTTCCTCAGAGGACAACATTGCTGATATTCTCACTAAACCACTTAAACGAGAACCTTTCAATTATCTTAGACTTGGATTAGGATTAATGGAACCTAGTGATTAGGAGAAACATTAGTGTAAACTTTAGTTTAGCCACACACGACACCAAACCAAAACATGTGTTCTGATCCGCGGATCCAATCGACAACAAAGACGGATCCTTTGTTTGGGATCCGCCGGATCCGTCGCATGCTGTGTTCAGTATATTATTAAATAAACAAGAACAGCTACTATTCATTCCTCACTCCAAAACATATCACCTTACTACATTCGACACACACTTAATCTCCATCACATTTTAGACCATTTTCTTCCACAAATTTGTGCTTCTAACATCACTGTAAGTATTCTTATCATATTTATACTCCTGATCTGCGTCTAGGATTTCCATTTCATGCACAAAACATAAACTTGGGGTATATGCATAATTCTTGAAAAATCATGAAGCATATATATTGCATTATACTTAAAAACATGTTTTTCTTAGTTAGGAATTGCATCTCATAGCACATTGTCTTAATTTAACAAAAACCCCATGAAAATTTTTCACTAAAATCTTCTAACGACTAGGTAAAATGATTTTTTTTTCTCTTACACTGTTCATACAAATGCAAAAACGTTATCTTTTAGACTTCACTTGCATAATGTCTCTTGAATGCTAAAGGGAATACATAACTAATATGTATTTTCGGGTACATTCAACCGTAGCTACATTGAAATAGGAGTGTTTGGGTTATCTCTCGTTTGTAAACAAAACTTGCATAAACTAATTTTTCTTGCATCAAAAGGAGTCGAGATAACCGCACCTCCACATTGTCCCCATGTAGGCACACACTAGGAATTTTACACTTCCTTTGATCATTTTAACTAAAACTATGTAACTTTTTGTACTTAGGAAAATCATGCCTCCCGCAACCAACTACGATCACAAGAAAACCGTTAACTACTTACCTAAAGTCCACAAAACCAAAGGTCTAACCAATGCCCAAATCGAAATTTTCAAAGCCTTAGAGAATAAGTATGTCCATGAGGGTAGAGCCGTAGATTCATCATTCTATGAAGGAACTCAACTTAGGGAACAATTAGCCGCAATTCGATTTGATTCTCTTTTAGACATAGATGAACCAATCATTCCTAGGTTCATACTTGAGTTCTATGCTAGTGTAGGTCTTAGCTCGAGTGATGAAGGTTACTTAAGTCTTCATTTTACTCTAAATGGAAATCTTGTCAACATCCCTCTTGATCAATTTGGTGAGGTCTTAGGAATTCCAAGTCAAGGAACATGTATTTACTCGGACAAATGGTCCTTAACAATCTTAGACTCCAATCTCGATAGGACGGCACCATATGCCACTCCTCTCCAATCAAAAGAAGTGATTAGGGAACATCTATTCATTCCTAAGAACAACCCCACAAGAATGTATCGTGGTCGTGAAGTTGCTAGAGATCCATTTGCAATGGAACTTAATGAACTAAGACCCGAATTCAAGAAGATGGAGGATGTATTAAGGGCAAATGTGATGTGCACCATAGGAAACCGTGATCATATCAATGCTTGTTTATGCCACATGATGTACAACATCTCTACTCGTCAACCCTTCAATCTTGCTTATTATGTTGCCAAAAGAATGTGTGACATTCCGGTTCAAAGCAAGATTGCAATGCCTTATGGTATGCTCTTAACCCGACTCTATAGAGCCTTTGCACCCGCTCGTCCAAACCATTTAGGATTTGTTCCGGATTACAATGAAATTGAACATACCTTCGTTCCTTTGAGCGACTTTAGGGTTAGTGTTGATAAGGGTAAACGTCCTCGTGTACCAACATCATCCTCATCATCTTCAATGAGTGAAGATGATGGTATGCCAAATTCTAGGATTCCTCCACCCGAGTACTTGAGCCATCTTCCTCCAATTCAACATGAATCCGCTGAGTATCGAAACATCAAAGGAATGGTGAAGAATCTGGGTCGTTGGATGATGAAATTACACAAGGGGATGAAGAAGTTAAAGAAGAAGCTGAGTTGATGGAGTGTTTGGTTTTAAACAATGATGGATATTGTGTTGTTAAACTTCTATGTGTCTAGAATTTATCTGATAATACTTGTTGTGTATGTGTAATAACTAACACTTGCAGGTGGATAACCATCATGGTTATCAATTTTCCAAGTTATAGCCAGTGTTTGGCATAACACATAAAACGGTAAGTTTCTATGTATGGATTAAACTATGTGCAATCATGTGTTAATGTTATCATATTTAGTTGTTTTGCTATAAATATTAGATGTTAAGTAAGGTCTAGGTGAATTTTCGGGTTTTCGTCGAAAAACGAAAAATATGACATATGTTCTGTTTAGTTTTTAAGGTTTAGACATACGGATCCGGCGGATCCCAAAAAAGGGCTCCGCCAAGGCTTATCGTTGGATCCGCCATCCACCATCCTGCGGATTTGGCGGATTCCATAATAAGGTTCCGCATTTGATTACTCTTGGATCCGCAGGTTTTCCTGTAAAATTTTAAAACTTTTTCGACTTATCCCGATTCTTAAATCTTAGTATTTAGTATCAATTAGAATTCATTCTCTGATCATAATTCATCTTAGAATCATTTAGGAATTCTTAGAAACTTAGGAACAAAATTTCCCACCAAAATTTAAATCTTTGAATTTTAGGTGTGAGTTACCAAACAGATACAAAGAAGGAACCCTTTTTAGGGATCCGTCAAATCCGTGGAAATATCAAATCATCAGATTTTCCACTATCCTCTTGTATTAACTGCATATCCACAACATATTACTCAACCAAAGTTCAATGGATTGACTTCCTTGATATGACCTGCACAATTTTTTGTTCTAAATCATTAGAAACCAACATTCTCTATTGGATTCACATCAAATCCAAACACATTGACTCACACACCTTCTGTCTATAAATTACCACTTTAGGATCTTCAATTCACATCACAACCATCTCTTCTCCTATACATTTTAGCTATCATACTTCACCAAATAGTCTCAATGACAAAATCAAACAACTCCTCCACATCCAAGCCACTAAAACGAACAGCCCGTATGAGTGTGAAACCTTGTTGTTTTATCAACATTCACAACTCATCCTCTGAAGAATCATCACCACTCAACATATCCTCACCCATTGCTAGTGAAAATTTCCTTACACTCTCCACCCCAACACCATCACATGTTGTTATACAAACACCACCACCAACCATTACTCCAATAGCCACTACTCCACCACCGGCTCCATCACAGCCTGTTAGATCACCATCACCACCAAAATCACCCACACTCCAACCCTTGGAATTATTTAGGACTCCTCCTACATCACCACATCTTGATGACTTAGATGAACTTTCACCAAAATTACCCAATCTTCCACCAATGACCTTTGAAGGTCAACAACCCATGCTTTTTCACCCGGTTTACCCGGATATCCATGGCCCTTTATACCATGATGCACAATCATCCCAACCTCAACCACAACCTCTATCACCCACATCAACTCTAGTTGCCATTGACGAGGCAATGTGGATGAATATGCCTCAAACCCAAGAAGAGATTAGTGAAGAGCTCAACCGTCTCTACACTCTCTCGGGTATGGTTGACCATCGCCTTCATGAAGCAATGGACATTCAAAATATCCTTATGAACTCCCTCCAAACACCACAACAACCATCAAACAACAACAACAACCAACCACCATCACCACCACCACCGCAAAACTTGGAGCCTAGTCTTCCTCCCGGCTTCTCAAGTCATGATTGCGCACACTGTGAGAGAACGGCTCACTTGGCCCAAAGGACCAACATCTTGGTCCATGAGCTTCAAAATGAGATGAGGTTCATCTTGAACCATGTTCTTGAACGTTTAAACGCAATCTCTCATCCTCCTCAATAGGAGATTTTTAGACTAGTTGTTAGGACCTTTTAAATTGTTGTTTTAGGACTTTTTACTTTTTATGTCTTTTTATTGTAATCATAACATCATTTCTCTTTGTGACTTTTGTCACAAAATTTTCAATTTATATGAATGTGATGTTTTATGCTTATGAGTGATCAACATATTGCATATTATCATTATCATTGTGAACTAACATTCTTATATAGCATATATTATACCTTGATTATGATTACCCTAGGTACAAATAATGATCAGACACTTACTTTGACTTTTAAAAGTCAAAACTTATTAAAAGGCTTGTTTGGGAGAATACTTCACAAGCATTCTACTTCTTCAGGGTGAGGAGTATACATCAAGGGGGAGCATCTCATAAGCATTTCATATACTAACCATTTGTTTTGTAGATTCATGCATTATTTCCTTGATTACTCCATCTAGGGGGAGTATAAAACAAGGGGGAGCTTTAAAGTTCTCAAAATCGCATTCCGCTACGCTACTCTTTTTGTTTCGACAAAAAGGGGGAGAAAGGAACTAAGTTTGCATCAACTGTGATTCATCACAGTACATACATTTTTTACAAAACTTTTCTTTAATAAACAAACTTAATATATATTTTTAAGAACTCATGCTATATTTATTCTCTTGCTCAAAAATATACCTTATGTTTTGTCATCAACAAAAAGGGGGAGATTGCTAATACAAATAGCGTCTCAAAAACGTTATTTATATTCTTTGATCTTTCATTAGTTTTGTTAATGACAAATATAAGGAATATCTTTTAGCAAATAATAAATACTAGCTTAAGTCTCTTAAGTATACATTTTACACTTCACATATTAACTAAGAATTACAAGTTTAGTAACTTGTTTCCTTAAAAGGAAACTTTAATTCTAAAACCATTCCATGACATCATTGCATGCATCACATAGAAGATCTTTGATATATCTTGGTTAGATTTGCAAGATACATAGTTGACATTTGAAGATCTTGGATGATTTGGTAAGATACAACTAAGATATGGTAAGAGACAACTATACCTTAGCTGTCATGTCCCACGGATCCAAATCACATAAAGGACGGATCCCTTTTGAGGGATCCGTGGGATCCGTGAGCTGAAGATCAGCTTGCCAATAAATAGGAAGCTGATCATTTGGCTCTCTCATCACTCATATAGCTTTAACACACATATTCATTCAGTACATATCTTACTAACATCATTCATAGTTGCATTTCACTTTGATCTTTCATTTTGTAGAAAGGAGATCAAGCATTCAAGGATCTACAGAACCGTAATCCTTTAGTTGCATTACTGTGTGATATTGTAGTTTGTTTCACACATCATATCTATCATTTGTAATCAGTGAGTGTGGTTAGTGCTTTAGTCCTTAAAGCACAAGGAGTGTAGGGAGTAGTTGTACCCGTGTAAAGAACTCGACATCTAGCTTAGTGTCGGTAAAGTAAATAGGCGACGTCAGGTTGGTTCTACCTTGTGAAAGAACCCGGTGTTTAGCTTAGTACCGGAAAAGGAAGTAAGCGACGTGTAAAGGTTTTCTCCACCTAGGAAAGGAGTTTGTTTCTTAGTGAAAGATAAACTCTCGAGTAGGAAACTCGGGGAGTGGAGTAGGGCAAGGAAGAGAGTCCTTGTAGCCGAACCACTATAAACAACAGTGTCGTGTGGTTTGATCTTTCCTCTCTTTATCTTTTACTTACATTGTGTGATTATTTATTTGTGATTGTTTCCTTTGAATCTAACATATAGTAACAAAGCAAATAAAACTTTAAAACGGTAAAAACTATTCAACCACCTTCTAGTTTTCCACAAATGAGATTATGCGGCACGTAGATGATGATACTCCCGGTGTGTTCTTTATAGATGGACCGGGGGGAACTGGAAAGACGTTTCTTTACAAGGCCTTGCTTGCCGAGGTTCGATCGCGTGGTCTCCTAGCAGTCGCGACTGCATCATCCGGTGCTGCGGCTAATAACATGCCGGGAGGGAGAACCGCTCATTCACGGTTCAAAATTCTCCTAAATCTGGATAACAACTCTGTTTGCAATATTAAAAAACAAAGCGGGACCGTTCAACTTCTTCGTTGTGCTAAAATAATAATATGGGATGAAGCATCGATTGCAAAAAGGCAAGCAGTAGAGGCGGTAGACCGAACCATGCAAGACATCACGGGGGTTCAACTACCGTTTGGTGGTAAAATAATGGTTCTGGGTGGCCATTTTAGACAGGTGTTGCCGGTAACAAGACGTGGTACTGGCGCACAGATTGTTGACTCGAGCTTACGTATGTCGCCTCTTTGGTGTTTCATTAGAAAGATCTCGCTGACTCTGAATATGAGAGCTTTAACAGATCCGTGGTTTTCGGCTTTCCTACTACGGGTCGGCAACGGAGACGAGGAAACGTTGGATGGAAACTATATTCGAATACCCGATGACATGGTCATACCCTACACAAATGAGGAAACATCAAAAGATGCATTGATCGACGCAGTGTTTCCATCTTTGCTAGTCAACGGTGGTTCTTCGGATGATATCATATCTAGGGCGATTTTATCAACAAAAAATGAACACGTTGATGGCATTAACGATAAGTTGATAGAACGCTTTTTCGAAGCGGAAAGAATCTACTACAGTTTTGACACAGCAGAAGACGACACAAATAACTATTATCCGGTTGAATTCCTAAACTCGCTAACTGTTGGTGGTTTGCCCCCTCATTATCTTCGGCTCAAAGTTGGGTGCCCAATTATACTTTTACGAAATTTAGATCCCTCAAATGGGTTATGCAATGGGACAAGATTGATATGCAAATCTTTAGAGCCGAACAGGATCGACGCTGAGATCGCTGTCGGCCAACATGCCGGAAAGAGAGTATACATGACTAGAATTCCATTATGTCCGTATGAAAGTGACATGTTCCCGTTTAAGTTGAAAAGAAATCAGTTTCCAGTCCGCCTTAGCTTTTCCATGACTATAAATAAGGCGCAAGGACAGACAATTCCAAATGTTGGCGTTTATCTACCAGATTCAGTATTCTCTCATGGTCAGCTTTATATGGCGTTGTCGAGAGAGATCTCACGTGGAAACACAAAGGTATTAGTAAAGCCTGCCAAAAATTTCAATGAAGGCGGAGTGTACACGTCAAACGTTATGTATCGAGAAGTCCTGCGTGAAGAGTAGAATACACATGTGTATATGATTTTAATATTTTAGCTATATATTTTGCAAAATCATTTTAGCAGATGCATTTATAGTCTCACCAATCATTGTAGTTTATTCCATTGTTACACTTTCAAATATATCACGAAGCAATTGATACACATATTGTTTGTCTTATGATATCGTGCCAACACGTTAGTAGAGATTTGGTGCCGATAACATTTGTTTTAGGGTACCCGCCGCCGCAATGCGCGGGTACCCTACTAGTGGTTCTTTAAGCGTTTTGTATAGTCTATTAGAGCAAAGGGTGTCATAACGTGGGTTAAAGTTTCACCCACTGTCACGTCAGCGCCACATCAGCTTTAACCTTTTCACTTTTAACTCAAAAAAACACACCCATTATCATAACTCAACTTTAACTCAACCATAACACCACATTTTGGGCCCTACTTTTTTTTCTTTTCCATTTATAAAATACAAAAAAAACATTTCCTTTAAAGTTACAAAACTAAAATTTACAATAACTAGTATTTTTTTACTTTTTAAAAACAATAGAAAAAAAAGAAAAAAAAAAACAAAAAAAAAACCACAAGGACTGAAATTGTAAAACACAAAAAGTTGCTTTCTTCAACCTCTAAAAATCACTTTCTTCAACCTCTAAAAATCTGCAACTGTTACACACACTAAAACACACACATAACACACACACGGTATATAAACACACACCAAAATACCCACCAAAACCCATTTAAATCGGAAGAAAAAAAGGAAAAGAAAAAAAAAGTGTTTAACGCTGCGTTAAAGGGTTAACGCAGCGTTAAAGGGTTAACGCAGCCTTTTAACGCAGCTTTAACGTGGCTTCTCGGTGTGGTTCACGCAGCTTTAACGCAAGAAAAGTGAGGGTTTAACGCAGAAATGCGTTTAAGACACCCCATGCTCTTAGCGTGAACTTTCAATGCCATATGTTTCTTTATAGTTAATGTTTATTTTTTGCAGGCATTGTCTGGTATCATGGGCACGATACATGAAAATCTAACTTTACTACGTAACATCTGTTAGAGTTATGGAAACATATTAAAATGTATATGACTAGAATCGAACACGGGACCGAGGGATTGCACACTTTACGTATGATGATCAAGTAAATAATTAATATGTATAATTATTGTATATATTAATTATTTGGACACAAAATGATACATAACGAACGTTATGTAATTAACGGTGTTGACTAACGACCGTTAAGTTAATAGTTAAAGGACTATTAGTGAAAAAGGGGATAAGAAGGATCTAGAATCCATGGTGAGCAAGCTTGGCAAAACCGGCCATATGGGTTATAAACCCTAATCGAATTGCTTTGGCCCCAAGATACTAATTCACTATAAATACAAACCGATTGGATCTCATCCTATAGGATCGATCCATAAAACTTTTGTGTAGCAAAATTGGTTTTGGTTTTAATTGTGTCTAATCACTAGCATCATTGCTTGATCGGTTATAGTACGTGTGTACAAGAGTTCGGTAACAACTTACTTTAGTTGTTCATCTTGGATTGTGGAACAAAACGGTAAGGGGATCCACGTTAATCCTATTTGTTGATCTTGTGATTAGAAGAGAAGAATTGATCCTTGTTCTTGCTAGGATCTCGAGGTAATTCTAATTTACTTTTATGTAATTCTTTATACGTGTTAAATACGATATTGCTTCCGCTATATGTGTACTCTTGATGTGTTTATTTAATTAGATGTTGATCATGCTAGTTAAATTACAACAGTGGTATCAGAGCCTGTTTTAACATGTTAATGAATTACTTAAACGCATAATAAAAATCAAATCTTGATTTACATACACATGTTAATGTCGATTTTAATTTTTTAAGGTTTGTTTTTTTAGAAAACATTCTAATTAAAATCGAATAGAATTTAGGGTTAGGGTTTCGACCCTATTGTAACTAACTAATTAATTAGTTTGTAACCCTAAATTAAGAACATGATGTGCTATGTGTTTATTTGAGTAATTAGGGTTACGATCTTGGTTGATCCATAATTCTTCATGCAAGGAATTATGGATTAGGGTTTGTTTATTTGCTACATGCTTTTTAAGATAAATCTAAAATTAGGGAAGACCCTAATTAAATATATTAATTAATCAGTTATGTGCTATGTGGTATTTAATTATTAAAACTTACGCTGTGGTCCATTGGGCACAATGAGCTCGAAAACCAATGGGAGTTTTTCTAATTATATACATTTAATTTCACATAGAGATTATTAATAGGGTTTATCAAAAGGTTTGCATGTGGCTATATGATATTGTATATGATCATATATGTGTTATTAAGTGTTTGTTTATTTTTTAATTACTTGATCTTTGTGTTTTAATTATGATGGATTGGAAACATCAAAGAGGGTAATTTTTTGAATAAAAATAAATGAACCTAATAACTATGAAACCTTTGTGGTAAATTATTTATTGCCAAGTCTTATGTGCCGAAAGTGGTTCGCTTCGCACGGTAATTTGCTCCCAGACGAGACTAGCAATTTAATAATTTACTACATAAATGTTTTAAGCTTTAAATCTTAAAGTTTTAATTGATTGATGCGACGGTACAAAAGTGGTCGAAGCGGCGGACCTAATATTGACAAACTATAAAGTGGGTATAAGGAGGCTTGACATTAAATTGTCATCCAAAAGGGGCGCGTTTTTAATTAGCTTCGACGGACGTTTGCCCCTCCGCTCGCCTGTGCGTTAATATTAGACTTACTAAGTACACCATGAAAAAGTACGAAGCATCTTAAGGCAATGTTGTAAGTTTCTCAACGCCATCAATTAAATTTTGTTGATTTTAAGCTGCGAATGAGTAAATGGTTTTTGTAGAAAACATATGATACAAGATGAATGCATGACATCATGTACATATTTTTTGATTACATAACATCAAAAATTAATACCCTTAAAATTTAAGTTATATGCCACCAAATTAATACGGAAACACCTGAGATTACATTCTATCGTTGCTAGCAGCCTCAGCTGATGTAATGATTCAAAGAATGGGAATCAAAGGGTAACTTGAGCACTTTCATTGCTAGCAGCCTCAGCTGATGTGATGAAACGGCGTCAAGTTTACATGTTTCTAAATTGGTTAACTTAATTGAGCACTTGCATCACTAGCAGCCTCAGCTGATGTGATGGAACGGCGTCAAGGCATAAAGATTTGGGGATGAAACATGCTTACATTTGCAACTGTTGTTGGCAAAATATGTAAGTCCCATGATTCTAGGAATTGCAATTGTATATTGGCAATTGAGTGTAGCTCTACCTTATTGAGTACTTTCATTGCTAGCAGCCTCAGCTGATGTAATGAAACGATGTCAATTTGGATCCTAAATTTTCAGTGAAAATTAAATGGTTAAATGTTTATTTACCATGGGTGTTTAATTTTATTGAAAAGTTTATTATCGAAAATACTAAAATTGAATTTTGAAAATTCCTTTAATGTATTTAATGCAACGTTAAAACCGTAAACATGGGGCATTCTTTAGTAGAAAGTTGATCTGTACCCGTAGGGGTATTTGGATAGAGTCAACTTAACTGAAAGAATAAACCTAGTCTACTTTTCGTGTGAAGAGTGAGACTTAATCCTATTCCTTTTCATGAATGAGAAAGGTATAATAGGAAAATCAGAATTGTCTAAATTCTAAGAAATAACTCATGGCAAATTTTGTAGAAATTGCATGTATTAGGAGTTATTAAAATTAGAAGCTAGACTTATTACCGCAAAATTGGTAAAAGGCAAACTAGAATGATTGATCTAGTTGTTGTGCTTTTACCATTTAAAGGTGCTACATGCCATAGTGGTGATGGTAGACCTAATTGAGGAAGAAATTGCATACCCATATTTCTCAAGTTAATTGTATTGATGGATATTCTATCATTGACAAAGTAGAATACATTCTTTGAGTACCTTAGTATGTATTACGTAAATGATTACTCAAAGGTGTAGGAAAGTAAACAGCACACCATTTGCTTTTACTGGTTATGAAACACTTACAATGTTGTCAAATCCAGTGGGAGCATTGTGTTGTAATTACTGAATAATGAGTTCATGTAGTGATCTTTAATTCAGTGGGAGCTACAAGTCTTGGTATCTTGGTAGTAACCCGGATTATCTCTAGGATCTCTTGAGATAATTACTTTCCAATTATAGACACTTTTGGTATTAAGGATAGTCGTGTACGTTTCCTTACTAGACAAGGTGATTCTTTATCTACTTATATCTATGACATGAATCATATTGATCACATAAGCAAACTATTGACGTGTTGTTTATCTGATACATGATGTTGTTCCATGCACAAGTGGGAGAAATCTTTATTGTGTGCAAGCAACAACATAAAGAGATATGATTTAAAGGGTTCTCTTGACTGCAAGGTAAGAGATTGATGTTCTAATGTGGTTTTATTCACATCTAATTAATAAAACACTTGGAGTTAATATCTACTTTCATTACTAGATATTAATGACAAGGTAAATTACATACTTTCATTACTAGCAGCCTCAGCTGATGCAATGAAACTATGTTAATTTACAAGTTTCTAAATTAGATAATTATTAGAACAAGTGTCAATATGATAATTAGACTACTTCAAATATGAATATTTATGTATTGTTGCAATGACATAAATAAATGAAGTAATCTAATACTACTTCATAATTTGAATGTTTATGGAATGACATAAATATATGAAGTAATAATTAACTTGAAATACTATTGAAACCAAATTGTGGTGTTCATGATTACTTTAGTATACATGTTTATATTGTAGATATAAATATGAAGTCTTTTATTGCTATAAGACTTATAATAAAGTAAGACGTTAACTTGTTATGTTTTAATTAAGACATATACAAGAAGTCATTGAGTTGATCAATGACTTATAACGTAGATTGGGATTATAACAGTTTATGTCCTTTTGGTAAGACATAGAAATGAAGTGGCTTGGGCAAAAAGGAACTTATGTTATAAAGCATGCAATTGGCTTGGAAAATCTATTGTACCATTAAATTGACTTAGTTGGTAAATAGGTAAGCCAAAACAAAATATATTTATCTCACACATTGTAAGATTGACGTACAATATTAATCCTAATGAAATACATTAGTATATGGTATGTTCAGTTAGGAAAATCAAACTCTTGTAGTATTGTTTGATTTGAGATAACTATATCTTCAATTCTTCCTAAAGATATCAAGGTTAGAAAATTGAGTATGGTTTGGATATACTCAATTAGACTCCAATCTAGAAGATTAATAAGACATCATTTATTATGGAATGTGATAAATCACATTAAGTCTTAAAATTGAAGTTCAGAATTTGTTAGACTACTTGATGAGTAGGTTATTAACAAATTAATGTTAGGAACTGTCAATATGTATTTGTAAAGTCCCAAAAGAGAACAAGTTTGTGTTGCTCTATTTGCTAAGAATTTAAAGATATTCTATAAATTGTAAAAGGCAAGTGGGAGTTTTATCTTGATAAGATAAAATTACAAGATACATAATCTTCTAAATATACACTAGCAAGTCATAATGAGGATTAAACATGTTAATGTTAAATCTCAAGATGATGGAATTTTTATTCATAGATCCGCAAGGATATCTCAAATATTTGTAGAATATGTTGAGGATTATGAGTTACAGGATTTTGATAAACCTGTTAATCAATTGCAAATATTTAATTTGGAAAATTACTCATACTATGAATAATTAGATGCAGTCCAAGAAGACAACTAGTTTGAAAACGTAGTTGATCTTAAACTCTATAGTTACACTATAGAATAAAGATGAATTTCTACAAAGGAAATGTGTAACACCCCGAAAATCGAGTCCAACGGAAGCATACATGTCACTGGGGCACTACTCAATTGGTATCACAACACAAGGTACAAAGAACGGTTTTACCTTAACCGTTTAGAATAAAAGTTATTAACAAAAGTGTTAAGTTTACATTATTTGGAAATAGTGCGGAAGTAAGACCCATAAATAAACAAAGCGGTCCCAAATAAATATATCAGAGTCTTCTATGACCATGCCCCTTGCCAAGCGCCTCCAGATATAAGCTATCATCTAAAACCTGAAAATACATGCTAAAAGGGTCAGCTTACGCTGGTGAGTTCATAGGTTTTAGTTTAAAACAGTATAGTTGAACCAAAAGGTTTCCAAGTTCAAATCATCGTTCGCAAACAAGTCAAGTCTAACGTAGGCAAACACTGCCCAAATCACGGGTTAAGAAAAAGTATAATAGTGGACCAAGATAAGGGATTTGCTACACTGGACTAAGATCGATGAAAACCACGAGTTCCAATAATACTTCCAAAACCAATCATTCCAATATCAAAACGAGATCTCAAGTAGGGCCCTAAGCGACTCTAGCCAGGCAACATGGCTATAGCAAGAGGTTGCTACCCTAGTCTAGGCTGTAAGCAGATATCTATTCTTAGCTAGGCATCATGGTTATAGCAAGGGATTGCTACCCTAGACTAGGTCAACATCTACCGCAAGTCTAACCCTTAGCCAGTCAACGAGTTATAGCAAATCCAAAACGACGGTTAGGTCCATTCAAAATAGTTTAAATGTTTTCACTCATGAATACCAGATAAATCACGTAATGCCATCAAATAACCAGATAAATCACGTAACGCCATTGTAACACCCCGACCCGACAAGGGTAAAGATATCACAATAATGGATTCACATCAGATCAAAACAAAGCATACATCTTCAGTAATACAAAAATCTCAAAAGATTACAGATGAAATACTGAATCTACAAGGTTACAACTGAGAACTTCCAAAAACACCAATTCTAAAATATATTATCTTCTAGTCAACTCTAATCCAGAATAGCTATCCAATCTTCTAAGTCCAAGGTACACTCTCCACTCATTCCCAGCTTTCCTACTAAAACCTGCCGCAGGAAAAGAAATGCGGCTGAGCTACGAGAGCTCAGTGAACAGATATAACGATAACAAAAGCAGTAATAGAGAATAGTACAAATAAAATCAAGAATACAGATCATACCGATACAAATCAAAGCGAAAGGAAAAAGGAACGGAATAAGGACAAAAGAAAAGAAATAAGGAAAAAGGAAACAATAAAGTTATAGAATAAGGGAAAAACAGAAATCTGTCACGAGCCCAGATAACAGATAATACCATAGCATACCAATATAATAAAACAAACCTGTGTAGAGTGATCAGCTCTCAGACAATGTGAAAGACGTGTATCGCACACACCATCAGTCACCAGATATAATAACAGTAAACATATTACATAAATAGATAACAGGTCAAATCTAGGATGCACCCATACGCCCCCGCAGACAAATCAATAATAATAATCATAATGGCCATAGCAGATAATAAATAAGGGACGGAACAGGTCATCACTCTCCTGCCCTAGAGTCATGTCAAAGGTGCGTCAATGACATGGACATGAAACCCTCATGCCTAGTGATTGGCTCGGACATCAGACTGTAGGTCAAAGGTCAGATGTACTATCAAAATAATCAAAAGTCATCTCTTAAGGGTACATGGCAAAAGGTTCATGTCAAATAGTTTAGAAATAAATGTCAAAGGTTCAAATCAAAGTTTATCAGATTAAGTTTTATATCAAAGTTTAAGTTCAGATTAAAAAGACTATATCAAATGATTCAAAAAGAGAATTTCACAAGTTCATAATTAAAGTTTGTAGCAAAAGTTCATTTTAGAAATTCCTGTCAAAAGTTCATTGAAAGCATTCCTTTAATAACGGTTTTCAATAAAATGATCTTTCAGAATAGTTTTCAAAAAATAATCTTTCAAAACGGTTTTTCATAACAACATTCTTTATAACTAGTTTTCACAAAAGTTAACAACTGTCATATAAAATAGTATCATATCACCATTCATAATCATTCTTTTAAAATAACTTATTTTTTTTCAAAACATTTCCAAGTCATAATTAAAAGATTTTCGCATAACAGATTTTTATATCAGGGGTTGTAACAACAGGGAATCATGAAAAGGTTCAAAGCAAAGAGGATTATAATAAGGACATCAATTGAGAAGTAAAACAAGTCAGAACATGAAAGAGATCATACAAGGCTCACAAAACAAAGGAATCACACGGAAGGTTCACAAACAGAAGGGAACATAGCAATGGTACCGGGAATCCTAATAAGGAAAATGAAAAATTGAAAGAAAAGGGAATGAAAAACCCTTACTGAAAAAAAGGGCAGAATATCTGTACCTTATTAGCAAAGCAAAATAAGCAAGACAAACACGGAACAAAATCAGGGCTCCTCCTTCTTTACACCTAAAGGAGTAGAAGACGGAATTATAAAGGATTCTAACTCAGATTACTATTTTTAGTTTACCGTTCCATTTTAAGTAACTTTCTATTTTTAGTAGCTTTCCAGATTTAGTAACTTCTATAATTAACAGATTTCCATACTTAGCAAGATATTAACATTACAGATTAGGTTAAGTCCTTATTTCAAGATTATTATGGAATTAAGGTACATTTTATCAAGTTACAAAAGTTTAAGGGTAATTATGACAAGTTTACATATTTTAGGGTTTTAATTGTAAATTCATTACATTCAAAGGTCTAACATGAAAATACTTTAAGTTACTGATTTAAATACACATATTATTCAGAATGACACTTTAATCCCTTATGTTTCACAATTTACAAGTTATACCCCTTAGTTAATTTAATTACAAAAATAAACCTTATAATTATATAAATCACAATTTAACCCTTAACATATTTATATTAACACAACAAGCCCTTAATTTATCAAAATTACAGAATACACCTCTCAATTTAATGTATGGTACGAAATACCCCTTCAAGTTTCATAATTTACAAAACAAGTCCCTTAATTATTTAAAACTTATAATTCGAATCACAATTTATTAATAATTACACATTAAGCCATTAAATATCCAAAATACACATTAAGCCCTTTATATCACTAATTATACGAATCAACCTCAAGTTTCCAGAATTTATACTTTTAGTCCCTCTATTTTAATTAATTGCAAACCGAATTAAACATAATCATATAATTACAATTTAAACCTTTAAATTACAAAATTGACACAAGACACCCTCATATAATATTTTTCTCACATTACCCCAGATCTAAAATGAATTACAAAAATATCCCACAAGTTTTAATAATTACAAAACACCCCCTTTACATTTTATTTTCAATTCGGTATTCAAAATATATATCAAAACTAAACCCTAATAATCCCAATCATTAGGTAATCATTATATCATCATAGTACAACATTTATTTTCGATATTCCATCAATTTAAACCCTAATCCAATCGGTTTTTAATATTTTGTTCACGATTTCCCTTTTTATTTCAAAAATCCGAATAACAAATAAATTCAAAACTCACGATTTAAGCTTTAACAATTCGAATGGGCATTTTTCTAGAGTTATATAGATCATATAGAGTTAACATAAAATAGGTTTCATGTCCAGAAAATTCGTATGAATTATTTAGAGTTTTATTCACGTTTTGATACATATAATTACCACGACTTGTTTTAACGTGCATGGATCATGTTAGCTATCTTATATGAGTTATATACGATGTAGAGAGTACAAGAAAAATACCATAAATGTTTTAGAATGATCGGATCAAGAGTGAGAGTTTTGTACCTCTCGTTAGAACAAAACAACACCAAGAAAACTGCTACGATTGAACCAGCGATTCCACGACCTCAAGGATATTTTTATCACCCTCCTTAGACTTGAATGAACCCATGAAAAATATTAACCAGCCTCCAGAAATTCGTTTGGTGGTAGAGAGAGTTTTGTGTGTGTTTTAGGGTTTCGATATGAAGAATAAAAGGGTAATAAGGAAGAATTAACTAAAACCGTGTGGGAGGGGGGGGGGGGATAGGCAGAAATCTCAGTTAAAATGGCTTAGAGATCAATCACATTGATTTGTAATTTGTTTCCTAATTTAGTTTAGTGATTATCTTGTTTTTATTAATTTATACATACATATAATAAGTTAAATAAGATTTTCGGTATATATACATATATTTTGTGTGTAACCATAATTTTTGTACATTGTATAACATTGAAATATTGTAGCAAAAATATTCTTACTTCATGTGTTGCTCATTTTCATAAATTTGGAATCATTTCAGAATTTTATAAGTTATCTATTTAGGTTTTATGGTTTCAGGGGTAATTTGGTCATTTTACAGGTTATCTGAATTTCAGGTATTACAACCATCAAATAACCAGATCAAATATATCAGCCAAATAGTCAAAATAGAGCAACCAGTTCACGTATTCCAAATAAACAGTCATGAATTTAGTTTAAAACGAGCATGTATTCTCCCTCGAAAATAGTTAGAAAACCGGTAACAGTAGGGGCCATGAACTCACCTTAGCCACAGCAATGCAAGATCACAACTGACACGACTGGCATCTAGAGCATATCACAACGGTCTCAAAACATACGGCGCGAGAGTACACGGAGGTACAAGCACGGCGGTACACAACGGTCTAGGATCGGCACAACCTAATACGTATACGATTATCTCAAAATACGTCGCGCAAGATAATAAAGTCTATAAAAGACAATGTGTCGTAGTTTTCGTGGATTACTCAGTTTTCAAAACTTATCAAAAGCTTGGTTTCAACGTTTCGTGTGGTGTAGTAAGAAGACATAGACTCGACATACAACTCACGCCAAAGCGGAGAGACATCAACAAACTCGAGAGAATACTGACGAGAACTCAAACCAAGGAAGAAAACTCTAGAAGTTTACGACAAACAAAACACCTCAAATCAAATAACTCAGTTTGTACGTTTCGACATTTACCCCGTTATCCCCAGATAATTTGTATAAAACATAATCGTTTTATAAAAAAAATTTAACTAATAAAACTAGTTTTTCTCGAGTCGTCGAGACTTGGATTAATCGAAACTGGAATTACAATATTTAATAAGTTTATGTCTCGTTATTATTCTTGTAAATATTAGTTTTGGTTTTATTGAAGATTTTGTGTCTGGTCCGAGTTTAATATATTAAAGTCTTTTCGAGTTTAATATATTATACCGTCTCATGTCTCAAAATGTTCAATAAGTCCAATATCTAATGTTGTACACCCGATAACGATCCATGATTTTCCAAACGTCCAAGTATAATAATCAACATCCGCATTCAATTTCAAATCACGATTCCAAATATTACCCGAAACGTACTAATGAGTATTAATGTCAAATCCAATCAAGAACTCATTAGTCAACTATATTTCGACACCACAGGTTTATAACTAACACACTCTTTATTAATCCAACAAAACACAATTTCTAATCAAGTACTCGACCACAACACCCCTTGGTGCTTCGTGGTCAAACCGAGACCAGCCAAACTCTTGACACCCTATGTGGGTTTCATTAAACTCAGTAACCGACTCAACATGAACCAAAGTTAGAATATTTCGACCACGCACAAACCAGGACCAAATTCCAAGATTCAAAACTACTAATCATTAAAATGGGCAAATCCAAATCTCAACTGAGACCTAAACCGAGACAATAAAACACAAGCCTTACGAGTTTCTTATGGACCGAGCTATAAACAACACCAATATATACCACAACTTGTATCAATACTCACCAAAGCAACGAATCCGTTTCAGACCCAAGATCATGACGGGTTTTGACCCATAACCTGTAAACCAATGACTCAACCAAACAGACTAGGAAAGCAAATAAGTCACAACTACAATTCCAAACCGGTTCATAAACCCGACCCGCGACCACAGAAAAACTAAACAACCCCTTATTCGAGTTTAATCATCAAATTCAAGACCTTAACGACAACATCAAGAACAACAACGCCAGGTTAATCAAATCTTACCACACGAAATCCTTATCCAACGTGTTAAATCTCGTTATTAACCACAAAAACTAATGACCTCAGTTCATGTTTGTTTTTAAGTCCACGAAAACAATAACACCACAAACGGTTTCATAAAAAAATGAATAACAAACATTTTCTCGATTGTACCCTGTCGAGAAAGAGAGAGCGGGGGAAAGAGACGGCAGTGGTGGAGACTGTGGTGACAGCTACACAATGGTGTCGACAACAACAAACCAAACAAAACCCAAAACTGCTCCAAACACTCGATTTAAACTCGTATATATGTACTTGTTTCGCCGGAAGACTTCGCCGGAAAACTGCAGGTTAACGAGAAGGATGGAACAGACATGGGAGTGACAGAGGGGTGTAGATAGTGGCGGTGTTGATGGTTGATTCGTGGTGAGGGAAAGCGATAAACGGCGTGTGGATTATATGATAGTGACGAGGAAATTAAGGGGAGCAAGGTGGTGGTGGCGGTGAGGTGTGATGCTTGATGGTCGTCCTCTGGTGGCCGGATTTTTTGCCAGAAAGAAGGATGGTTGGTTGGCGGCTGAAAGAACAGGGAAGAAGATGGGAAAGGGTCTAACCCTAGAAGAGTTATAGCATTGTTTATATAGGGTCATGTGGGACTTGTGGTAAACCCTAGCGCGCCCTCAGGGACTGAAAGTGTAAATCTTCCCATATTTTTAATGAAATACGAACGGGACTCAATAATCGTGCTATAACTATTTCCCGAGCATCCAAAAGTTATTTCGTTAACTTTAAAATCATTTTTCCATTAAATTTTGTTATAAATACGTATATTTTCATTTTCGTCGCCCGAATGAATTAATATTCGCGTTTTATCCGTTATTGTGCCAGGTCACGCGTTGTGTACGAATTCCACGTTTCGCGAGATAACTTCACGTTTTATGGTCAAATGAGCTCGGAAAGATTTGTAAATGAGAAACAGGGATAATCTCGTATAGAAATAAATCTGGAAAATTACGAGTTGTTACAGCCTCACCTCCTTAACGGAATCACGACCTCGCGATTCAATTCAAGTTACTCGTTACGGTTGAAAAGAGATGAGTACATACACACGAGGATTCGTCGTCACGTTCTCACGTGAATTCAGGACTTTTTCACGAGCTTCGACGAGCTTTGTCGATAGGGATGCGACTTTACTAAAGTCGTTCGACTTCACGGTTCATGATTTAGATAGGTTTCTCAACAAGGTTTAAATGCTCATTAATCTGGATCTTTCACGGAGGAATAGTGGTTGCCTCATCGGCAAGTCATTTCTTCACATTGCACATAAATACGTTGCGAACACTGCTGAGTCCTGACGGTAGCTCGAGCCTGTGTGCTACCGGTTCAACTCTAGCAAGGGTTTCAAAAGAATCAATATAGCGAGGATTAAGCTTTCCACTTTTACTAAACGTATCACACCTTCTCATGGTGAATCTTTAAGCATAATCTGGGATTTAACTAGGAATTCAATGGGTTTACGTCATTTTTCAGCATAGTTGTTCTGACTATTCGTGAGCAGCTTGCATCTTGGTTCTGATCTGAACGATTTTCTCGGTAGTCTCGTAAATAAGTTCAGGGTCAGTAAGTTGGGTATTCCCAAATTCTACCCATCAAGTCGGCGATCGGCACATGCGACCATAAGGTGCCTCGAACGGTGCCGTTGGAATACTAGAGTCGTAAGTATCGTTATAAGAGAATTTGGCCAACAGGAGGTGTCGATACCAACTATTTCCAAATTACGCAGGAACACAACATGTCCTCTAACATTTGAATGATTTTTCAACTTTGGCCATCAGTCTGGAGATGATACACAGTATTCATCTACAAATCTGTTCTCATGGCACTTTGGAGTAATTTTCGGGAATTTGATGTGAAACAACTATCCCGATCAGAGAATGGTAAGAGTCTACACTCTATACCGGGTAATGATTTCATATGAGTATGGACGAGCAAGTTTGCCCATACTGTCGTTTCATCGATTAGAAAAGGTGAGTAGATTAGGTAGGATTATCAACAATAACTCTGGTAGCAGCGCTAGATTTACCTCCAAGGTTTCGTTTATGATATAATTCATTATCCGGTAAGAAAGTAGCAAGGATCACTGGTACTTCCGAGGGACGAGTGAAAAGTTGGGCGGTAGTCCCAAGGAATCGCGGTTTCAGTTACTCCTTAGAGTCTCAAGATTTCTGCTGGGCATGGAATCTCTGCCAAATAGAGAGTTTAGCGAGTTCAAGGTAAAATTCTGAGGGAAGATGTTGATTGCCACAAGCAATCAGTTGATTGAATCAGTAATGTACAAGGTACTCAAAACGGAAGGTACAACATTGATTGAACAGCTTCGATTAAGCAATCCCGATCAGAAAGATGAACATCATCGATTGAGCATAAGGCTTAGAGTAGAGGCGACTGTAGCAAGGTCACAACAAAACGAGGTCGGATAACAAATCCAAATCCAGGATGACGTCCAAAATCATAAAATCAAACAACTCGAACTAAATCAGAATCAAGACTAATCCAAACGTAGTCGATATCGAATCCAAACGTAGTCAAAATCGAATCCAAACGTAGCCAGAATCAAATCCAAACGAGGCAAAAATTAAATCCAGACGTAGCCAAAATCAAACATAAGCGTAGATAAAATCAAATCCAAACGTGGCCAAAATCAATTCCAAACGTAGCCAAAATTCAAAACCAAACATGGTCGAAATCGAATCTAAACGTTCCAGTAAGCTCGGACGGCTTATAGCGCTCTTAAGGGGTTACAATTAAGTAACTTGGATTCAAACGGTGCCAATCGGATCTAACTCGACCCGATGCAAAATACGGCCAGACGGCGGCAAACAGGAATTCCATATAATGGAGGAGTATAGCGATGCCAAGGGCATTACGATTCATGCGGTGTTGTGATGCCAGTGTGTGTGGAAGTAAAATTCCAATGTCTGTGTACCCACGCGAAACGGTACCATCCCAAAAATCAATGACCAACCCGGACATAATTCCATTATAACTACTCTGAGTATTGCAAAATTCACCTCTGAGTCGGACATAGGTGATCAGGCTATGTCCCACTGTCCCTGGTTGAATATAGGTGATCAGTCTATATTCACCCGAGGTTCAATGAATTTTGGAATACTCAGCCTAGTTATACTAGTAGTATGTCCGTTATATCCAAAATCATTCCCAAAAATCACGATAAGTATACAAACTCGACATCCAATAGTGAGATTACGCAAGGAAATAGCGTAACTCCGTGACAGGTTCGGTGCAAGTATAAGCATATGGAAATGCTTATAGTGAACAGTTAAAACGAACGGATATAAAATATCCAAGAGTCAGGCACACGTCTCAACAAAAATATAATCAAGCATCTCATCAAATAACTCGTCAAATATACCATGAACATCTCATCAATTATATCCTCAAACAAAATCATACGCGAGGCATCAGCTTGGCAGGCAGGCACGTGACGGTCATAGGGTTAAGTTTTTGCCAAAAGTGGTTATAGTCCAGGTTTTTGAAAATAAACCCAGTTCTCTATAACCTGGCTCTGATACCAATCTGTAACACCCCAAAAATCGGGTCCAGCGGAAGCATACATGTCACTGGGGCGCTACTCAATTGGTATCACAACACAAGGTACAAAGAACGGTTTTACCTTAACCGTTTAGAATAAAAGTTATTAACAAAAGTGTTAAATTTACATTATTTGGAAATAGTGCGGAAGTAAGGCCCATAAATAAACAAAGCGGTCCCAAATAAATATATCAGAGTCGTCTATGACCATGCCCCTTGCCAAGCGCCTCCAGATATAAGCTATCATCTAAAACCTGAAAATACATGCTAAAAGGGTCAGCTTACGCTGGTGAGTTCATAGGTTTTAGTTTAAAACAGTATAGTTGAACAAAAAGGTTTCCAAGTTTAAATCATCGTTTGCAAACAAGTCAAGTCTAACGTAGGCAAACACTGCCCAAATCACGGGTTAAGAAAAAGTATAATAGTGGACCAAGATAAGGGATTTGCTACACTGGACTAAGATCGATGAAAACCACGAGTTCCAATAATACTTCCAAAACCAATCATTCCAATATCAAAACGAGATCTCAAGTAGGGCCCTAAGCGACTCTAGCCAGGCAACATGGCTATAGCAAGAGGTTGCTACCCTGGTCTAAGCTGTAAGCAGATATCTATTCTTAGCTAGGCATCATGGTTATAGCAAGGGATTGCTACCCTAGACTAGGTTAACATCTACCGCAAGTCTAACCCTTAGCCAGTCAACGAGTTATAGCAAATCCAAAACGACGGTTAGGTCCATTCAAAATAGTTTAAATGTTTTCACTCATGAATACCAGATAAATCACGTAATGCCATCAAATAACCAGATAAATCACGTAACGCCATCAAATAACCAGATCAAATATATCAGCCAAATAGTCAAAATAGAGCAACCAGTTCACGTATTCCAAATAAACAGTCATGAATTTAGTTAAAAACGAGCATGTATTCTCCCCCAAAAATAGTTAAAAAACCGGTAAAAGTAGGGGCCATGAACTCACCTTAGCCACAGCAATGCAAGATCACAACTGACACGACTGGCATCTAGAGCATATCACAACGGTCTCAAAACATACGGCGCGAGAGTACACGGAGGTACAAGCACGGCGGTACACAACGGTCTAGGATCGGCACAACCTAATACGTATACGATTATCTCAAAATACGTCGCGCAAGATAATAAAGTCTATAAAAGACAATGTGTCTTAGTTTTCGTGGATTACTCAGTTTTCAAAACTTATCAAAAGCTTGGTTTCAACGTTTCGTGTGGTGTGGTAAGAAGACATAGACTCGACATACAACTCACGCCAAAGAGAAGAGACATCAACAAACTCGAGAGAATACTGACGAGAACTCAAACCAAGGAAGACAACTTTAGAAGTTTACGACAAACAAAACACCTCAAATCAAATAACTCAGTTTGTACGTTTCGACATTTACCCCGTTATTCCCAAATAATTTGTATAAAAAATAATCGTTTTATAAAAAAAATTTAACTAATAAAACTAGTTTTTCTCGAGTCGTCGAGACTTGGATTAATCGAAACTGGAATTACAATATTTAATAAGTTTATGTCTCGTTATTATTCTTGTAAATATTAGTTTTGGTTTTATTGAAGATTTTGTGTCCGGTCCGAGTTTAATATATTAAAGTCTTTTTGAGTTTAATATATTATACCGTCTCATGTCTCAAAATGTTCAATAAGTCCAATATCTAATGTTGTACACCCGATAACGATCCATGATTTTCCAAACGTCCAAGTATAATAATCAACATCCGTATTCAATTTCAAATCACGATTCCAAATATTACCCAAAACGTACTAATGAGTATTAATGTCAAATCCAATCAAGAACTCATTAGTCAACTATATTTCGACACCACAGGTTTATAACTAACACACTCTTTATTAATCCAACGCAACACAATTTGTAATCAAGTACTCGACCACAACACCCCTTGGTGCTTCGTGGTCAAACCGAGACCAGCCAAACTCTTGACACCCTATGTGGGTTTCATTAAACTCAGTAACCGAATCAACATGAACCAAAGTTAGAATATTTCGACCACGCACAAACCAGGACCAAATTCCAAGATTCAAAACTACTAATCATTAAAATGGGCAAATCCAAATCTCAACTGAGACCCAAACCGAGACAATAAAACAAAAGCCTTACGAGTTTCTTATGGACCGGGCTATAAACAACACCAATATATACCACAACTTGTATCAATACTCACCAAAGCAACGAATCCGTGTCAGACCCAAGATCATGACGGGTTTTGACCCATAACCTGTAAACACTCGATTTAAACTCGTATATATGTACTTGTGTCGCCGGAAGACTTCGCCAGAAAAACTACAGGTTAACGAGAAGGATGGAACAGAGATGGGAGTGACAGAGGGGTGTAGATAGTGGCGGTGTTGATGGTTGATTTGTGGTGAGGGAAAGGGATAAACGACGCGTGGATTATATGATAGTGACGAGGAAATTAAGGGGAGCAAGGTGGTGGTGGAGGTGAGGTGTGATGCTCGATGGTGGTGCTCTGGTGGCCGGATTTTTGGCCGGAAAGAAGGATGGTTGGTTGGCGGCTGAAAGAACAAGGAAGAAGATGGGAAAGGGTCTAACCCTAGAAGAGTTATAGCATTGTTTATATCGGGTCATGTGGGACTTGTGGTAAACCCTAGCGCGCCCTCAGGGACTGAAAGTGTAAATCTTCCCATATTTTTAATGAAATACGAACGAGACTCAATAATCGTGCTATAACTATTTCCCGAGCATCCAAAAGTTATTTCGTTAACTTTAAAATCATTTTTCCATTAAATTTGGTTATAAATACGTATATTTTCATTTTCGTCGCCCGAATGAATTAATATTCGCGTTTTATCCGTTATTGTGCCAGGTCACGCGTTGTGTACGAATTCCACGTTTCGCGAGATAACTTCACGTTTTATGGTCAAATGAGCTCGGAAAGATTTGTAAATGAGAAACAGGGATAATCTCGTATAGAAATAAATCTGGAAAATTACGAGTTGTTACAAAATGAAAATCCTAGAGATTTAAATTTTGAGTAGATATCATTAGGGACAAATTTTTGTATACATATTTAAGGTGTGAAAAAATTATCAATCACACTTGAGCAATTAAATGTGATTGAAATTATTTCTAGGCACATTAACTATATAAAGATTATGATTATCATTCTTAGTTTCATTTATATGAAATTATCAATGAAATATCAAAACTCTTTCTTGGATAATTACTTGAGCGAGGACGATAAGTAATTGAAATGAGTATTTGAATTCAAATAATCTTTAGTAGTATACAAAGTGCAAATCATTTGTGAATGGATTAATGCATACATCTAGGAGATATACTTATGTTTAGTTATTAAATCTAGTTTTGATTTATAATTAAAATAAGGTATTTCTTATTATTCCTGAAAGCTAGTGGGAGTATTATATTTATTTTCTTATTTCATATATGTTGTATAACATATGAGAAGTAACATTCCATTAACATTAAATGTTAAGTATTAGTTTGGAATGAAACTTCAAATGGAAATTCAGAAAATAAACATATAACCTTGAAGTATATGTTTATTGTTATAAACATAAGCGGTAAAATAACTGATTCTAATAAACATGAAAATTTATTAGAATGGCTAAGATAGATACATATCTTTGAAAAGATATGACATGAATAAAATCTAAGTTTGACACAAGGATTTTTCATGTACATCATGTTATTTGTTGTATCATGCTTGGATGCAAGATGATTTAACAACATTAGTATCTAATTGAAAGCTATTAGATAACTAAGTGTAATGTATATGTTTGGATTAGAATTTACATCCTCAGCCTAGAGTTGCTCCAAAATTCTAAATATGAACCATATGGCATATTGTTGCATAAATTGATATGGTTGACAAATCTTGAAGGATTTGAAGATATCAAACATTACACGATGAATATTAAAAGTTTACGGAAATTTAAAGAGCATATTGTTGTTTAGATACAATGATGCTAATGAGATTGAGATGACACTCAATACTAGTCATGGTGGGAGTTTATCCTTGTTAATGACCATGTGCACTAGTTATGCTCAATATGAGCATAGTTGCATTATACATAAAGAATTAAGAATACTTTAACTACAGAGGTTTGGTAGTTTAATTGTCATAAATCCGTGGATGAGGATGTCACGCATTTTATGAAGTATGTGGCAATATCTAAATAGATGAATGCACACATACAAGAATTTCATTAAATGAATTCTTGAAATAAGTATTCTCAAAATTTTCGATAGATCAAAATTAGTTGATTTATGCCTTGTCAACAAGTATGGTTGTCATGACTTGTGGCATAATTCATTAATGGGAATTATCATGCATTGATCTATATTTAGTACGTGGTACGTTTGTTTTCATTAATAATAAATTGTATCATATATTTGCATGTTTAAATCCGTGAATAACTTATGTTATTCTAAATAGTCCGTTGTCGATCAATAATATGGGAGTATTATTGAATTAAGACAAATGTGAGGATTGGTAGAATGTACTGTAAGGTTGAGATGCCAATATCACATGATATTCAAGGATTGGAATATAGGACTTATCCCGACTTCATGAGTTTACTTTATGGATCTTGTCATTAAGTAAATCATGTATATATTTATCCTTAGACTTGAGATACCAGATAATCGTTCATACATGTAGTGCATTTCTGTGACTCAATCTAACGCTATACGTAACTGGTAGCTATACGGATTGTTTTCGGAAGTGTTGCAAAGTGTATGAGTTATGCTCGTAGTCAAAATGGGATTTGTTCCTTCAAAGTTAATTTGAAGTTTAATACTACTGGGCCCCTCGTGGGATTAATAAGATGTTTGTGCGGCCGCACCCATGATCTCCCCTGACTAGTTCAGAAGATATGGTAATCTTATTGAATCATAAATAACGAGAAACAGAATTATTAATAAAGAATGACTGAGATCCATATCTTTATTAATGTAGTATTAGAAACAAAATGATAAGTATGATGATTAAATCATCAAGTGGTTTGTCCAGGAGACCACACACCCGAGTTGTACTAGGGGCATTGGCGTGTTGCTAGACGCTAACCAATGTCAATTATACTTTTAATAGATTTCCAAGTGGGAGCTGTTAGAGTTATGGAAAAATATTAAAATGTATATGACTAGAATCGAACACGGGACCGAGGGATTGCACACTTTACGTATGATGATCAAGTAAATAATTAATATGTATAATTATTGTATATATTAATTATTTGGACACAAAATAATACATAACGAACGTTATGTAATTAACGGTGTTGACTAACGATCGTTAAGTTAATAGTTAAAGGACTATTAGTGAAAAAGGGGATAAGAAGGATCTAGAATCCTTGGTGAGCAAGGCTTGGAAAACCGGCCATATGGGTTATATACCCTAATCGAATTGCTTTGGCCCCAAGATACTAATTCACTATAAATACAAACATATGGGTTATTTGTTTGGTGACCTTGTACAATGCTATAACCCTAAAGTTTGTATTTTCTCTTCCTTTGTTATTAAAACCGATTGGATCTCATCCTATAGGATCGATCCATAAAACTTTTGTGTAGCAAAATTGTTTTTGGTTTTAATTGTGTCTAATCACTAGCATCATTGCTTGATCGGTTATAGTACGTGTGTACAAGAGTTCGGTAACAACTTACTTAAGTTGTTTATCTTGGATTGTGGATGAAAACGGTAACGGGATCCACGTTAATCCTATTTGTTGATCTTGTGATTAGAAGAGAAGAATTGATCCTTGTTCTTGCTAGGATCTCGAGGTAATTCTAATTTACTTTTATGTAATTCTTTATACGTGTTAAATACGATCTTGCTTCCGCTATATGTGTACTCTTGATGTGTTTATTTAATTAGATGTTGATCATGCTAGTTAAATTACAACAATATCTTTTTTTATGATTATGTTTTCATTTCACATAATTTTAAAAAGAAAAATAAAAGCATGTTTGACAAAACTATAGGTTGTTACAGATATTTGTTTATTTTATAAAAATGTTTGATAAAGTATACTCCGTATTTGTTATAGTTACAAATTGTAAAAAAAAAAAATTAAAAAAAAACTGCTAACACTTCTCAGAGTATAGTTTAGAAAGGAAATAAAAGCATAAACACTTAATACAAACAACCTTTCAATTCAAAATGTTAAACACTAAAGGCTCGAAACTCTCATAAAAGCCCCTTGCAAAACATATGCTACATTGCAAAAGACCATCATGTGGTTTGTTTAAATTACAAGCGCAAACTTTAAAACATCGAAAGTGCTGGACAATCCATCTGAAAAACATTTCGTTTCAATATCATCCCGACTCAATTGAAATGAGTTGTAACATCCCAAATTTCGTGATACGCATCGGAATTCAAACTAGGTGTTACTCGACGGCACAACAGTTCTAAAATAGAAAACGATCTCTAATTGAGTCGTTTTAAAAGTTTTATCATTCAAATTTTTATAAATATCAGAGTTTACAAAATAAGGTCCCAATAGTTTTACAGTTTGTTAAATAAGTTTCGAATGATAATTAGATTTTAGCCTTCTATCAGTATCCGTGCCCCTCCGTGCCATCCTCGTTCATTATGGACCTGAGATAAACATGCTAAAAGTGTCAACAAAAAGGTTGGTAAGTTCATAAAGTTTATAAGTAAAACAGTTGATTTCGATGGTCAAAAGTTGAGTGAAATCCATAGTGTTTGAATGCAAATCAGTTGAACACAAGTTTCAAGTTTAATAAACAGTGGGCCCCGTGTTTGCACCCATAAATTCAGTGGTGACAGTACCGTATCGTTACAGTACCGTAATTTTGCTCTAAGTCTCATGAAGCTCAAACGTTAACGTGTATGATATCATAAAATGATATAAGTTACTGACATTATAAAAATGTAAATAACAAGGCCCTCGGGTAGGAGTTTTGCCAACTTCCTATTTAGTCTCAAATAAAGTGCATTTGGCTACTATTCCAGCAACACAAATGGGGCGTCAACTGCCAATAGATCTATTCACTAAATTCGCGTTCACTCGCAAGTGATTAATGGCTCATGATATGAGGGACTTTTAGTGACAAAAGGGTGTCTTATGCAATATTAATCAGGATAGCATACAGAAAAATACTGGTGTTCAGCATGTATTAAGTTTCAGTAAACAAATAGAGTGTTTCATAAATCGAGTATAATGTTTATGAATAACGAGTAAGATTTGTAAGTAAAACGAGCATGTATCTCCCCCAAAGAATTCAAAATAAGAAAAGAGGGACTATCACTCACGGTAAGCCGTAAAAGTTTAAAGTACTTGTGAAAGTAAATGAAATTAGTTGAGCATGTATCTCCCCCAAAAATAATTCAAAACGTATAAAAGTAGGGCCTATGAAACTCATGGTAATACATAAAAGTTTAGAGTACTTGTGAAAGTAAATGAAAATAGATGAGCATGTATCTCCCCCAAAAGTAATTCAAAACGTATAAAAGTAGGGGTTATGAAACTCACCTTAGCACAACGGTGCCAAGGAGTATGACAGAATAGTATAAAGAAGTATAGCTCAATGATACGGAATCGGCATAACCTAATGAATATAAATTTGTCTCAAAATATGACACGCGGAAAGTAATCAATGTGTACGAGTTTCAAAAGACAGAGCGTTTTAGTTTTCGTGGAATATTTGTATCAATGTTTGTAAAAAGTTTAGTATTTCATTCGTGAGGTGGTATGAAGTTATAAACTCAGACAAAACGCACGCCAAAACATAAAACATATAGCACAAGTATAAAAGGTAATAAACACGTAAGGATCAAATAGCAATTAAGTAAAAAGTAAGTAAATGGTTAAGTTTAAGGTGTTTACCCCGTATCCCCAAACAATGTATGTTTTATAAAAAAACATAACTCTTAATAGATAAGGTAAAGAGAGAAAGTTTTATGTTTAATACAACTATACTTCTAGCTTTATTAACAGGTTTTGATCAAAATAAGTTTTTATTGATAGTGAGTATATATTAAAAGTTTGACATGATTCGTTATTCAAAACACATTTCGATGATAGGTAATCCATTTTAATAAGTTTAGATAATGTAAAAGATTAAACGTATTTAACAATTTTCAGGCTTTATAGTCAAATTGTTACACCCCATGCTCGATTAGACCAAAAATTAAAACTTTTTGAGCGGAAACGCTTGACTTTTACGAACATCTTGTTACTCTCTTAAACATTTATAAAAATCCATGTACATCCAGACTTTGAGACTATTTTTAAATGAAACTAGACTCAATTACCTTCGAAACACCGGGTGGCACGACCCTTGACGACTTACGAATTAAAAGATATGATTTTTCAAAGATTTCTGAAATCTGCCAAAAGCCCTCCAACCGATCGGCATGCCCCCGCTTCCGATCGGATGGAGGCTTCTGACCTCCCTGAGCCACTTTTAAATCCCGTTCTTGAAAACCCGACCTCCCGAACTCGATATTTCACCAAACCTTTCAGATTTACTTAATATATCAATAAGCTCATTTCCATGTAAAAACATTTACCATTTGACTCTCGGAAACGTACTTTACAAGTTGACGGGTTTTGCACCAAAACCCGTTTTGACCCATTTCATGACATAAGACACTTACGACTTCCACATCACCTCAAACTTAACCAAAATCATTAACTTAACATATTAAATCTGTTTCATAGACACATGACCCGTCTACATCCCAAAATAGGTATATTTACACTTAATTCAAACGCCCATTTAACTTTCACTATAAACACATAAAACGTACGTTGACACACCGTTAGACCACCAAATCATTATGACTTCATTAACATACATTTTGACACTTGACTTTACTTTACGAATCATTAAAAGACCAACGGGGTATAACATTGACCTTGAGCTCGGTATCTACCTAAGCTCCTAACGCTTACTATCTTACAATCCGCTTCCAAATCCTTAAGCTATAATCCAAGTACTTTCTTCCCGTCGCACATAAACCTACAAGGACATTGAAACACTAAAATGTAAGCTTTCGCTTAGTAAGTAACTAGATTAATACATGATTAATACTTCCATTCACACATATGCATCAAGACATCTTTAACCATTCAATTCATGATCTTCCCATCTCATAACCATTATCTTGACAATATCATAACTATAACACATAAACATAATAACATTAAACACATAAAAATCATAGACATACCTTAATCCTTTCAACACTATGTCCTATCTCTTGATCCTTACTCACTAACATACCTCCTACTAACCCAACTCACTAATCCAAGGCATAACCCTATAAACTCATTCATTAACACATAACATGAGAACATTAATATTAACATATAGTAATCATAGTTACATACCTTGGGCACCAAAGCTAAACTACCATATTATTATATCACTATCAAGATCTTCATCATCATCTTCATCCACCTTCTTCCTTGATTCCTAGTCAAGGATCATCACCATCTTCCTCACTTGATAACCCTTACTTGTCCATCATGATTCCTACTAAATCAACACACAAAATACTTACTTTCCCATCGAACTAACACTATCTAGCAAAGGTTTACCCAAACCCATCATCATCCTTATGAATCCAACTTAATATCATTTAAGACACAAGACTAGGGTTTACTTACTTGCTTAGGATCTTGATTGGGGCTTATCTTCATGATAGGATGACATGATCTTCTTTGGATCACTAGTACCAATATAAGGTTTTCCCTCCCTTTCTCCCTTCTCCAAAACCTGACCAACACACACACCCTTATAGAACTTGCATGAAATGCCTAGAAATTTCTAGGCTAAGATATTTTTTTATGCAAGTTTGCCCATTTGGCAAGTATGGTCCCTCTGGTCCTTATTCTTCTACTTTGGCCACACTACATATAATAATACATTTAGTCCTTGGCAACTTAGGTCCTTGAAGTCTATTTCCTTTCTAAATATGACACAACATATTTATATAGCCATATTATACATACTTTGACTATCGGGTTTGACCGCTACACAACTTCCGTTGACTAACCAATTACAACAAGCCTTATTCAACTCATCTAGAGTGAGGCCTATTTGTATCCGGGAAACGGGTCTAACAATTCTACCCCCTTATTTAGATTTCGTCCCCGAAATCTATCATTTATTTCTAACCGAATCTTAGTCACATAATACACCTCATTTCTATCAATTTCGGTTCTTAGTTCATTTTGTTGCAACGATCTAAGTGGTCTTGCAACTCTAAGCACACTATAACATAACACATGTCCTTAATCCACATTACTTTCTGCTTACTACTATAACCATACAACTCTTACTAAGATCAGTACGTCAACCGTGTCATACCTACTATAACTAGTTATCGTTCTAATCCGTTCTATTAACATTACATCATATTCTCACTTGCCTTATTCCAACTTTTCTGCTAATGACTACATGTTACTTGAGAAAATCACCAACTTGACTCTACATAAGTCAAACACATTACTAATACTTCCTTATTCTATCATAGCCATTTCATTATTCCTTTAACATTCTTACTATAACGTTCCGTTATCTCCACTTCTTTTTCAATGTTTTTCTCTTATAACGCAAATACTACTTAATCATTCTTTTTACGTTCTCTACACTTACCTCATTTCTTTCACTTCTTTCATCATGTCATTTTCGTTTACCATTATAAGTCTTATAGAAATATTTCATGCATTGACTTTATAACGTCATACTTTAACATTTGCCGTCACATTACACATGACACTTATCATCAATTATTTTCATTACTCACATTTTGTACCACGTCACAATTGCGTATTATAACATTTTTAAGCATCATTACAACTCTTTAATTCCTTTAACTTATACTTAACACTCAAAACATAGGTTCTCATAAGTCTCACTAAAAGACATACTCTAATTTTAACCCTCCTCTCTTAATCCTTATAATTTCTAACTAATTCTAGACTTCCGCTTTCTACTTCTCTAACCCTACTCGTGCCATTTCGGAAACACATAATTCAACTCATTCATACTTCCTCATTTACATGGAGAGGCGTCCCAATCGATGTAAATCAAGAAACATAAACTCATGGTTATATACTTCCGACATAACACTACTACTCTTAGTACTCACTTGACTTTTATTCTCTCATCCTTTTTATACTTCACATTTCCTTTTTAGACTTGGATCCATATCATTAACACATTCATTATGGGGATATTTTTATTACCAAAGATGTAGGCAACCCCATTGCCGATGAAGGCAATACGTTTTATCCAGAAGGATCTTTAACATATCCCGAAGGATCCTTTAACATTCCTTAGCTCGGTCATCCCGAAGGATACCATCATTCATCATCATTAGCTCGGTCATCCCGAAGGATACCATCATTCATCATCATTAGCTCGGTCATCCCGAAGGATGCCATCATTCATCATCATTAGCTCGGTCATCCCGAAGGATGCCATCTTTAACCTTTCACATTTCCATCATGGATCCAAGTCATAGCATTGTAACGCACACATTATCCCGTTCATTTATTTTTAATTTAATCACGTTTAATAGGGCATACAAAAACCCCTTATCATATATACACATTATTTATGTGTTTACTCATCTCACCATCACCTACATTCTTTTAACCCTTGCTAACTATTTCACCCTTTCTACCATTAACCGTTTTTAACTTTAGTCTACACATCTTTTTCATTTTTAAACCTTCCATAGGTTAATTCAATCACACATTCATCAGCACCATTCATTCTTTTACACATTTCAAGTTATTAACACATTCTTATCATATTTAATTTTCATATCACATCCTTTCGTTCCTACTTCCACCCTTAACTCATCACATTCTCTTTCTCGTACCTTATCTTACTTCTTTTACTTTTCATGTATTTAAACAACATTTTTCGTTCTCGCCTTACCTAGCTCATTACTTTAGCACGCTCTTTAACATCACACATTCTATGAGATAGTCACATTTACCATACTATATTTCATTACATTCTGGCTTTCGTACTTAACTCATCACATTTCAATTATTAACACTTAAGTCTCACTATTTATCTCGTCATTTCCTTACCAACACACTTTACTCTTATTTTATATATATATATATATATATATATATATATATATATATATATATATATATATATATATATATATATATATATATATATATATATATTTTTTTTTTTTTTTTGTTGCATCATACTTAGCAATCAATTTGTTCATTTAAATTTCATTTTATCATAACATACCATAACATCGTTTGTCGCTATTATACCTTCATGTTCATACCTAGATATCATATACCTTAACCTACCGTCAACCCGCCTTTATAACACCTTAACATCAATCATTAACCACTAATATAGTAAGACCATATGTTGGTTATCAATACCTTATCAATCCAAGCGTTACATGACATTATTCCTTAATCTCATCCCATAATCTTAATGTCAACAAGTCCTTAACAATTAGAGTATAAGTTACTATCTTATCTTCATACATTATATTTTAACACACGTTTTATCACTACATTCCAATCTTAGAGCGTCAATACTTTAATTTACTTACTAACCCATCTCTAATACCATTTAGCATCTCTATTCACATCTTGCTATTGTTATCCTTCTATAACACATAATCTCGTATCATTTACCATTACGTTGATCCATTTACTTACACATCTATAATCCAATCATGAACTTATTCTTACATTCGTCAAACAACTCACTACGTGTCATCACCAATCAGTCGCTTTTAATTTACTAATTCTATGTTCCCTAATTATTCATTATTCAAGCATTTCTTAAACTAACACTTTTCCGTTTCCTTTTCTCCTTGCCTTACATATTTTTAATTACTCACCTATCACCTTTCATTACTTTGACACTATCTTAGTAATACTCATCTTTTTCATACTTTCGTACATATGAATATACACATTATATTTCATCTGAGTTGTCACATTACACTTATCGTTTTCTTGTCAACTTCACGTTATCCTCTTACTCCATTTTACACATGTTCATTCTTTTAATGTTATCTATTTCAATCCTTATTGACTCACCTTAATCTTGACATGGCTTAAACCAACATTAAACGTGAGTTATTTTCTAGACCATACATTGGTCTTACGTTGTAACCTAAAACTCGTTCATCTACCCAGCTTCTAACGCTTCATGTCACGAAAAGAATTCTAGTCATGACTCATTCTAATTCAGATTCCCTTTCCGTTTACTTTTTCAACTTATTCTATACATCACATTATAACACGCATTCATAATCACCTTGCCTATGACAAAATAACACCTTACACATAAACGACAAACACATTAGTACATACTTAATCTCATTCATACTTAAAGTCCACATTCGATCATTCTTTCCACAAAAGATAAACATTACTAACCACTTACATTTCATTAGTCTATAGTTAATTTATAATTTAAAACCATTAAACATGCCTAAGTTATACCATTTGTCTATTATCATTGAGGTAACTACTTCTTTACTTTACCAATCTGTGCAATAACTACTTCATGTATCATTCATTACTCATACATTTCTTTAGTATATTGCAATTACACATTACAACAATATGCTTTGCCTACACATCTAAATCCTTGTCTTACTGTTACACCCGTATTCTGATAAGTTACTATTTATGTAAATAATAAGTTATGTAGGACTAACTTCGCCAATTGTTATAGATTTAGTAATAACTAAGTGTGTGGTCAAATAAGAAGAATAGGATTAGAAAGACCAAGATTGCCAAGAGGCCAAACTAGTAACTAACAACAAATAAATATCCAAGACTTAGAAAAGTCTGGAATAATCTTGGGAGTTCTTGGTGTGTCGACTTGTGTAGAAGAAAAGAGAGGGAAAGCTAAAAATCATCATCTAGCTCATTTTAACTATCAAGAGGTGATCAAGAATCATTAGAGGCACCTTAATTGTGGTCTTTTCATCAAGTAAGTGGTTTTCCCCAATTGTGAAAATTAGGGTTCATATGGTGGGTTTTGAGGATTATGGCAAAAGGTAGTGAATTGATGGTCTCCTTAGTTAGTTGGTTGCTAATTGTAGTTAATCTTGTGATAGGGAGCAATTATAGAAGCCCAATCAAGCCAAGTAGAAAGCTAGTAGGATTTGAGGTAAGTATATGAATATAACTTGTAATGTTATGATGTTAATGTTATGATTGTGTTAAGGTGATTTATTATGGAGCTTGTGAATGTATGTTAGCTTGGATCCAATGCTTGTTGTGTTAATGCTATATAATTACTTGCTTGGTCAAGGTGAGTAATAATCCCATTTTATGCTCCTTGTTAATGTTATGATTGGTGTTAATCACCAATCTTATGTAAATGTGATGTTGTTTATGTCGTATATACTTACTAAGCGTTTTCGCTTACGTTTGAAGTTAATGACATTTTGTAGGTACAATTGGAGGAAGTAAAGGTAAGGAATTGGCGTAGTTGTAGTTTGGAAGTAAGTAGAAGTGTAGCTAGAAGCTAGCTTAGAAGACCATAACCTTTTGGACCGAGCGTGTTAAAGTTGGAAGCCCCGAAGAGTCTCTTCGTGTCTTGGTACACTTTATTCTATGTGGTCGTTTTGTTATCAAATGGTCTTGTCGTCGTTTAAGTTCTTTTGTTCATGTATGGGTCATGAGTCAAATATGTGTAAGCACTTTGAAGTTGTTATGGTAACTAGTCATGTTTGTAAATAATGTTATGGGGTGTTTGGCACATAGCCGTTTCCACCCATTTTGATGTGTATATGGGTTAAATGGTTATGGAACAAGTTGGATATGTTGAGTTAATGCTTTGGTTCAAGTTTGGTGTAAAACGGAAGTTGAATGGGTCAGGGTTTGAACCGCCGCGGCTGGGTTCTCAGCCGGGGGTTCAGCCCAGTTTTGGACCCCCAGCCGGCGGTTTAGGCGGATTTTTAGATTTTGGCGATTTTCAAAAATTCATATATTTTAAACCGTAAGTCATCACGGGTCGTGCCACCTGTCGTTTTGAAGGTAATTGAGTCTACTTTCATTTAAAACTAGTCTCAAGGTCTGATTGTGTATATATTTTTGTTAGTTATCAAAAGAGTGACAGTATGTCCGTAAAAGTCAAGCGTTTCCGCACAAAAAGTGTTAGTTTTTGGTCTAAGCTCCCCTACGCACATCTTCATATATCCTTAAAGTTCACATAAAAACAAGTCTTACTCAATCCACAAAATAAAACTTTAGTCTATACGATACAAGAACTATCATTCGCTTACGTAGCATACATATACATATCATGTATTCCATCTCATAATTTAATCAATCCATAACCCGCATCTAACTCATTACTTCTATAATCTCTAAATTCACATCGCAATGATCACTTTGCATCTAAGCCATAGTCTAATCTCATTATTACTATAAGCACTTTCACGTTATACCACTAAGGCATCTATTTCCTCGCATTACTTAAACTTAAGCTCAACGCGTCTACTAGTGGTTTAAGTCTAGGCAACCTAAGTGGAAACCTAATTCACTTAAACTGAAGCTCTGATACCAAGTTGTTACAACCCGTGCCCGATTAGACCAAAAATTAAAACTTTTTGAGCGGAAACGCTTGACTTTTACGGATATCCTGTTACTCTCTTGACCATTTATAAAAATCCATGAACATCTAGACCTTGAGACAATTTTTAAATTAAACTAGACTCAATTACCTTCGAAATGCCGGGTGGCACGACCCTTGACGACTTACGGATTAAAAGATATGATTTTTCAAAGATTGCCGAAATCTGCCGAAAGCCCTCCAACCGATCGGCATGCCCCCGCATCCGATCGGATGCAGGCTTCTGACCTCCCGGAGCCACTTTTAAGTCCCGTTCTTGAAAACCCGACCTCCCGAAATCGATATTTCACCAAATCTTCCAGATTTACTTAATATATCAATAAGCTCATTTCCATGTAAAAACATTTACCATTTGACTCTCGGAAACGTACTTTACAAGTTGACGGGTTTTGCACCAAAACCCGTTTTGACCCATTTCATGACTATAAGACACTTACGACTTCCACATCACCTCAAACTTAACCAAAATCATTAACTTAACATATTAAATCTGTTTCATAGACACATGACCCATCTACATCCCAAAATGGGTATATTTACACTTAATCCAAACGCCCCTTTAACTTTCACTATAAACACATAAAACGTACGTTGACGCACCGTTAGACCACCAAATCGTTATGACTTCATTAACATACATTTTTGACACTTGACTTTACTTTACAAATCATTAAAAGACCAACGGGGTATAACATTGACCTTGAGCTCGGTATCTACCTAAGCTCCTAACGCTTACTATCTTACAATCCGCTTCCAAATCCTTAAGCTATAATCCAAGTACTTTCTTTCCGTCGCACATAAACCTACAAGGACATTGAAACACTAAAATGTAAGCTTTCGCTTAGTAAGTAACTAGATTAATACATGATTAATACTTCCATTCACGCATATGCATCAAGACATCTTTAACCATTCAATTCATGATCTTCCCATCTCATAACCATTATCTTGACAATATCATAACTATAACACATAAACATAATAACATTAAACACATAAAAATCATAGACATACCTTAATCCTTTCAACACTATGTCCTATCTCTTGATCCTTACTCACTAACATACCTCCTACTAACCCAACTCACTAATCCAAGGCATAACCCTATAAACTCATTCATTAACACATAACATGAGAACATTAATATTAACATATAGTAATCATAGTTACTTACCTTGGGCACCAAAGCTAAACTACCATATTATTATATCACTATCAAGATCTTCATCATCATCTTCATCCACCTTCTTCCTTGATTCCTAGTCAAGGATCATCACCATCTTCCTCACTTGATAACCCTTACTTGTCCATCATGATTCCTACTAAATCAACACACAAAATACTTACTATCCCATCGAACTAACACTATCTAGCAAAAGTTTACCCAAACCCATCATCATCCTTATGAATCCAACTTAATATCATTTAAGACACAAGACTAAGGTTTACTTACTTGCTTAGGATCTTGATTGGGGCTTATCTTCATGATAGGATGACATGATCTTCTTCCTTGGATCACTAGTACCAATATAAGGTTTTCCCTCCCTTTCTCCCTTCTCCAAAACCGGACCAACACACACCCCTTATAGAACTTGTATGAAATGCCTAGAAATTTCTAGGCTAAGATATTTGTTGATGCAAGTTTGACCATTTGGCAAGTATGGTCCCTCTAGTCCTTATTCTTCTACTTTGGCCACACTACATATAATAATACATTTAGTCCTTGGCAACTTAGGTCCTTGAAGTCTATTTCCTTTCTAAATGTGACACAACATATTTATATAGCCATATTATACATACTTTGACTATCGGGTTTGACCGCTACACAACTTCCGTTGACTAACCAATTACAACAAGCCTTATTCAACTCATCTAGAGTGGGGCCTATTTGTATCCGAGAAACGGGTCTAACACAAATAATAGTCCATCGAGGAGTAGTCTAATATAATAAGTCTATTATATATCTGATATAAGTCCAATGTCCAATGCGTCTAATTCACAATCCATATTGTCCATATCCGTTAAGTATTAGCATAGTCCGATATCGTTATATAATTAGTTAAGTAATAATATTAAGTTTAGTCCGTTGTGATACATATGAATAGCCCAATAAACGTTACATACTTAGCCCAATGACAACATTAGTTAGCCCTCTAAGGTATATAATTTTATTAAGCACATAAGGTTATAACATTATGCCCCACAACATTATCATATGTGACCCAAAATAATACCAGGTTTTACAAAACCAAGAATGCACCAGCAATGTCAAATAAGCAGATCCAAAATATGCTTATAATCAACTCTACAATTAATCCGCATAACAAGCTATAAATGAGTTTAACCAACAGTCACAAACAAGTAAGTAGTCCAAGATAAGTACAACTTATGCCTAAAAATATATGAGTCGAACCATATAATAAGCTTAAACCAAATAGCAAAATTAGCACATCCAAAATCATATAAGCTGAAATATAAGCTCAAATCAAACAAACACCTTTCGGTGTGGGCTAACTAAACCAAACCCAACACTTAAGGTGTGGGCTGGAAACAAGCAAAATCAAATTCCCCTTAAGGCTGTTGTTTTGGCTGGGCAGAAACAACCTCCTTGGCTGTGACAGCAACCAGACCAAACACACCTTTAATGGGTTGCTGTTTGGTGTGCTTAAAACCCACGAGCCCAACACCAATTTGGCGTGGCTGTGGTCGCAACTCAAGACAAACAAACACCCCCTGTTGCACAGAAAATAAACAAGCAAAACGCACCCTTTTGGGGCTGAAATAAGGAGGTATAAATGCACCCTTTAGGGGCTGAAATCAGCAGCTCTATATGCACCCTTTGTGCAGAAAAAAAACAAAAAAACAAAATACACCCTATTTTGTGCAGAAAATAAGCGGACAAACACACCCTATGTCGGGGCTGTTTTGCAGCCAACAAACGCCCGTTGTTGGGGCTGTTTTGGGGCTGTTTTGCAACCAACAAACACCCCTGTTGGGGCTGCACTTCAGCAAATAAACGCCCCCTGTTGGGGCTGCGTTGCAGCAGACAAACACCCTTTTGGGTGGGCTGTGACAGAAGGTAACAAGCAAACCAAGCGCACCCTAATTGGGTCACGGTGTAGGTCAAATTAAACAAGCCCAATGCACCCTTTGGTGCTTTGGTTGGGGCTGAGAATGACAGGTCAAACGCACCCTTGGTAGCTCTCGGTGGTGGGTCGAACTAAACAAACCAACACCACCTTGTGGTGTGGCTGTAAATCGAGAGCAACAAACCAAACTAAGACAAACACCCCTACGTGGGTTTTTTTATTAAATCCAGTACACAACACTAGATAAGCTTGTGAGCTTATTAATGGATTCCGAAATAAGCTATATCTAACCAAACCAACACCCTAAGTGGGTGTGGTTGTCGAATCAGAAGCATGACCAAACACCCTAAATGGGTGTTTTCCTTGTGAATCTGAAATTAACTAAACACACCCTTCGTGGGTTTGCGACTGACCAGAAATAAAACTAAATAAACCTTTAATAATCTCTTAACCAAGGTCTCAGAAACAAGCCAAACATTTATAAGCCGAAATATAACCCCTTGGGTTTGGCTGCAACAGCAGACAACAAACACCCCTTTTGGTTGGTACTTCACTTATACTCGTGACAACCAAAACTAAACAGCCTTTGGCTGTTGTCGTTGGATCAAACAAACATCCCTTATTGTCGAGACTAAACACAAACACCCTCTTGGGGTTTGTGGTTAAATCAAGAGCAACAAACAAACCCTTGCACCCTTGTTAGCTGCGGTGGGCTAAATAAACAAAACCAGGCGCCCTATGTAGGTTTTCTCTTTGACCAAGAACAAACCAACAACCCGAGTGGGGCTGTGGTGTGAGCCGAGGTTCACAACCAACAAAAATAAACACTCTCTTGGGTGTGGCTGAAACAAACAAGCCAAAACACAACCTTATGGGTTTCTTACCTGTGAACCAGGAACAACAGAACTATTCGTACCCCTTGGGTTTACCTTTTTGTCGAGACCAAACATAATCACCCTCTTGGTGCTGCTGTCGCGAACCAAAACCAAGCAAACAACCCTTTGGGTTGTGTTTGGTTTACCGAGCATTAACACAACTAATATAAGCCGCAGGAAATCAACATAAACCATAATTCGAGTAAACTTGAACATATGTAAATAAGTTATCCAAACCTCAAATAAATTATGAGCTTATTTCAATAAGCAACAGAGATAAAGGAAAATAAAATAAAGTAAACCAAACACCCTCTCGTTTTCAGTTTACAGCCGAAACCAAAAGCATGTCAAGCTATGCATATCAAAACCAACCAAGACCAAATAAGATGAGAAGCAAGAAAATCAACTAACCCGTGACCCATACGGGTCACGATCCGGATCTCAGTTGGGTTACATACTAGACCCGATTCAAACAAAATAATCCAACACCTTTTAAACAATTAACACCACACGAATCTTGGTTAAAAACATGTTTTAAATCAGTTTATTTCCATGAAAACTATTAAACCGACTTGTATTTGAATAAAATTTTATAAGTATCAAACTAAAGGTTGTTCGATGGTGATAAATATACCAACGAGAAGGAGAGAGACGGTGGTGAGGGAGGTGCGATTTTGATGATGGTGATGGTTGTGGTGATTACAAAGCAAACAACCCAAAACAAACACCCACGCTTGTCTCCTTTCTTTGGTGGCGCTGTGGAGTGGCCGCAAGGGTGGCTGGTGGTGAGGCAGTGTGGAGGTGGTGGGTGGCTTTGAGAGAGATAAGATAATTCTTATCTGTTTTTCTTTGTGTTTATTGAATAAGGAGGGAAACACAGATATAAGAGGGGTGAGTAGATTGGTGTACACTTTTAGAACCATACCTGATTGAGAGGATCATGTTAGAACATGTATGGTTTTTGGCATGCATGATAGAAATTGAGGCACATATGTATGAATCTCATACTTGATGTGTGTCATATTTATGGGACACATATTAGTAGTTTAAAGTTTAGAGGGTTGATGTGTGCGTGTTATGCTCTAATTTTTATATCCACGGTGTGTCGTTGTGGTTTTAGCAGTATTCAAGTTTTAAATTTATATTTAGCCGACTTATCAATAAAACACACACTTTAACGAGCAGTGTACCCGGTCAGTATGCATATAATGGTAAGTAGAGTGTCGATCACTAAGAGTGGAACGTATTATCTAGTTATTCTAATCAGTATTTTAATATCTTAAGTTAGCTATACAACCTAATCTAACGCAAGGGGGTTCAGCCTGAGAGACTGGCACGGTTTGGTTATGATTAAATAATAAACTAAACTAATGAGCACGAATCAGCGATTAGCACACACGTACACAGATAGATACTTGAGACAATAAGAAGACCTGTCCTGATAATTAAGTAGTTTGTCACTTGTTTTATTGCTAGTTTTATATGAAGTGTATATAATTAACCCTTTCTCGTTGGCTCTAATCTTATCGGCGAGTAAACCCTTAATGATTACTTATGTCTATCCTATTTATTAAGCGTCTCTTAAATAGGCGAGGAAGGGGCATGGCGACCCAAGCAATACTCAGCTAGACACAGAGGTTATCAATGCACTAATAAAAGTCACCAAAGACATCAACATATAAACTTTAATTAATGGGAAAGCAATTTTAAGGGGTGCCCATGGTTTTCCGTAGTCACATGGAATCGGCCCATCAATCCTGATGAATTAAAGTGTACTAATACAATAAAACAAAACTACTTAATGAATTGAATACATGCAGGACCTTCTTACAGCTCTTGTATCTTCGTTTAGGGTGTGTCTTGTGCTGCTACTTCGTCTGAATTCGGCTCTCTTTCTCTTCTGTCTACGAAGGCTTAGTGTGTGTAAGGTCTTGAAATTCGTCTGGCCTTGGGGTATTTATAGTTTCTGTCTGAGGGTTAGATGCGGCGCATAGGATAAGTAGATGCGGCGCATTGACTTAACTTCGCGTGGGGTCCAAGATTAATATATTCAGGAATATTCGTACACCGCCAGAAGATGCGGCGTAACTCCATTTATCTATGCGTCGCATGTCCTTTGCCGTCTTGGATTAATACTTGTGAAATCTTGATAGTGATGCATCGTATGTAAGAAGTAGGATGCGGCGTATCTGGAGCAGAATGATCTTGATCTTGTGCATTTCATTAGACTCTTAACTTCTTGCTTGTTTTGCTCCATAATTAGTCCAAAATCGCCAAGTTTCACATAATACTTGTTTTTACCTAAGAATTACAAAAGTAAACATTAACGTATCAATTCTCACAGATAATATAATAAAACAAGTCAAATAAATAGGATAAATGATGGTTATAAAATATACTTATTTGAGTTCATCAAATATCCCCCCACTTGAACTTTACTTGTCCCCAAGTAAACCTTAGAATAAATCTTATGAAAATGTATCCTAAAAGATATTATGATTTATTTTTATATTTAAGCATGTGTTCATTTTTGTCATAATCACACAACCAAACACTTAACGAATTAGAATAAAATAAAATATTTTGATAAAAGCAAATCTAATCGTTTAACTGTCCAGTCTTGACGAATATTCTATCATAAGCTTGGCAAGTATACGCATCTCCCCCACTAAAGCTAAGGAATAACAAGTCTAAAGCGGTAAAAAAGGGTTTGTTGGCTAACGGTTAATCATTCTTCTTAATCTCTATCGATCTCAAATTCCAGAAAAGGCGACAAAATCACAAATACATGATCGAATCCACGAACACGATACTTGCAATTGCTCAAATCATTAACTCGAATAGGCTAAAGATAGGACCAAGTAATCTTTACCAATAATATTATATCAAAAAGGGCGAAAAAATCATAAATACATAGCCGAATCCACGACTACGATACTTAAGATTGCTCAAATCCCTAATCTCAATAAATCAAAGGTTTAGATAAAGAATAATATAGGGTATGGATAATATTTGGGATATAAATTGGTGTAAAATGAAAAATAAACAAAACAAATAAATTAAAATCCTAAGTGTGGTTAATCACTATCCCAACCATCCCGTGAATAAGATTCATATCATTGAATAACTCACGCTTTAACACTTGAAACACACGCTTTAGGTAGACACGAATTATACTCAACAAGATCTCAATCAAAGAATAAACCTTAGTTGGCGTTCCCATAACGGCCAACTCCCATTCAATCCATAAATATAATATATAACAAATAGTGGTGATATCGACCACTTAATACAAAACTTTACATAAGTTGGTTAAAACAAACATCCAACTTTTCCTTTTTCTTTTTCTTTTCTATTTTTTCGATTTTTTTTAACTTCATAAATGTGTAAAATTTCACAACTTTTCTATCACTTTCTTTCCGGATAATTTTTTTCATACTTTTCATACTTTCAGAAATAACTGTAATAGCGAAAGTAGTAAACACACGAAAAATAAACTCAAAGATATACAATATTTACTTTCATACCAATTGCATTGTGCAATTTCCTGACTCAACCAAAGATAATGAATTACGCACGCGAACACAGGTAATGTAAGGAAACACACTTTGCCTAAAGCAATTAACCGACCACGGATTTTAATCTACAGGGTAGGCTAAGGTGTAAGGGTGTAACGAAACATTATAACAAAGGTGTAAGAAACGAAAGGAATGGCTCTGAGTGTTTTTCTAGGGGTATCTGTTAGGAATATAAATATTCATATGAAGGTTCGGTCACCCTGAGTACTTATTAGCTCATCATAGCTCGTAGGATTATCAGTAATATTATTAGTAGTTTAGTTATTAATTAGTATTGTGGAGTGGGTCGGGTCTTTACCCACTGTCAGCTTGCTCCACAGCCCGCTAGGGGCATATTATGTAGTAAGTATAAATACCCCTTCCCTTGCAAGGGAAGGGTTGGACCTTATTCTCATATTAATCTAATACACATAACTTTCTCTCTCTAAGGTTCCAACTCTCCTACCTCTCTCTAGAATCTTATCTATTCGATCCATCTTAAGGCCTCAAACAAGTGTTTCTTGCATTGTGAATACCCTACAATTGGTATCAAGAGCCATGGTTAGGTCCATGAGAGTTGGTATTCACGGATTTGTGTAGTTTTTGAGGTTTTTGGTTCGATTTGTTAAGTTACCTTTGTTTCATTTTGTGCTTTGTTTAGTGATTAAAAGTTGTTATACCTTGTACTTTCTAGCTTAGGAATAGTATAAGAGTAGTATTTGGGGCTTGGATTCACAGATTTAAGGTTTGTGTGGCATTTTTGGGTGATTCGAGTGGTTTTTATCCAAGTGTTCTTGGATGCGGTTTGTGTATTTTGGACGTTCTTGAACGCGGTTTATGTCACATCGGGTACGCGGTTTGTCCTATTACTAGTTTAGGCAAAAGGACAAACAGCATTGAAAGTGACGTGTTTGGAAGTTTGTGCCAACGCGGTTTGTCTCTAAGGTGCGTACGCGGTTTGTGTCAACGCGGTTTGTCTCTGCAGCGTGAACTCGGTTTGTGTCAACGCGGTTTGTATCTCCAGCGTGAACTCGGTTTGTGTCTACGCGGTTTGTATAAGCAGCGTGAACTCGGTTTGTGTCAACGCGGTTTGTATCTGCAGCGTGTACTCGGTTTGTGTCAACGCGGTTTGTCTCTGCAGCGTGAACTCGGTTTGTGTCTACGCGGTTTGTCTCTGAGGCGTGTATGCGGTTTGTGTCTACGCGGTTTGTCTCTGCGGCGTGGATGCGGTTTGTCTAGGCGGTTTGTATCCACAGAGGTGCTATTTGTCCGTGGCGGTTTGACCAAAGTTGACTTTTTACGTCAAAACTTCAAACGGCCATAACTTTTGAACCGTAACTCCGTTTTCAGCGAAACACCTGTCAAAACGACCGTGAGACCGCAGAATGAAGTTATTGAGTTTTTAAGTTTTTCAGACCAAAATTTCGCTGTAACAACTTGCATCAACCATACCAATCAGATCAACAAGTCTACCAGACCTTCATCATAACACATATCAAGCATCATTCCACGGTTCATTCTTGATTTTTGTAAAATCCCGCGAAAGAATCTATTTCTCGGTTTAAATCATAGAATTGTAAAATCCCGTGCACGGTTACATCATGTCTACTACTTCAGATTCCTTAATATCTGAGGTACTCAAGTTGTACGACACATATGATAACCAAATGATTTCCAATTCTGGACAACAAATGTACGTGTGTGATTCTGATAATACTAATGTGGAATCTTCGTGCCCGAAATCACAAGAGAAAGAGCTTTATCAGTCACTTATGCTGTTTAATGCAAAGGAAAGTCGCATCGAATGTTTTCGTCTACTTCATTCACATCTCAAGGTTCTGTTTGATAAATCTGAATACGTGATGGGTTACACACGGGCTTTCACAGCACTCTTTGGTCAAGATGTTCATGATTTCACAGTCGAAATGACTCTATATTTAGATCAACTTGAACAACAACTTGACAAAGAAGAATTCTCTGAAGCAAGATCCGGAGCAGCTTTCAGTGTGATCAATAACCAACTCCAGGTGTTCATTGACTCGCAATACACTGAGGACTATGACTATGACAGTCAGATGACAAAAGGGTGTTTTGCTAATTACACTGGATTCGAGGTTGACGTGTTCAGAGTTACATTACTACAATTGATGAGTAATGTTAATGGGTTTATTGATGAAAGGGCTAAACAAATGGGGAATGGAACAAGATCAGACAAGTTTGATGATGGTGACAGCACAGGAGGTGATTTCACAATATGTGAGAATGCAGCCTACGTACCTGAAAATTACCAAGCACAATCTGTTGTGGTACATCTGTCTTATCTAGATAATGCTCTGTCTAATGAACAACAACATACTGATCATCTTAAACTTACTTATGACACATATCTGTTGGAAAAGACTGATAGCAATATTACCTCTGATTCAACAAATATGAGTCATAAGGGGGGAGAAATTGATCAGGATGCTGAACATGAACATGATAATACGTCGAGTTCTTTGCCTACGGCTGAGCTTTTCAAATCAAATGATATGGTTGAAAAAGAAGTTTATAATGAACTTTCAAAAAGATTTTTACAGCTTGAAAAACATTGTATTGATCTTGAAATCTCAATGCAACAAAAGAAAGAAAGTCTTCAAAATAAACTACCATGTAGAAACCCGGAATTTCCTGAATTCCGTGAATTTTTTATGATAAATGATTTGAAAGCTCAGCTAGAAGCCAAAAACTTAATGATCAAAAACCTGAAAAACAGATTGGCTGAGATGCGTGACATATGTAATGAAGTTAAGACTAAACATGACAATGATGTTATTGCAACAAATAATGCAAAATTAGATCATAAAGTGACTGAATTGTTTAAGGAAAATGAGTCTTTGAAAATTCATTGCAAAGAACTGAGTGATACAATCAAAGAATCGAAAACTAAGAATGTAGAGCAAATTACCTCTTTGATTGCCAAAAATGATGAATACAAGGCTCAACTTCAGGAAAAGGGTTTTGCGATTGCATCATTGAAAAACGAATTGAGAAAATTGAATGGAAATGGTGTGAACACTAAGTTTGCAAAACCATCAATCTTGGGGAAACCACCACTTAGGAACCAATCAGTTGTTAGACAACTGACAGCGTTTAGATCTGAACGGTTAAATGTTTCAAAAACACGGTTTGCCTCCCAAGTTGATGCGGAAAAAGTTTTGTCAAAACCAGTCACTTCACAGTCTAGACCTAGTGAAAAGGAATATGCTGTTGCAAAACCACATCACATGAGTGCATCTAGTTCTTCTAGGATTAGTTCAACGCGTGTGTCACTTGTGACACCAAAGGAACATGTTAGACATAAAGACATTGTTCAAAATCAAAACCTAGTGGACGCTAAGAAAAACACACATGAAAAGACTAGGAATTTGCCTGTTTCTAAGAGTAGTTGCGTGCCAATTAAGGCAATTCCCGTAGCCGATCACTCTAAGAACCCTAGATCTTTTTCTGATTCCAAACACTTTGTTTGCTCGACTTGTCAGAAATGTGTTTTTAATGCAACCCATGATGTTTGTATAACAAAATTCCTGAAGGAAGTGAATGCTCGTGCTAAGGTTCAATCCTCTAAGACTAGAAACAACAACAAGCCCGTAGAACCAAAGAGTCATACTCAAAAACCTGGTAGGCAGATCACTGTAGGTCAAAGGTCTTCTCTAAACAAGTCCTCCACTGTACGTGAGAAACCACACACTCCTAGATCTTGCCTTAGGTGGATACCGACGGGTAGAACTTTTAAGATTGTTGGTCTTAGATGGATACCTATTCGAAAGATGTTCACTAAATGCGAAACCAAGGTTGACAGTGCAACCCCAAATGGCTCAACTGCTGATATCACTAACCCATATAAATGCAAACAAACTCTTAATGTCAATGCAGGAAGTCTTTACTTAAGTGCAGGTACATCGTTCCCTCCTATTAAGGAAAGACTCAGGGTTTGGGTGCCGAAAAGAGTGATATCTCATGATGTAGGGGTTCAAACAATTCAAGCTTGATGAACATCAACGACAATGATGTCTGTTCAAATCAGTTCAGGCCTCGTTCTTCAACGACAATGACGTCTGTACAAGTCAGTGCAGGCCTCGTTCTTCATTGTCATGACGTCTGTACACATCAGTGCAGGCCTCGCTCTTCATCATTATGACGTCTGAATACATCAGTTCAGGCCTCGTTCATCAAAGAAAAGAAAAGTGTACGCTTGAGTGCACTTTATCTTCAAAAGAAGAGGAGTCTTCTTATTAATGGCCATTCTCATCAACAAGATTCATGCTCTTTCCGTGCTTATTCAATCTTCAAGTGGATCGGCGCATATTGGAGTATTCTTTTATTCACGTATTCAACCAAAAAATTGCAGTTGACAGGCATATGCAATTTTTGAGGGGGGAAAGGGTGAATAAACAACATGTTAGTCTTCAAGAACCGTCAAGTGGAGCTACTTACCGTTGATGGTATTCATATTCACTAGTTCAATCATCAAAAATTGCAGTTGGAAGGTATATGCAATTTTTGAGGGGGGGAAAGGGTGAATATTAATCTACATGTTGGTTGATGATTGAGAAATGGTCATACGACTCCTGAATACGTCAGTTCAGGAGTCGTGCAAACCATGTTTCTCCAACACTACTTCTTCCGTCTATCAAAAGTGTTGAAGAACATGGTCATGGAATGCTAATCTACATAGTCTCACGGGTTGGTCTAATCAGCAACAATGGGTTTCTAGTCAATGCTTCAAGTACAAGTCATCAGGCTACATGTACACATCATGATGATGATTCCGATTAATCGTAACCATCATGGGGGAGAGAAATGTGTACACCAAGGACGCACAACAGGTTCACATGATTGGGCTTAATCATATATTCCGGTGTTGAGAACCGCAGAGATGATCAGTGGTTCAACTTGTTACCTTGGTATTTACGTTTCACTGTTACGTAATGGGCTGATTAATCGTAACCATCAGGGGAGAGAGAATGTGTACATCAAGGACGCACAACAGGTTCACGTGATCAGGGCTTAATATCCAAGGATGGATACATTCTATAGATGATCAGTGGTTCAACTTGTTACTTTGGTGTTATACGTATGACTGAAGAAGGTCGAGTCGTCAGTCTATTCTACGTTCTCTGTTGGGAGTTATCATCTTATGTGTATGCTGCGGGCTGATGGGTTTCATGTAAGGTTACTGGAAGGCATTGGGTGAGATGAAGATGATTGGTATTCTGTTCCTCCACATTGGGCAATCTTGAAGAAGGTCGAGTCTACAGTCTTCTCTACATTCAAGAATGTTGAGCTCTTTTCTTACAACTTGATATTTAACTTAATCCCATGACAGTTCTTGTTTGATGAGTTGTGGAGTTAAGTTATGTTCAAGTTGTTCCGTAGTTTAAGGTTAAGTCCAACTTGATGTTAACCTAATCTCATGACAGTTCTTGTTTGATGAGTTGTGAGGTTAAGCTAGATTTCAGTTGAGGCTCAACTTAAACTACCGAAAAGTTGCCTAAGGTTTTTGACGGAGTCACTCTAGGACGGGAGTGTTAGAAGATTTAAGACGGCATGCATTTGGTCACCAAAAGACTTCTTCATATTTCGGGCGTTCATCCAAAGTCTTCTTCCTATTATGGGTGATCGTCAGAGGTTGTCAGATTGGGGGAGAGCACTAATTAGGGGAGAGTGAAAAGCCAGAATCATTCCCTGATTGAAAGTGCTCACATTGCTCTTCAGCAAGTCAAGTGATGAATGCGAAAAAGATTCAGAATGCTGAGGAGTAATGGTTTCTGGTTCGTATCCTTGTACATATATACTTATTCATAGTTTATACCATCTTGTAAATAGATATATAGAAATCCTGCAAATTGTAAATAGAGAAACGTAAAACCAGAAAAACCATAAAAAATTGAAAAATAGAAAATACCAAAAATAGTTTCACCTAGGCATGTCTTCTGTTTATCGATAACATTTACGGACTTAGAAATGTCATTCAATAATGGCACGGGTCTTTAAATGAAGCTCGAGCAGAAGTTAAAATGGATGGTTAAAACATGTCTAAATGGCTTGCTATTACTTTAGATAGCAACCCGCGCTTCAAAATGGGGAAAGCACGTCGCCAAAAAGACGGTTGTTCCTCCAACTGGGTGATGTTCACCTGGGCATGGATTACTTTATATCCATGTTTCTTCGATCTAATGTACGGTTCAGTGCATCATTTCGCGTATAAGAAGAGAAGTCTTCTTTGCACCATGAACTCTTTCAGTTCTATGATTCTTCAAGAGAGTTTTGGTGTTTCACAAGGTGGTAACTGGACTTAAATTTCACAAATACTTATCACTCAATTGAATGACTACAGCTCTTTAAATAGAAAACGGGTCATTAATTGAGGGGGAGTTTATTTGTTCAAATTTTGACACCTTTTTAAACATTGTGCAACATCAGCAGTGACACTCTCTCTTGGTTTGAGGGGGAGCATTGTATGCTTTGTAATCAGAATATATTAAACCTGACCACATTTTCTCTCAAATTTTCTAAAACATATTTAAATCAATTGGGATCACAAATCTCAAATGGTTTGAAATTTTTGATCGAGGGAGAGAATGTGATTTAAATATGAAATTCTGATAAAAATGTGATCTTTTGGAACTCAAGTGTAGGCTCTCCCATATGTGCTAAACCTTTTCGTATATCGATGCACATATTGAGGGGGAGTGAATGATTTATGATGGCAACTGTGGAAGAATACCAAAGACCGACCAATCTTATTTTAATGCATTGGAGTTATAAGGATGGCGAGGTTAGGTATGTGTTCCCATGATCCAGCCAGAACCGGAGGGATCTTCCCAGGGACAATCCTCTAGTTAGAATAGAAGTCCTTAGGAATGATTAAAAAGGAGAAAAGTGAATAAGGGAAGAGTGCCGACTGAGATGGAGCTAGCACTGGAACAAACCCAACAAGGTGCTAGTTATGAAGTCTCGGTAAGCACTGAAGGGGTTGAAGAATGAAAAAGAAATGTAAAGATAAAGGGTGAAAAGAAAGAAGCCCTCCTTACATCTTAGGCAGAAACTGGGTTAATACATATGCTGTCAGAATCACTTAGTTGATTGCTGACATTGAAGACAAAGTATCATGGACCCAGTGATTCGCTGCACAACCCTCCCTAGCCACTCAAGGTCCCTCAAAGGACTCTTGTTTCACTTGTCACGGAGATCAATACATTGCTATCTTCTCTCTCACTTCGAGTTAGATGATATTGAAAAGGTGGCAGTCCTCTCCAGCCTCCGATCACTAAATCAAAATGCACTATTGAGTCTAGAGCCAAGAGATCATCAATTAATCTCATTAGGATACATTTCCAATATGCAGTCCTCTCCAGCCTCCGATCACTAAATCAAAATGCACTATTGAGTCTAGAGCCAAGAGATCATCAATTAATCTCATTAGGACACATTTCCAATATGCTTGATGTTTCATACACCGTGAAAAGCAAAAAAATATATATGAAGAGTCCTACGCATTATCCTTGTGGTATTGCCAGAACATCCGAGTGATACTTTAAGTAATCACAATGAAGATGGAAATCCTTCTAGAGCCAACATCAAACAAGCTCTTGGTGGGTGACATGTGAGATCCTTCATGGATCAAACCTGTGACAACTGGAATGAAACAATGGGGCGATTCACTTTTGAATCAAACTTGTTCCAGGAAATGGATTGACGGATGCTTTTGGAAAACCCTTCAATGTGCTCATCAAATGAATTTCGAGCGCATTGATTGTGAAAATTTTCAAACAAAAGTATTTATGACAGAAATGTGATTTAATGTGTAAAACCCTCGTCGTGTTACATAAAATTTGTTTATCTTGTAACACGCGAGTGATTTTTCTAATCAATTTCTCATCAATCAGTAGGTATTCAATTCACTGATTCACTCAACCGTGTTGTCTGCTTTGAGACGTTCCGGTATGAGAACATGCTTGTAAGACGAGTCCAATGTTAGTTCATTGAATGAGTCTTTACAACAAGCTGGAAATTCCTGTCAAGGAGAATTCTCTTTAAAGGGAATTCTACCTGATCACAGGTCGGTCCTCACGGATCCGAAGGTTAATCTAACCACACCGAACGAATGACAAAGCCATATTCGTTCTCCAACTTTATTGCTAACTGTTTTATTTCAAGTACATATAAAGATGGTGATGGTGGTTCCTGATTCCAGTATGAGACATGTCAATCCACACGCCATGCTCACACTTCCAACTCATTATTAAAGACATCATGATAGCTAAAAGACCTTCAACACAGCTTCCGCAACTCTGATGATAGCTATCATGATCCAGAAAAGTGTGAGCATGCGGGCCCAACGGTCACAACAAATCACATGGAGGCATTACTACAATGGATGAGCTCAGAGATTTTCGGTGGCTGATGATCTCAAAGAAGGCTCCAAGATCACAACTTCTCATGATGACGAAGCCACAAGATGACTTGAAGACGCATGTTGGATGATAACTTCAAAGAATACTCAAAGATCATCCAAAACAAAGAACAGTCATCGCAAGTTCACTGCTAAAGGCACAAATATTCTAGACGTTGAAGAATCAAGGTCTACGAGCTATGAAGTCAAGATTCAAGGATGAAGTGCTAGAATTCAGAACATTACTTCCGGGGTGACCTCCCTTAGGGGGAGATTGTTAGGAATATAAATATTCAGTTGAAGACTCGGTCACCCCGAGTACTTATTAGCTCATCATAGCTCGTAGGATTATCAGTAATATTATTAGTAGATTAGTTATTAATTAGTATTGTGGAGTGGGTCGGGTCTTTACCCTCTGTCAGCTCACTCCACAGCCCACTAGGGGCATATTATGTAGTAAGTATAAATACCCCTTCCCTTGCAAGGGAAGGGTTGGACCTCATTCTCATATTAATCTAATACACATAACTTTCTCTCTCTAAGGTTCCAACTCTCCTACCTCTCTCTAGAATCTTATCTATTCGATCCATCTTAAGGCCTCAAACAAGTGTTTCTTGCATTGTGAATACCCTACAGTATCTTACTCTAAAAGTGACAGTAACAAAAGGGTTTATACGGGGGTTAACTAACCAGTGTAGTTAGTTAATATCACATAACATATAAAGGCTATTTGGGTGTAATCCTAGAAATTTACCAATTTAGACAAGTCATTCCAATTATATAAATAATACTTATTATGGTGGTCTCGAATAGTATACAAGCCAAGTTCTAAAGTTTACAAGTCACCGGCACACTCATAGATTTGTGAATTTTAAAAAGTTCGCAATTTTTGAAAATAATGTTATGTGTGCAGCTATGTAATTTAGACTTTAAACAAAAACATGCTAAAAAATTTTAAGTTTTGATATATTAAGCACATTTTAAGCATATTTTGAAAAAGTTTAGGACAAGTAAGTGTTCTAATTCTCCAATCCCCCCACTTAAGTTAAACAACGTCCTCGTTGTTTGTGTCAAAGGTTAAAAACTGGAAAATAAAAAGAATTAGAACAGAAAAACTCCCCTGAGATTTGCTCGGTATGATCCTCCATTTGTATAAGAGCAAAAATCAACTTTCTTGTGGATGAGAACGTTTAAGCTTCATAATTGATGTATCCACAGGAAATGCAGGAATCTATAATACCATTCAGACTTTAACACACCTGAGTTAAGAAGGTTCAAACTTGCATAATACATTAGTAGTTAGTAAAAATAAAACTTAAATAATTAAAATGAAAATCATCAGGTCAGTCGATACGCCGTATCTTATGGAAGAAGATACGCCGTATCGAGCCTGGAATAAATACGAATCAGAATAAAAGATGCGTCGCATCCTTAACCAGGGATGCGCCGCATTAAAATACTGACAAAAAGTTTTAAAGTTAAAAATAAAAATGCAGAAAATTAAGTAAGATATGATATGACCAGCGCAGGAGATGCGTCGCATCTTAGGATTGAGATGCGCCGTATCCTCTACAGGCCTGACTGACTCGACACAGAACAGAATAGTAAAAATTCTCCGGGTTATCTCCCGGTCAGCACTTGTCTTTATTCCAGAGTCTTCAAGTTAGACTCACATTCAGCTCCTTATTTTGTTCTTGTTACGTGCCATCCTTCTTCTTTCATCCGAAAGATGTTCCCGTATAGCTCCGCAACATTTTCTTCCGTTCGACTTAATCTAATATATGCTTTGGTCTTCGTCGCAACATATTCCTCATCAGGTCCCAAAGTGTATTTGATGACTTTAATTTTTTCAGAAATTATCATGGGTGGTTCATTATAAGGGATCCCAAGTAGTTGACATTTTCTTTCGATGAATTTTTCTTCGCCTTTATCAACAAACTTGAAATAAGGATCCTTATTTAAATAGTCATCAAGTTCATCAATCAATTCTTCTCGCGACTCATCGTTATTATCATAGGAATCATAATTAACCATGTTAAAGGACTGATAATAATCTTGAATCTCATCCCACTCTTTTTTCAATTCCCACTGTAAGCGCTGACTAAGCTTTGTGTAATCATAAAATTGTCCATGCACCCATTCCCAGAAAGTGGTGTTCGATGCTCCCTTAAGTCCTTTTAAGTAGTTGATTCTACCTTTTTCTTGCAAAGCCTCTGCTTTACGTGGGCAGTCTTCAAATTTTTCATACCAATCATCGTCTTCAAAGTATACATCATTTCCAACCCGTTTCATTCCAATTATACTTCCCCCATTACAGATTCCATCATTCTTATAATCACAGGTTGGCCATTCACTACTTCCATCCTTGAAACAGAAAGGTGTACAAGTGTGATTAAAATGCTCAAATTCCCATGGTTTATATCCCAAACCCATGGTATTTGGTCATTCCATTCGTAGTACCAGGTGTTTTTGAAATCATCATAAGTTTTGAATCCTGGTAGATCTCCAGTTAGCACATCAGCGTCAATTTGAAGAAGGTAATTAAATTCTTTGAATTGTTTGCACAAAGGTGTCTCATAATTGAACACATCAATGTCAATGCTGAATAATTCTTCAATGCCTTCCTTGATTGATGAATTGTCATCTGACATTCCGTTCTTGCTTTCTACTTCCTCATCATCCCCTCTCATCCAATATACCCATAACACATCTTTAGTAGCTCGATCCATGCTCTTATGGTTATTGAACTTACTAGCTAACCAATTTGAAAAATCAACATTGTTAGGATCGTGGTTAACGTCAAAGCTGGTGTTACCAATCATGTTCCTTCTTATCTCCATGAACTCATTAAATTGTCTATTAAAACTACGTGTCAACCATGAGGTCACAATCTGCTTGACTTCATTCGTAGGAGCAAATTTGGGATCACTATATTTAAGCTCAAGCCACTCTTCTAAAGAGATATCCGTCAACCTTACCAACTTTTCATGAAATAGTATCTCCGATTTAGCATACATTCTTTCGTTATCCAGATAGCTTTTATCTAATCCCCAATACTGTTCTGAATAAGGCATATAAGAAGTTTGTATAGGTTGGACTTCATAGCTTTTGTTGCTCGATTTGTTGACTGCATTTGCTGAGTTCATGTATTCAATTAGGAATTTCCCATCTTTTTCTTCGATAGTAGTCCAAGTTAATCCTTTAGATTCAATGATGGGCCATAAGAGTAACAATTCATCTTCAGTGTAACTCATTAGTAAATCATAAGAGAATATCCCATCTTCAATATTGCATAAGCGTTTGAATTCCTTATAAGTAGCTTCAAGAGGGGTCTCCCAAGAGAATAAATCGACATCATTCGTGAGCATATTGAAGTTGACATCATCAAAAACTTCCACTTCGAATGAATCCGAAAGCAAGAGTTCCTTAGCAAGATATCCGTTCACTGACATGTCTTCCATAACAAAACCTGTCATCATAGGTAAAATCGTCAGTAGGATTTGTTCGCTAGAAGAGAAATTAATGAATTTAGAAACGGATATAAGAATAAAAATAACTGATATCAGCAGACGATGCGCCGTATCCAAAAAGTTGGATACGCCGTATCTTATAATCGTTAAAATTTAATCAGACTTTTATTCAGAAAGCAGATACGCCGCTTAGAATAAGAATGCGCCGTATCAGTTTAATTATCAAAAATCAACGTATCTAATTTTAGCAAATATAACCGATTTTTGATTTAAAAGATGCGCCGTATCGATAAAAATCGATGCGTCGTATCTGTTTAATAATTCGAAAACTGTTTTTAATTAAAATAATAAATACGCCGTATCTGTTAAAACAGATGCGTCGTATGGCGTTATCGTTTAGAAAAATTTCTTATTAAAAACAGAATACGCCGTATCTTGGGGAAAGATGCGTCGTATCGAATTTATTAAACGCGTTGTATTTTATAAAAATTAAACGCAATACGCCGTATCTATGAAAATAGATGCGCCGTATCGTTTGAATCAGCACAATACAACGATAGCAGTATGCAAAAAAAATACAAAAAATAAAAACAAAAAATAAAATCAAACGAAAACAAACAAAAATTAAAAGAAAATAAAAACACACAAAAACAGAAAATATGCAAATAATACAATGAATGCAATTTATCTAATATACAACAAAATTAGCGGTTAGAATATAAAAATTAAAAAGAAAAACCTAATTAAAATACTAATCAAATTAACAGATAATAACAATTCACTCCCCGGCAACAGTGCCAAAAACTTGATGTGTGCGTGTTATGCTCTAATTTTTATATCCACGGTGTGTCGTTGTGGTTTTAGCAATATTCAAGTTTTAAATTTATATTTAGCCGACTTATCAATAAAACACACACTTTAACGAGCAGTGTACCCGGTCAGTATGCATATAATGGTAAGTAGAGTGTCGATCACTAAGAGTGGAACGTATTATCTAGTTATTCTAATCAGTATTTTAATATCTTAAGTTAGCTATACAACCTAATCTAACGCAAGGGGGTTCAGCCTGAGAGACTGGCACGGTTTGGTTATGATTAAATAGTAAACTAAACTAATAAGCACGAATCAGCGATTAGCACACACGTACACAGATAGATACTTGAGACAATAAGAAGACCTGTCCTGATAATTAAGTAGCTTGTCACTTGTTTTATTGCTAGTTTTATATGAAGTGTATATAATTAACCCTTTCTCGTTGGCTCTAATCTTATCGGCGAGTAAACCCTTAATGATTACTTATGTCTATCCTATTTATTAAACGTCTCTTAAATAGGCGAGGAAGGGGCATGGCGACCCAAGCAATGCTCAGCTAGACACAGAGGTTATCAATGCACTAATAAAAGTCACCAAAGACATCAACATATAAACTTTAATTAATGGGAAAGCAATTTTAAGGGGTGCCCATGATTTTCCGTAGTCACATGGAATCGGCCCATCAATCCTGATGAATTAAAGTGTACTAATACAATAAAAAAAAACTACTTAATGAATTGAATACATGCAGGACCTTCTTACAGCTCTTGTATCTTCGTTTAGGGTGTGTCTTGTGCTGCTACTTCGTCTGAATTCGGCTCTCTTTCTCTTCTGTCTTCGAAGGCTTAGTGTGTGTAAGGTCTTGAAATTCGTCTGGCCTTGGGGTATTTATAGTTTCTGTCTGAGAGTTAGATGCGGCGCATAGGATAAGTAGATGCGGCGCATTGACTTAACTTCGCGTGGGGTCCAAGATTAATATATTCAGGAATATTCGTACACCGCCAGAAGATGCGGCGTAACTCCATTTATCTATGCGGCGCATGTCCTTTGCCGTCTTGGATTAATACTTGTGAAATCTTGATAGTGATGCGCCGTATGTAAGAAGTAGGATGCGGCGTATCTGGAGCAGAATGATCTTGATCTTGTGCATTTCATTAGACTCTTAACTTCTTGTTTGTTTTGCTCCATAATTAGTCCAAAATCGCCAAGTTTCACATAATACTTGTTTTTACCTGAGAATTACAAAAGTAAACATTAACGTATCAATTCTCACAGATAATATAATAAAACAAGTCAAATAAATAGGATAAATGATGGTAATAAAATGTACTTATTTGAGTTCATCAAGGGTATAGTTTGATCCCGGTAATTACTAACGTTAAGTCCTTAAGTCACGAAACTTAAAACCGGGTAACGTAAATATATAATACTTTTAAAAATGTCAAAGTTTATCAATATTGACCAGATCTAAACACACTCCTTGTGTTGAAGATACTTTGAGTATATGCTATGTAGCACGCAAAATTTACTACAAAGCACTTAGAAGATTATGTGTATGGTGATGTATGTGATTGTATGATTGTAATAGTGAAAGTATGAACACAATGTTTAACCAAACAAATAGCTTCAATATTACTACGAGTGATCTACAATATCACCAGGGTTTAACAACCTTGAAGCTTTCGTATGACTTAGAGATATATATCAAAACCCTAACCGAGGATTTCCTTTTAAAGCAGAAGGAGTCATGTTCAATTAAAACTAATATACGTATCATTCTATAATTATAAGATATACACAATATCTGTTCTATATATATATATATATATATATATATATATATATATATATATATATTATATAATATATATATATATATATATATATATATATATATATATATATATCCATACGCGTATTTCATCTTCTGCCTTCAGCTTATAAGCAGTACTAATCGTCTGTACTAGCAGTACTAACTGAATTGGTACTATTAGTGTTAATCTTCAGTAGTTGTAACTTTGACCTTGCAGTACTAACTTTATACCTGACAATGCTAACTGTTGGTTTAATTCCCACCAATCTTCCCCTAAACTTATGATTTCTATGCAAATCATTAAGTTTTTCAAATTAAACGCCAATATAGATGATGGGGGAATTCTTTCAAACACTTATCTTCAATCTTGAATCACTTCAAAATTTTCTTCACATATAAGCTTTGAAGAAACTATAATAGCAAGCACTCCAGTATTTAATCCTCATCATTCTTTGATTTTGAATTGATACTGATGAAGTAAGCTCTTCACAAATAATATTCTCAGAATCTTCTTTGAATAAACCTCTGCATATCCTCCCCTGAATCTATACTCATCTTGAATCAACTGACAAACTTGAATTCCTCCCATGTTTGGAAGAATTTTCACCATCACTTGAACTTGAACTTATGATGCTTGAGCTCAGCCTCCAATATGACAATTTGTACATGTTTCCATCAATTCTGTTTAGTTTCAGACCTTCTCTCATCACTTTCAGATGTGTTACCTTCTGGGAGAGGTGAATCATAGAGCATAAACTTAGTACCAAAAGTAGTTTGAACTATCAGTACAAACTGTTTGTCAAAAAAAATCAAAGATTTTTCAAAGAGTAGTATAAACTTTATTTGAATTTGAAAACATTACTGCCCATTCATAGTTTTTTGCAAACTACCAGCTATCAACGGATTTGATGTGTCTTTACCAATAGCCGTTTGCTTTGGACTAGCCAACTCTTCACTGTGAGATATGGTGAGTTGATAACCATATAGTTTTTGGTAAACTATCAACCATAAACGGATTTGAGAAGTCTTTACCAGAAACCGTTTGCTCTGGACTAGTTGGTTCTTGATGTGGGTTAGACATGGTGAACCAAATACCATTTGTTGTGTGCAAAGATCACACACTTTAAATTCCAAAGCACCATAGTGTTCAAACCATAACACATAAGTCACAAACTCCAAGTAATTTGCTTATTCAACCTGTAATTGTTAGTCCAAAACCAAAGAAAAATACAAAACAAAGTATTTCCCTTTTGACAGTTATCAAAAGTGACTAACAGATGTATATAAGCAGTACCAAAATTGAACAAACAGTACAAACTATACATAGCAGTTTTCATCAGACACAACTAGCACAACTAGCAGTACAAAATCCTTGTTATCACAAAAACAGATAGACATTGAATCTTTCAAGGATTAAGCATTCCAATACCTGTTACCAAGTACTGAAACCTTGTTACATCAAAACCTTTTGTTAATAAGTCAGCAAAGTTGTCATCAGTATGAATTTTGACAACTTGAACTAACTTCTTTTCATTACAATCTCTTATAAAGTGATGTCTAATTTCAATGTGTTTAGTGTTTGAATGTTGAACTTGATTTTTAATTATACACATTGTACTGCTATTTTCTATGTAAATGATTGTGTTTAAGAAATTATAACCATAATCAAGTAACTGATTCTGAATCCAAAGAACTTGAGCACAACAACTAGCAGCAGCCACATATTCAGCTTCTGTGGTAGAAGTAGCCACCATAGTTTGCTTTTTGCACTGCCATGAGATAAGTCTGCATCCCAGAAACTGACAACCACCAGTTGTAGACTTTCTATCCATACTAGCACCAACATAATCACTGTCTGAATATGCTACCAAATCAAATGGAGAGTCTTTAGGATACCACAGACCTAAGTTTGGTTGTCCTTTGAGATACCTAAATATCCTCTTTACTGCAGTCAAATGAGACACCTTGGGATTTACTTGAAATCTTGCACAAGCACATACTGCAAACATATTATCAGGCCTGGATGATGTAAGATACATCAAAGAACCAATCATGGACCTATATGTGTGTACATCCACAGCGTCACCACTTTGATCTTTCAAAAACAAATGTGTCTCCTTATCAATAGGTGTACTAGCAGCTTTAACATCTGTAAATTGGAACTTCCTAAATATTTCAGCTACATATTTATCTTGAGAGATAAATATTCCATCTGGTGTCTGATGTACTTGTAGTCCCAAAAAGAAAGTAAGCTCACCCATAGAGCTCATCTGAAACTGATCCTTCATAAGCTTTTCAAACTCTTTGCACATCTCCTTCTTGGTAGAACCAAAGATGATATCATCCACATATACTTGAACCAATAGTATATCACCCTTGTTCTTCTTGATAAAAAGAGTCTGATCAATCTTTCCCCTATGGAACCCATTCTGCAATAGATAAGTAGCCAGAGTTCCATACCAAGCTCTTGGAGCTTGATGTAAGCCATAGAGAGCTTTCACCACCTTGTATACTTTGTCAGAATGATCTGGGTCTATGAAACCTGGAGGTTGAGAAACATATACCTCCTCATCAATTGTACCATATAGAAAGGCACTCTTCACATCCATCTGGTAGACCATGAAACCCATAAATGAAGCATAAGCTAGAAAAAGCCTTATTGCTTCAATCCTGGAAACAGGAGCAAAAACCTCCTCATAATCAATTCCTTCTTCCTGAGTATAGCCTTGAGCTACAAGTCTTGCTTTGTTCTTTATCACTATACCTCTTTCATCCTTCTTGTTCCTAAACACCTACTTAGTACCAATCACTCTCATGCCCTTTGGCAAATCAACCAGAACCCAAACTTTCTGAATCTTGAATTAAAGCAGTTCTTCTTGCATTGCTTCAACCCAACTTGAGTCCTCCAATGCCTTGAGCACATTCTTTGGTTCAATCTGTGATAGGAAGCACACAAACAAACATTCATTCTCATCTTCATGGTGTTTTTCTTCATACACAACACTTAGAAAACCATGATGATTTGGATCTTGTGTTTGTCTTCTAGTCTTCACACCAGATTGTACATCTCCAATCACATTAGTAAGTGGATGATTCTTGTGAACTGTAGTATGGGGAGTAGAAGGAACTTCATAATTCATTGGCATGTTGTGCAGACCAGCTCCAACCATATCAAAAGAATCTATTTGTGGAGCAGTAGTAGAACTTGAACCAGCAGTATGATTATTTTGCTTAGTAGTAGAATCTTCTGGCTCAGCAGTACTAACTCCATTTGGCTTAGCAGTACTAACTCCATTTGTACTGCTTTCAGGAACTTCTGTTTCTTTACCATCTTTTCCATTGTTTGCACAAGCATTCTTCTCTTTATCAGCATCACATGATGATGGAACATCATCATTCTTTGAAGAAGAATCATACAATGGATTATCTTCCAAAATAGGCATCAAGATATGATCTTCATCAGAATCTTCTGAACCTGCATTATCATTAGTATTAGTACCTGTAACAGGCACATAATTCATAGAACAACCAATCTGGACCACCAGCTGCAACATTTGGTATATTCTCTTGAAACTCAATGTGCAGATTTTCCTCTACATGTCTAGTGCTCTTATTATACACCCTAAAAGCCTTACTATGCAAAGAATAACCAACAAAGAAACCCTCATCAGATTTCCCATCAAACTTTCCTAATTGGTCTTTGGTATTAAGAATAGTGACATGGCAACCAAAAGGTCTCATAAAACTTAAGGCAGGGGTTCTACCTCTGAAAAGTTCATAAGCAGTCTTATTATGAGGTTGTACCACTAAAACCCTATTCTGAACATAACAAGCAGTACTAACTGCTTCAGCCCAAAATGAAATAGGTAACTTAGAGTCAGCTAACATTGTCCTAGCAGCCTCTATTAAAGTCCTATTCTTTCTTTCAGCTACTCCATTTTGCTGTGGGGTTCTAGCTACACTAAATTCCCTTTTAATACCCTTTTCTTTGCAAAACTCATCCATAACCCTGTTTTTAAATTCCGTCCCATTATCACATCTGATTATTTTTACCTTCTTATCAGCTAGGTTTTCTACCTCAATTATGAATGACTTAAGGATCTCACTAGTTTCATCCTTAGTTCTCAAAAAGAAAAACCCATGTAAACCTGGAATAATCATCAGTAATGACAAGACAATATCTTTTATGATTCAAGCTATTTACAAAAGTAGGACCAAACAAGTCCATATGAAGCATGTATAAAGCTTGAGAATTAGAGTTATGAACCTTGGGCTTACAAGAGGCTCTATGTTGCTTACCCTTAAGGCAAGAAATACATGTTTGGTCATTTTGAAAATTTTTATTAGGTAAAGCTCTTACCAAACCATATTTAGCAATCTTATTAATGGTTTTGAAATTAACATGACCAAGCCTTCTATGCCACAACATTGACCCATCTAATGTGGCTTTTGCAACAAGGCAAGTAAGACCTTCTTTGGGAAAAAGCTTATTCATCTCAACACTGTATGTGTTACCCTTTCTGGGGATTTTAAGCAATACTTGACTTTCATCAGGTAGCTTAAAGTCAGGAGAAAGAATAAGACAATCAGTATCAGTGAATAACACCTTGTTCTGTTTATCACAAATTTGTGATACACTAAAAAGGTTGTACTTAAGCTCTGGTACAAAATACACATTTTCAAAGTCAAGATTACCAGTTTTAATAATACCTTTACCAGTAATCTTGCCACCAACACCACCACCAAAGATAACAGGTCCTCCATCCAGAGGTGTAAATTATGAAAGGTATGATATGTTACCAGTCATGTGCCTTGAACATCCACTATCTGAGTATCCTCTATCTTCTTTATCATTTGTAGGATGTTCCTGCACACAAAATAAAGGATTTAGTTCCTTTTGGGGACCCAAGCCATCACTGACTTGGATCTGCCTCGTGCATCAATATAATTATATCTATTAAAAGTCATTGATGCACCATTGGGTTTGGTAGGTTTCCATACCCAACGTGCTGAGGCCTTCACAGCATTGCCCCATTGACCCTTAACATTCATGTGCCTAGCAGTAGGAATTGCTGGCCTAGCAGTAGAAACTGCTGGCCTAGCAGTTGGAACTGCTGGTTTAACTTTAGGCACCCATTTTTTATTATTCAAAGATGTTTTCTTGTAAAAGGGCCTGTTAACTGTTTGTGAATGATTTGAAAATGGTTTTGCACTTGAAACAGTTTGTTTGTTATTAAACCACTTGTTTTGTCTAGCAGAAGAAACTGATTTGAGGTGTCATTTTATGATTTACTTTAGGGTTAGTCAATCTAGTAAGACTGTTTTGATTCACCCTAGCATTGGTATTCCCATACACCCTTGAATTCCCAAAAACCCTCTTTTTCCATGGGTTTGAGTCACAATAAGCAGCCAAATGATCAAAATTACCACACACAAAACATACTTTATTCTGCATAACAAACTCATCACCAAGTTGTTGAGATTTTAAGTTATTCCAGTTCCTTTGATTGCCCCTAGGAACTGAAGATCTATGTGTAGACCTATACATCTCAGCATATCTAACATTTTTCCTAACTGGTTTTATATTTTCATTTTTGACCACTTTAGGAACATGTTTTACTTCTGACTCAACAACATCAGGTTTAACCTTAACCTGATCATCCTCATCTTCAGATGTCCAATCCTCTATGGTTGGTGCATCTGAGTCCCTACCAGAGGACACCTTATCCTCAGAAAGTGACGTATCACTTGCACTCACAAAAGAATCCTCAGCCTTAACAAATTTAGTAGGACTCTCTTTTGTTTTAGGACCATATCCAGGAAATTCAATGTCATTAAACTCTTCTAAACCAGTATGAGCTAAGTCAATTCTTGGAGGTACAAACATTCCTCTATTGGGGGGTGCAACAGACTTATATCCTAGACCAGATTTTTCTTTATGAACTACTTGACTCTCTATTATTTTCTGAACTCCTTTTGATGTATGTTCAAGAGTGTCAACACTTAACTGTATGTTTTCTTTTTCATTCTTAAGCTTCTCTAGTTCATATATAAGGCCACTCATCTTATCATCTCTTAGTTGCAAATCTCTTTTTAGAACAGCTATATCATCATTAAAGTTTGATTTATTCTTTCTATAAAAAACATGTTGTTCTTCTAAAACAACTATTCCTCTTTTATGATTAGAAAGACTAAAGTTTACTTCATTAAAATATGTTCTAAGGTTATCATATTGTATCTTAAGAGACTCATAATCTTTCAAAGCTTGACAAGAATTAGAACACTTTTTAACCTCATGTACCTCTGAGTCAGAGAAGGCCATCAATCCCAAGTTGGCTGGTTCCTCCTCTTCTTCCATGAAGCTCCAGTCAAAGCCAGCTCCATCAATAGCTACCATTGCCTTGGAAGAAGTGTCTTCCACATTCACTGTTCTCCTATTACTCTGTTGACTTCTATACCCTTTACCCTTGTTGTCTTGTTGTCTGGGGCTTCTACATTCTCTGGCAAAGTGTCCCATCTTGTGACAATTATAACACTCCACCTTGGATTTGTGATGCGCGTGATGTGTCGTTGCGGTTTAGCAGTTTTAATGCCTACTCAAGTTTTAAATTTATATTTAGCCGACTTATCAATAACACACACACTTAACGAGCAGTGTACCCGGTCAGTATGAAGATAATGGTAAGTAGAGTGTCGATCACTAAGAGTGGAACGTATTATCTAGTTATTCTAATCAGTATTTTAATATCCTAACGCAAGGGGGTTTCAGCCTGAGAGACTGGCACAGTTTTGTTTGCAATTAAATAATAAAATAAACCACTAGGCACGAATCAGCAAGTAGCACACACGTACACAGATAGATACTAGAGACAATAAGAGGGCTGTCCTTATGATTAAGTAGATTGTCACTTGTTTTATTGATAGCTTTATATGAAGTGTATGTAATTAACCCTTTCTCGTTGGTCCTATTCTCATCGGCGAGTAAACCCTTAATGATTACTTATGTCTAAAAGTTATTCCTAAGTGATCAATTTAGAAACAACCGTGGGAGCCACATCTTGTCCCGCAGTCGGATGCCCGCAAGCCACTAATAAACACAGAGGTTATCAATGCACTAATAAGTAGTAACCAAAGACATCAACATATAAACTTTAATTGATGGGAAAGCAAGTATTAAAGGGAGTGCAATCTTTCGTTGTCACATTACACAAGCCACCAATCCTGATGAATTAAAGTTTGCTAACACAATAAAACAAAACTACTTAATGAATTAAATACATGCAGCACCTTCTTACAGCTCTTGTATCTTCGATTTGGGTGTGTCTTGTGCTGCCTCTTGACTGAATTCGTCCTCCTGTTCTGCTGTCCGAACTTCGGTTTTAGGGTTTCGAACTCGAACTCTTTTTCACGTCTGGTCTACGGGGTATTTATAGTTTCTGTCTGAGGGAAGATGCGGCGCATCTACTTAAGTAGATGCGGCGCATGTACTTAACTTCGCGTGGGGTCCAAGATTATAATATTCAGGAATATTCGTACACCGCCAGAAGATGCGGCGTAACCCTTTATTAGATGCGGCGCATGTCCTCTTGTATCTTGGATCGTATCTGGTGATATCTTGATAGGGATGCGGCGCATTTCGAGAGTGAGATGCGGCGCATCTGGAGCAGAATTGACTTGATCTTGTCCATGTCAGTAGACTTCCTCTTTATGCACGTTTTGCTCCATTATTAGTCCATAATCGCTAAGTTTCACCAAATGCTTGTTTTTACCTGAGAATTATAAAAGTAAACGATTAAGTATCAATCCTCATACATAATATAGTAAAACAAGTCAAATTAATAGGATAAATGATAGTAATAAAATGTACTTATTTGAGTTCATCAAATATCCCCCCACTTGAACTTTACTTGTCCCCAAGTAAACCTTAGAATTTCATTTATGAAAATGTATCCTAAAAGATGTTAGGATTTATTTTTATATTTAAGCATGTATTCATTTATTTCATAATCACACAACTAAACACTTAACGAATTAGAAGTAAAATAAAATAAGTCGATAAAAGCAAATCTAATCGTTTAACTGTCCAGTCGCGACGAATATTCTATCATAAGCTTGGCAAGTATACACATCTCCACCACTAAAGCTAAGGAATAACAAGTCTAAAGCGGTAAAAAGGGTTTTTAGGCTAAAGGGTTAATTATTCTTATTTGCACTATCGATCTCAAATTCCAGAAAAGGCGACAAAATCACAAATACATGATCGAATCCACGAACACGATACTTGCAATTGCTCAAATCCTTAACTCGAATAGGCTAAAGATAGGTCCAAACTTCACCAATAATAATATATCAAAAAGGGCGACAAAATCATAAATACATAGCCGAATCCACGAACACGATACTTGCAATTGCTCAAATCCTTAACTCGAATAGGCTGAAGATAGGTCCAAACTTCACCAATAATAATATATCAAAAAGGGCGACAAAATCATAAATACATAGCCGAATCCACGACTACGATACTTAAGATTGCTCAAATCCCTAATCTCAATAAATCAAAGGTTCGGTTGGATAAAGAACAATACAGGGTATGGATAACATTTGGGATATAAATTGGTGTAAAAATAAAAATAAACAAAACAAAACAAATAAATTAAAATCCTAAGTGTGGTTAATCACTATCCCAACCATCCCATGAATAAGACTCATATCATCGAATAACTCACGCTTTAACACTTGAAACACACGCTTTAGGTAGACACGAATTATACTCAACAAAATCTTAATCAAAGAATAAACCTTAATTGGCGTTCCCATAACTGCCAATTCCCATTCAATCCATAGATATAATACAACAAATAGTGGTGATATCGACCACTTACATAACTCTACATCGTTGGCTTAAAATAAACATCCAACTCTTTTTTCTTTCTTTTTCTTTTCTCATTTTTTCGAATTTTTTTTTTTTTTTTTTTTTTTTTTTTTTTTTTTTTTTTTTTTTTTTTTATATACATCAACATAGATGTGTAAAATTTCACCACATCACTACAACTTTCTTTCCGGATAATTTTTTTCATACTTTTCATACTTTCAGAAATAACGGTAATAGTGAAAGTAGTAAACACACGAAAAATAAACTCAAAAATATACAATATTTACTTTCACTCCAATTTGCATTGTGCAATTTCCCGACCTAACCAAAGATAATGTATTACGCACGCGAACACAGGTAATGTAAGGAAACACACTCTGCCTATAGCAATTAACCAACCACGGATTCTAATCTACAGGGTAGGCTAAGGTTTAAGGTGTAACGAAACATTTTAAACATAGGTGTAAGAAACGAAAGGAATGGCTCTGAGGGTTTTTCTAGGGGTATCTTACTCTAAAAATGAGAGTAACAAAAGGTTTTATACGGGGGTTAACTAACCAGTGTAGTTAGTTAATAACACATAACATATAAAGGCTATTTGGTGTAATCCTAGAATTTTACCAAGTTAGACAAGTCATTCCAATTATATAAATAATACTCATTATGGTGGTCTCGAATAGTATACAAGCCAAGTTCTAAAGTTTACAAGTCACCGGCACACTCATAGATTTGTGAATTTTGAAAAATCACAATTTTTGAAAATAACGTCTTGTGTGCAGTTATGCAACTTAGATCTTAAACAAAAACATGCTAAAAAATTTTTAAGTTTGATATATTAAGCACATTTTAAGCATAATTTTTGAAAAAGTAGGACAAGTAAGTGTTAAGTGTTCTAATTCTCCTATCCCCCCACTTAAGTTAAACAACGTCCTCGTTGTTTGTATAAAAGGTTAAAAACTGGAAAGAAAAGAATTAGAACGGAAAAACTCCCCTGAGATTTGCTCGGTATGATCCTCCATTAGTATAAGAGCGAAAATCATCTTTCTTGTGGATTAGAACGTTAAAGCTTCATACTTGATGTATCCACAGGAAATCCAGGAAACTATAATACCACCAACACTTTAAAACACACCTAAGATAAGAAAGGTTCAACTTGCATAATACATTAGTAGTTAGGAAAAATAAAACTTAAAAAATTAAAACTGAAAATCATCAGGTCAGTCGATGCGCCGTATCTTATTGAAGAAGATACGCCGTATCGAGCCTGGAATAAATACGGATCAGAATAAAGATGCGCCGCATCCTTAACCAGGGATGCGCCGCATTAAAATAAACTGATAAATAGTTTTAAAGTCGAAAATAAAAATGCAGAAAAATAAAATAAGATATGACCATTGCAGAGGATGCGTCGCATCTCAGGATTGAGATGCGCCGTATCTTCGTGCGGCCTGGACTGAAAATAAAACAAAATAAAGGATAGGATGCGTCGCATCTGTTTAAGCAGATACGACGCATGTAGTTACCAAACAGACTGTTAACAGTCTGTTGCAAAAATGGCTCGTTCCACGGTTTAATCTCATACGTCCTCTCGTTCTCTCATGCTGAACTTAATGCCAGTCTTCGTCAAACATAACAAGAAATATAAACTGAAACATTAAACATAAGCATAAGAATAACGATGAGTACAATCCAAAAAGTAATAATAATGTGTGGAACAGTCTATGAAATCAAGAGAGTAAGGTCATGGGTGAGTGTGGTCGTCTGGATGGGTCCCGGAAGTGCTGGCTCCATCAGTCCTCTGGCGGACTCTGCGCTCGTATGCCCGTGTCACTCCTGCAACCTCAGTACCATCTGGACGAGCGTGTGTAATACCCTGCTGCTCTAGTAGTCTGCTCACACTCATGACCACCCACTCTAAGTCTCTCCTCAGTACCATCACCTCTCCCTCGACTGCGTCGAGTCTCTGAATCACAGTGCGTGGGGGTACTGGTGCCTGTGGCACCTCCTCGTCGGCAGGAGCAGCAGCCGGAGGATCCTGAGGTCCTCCCTGCTCCGCCTCTGGCCCTGCAGCTCTGGCGGGCCCTAATGCTGCCCAAAAGTGGCCCCCAGCAGCCACCTGGCAGATCGCCAGTCTAACCAAATAGTCCCTGTCGATAACTGGGAGACGAGCCACCACAACCTCCAGCCCCGCTGGAATCTCTGCTCCAATAACTCCAAAATGGCGGGCCAGCCTCGAAACAAAATGCCCGCCAGTCATGTGGCTCCTCCGATCTCTCCCAGCAGCTGATCGGTGGAGGTAGTGTGCCAAAAAGTGGGGATGTTCACCGGCATCCCCTCATCCATGCTCCTAAGTAGGAAGAGGTCTAGAGTGGTCACCTTTTCAGGTGACTGACCCCTCCCAGCAATAGTAAGTGCAATCAGCCTGTGACACAGCCTCCTCATCGGCTCCCTGATCAAAGTATATGAGGGGGTAGAAGTAGTGATGTCGCCCCCCGAAGAAATCCTGAACCAGTAATCACTGAATACCCCTCTGTCAGGGACAACCCGTAAACTCTCAGCCCAGTACCTGGCAAACCCAGCAGATCCAAGCTCCTCCTCAGTGTGTAGACCCATGGCTAAAATAAACTGCCTCATCGACATCTGCCTGTGCACACCTCCTAACCTGAACACCAGAGTGTCAGCTGTATCAATCTCCACATCCGTCTCTCTGTAATGAATCGTGCTAAAGAACTCCAGCATGAGCTCCCTAATCAGAGGCTCGTCAACCCTAAACAGTCGCTCCCAAGCACTAGACCTGAACTCCACCTCATCATCACCTCCAACAACTACCATCTCCATACGACGCTGTAAGCTCGCAGCTGCATGTCCACCACCGATCAATCCCACATCGTCAAAATTCAGAACCTGGACTCTGAATATTTTCTTGAAGTAAACTGAGTCAAGCCTATGCAAATAATCCTCTAGAGTGCCATCAGTAAGTCCCATGTTCTCGAATCGTAACCATTGGTGCCTTTGTGCGATATCTGGTAGTGTCATCTGAAATAAACATTCAAAGTCAGTAAACAGTCTGCAAGAAAGGTAGATACGGCGCATTTGATTAAATCAATGCGGCGTATCTGTATAAAGTATAAGAGATGCGGTGCAAGACAACAGATACGGCGTATTGAGATGCGTCGTATCTAGATTAATCAATACGGCGTATCTAAAATTTTATCAATTTTGAAATAGGTCGTTACGCCGCATTAATCAACCCAGATGCGCCGCATCTAAAAGCATATCAGTATAAAATAAAGGGGCAGGCACGTTTATCGAGAATCCGTATCCGTGACGTAAACTACCACTAAATATCACAGTATTATATACTCTTTATATCAGTTCAAATATCGCATTCCTCCACTACCAATTCGCCTTCCCGCTAGATATTCAAAATCAAACCCAAAACCTAAATTTTCGTTCGATTCAATTAGTGTCAAATTCGATGTCTTATTCTAAAATTAACTTAGGGGAAATAATTAATGCCAAGTTCTAATCATATCCCTATATCGTTTAAGCGCGAATCGATTCAATCCTATAAACCCTAATTTTCGTATTAATCAAAATTAAATCGAAATGTAACAATTACCTTAGTTTTTCGTGATTAGGAGAAGGATTATAGCTCGGATTAAAGGCGGATTAAAGAAGGATGATCGGATTTTGAGTATAATTTTAGTGCGTGTTCTTAACTGTGTGTATTTATGCGGCGTATTCCCGTCGTATTTATAAGGCGACACGATGCGCCGTATTAGAAAATTGGGATGCGCCGTATCTATTCAATTCCGTTGACTAGTCAATAAGTCCTAGTTGGTCAGGGATACGGCGCTTTGGATATTTAGATCCGCCGTATCTCTATGTTAGTTAACGAAATTTAAATGAAGAACGTACCTTGGCCTCCGCAACACAGTTCCTTATACATCAAATTTGGGTAAAAACGGCACACCATATAGATGAATTCAAAATAAGAGTAATAGGCATAAACGTTTCATTAATAATTGTAATCTTATTGTTTAGTGGATAAGGATTTATTCCGAGGTTAGGAACAAATATCGTATTTGAGCATACAAAATTAAGATTACGAATTGAATCAGACGTATAATAAGGATAATAAAACTGAGATCATAGTGTAGAGAACTTTCCTTTGTGCAGTTGAATTATCGTAGAGTTTACCTGGGATTCTATTTCAAGAATTAAAGAAGTTCAATGTTACCAGTACTGAGTTTTCCTCCACTCTTCCCGTCTTATGTTCGGTCACTTCAGCTAGCGTCTCTTGGTTTGGTTCAGAATGTAATCCTTCTTGGTGATGCTTGAGTCATCATTTATCCTGAAAATAAACAACTTGCACACGAGAGTAGCGGACCGATCAAGGTAAATATCAAAAATCAACTATATTTATCAAATTATATTCGTCGTATTAACAAAAGTTAATGCGCCGTATTTTCGTTACGTTTAAAAATAAAAGATTTTTGATTCAGTAAGATGCGCCGTATCGACAGAGATCGATACGCCGTATCTGTTTAATAATTCGCAAACTGTTTTTAATTAAAATAATAGATACGCCGTATCTTCAAAAGAAGATGCGTCGTATGGCGTCAACGTTTAGAAAATTTTTATCAAAAACAGATACGCCGTATCTGCAAAAGCAGATGCGTCGTATTACTTTATCGCTTAGAAAAATTTTCTTATTAAAAACAGATACGCTGTATCTTGGGGAAAAGATGCGTCGTATCGAATTAATTAAACGCGTTGTATTTTTTAAAAATTAAACGCAATACGCCGTATCTGAGAGATCAGATGCGCCGTATCGTTTGATTTAGCACAGTACAACGATAGCAGAACACACAAAAAACGAAAAATAAAACAAAAATAAAACACACGAACAAAAACAAATAAAAACAAAAATAAAAGAAAACAAATAGCACACAATACAACAAATATGCAAAATAATACAATGATGCAACTAATCTAATAAAAAGAAAAATAACCTAATTAAAATACTAATCAAATTAACTGAAAATAACAATTCACTCCCCGGCAGCGGCGCCAAAAACTTGATGGTTCTCATTCCCCGGCAGCGGCGCCAAAAACTTGATGGGCGTGCGTTGGAGTAAAGTTTTGGCAGTTTTAATGCCTACTCAAGTTTTAAATTTATATTTAGCCGACTTATCAATAACACACACACTTAACGAGCAGTGTACCCGGTCAGTATGAAGATAATGGTAAGTAGAGTGTCGATCACTAAGAGTGGAACGTATTATCTAGTTATTCTAATCAGTATTTTAATATCCTAACGCAAGGGGGTTTCAGCCTGAGAGACTGGCACAGTTTTGTTTGCAATTAAATAATAAAATAAACCACTAGGCACGAATCAGCAAGTAGCACACACGTACACAGATAGATACTAGAGACAATAAGAGGGCTGTCCTTATGATTAAGTAGATTGTCACTTGTTTTATTGATAGCTTTATATGAAGTGTATGTAATTAACCCTTTCTCGTTGGTCCTATTCTCATCGGCGAGTAAACCCTTAATGATTACTTATGTCTAAAAGTTATTCCTAAGTGATCAATTTAGAAACAACCGTGGGAGCCACATCTTGTCCCGCAGTCGGATGCCCGCAAGCCACTAATAAACACAGAGGTTATCAATGCACTAATAAGTAGTAACCAAAGACATCAACATATAAACTTTAATTGATGGGAAAGCAAGTATTAAAGGGAGTGCAATCTTTCGTTGTCACATTACACAAGCCACCAATCCTGATGAATTAAAGTTTGCTAACACAATAAAACAAAACTACTTAATGAATTAAATACATGCAGCACCTTCTTACAGCTCTTGTATCTTCGATTTGGGTGTGTCTTGTGCTGCCTCTTGACTGAATTCGTCCTCCTGTTCTGCTGTCCGAACTTCGGTTTTAGGGTTTCGAACTCGAACTCTTTTACACGTCTGGTCTACGGGGTATTTATAGTTTCTGTCTGAGGGAAGATGCGGCGCATCTACTTAAGTAGATGCGGCGCATGTACTTAACTTCGCGTGGGCTCCAAGATTATAATATTCAGGAATATTCGTACACCGCCAGAAGATGCGGCGTAACCCTTTATTAGATGCGGCGCATGTCCTCTTGTATCTTGGATCGTATCTGGTGATATCTTGATAGGGATGCGGCGCATTTCGAGAGTGAGATGCGGCGCATCTGGAGCAGAATTGACTTGATCTTGTCCATGTCAGTAGACTTCCTCTTTATGCACGTTTTGCTCCATTATTAGTCCATAATCGCTAAGTTTCACCAAATGCTTGTTTTTACCTGAGAATTATAAAAGTAAACGATTAAGTATCAATCCTCATACATAATATAGTAAAACAAGTCAAATTAATAGGATAAATGATAGTAATAAAATGTACTTATTTGAGTTCATCAATTTGTCATAGCCAGCAACATCTCCTCCATTGAGAGTAAGCTTCTTTCCAGTCCTTTGAAAGTACTTCTTTGCCCTAATACTTAACAAAGCCATTTGCCACTTCAAGTCAATTACATCTAAGTCATCTTCATCAATTTGAAGAAGATCTTCATTGTAGATTTGAGACCCACTGGATTGCTCAGATACAAAGGCATAGATAGTCTCATCACTCAAGCTAGCAGTACTAGTTTTTACACTAGCAGTACTAACTTTAGGGTTAGCAGTACAAACATCTGGATCATTTTCAGTACTGCTATTGCTGGGGGATGACAAAAATGCCATACTTCCAGACATAGAACTGGTGCTTCCTACCTTTTTTCACCTTTTGTTCAACAATATTAAGATTGTTGTATAATTCATTGAGTGTCATCTTCAATTCTCCAACTCAGGCTTGTTGCTCCAAACCACAACATGAGTGTTCTAATCAGCAGACAAACTATTGAGAAACTTTAAGTTTAGGTCTTCTTGTGGAATCACAATCTTCAAACCAGCAAGCTGACTCACAATACTCTGTAGCCTGTTAAAGATTTGATCAAGAGTTTCAGTGCTTGTGGCACTAAAATTCTCATAGCTCTGCTTCAGTAGTGTTCTCTGTGCCTTCTTAGTGGCTTCATTGCCACCAAATCTCTCTACAATAGCTGCAAAAAGTGTCTTTGCAGTCTCAAAATGACTAAAGTTCAACACCTGATCATTGGGAAGTGCCATGAGTAACAAACTCTTGGCTTTGACATCATTCTTCTTCTTGATCCTCTCATCATTGGTGACTGGTTCAGTGTTGAGCTTTGTAGTTTTGGAACCATTAGCAAGTGTTTCTTCAGAAGTTGTAGGTTTGAAAGAATCACCATTGATGATGATATCCCATAGTGCATAATCTTGCACCATGAAGTATTGCTCAATTCTGAGCCTCCAGAGATCATATTCGTTTTGTTTGAGCATTGGGAGTTTGGCAAAGATAGAGGTTTGTGGTGTTTCCATGTCCATGTTCTTTGTTGAAAGAGAATAAGTACTTCTGGATCTTCTAATTCAAAGTATCCGAACCTGTCTCTGATACCACTTGACCGGATCTAAACACACTCCTTGTGTTGAAGATACTTTGAGTATATGCTATGTAGCACGCGAAATTTACTACAAAGCACTTAGAAGATTATGTGTATGGTGATGTATGTGATTGTATGAATGTAACAGTGAAAGTATGAACACAATGTTTAACCAAACAAATAGCTTCAATATTACTACGAGTGATCTACAATATCACCAGGGTTTAACAACCTTGAAGCTTTTGTATGACTTAGAGATATATATCAAAACCCTAACCTAGGATCTCCTTTTATAGCACAAGGAGTCCTGTACAAGTAAAACTAATATACGTATCATTCTATAATTATAAGATATACACAATATCTATTCTATATATATATCCATACGCGTCTTTCATCTTCTGCCTTCAGCTTATAAGCAGTTGATGCGTGGTTTTGCGACCTTACAACAGGTTTTACCTCTCGAGGGATCTCGAGAAGCTTGCAATCCCCACCAGGCAATGTACCTGACCGATGTAGTATAGTGAAGTGGCAAGTACCGGGGGATTGATCGTTCTCTAGGGGAATAGTGTCGTTAGGATTGAAAAACTACTCTAATAGGTCTAAGGGTGAGGGAAGATTCTTTTTGTATTTTTATAATTTTATGAAAGCAAGTAAAATCTCGGGTTTGAAGGAGTGGGCAGAATTAGTTGCTAGTCAACTAACCCAAATAACTACAAATGCAAATAAAATAAAATAACTGAAAATGAAAAGGTTGTGGAACTTATATGGGAAGAAATGTGTTTACTTAGATTTCCTTACTCCCTAACTATCTTTTACCGGTTGATTAGTGTGTATTAATTGCGTGGATGACGGGTGTATTCCTTAATACCAATCGTGGGGTGGCGTACGTACTTCCCCAACTCTACAAGCTCCTACTTCACCCCTATGTCGAGCCGGCTAAGAAGCTCCTAACATGGGATCACTAGAATTTGCTCATGCATTAAATACAACCATAAAAACCTTAGTACGCATTGGTTCATGTTTCTTAAGACGTTCAAGCAAGTTACCGTATAGGAGGTTAGCCAGTTTTCTTAAGCCTAACATCGATAAACAATCATCCAATACAATTAATAACACACCAACAACCAATAATCAATAGTTAGGTTTCATTAGATCTAAGCAAACACAAGATAAATCTAGCCTAGCATGTTAATTAAAAGACAAGAACAAGATATAATCAAACAACACATAGACATATTGAATGATTAAATGATTACTTATCTTCAATTAAACATGGGAGATCCAAGGGTATAAAACCCTTAAAAATGGCAGAAAATACGTCTAGGGTTTCTCCTCACAAAGTTGCACACTAATGACTAAAAATTGCAAAACTATATATAGAGTTTAGGGGCTGACGGCGTCACGTTGTAGGAGGTGACGCCGTCACCTCGCCGCGGCTAGGGTTCCCGGATGGTCTTCCTGACGCTGTCCCTCTTTAATCCTCCAAAATCCACTCTGGCCTATCAAGGGTTGACGGCGTCAGAAATGTGCTTGACGCCGTCTCTCTTTAACTTAAACCGTGACGACCTTGATCACCTTAAAGGGTGACGCCGTCAGATTTCCATTGTAAAACTCTCTGGCGCGTCACGTGTATTTTGTCATATCCACCTCTTTTGCCAAGCCGTGACGCCGTCAGGAGCAATCCTTGACGCCGTCACATGTACTTTTCCAGCAGCTTTGGAGACTTTGTCGTTTTCTTCACTTTTATGCTCCAAAAACGTCCAAAATGCTTCCTTTTCCAGATTTCTTCTCCAAAGTACCTAAAATGACAAAAGGAACGATTTAGGGCAATATTTGATCAAATAAATACGATTTAGGGCTTAAATGACCTTCTAAAAGCGGTACACTTTTCGCTTCATCAAATACCCTTACACTTGAGATTTGCTTGTCCTCAAGCAAATGCGCTTTTATTCTAATCAAAATACAAGTTAGGGGTCATTTAACGCTAATATAAAAGTAATTACAACAAATAGTCGTTCCACTTTAATCATAATAAGCACAGAGATTACAAACTAGCACCTCACAAGTAGTGTTTAGATACTCACATCTCTCAGGTGTCATAAAAGTATATCTCATAAATGAAAACGGATAATATCTCTCACTACCTGTCATAGCAAATAGATTACCATAGGCTTGGGAAAGGATCGAAAACCTTCTCCACTAGGCGTAAGCACCTAAGATAAACTATCAAAGAGGGCTTTTACATGGGTTATAACGTGAGGTGTAGGGATATGATAAACACGGATTTGTTGGATAAGGGATATTTTACTGGTGGCGAGTTAAAGATCTTGATTAATTACATGTACAATATGGCGTTGCTAAGCCAAGACTAGACTCGACTTAAGCTAAAAACAAAATAGCAAAAACATAAAATAAATATAAAATGAAACGGGATGGTAGTCTGTATGTTTTTTCTACATTTCTTTTTCTCTTTTTTTTTTTTGTATTTTTCTTGATTTTTTCGATTTTTTTTTTTTCATACACTCTTGCCCTACCATCCAAAATAATACATCATAGGGGCCTCAGTTCTCCCCTTACACTTGAACTTTTACATAACTTTACAAATAACTATTCTAATGACTCGAATTAAGATAATCGAAACACTTGGAGTACTTTTAAAATATTTAGCACATATGGGGGTAATAATGTTGTTCTTCCCCATTACTCCATTACACTAGTACTTTACCCATGAGTCCCAATCGTCCCAAAACAATATGTACAAGGATATGACTCGACTTAGCAACCATGTAATCAATTAGATAATTAACTAAGGGTTTAAACAAATGTTGTCACAATAATGCACTAAAGATGAGTGCACACAAGGTAGGCTAAGGCGATTTGGGTGTACATTTAAGTGGGGTGTAAACAAATTCTTCCTTTAAGTAAAATGCTTAAAGTTAGAAACAAAAAGATAGGCTCTGAGGGGTGTACTAGGTGTATCGTGTACTAAAAATGAGTACAACGTAAAGGGTGTGGGAGAATTACTTGACCAATGTAGCCAATGTAATTATAACAAAACCACAGGTGTAAAACAATGGTTTAATCCTAATGCCTCTTATCATGTAGTAAATCTAACTACACGAATGTAGTCTCACTTGTGGCCTCGGAATGGTCCTAACGCAAGTTCTAGAATCTAAGTGCTACCGGTACACACATCATAGCATAAATGCTTTTCCTACCAATTCTAGGGGCGAACCTCACATATTTGGGGGTAGAAAATTTTTTAGTGGTACGGTTTTGTGCTAGTCATATAACTCCTATCCGTGAGACGCTCATTAAGATCAAAGTTTCACTCCTATATGTTGTAAAAAAATTTAAATTTGGCACTAAAATTGCCTTAACAGGTATTTCTCTCAGTTTTATTACACATCTACCATTAAACAAACAAAAATCAAGCGTAATTGTATTCTCTAAAGTATCGTACTTTACCCCCCCCCTTACACTTAAGATGAACATTGTCCCCAATGTTCAAATAACAAGATGTAAAAGTAAATAAGGTAAAAGAATGAAATCAAATACTCCCCTGATTCGTTTGGTGGATAAAGAGGTAACATGGTTAGATCTTCTTCCAAGGGAATGTTGAAGCTTCAAGACTAATGCATCGCCAAAAGCTAGATTTCACATACATCTCCTTGTCCAAAATAACCTGTTAAACCTGAGAAAACAAACATGAAAACCTGCATAACATCGGCGGGATAAATCTATATAAGGATATAATGCTTGTGGAATGATTATTTTGCAGATTCCTGGAGTTTATAAGTTAGAGATTTAATAAAAACTTTTTATGAAAACAAAACTTTCAAAAATTTCAGAAAATTAAAACCTGACGCCGTCAGGTTGTAATGCCTGACGCCGTCAGAAATGATCTGACAGAATTCTCATGTTAAGTTTCCGGAAAATTTCTGGAAAAACCTATACCTTACTTCCTGGTAATCCTGCAAAACATCATTATGACTCGATACAAGCATTTGACTCAAACAGATACTAATATGTATGTTAATTTATTATTGTTATGATTCATGTTCATTTGTTCTAATAAACCGATTTGGATTTCCCTTACACTTAACTTTTGCAAAATACCTTTATATGTAGTTAAGACGAAGTTAAAAACAAGATAAAGCATTTTCACAATTTAGTTTTGAACATGAATCAATAATAATAATAATTAAACACACATACGGAAGCAAATAAAATCAAACAACCAAACAAATAAACACACAAAGCAAATAAAGCTTGGGTTGCCTCCCAAGAAGCGCTTTTCTTTATTAACGAGTCTTGTAGCTAGACTCAAAGTCAGGCTTATCTAGTGTCGCTTATGCTCACGTACCCGAGTGTGAGCCATCTAATTGTTGCCTCATCTTTCTTGTACTCATCATTCAGCTCCAGACATCCATGATAATATCTCTTATTTTTCTCATGTGGATATTTGAGCCCCTTTCTTTTATCATTCTCACTTAACAAGTCAATAGGCACAAGTCTATTGCAAGATTCAATGGAGAAGTTCTTAAACCTAGGATGTGATCGGGGCATTTGGTAAACAAAATCTTCATCCCCATCCGAGAATGTAATTAACCCGTCCACAAGTTTTTCGTCAAGGTTGGTCAACCTTTTGAAGGGTTCTCCAAAAATGACTTGGGTTAATTTGTTATCAATAAATTCTCCTAAGTTCTCCATAACCATAAAATCCACCAAATACACAAAACTTCCTACGAATACGTGTAGTGGCTTAATCCTAGCAACAATGTTATCTCCTTGATATTCTAGCTCATCTACCATGATTTTATTATAATTAGCGCGAGAGATAATGTTCATAGGCAAAGATGAGTTAAGATAAGCATGAAAACTATGATAACCAATCTTACACGGAAATTGCATGTTAAAGAGGCTATCCTTTTCGATCTTAGTCCTAGGGTCAACATACTTAAAGGGATCAATTTCCTCTTTTCCCCATTCCTCGTTAACTACTTCTCCATTACCAGCATACTCATCGGAGTCTGAGTTGTAAAATGGACTAACTGCATAGTCATTCTCATGGTCAGACTCCTCCATCTCAGAATTGTTACCAAAGTGGTGGTCGGGTGAAAGGTTGTTGTTTTCTACGATGGGGGCGGGAACGGGTAGTTGGAAATTTGCACGGCGGAAAATACGAATAACAGGGATCAAGCGATCACTATTACTCATGAGGTAGGTGGAAGGTGTCACAAACAAAAGTACAAAGAAATAAGATAGACTAAAGAAAACCTAGAAAAATAAAATAAAAATCTCACTAGAAAGGAATCTAGTGAGTAGACCTAATAAAATAAAAATTCAACCTAAACAATAACTATTCCCCGGCAGCGGCGCCAAAAACTTGATGCGTGGTTTTGCGACCTTACAACAGGTTTTACCTCTCGAGGGATCTCAAGAGGCTTGCAATCCCCACCAGGCAGTGTACCTGACCGATGTAGTATAGTGAAGTGGCAAGTACCGGGGGATTGATCGTTCTCTAGGGGAATAGTGTCGTTAGGATTGAAAAACTACTCTAATAGGTCTAAGGGTGAGGGAAGATTCTTTTTGTATTTTTATATTTTTATGAAAGCAAGTAAAATCTCGGGTTTGAAGGAGTGGGCGGAATTAGTTGCTAGTCAACTAACCCAAATAACTACAATTGCAAATAAAATAAAATAACTGAAAATGAAAAGGTTGTGAAACTTATATGGAGAGAAATGTGTTTACTTAGATTTCCTTACTCCCTAACTATCTTTTACCGGTTGATTAGTGTGTATTAATTGCGTGGATGACGGGTGTATTCCTTAATACCAATCGTGGGGTGGCGTACGTACTTCCCCAACTCTATAAGCTCCTACTTCACTCCTATGTCGAGCCGGCTAAGAAGCTCCTAACATGGGATCACTAGAATTCGCTCATGCATTAAATACAACCATAAAAACCTTAGTACGCATTGGTTCATGTTTCTTAAGACGTTCAAGCAAGTTACCGTATAGGAGGTTAGCCAGTTTTCTTAAGCCTAACATCGATAAACAATCATCCAATACAATTAATAACACACTAACAACCAATAATCAATAGTTAGGTTTCATTAGATCTAAGCAAACACAAGATAAATCTAGCCTAGCATGTTAAATAAAAGACAAGAACAAGATATAATCAAACAACACATAGACATATTGAATGATTAATTGATTACTTATCTTCAATTAAACATGGGAGATCCAAGGGTATAAAACCCTTAAAAATGGCAGAAAATTCGTCTTAGGGTTTCTCCTCACAAAGTTGCACACTAATGACTAAAAATTGCAAAACTATATATAGAGTTTAGGGGCTGACGGCATCACGTTGTAGGAGGTGACGCCGTCACCTCGCCGCGGCTAGGGTTCCCGGATGGTCTTCCTGACGCCGTCCCTTTTTAATCCTCCAAAATCCGCTCTTGTCTATCAAGGGTTGACGCCGTCAGAAATGTGCTTGACGCCGTCTCTCTTTAACTTAAACCGTGACGACCTTGATCACCTTAAAGGGTGACGCCGTCAGATTTCCATTGTAAAACTCTCTGGCGCGTCACGTGTATTTTGTCATATCCACCTCTTTTGCCAAGCCGTGACGCCGTCAGGAGCAATCCTTGACGCCGTCACATGTACTTTTCCCGCAGCTTTGGAGACTTTGTCGTTTTCTTCACTTTTATGCTCCAAAAACGTCCAAAATGCTTCCTTTTCCAGATTTCTTCTCCAAAGTACCTAAAATGACAAAAGGAACGATTTAGGGCAATATTTGATCAAATAAATATGATTTAGGGCTTAAATGACCCCCTAAAAGTGGTACACTTTTTGCTTCAGCTTATAAGCAGTACTAATCGTCTGTACTAGCAGTACTAACTGACTTGGTACTATTAGTGTTAATCTTCAGTAGTTGTAACTTTGACCTTGCAGTACTAACTTTATACCTGACAGTGCTAACTGTTGGTTTAATTCCCAACAAATATACTCCAACCAATTATATTAGACATGTGATAAGTTTAGCGGAGAGCGTATACGTTGATAAAACCTGACAACGTTTAGTCTAAAAAAAAATTAGACGTAAAAAATGGATAAGTATTATTTCGTTAGAATATTAATACAAGTGAAAATTTACTGGTGGTTACAGTCTCACCCCCTTAAATGGAATCTCGTCCCAAGATTCAGTCCGCGTTAGATGTTGAAATGATGTTGACGATTAATTATGGTTTCTTGTGTCGATAACTAGTGATGTATCTCAATTTGTCATTTTGGAATAAGGTGTAATTTTTGTCATTGTCCTAAATTTTTTCTTAGTAGAATAACCAGTGTTTTATCAGATAAATATTTCTTCTGATTCGGTTTAGATTAATCACGTAACTAGGTGAGCATGTTTGAGTCTGGTTTCACTTGTGAAAATTTTTAAGTTAGAATTATTTTACATGAGAAAATACTATTCCGAAGGTTAAATAGATTTTGGAAGAATTCATTTGAATGAAGATTATTATTTTATAAGGTTTATCATGTTTTAGTGATTAGTCTTGAAAATAACATGGTTCCTAATTACTTGTTTTGTGAAAATCAAGTTATTGACGTCGAAAACTGTTTTTAACAATGAAGATTTCGGATGAGAACTTGATGAATTTAGAGAAAGTTATTGAAATTCAGCTTTTGTAGATGATGAATCAGTTTGTTCTTTAGTAAAGTTTTTTATTTATTTATTTATTTATTTAATATGAACAGTAGCCCCAACGGCTATGAACAGTAGTCTAACGGCTACTTTTATTTTTATAAATACCCTATTTTAATTTTCATTCTTCCACCTCCCATATTTCTTTCATTAATTTTTCAAAATGCGCATGTTGTTACCATTCTTGCAATTGTGTATGTTGTTGCCGCTGCTATCTACTTGGCCTACGTTCCAGAAGAAGATTATGAATTTTTGGCCATGGTGTTAGCGCTTCTCGTACCACTCGTGGTTCTAGCCATCGACGTGGATAAAATATGGGGGTAATAGTATTGCGTTAGGAATGTTGAAATAAGTCTTTGTTATGTGTCCGTGTAATCTTTAATGAATGTGCAATAAGATTTGTTTGTTTTTATGCATAAGACCATGTCTTTTGATACCGCGTTAATGATTTGTTTGTATTTATCATACAGAATACTCAAGGTGTTACATCCAGTCGTGGTTCTCGCTCTCGTAGGTGTAGTGGTGTTTTTCATTGGCTTGGCGGGTCAACCAATTGGCGATTCTATTCCTTACTTAGTGATCTTTGTAACATTAGCACTACCGATGCTAATTATATCGTTATGTATTAATATTCGTGGATTCTAATGTAATAAAAGTTTACGTTTTGTGTTTTATGAATTCTAGTGATCCTCGAGTTCGTACTCATGTTATTTCAGATACAAATAGACCCACTCATTTATAATTCATTACTTACATAGAGAGGCGTCCCAAACAATGTAAATAAAGAAATATAAACTTATGGTTCGGTGATTCATAATTTCTTTATTTAAATAAAAAGTCGTCCCAATCCATTTAAATAAAGACTTTGTAAATCATCCTACTTAAGAATTTTTGACTCAACACTCATACTTAATTGATAAGGTAATTTAGTGCATAGGTGTTCTGAGAGTACGGAAGGAGTGTTTACACTCATCTTTAGAGATGGGAGTAAGATATTAAGGGAAGTTGACATATTACTCAAAATAGTTGGTGAGTATATAAATAAGGCAAGAATTGTGCAACCCACAATGTCTTGGAAAATAACCGAGAAATACCCATTGTATCATTACAATGTTTGAGAAGTAAATTAGACTATTGTAACTGGTTACAATGTCTTGAGAAGGTTTCGTAAATCACAAAATGTAGGAGTAGGTACAAGATCGAGGAAATGTGATTGAGTCGTAATGCTTTAGAATACGCATACGCAGGTATGTTTATTCCGTTGTTTGTATAAAGTGATCGAAAGTATGTCGAGTGTGTATATATCAATATACTAATGTGTTTGTGTAGCATAAATTACCTAGAAGTCACATAATGGAGGATGGAAGGCACGGAGAGCGAAAGGCTATAAAACGTTTTGTTTGTAAAAGTGGTTATAGTTCAGGTCTCAATTAGACCCGTTTCTCTATAACTATAGTTCTGATACCAATCTGTAACACCCCCAATTTCGTGATACGCAGCGGAATTCAAACTGGGTGTTACTCGACGGCACAACAGTTATAATAATAGAAAACGATCTCTAATTGAGTCGTTTTAAAAGTTTTATCATTCGAATTTTTATAAATATCAGAGTTTACAAAATGAGGTCCCAGTAGTTTTACAGTTTGTTAAATAAGTTTCGAATGATAATTAGATTAGTATCCGTGCCCCTCCATGCCATCCTCGTTCATTATGGACCTGAGATAAACATGCTAAAAGTGTCAACACAAAGGTTGGTGAGTTCATAGAGTTTATAAGTAAAACAGTTGATTTCGATGGTCAAAAGTTGAGTGAAATCCATAGTGTTTGCATGCAAATAAGTTGAACACAAGTTTCAAGTTTAATAAACAGTGGGCCCCGTGTTTGCACCCATAAATTCAGTGGTGACAGTACCGTATCATTACAGTACCGTAATATTGCTCTAAGTCTCATGAAGATCAAATGTTAACGTGTGTGATATCATAAAATGATATAAGTTACTGACATTATAAAAATGTAAATAACAAGGCCCTCGGGTAGGAGTTTGCCAACTTCCTATTTAGTCTCAAATAAAGTGCATTTGACTACTATTCCAGCAACATAAATGTGGCGTCAACTGCCAATAGATCTATTCACTATGTGAGGATGTCATACACTCTAATAGGATGTTAGTCCTTTATAACTTGTGTGTATGATACTTTGAGTGAATATGATTAAGTATGCGGAATCTACTTAACCACACTTAGAAGGATATTGTTATTGGAAATGGAACAGTGGTGGTTGTTGAATTTGATAATGAACAATGTTGGTCCACAAATTGTATATGGATCACTAAGTAGTCTTGAATACCTAGTAGATGGTTAGGATAAATCCGAACCAATCTAAGTGAGAAACCCTAGGTGATTGTTATTGTTAATGCGGAATCTTAACAAGAACAATTAAGAACACAAGCAGGGATATCACTAACTTCGTATATTGATATTCACTATAATGAATTCGTACAACTCACACACGAACTAACAATCTTTAGGGATCCTTTTATAACACAAGGAAACCCTAGCCGACACAGAAGATATACACAAATATTCTATAAAGATACATACACGCATTGTATCTTTTCCTAACATAACTCTAACAGACTTTCCTAACTTCACGACCAGACTTAACTTTACAAGTCAACCAGACTTAAACATGCTACCAGACTTAACATTACATTACCAGACCTAATAACACAAACAGACCTAACTTAGATAAACTACCAGACCTAAGTTGTCTGCTCTTGATTCGTATCATAATTCCCAACAATCCTCCCCTAACTTGATCTTCATGCTCCATGAACTTCAAGTTCTTCTGATTAAGCCTTCTGAGGATTGAATCTTGAACACTTTGAACTGTATTTAGGTCTTGTTCCTTTCTAGCAGCTTGAATCTTGATAAGCTCTTCTGATATGGTCTTTGCAGCAACAATGACTATATGTACATCAATTCATATTAAGTTTCATATCTATTCTCATCACTTCCAGGTGTGTTAACTCCTGTGAGAGGTGAATCATTGAAATTTAATGGATTTGATGTCTCTTTACCAATAGCCATCACTACTGGAGTAGCCAAATGTTTTGGTGTGTAAGACCATGGTACACTGATAACCATATGATTTTTAGCAAATCATCAGCTTATCAACGGATTTGTTAAGTCTTTACCAAAAGCCGTTTGCTTCTGGACTAGTCAATTCTTTGATGGAAAAGCACCTCATCATGGTGAATTGATTACCATTTATGGTTTTCCACAGCCTTTACCACAAGCCATAACCTTGTGGGCTAGCCAACTCTTCACTTATCTTAGATATGGTGAGTTGAATACCATACAATTTTTGGCAAATTGTCAGCCATAAACGGATTTGAGCAATCTTTACCTGTTAGCCGTTTGCTCAGGATTAGCCAGTCCTTGTGTTGATGAGACAAGGTGGACTGATAACCTTTTGATGTGTTAGTGCAAAGCACCTCCACCAAGTGAGAAGTTCCAATAATCTCACTTAACAACTTGTGAAAATATACTTAATCCAGCATTGCCTATAAAAGAAATAAAAGACACAGATAAAAACAAACCATTTTTTTTTTTATTTTTTTTTATCACTAACAGAACTAAAATCACAACTACAAGACTTAAAGATAACCTAAATGCTGGTAAGTATTTATACTTTACATACTTCACAGTTTGACCTCCCCTTAGGCCAAACCTCCCCTTAAATGTACATTACCTCCTCTTAAGTGAAAATCTCCCTTTTTTTTTCTTTTTTTTTTTTTTTTTTTTTTTTTTTTTTTTTTTTTTTTTATCACTTAAATACTTAACCAAAATAAAGACGAAGGTCAACTTTCCAAAAGATACAATTAATAACTCTTTCCCTGCAAGTATTAACTCATACACCAACCAAGCATTAAAAGACATTAAACCTTGATTTTCCCTATAAAACCACCCATTGTTTTATCATAAAAACCATCACAAGCCAAAAGAAAACCTTATAAGCATAATGGATCCATCCAACTTAGAAACCATAGAGATTTCATCCGATTCTTCATCTTCTGATTCATCATCAGGAGGATGGGGTGGATACTTCCCACCAGGGTATTCATCAATCACAAGGAACAAGACATTGAGAGAATCAACTCTGAAACAATGGCTAGCTGCTTATGACCTTTCTGAAAAGGAACCAGACAATGAAGCACCAAAAACTTCAAGACCAATTCCTCCTTCTAAAGTAGATGATAAAAGTGCTGAAGAAGAAGACCCCTCCAAAGATGATGAAGAGACTTTTCCTTCGAAGATTGTGCCTTCCCTGTGAAGTGGTTCTGTTCCACGTCCCCCACCAAGCAGCGTGATCCTTGCACTTCCATGCCCAAAAGCATGGAATCAGTTTGGTGGCAGAGGAGCCAAGAAGACCATTCCTGACTTCATGGGTAAAGGAAAACAGAAAGTGTAGGTGGTGATGTTTAGCTGGTTTGTGTTAAAGCTTTTGTCTTATGAAGCATTGTAACTTGCATCCTAGAATGCAATTTCTTGTTAATAAATAAAAAGCTCTTTGGTTCTGATGTTTTAATTTTCCACATATGAATTACTTGCAATAGAAAAGAGCTAACAACTGCAAAACAAAGTTAAGCACAAAATACCAAAAACACACATACTATAGAAAGCAGAAAACAAATTAACTACTGAAAATAAGAATAACCAAGAAGAGTAGCAAGATTAAGAACAAACAAATATACAAACTATACAAAGTTAAGAAAGAAGATCAGTTTTTCTTAACAACCCAGGCCTGAGTGGGCTTGAGTCCTTTCTGTGGAGCAACATACTTATATGTCTTGTATGAACTTGCTCCAGTGAAACCATGTTTGGACTTATAGGTGAATTCATTTTTAAATGGATTCCAAGTCCAGCAATCAGAGAAATTATCAGCAGAACCCCCATTTGTTTGTCTCCTTACAGGTGAATGAGCCTTATTAAAATTATTTCTTTGAAAATTTGCATTCACCTGAGGTTTTTGAAAAGGTTGCTTGGGTCTTACAAAACCAGTGTTCACATTAGGTCTCACAGAATTAACATAACCAGTATTCACTTTAGGCCTCATAAAGTTAACATTTTGCCTATTCACATTAAAATTTCTGTAACCAGACCCAAAATTTGGTCTACCAGAATTAACAAAAGAGTTAGGTCTGGTAGTGTTATTTAGTTGGACAGGTCTGGGAACAAACTGGTTAGCATGATTAACTCTACTAGCATTATTCCAAACTGGTTTATTTGAACCATGACCCTTATTAACATTCATTCTCTTTTGCTCAGCCTCTCTTTTCATTCTCTTTTCATGGAAGTCACAATCTCTTATTAAATGACTCAAACTTCCACACACAAAGCATCTTTTAGGAGCATAAGTATAACTACTCCTACTTTCTCTGTGAACACTATTGCTTCTAGGTGACTCATTCATTTTAACAGATTCCCTAGGAGTTTTTATGTGATTGACACAACTAGGTTTAACTGTCTCAGCCTTTTGTTCAGTCACTACAGGTTTAGTAACAACAGGTTCACACTTCTCAACAACCTTAGGTTCAGGATTCTCTTTTTCCTCATTATTTGATTCAGACTTAGAGTGATCAGAGGAACCATCAATAGATCCTTCAGAGTCATTGGATTGACAAGAAGAATACCTACTGGATTTGTCCTCTGAGGTGGTTGGTTCAGGCACTTGAGGACCTTTCTTACCATACACAAAGAGTGAATCATCCAACTCTTTTTTTTCAAGAGGAGTATAGTCATCACTCAAAGGTGGTGGTACTCCCTTAAAGTCACCAGTCTTAACAAACCTATTATACAAAGGCTTATCAGCATAGTCCTCTTCTTTATTCTTAAATTTATAGCCCTATTCTCATTTTCCTCATATCCTAAGCCACATTTTTTATTTGACTTAATTTGAGAATCCCAACACTTAAACAGGTTATTGTTTGAACTGTTCCATTGATCTACCCTTTTTCTCAGCTCATCCCTTTCCTTCTGAATTTTAAGCCCTAATTGTCTATACCTTTTAAGCTTTTCATCTTGTTCGTATATCTTATTAGCTTGAAAGTATAGTTTTTCATTTAAAGCAGCATGTTGGTTTTGAAGGGTGACCTTTTGTGCCTCTAAAGTTTTTACAGCATTTTTATGTGCTAATAAATTTACTTCTAGATCACCTATTTGTTCTTGCTGCTCATCACACAAAGCCTTAACATGATTATATGAGTCAGTACATAATTTAGAGCATAATGATACCTCATTACCAATGGCCATGAGAGCATGATCAGACTCCTCATTTACTCTTGGATGTTCACCCCAGTTGACTCCTCCAGCTTCCATTGTCAGCAGGCTCATCTGATTCTTTTCCATCTTCCTATCATCATCACTTTTCCCATCAGAAGACTTCTTCTCTGGACAATCTCTTGAAAAATGTCCATGCTTGTGACAGTTGTAGCATTCAACAGTCCTCTTTGTGTATCCCACTGGTGATTTGTTGTTGAAGTTGATAGTCCTACCATATTGCTTCTGAAATCGTTTGACCCTTAAAGCAACCATGGCAATGTGCCATTTTATGTCCATCTCCTCAACTTCAGCATCATTAATCTGTTCAAGGTCTTCACTAATAAAGCTTTCATCTTCAGTTTGGTTGGCAAAGAAAGAATGTATTACTTCATCAGTAAAACTTGAAGCAGATCTTTCACTTGAAGGAGTTTCATAGTTACCAGACCTAACACCACCAGATTTAACCTTGTAAGTACTGCTTTTGTTTTGAGACACAAAAGCAACATTTGATGAACTGGTTGAAGCCTGAGTGTTGTTACTGATGTCCCTTTCAAACATCCTAAGATTATTGTATAGGTCATCAGGTGTCATAGAATCTACTTCCTCCTTAATCCTCATCGCCACAGATACATTGCCCCATTCTGATGGTAAAGACCTAAGGAATTTGTGATTTGCATCCTCATTTGAGACTGTTGCACCATGAACTTCCAGTTGTGTTAACAGATGTTGAAATCTGTCATAGCCCTTCTCCAAACCTTCATTCTTTGAAACACTGAATGTTTCAAATTGCTGTTTAAGAACAGCCTTTTGCATCTTTTTGGAGTTAGCATTACCTCCAAATCGTTTCTTGATGGCTTCCCACATCTCCTTTGCATCAAGAATGCCATGAAACCTTTGTAGATGCTCCTTAGGAATAGCCATAAGAAGCAAGGTTCTGGCTTTCTTTTCTTTCTCCACAGCCCTAATCTCCTCAGCAGATACTGGTGGCATTATTCTGAGCTGCCCATCATTCCCTTGTGAAATTCTCTTCTTAGAATTTCCCTTTTGAATCACCTTCCATACATCGCTATCAATGTATTCCAGATAATGTTCCATCTCCATGGCCCATATATCATACTCTTCTCTCTTCAGTAATGGAAGTTTTATGTTTGAGATTGTGGTTGTGGAAGGGATGGGTTGTTGTTGTGATTGGGAGTTACTGGTATCGGTTTTTCCTTCATCTTCATGGTTTGATTTCTCATCCTCACTGTTATGGATTGAGAAAGTTTCAGTGTTAACAGGCTTATCGAATTCAGACATTGTTTAGGGTGATTTGAGTGAGAATTTGGTTTTTTGAGATTTAGTGTTCTACGAATTTAGAGTCTCTCTCCTTGCTCTGATACCACTTGTTGGTCCACAAATTGTATATGGATCACTAAGTAGTCTTGAATACCTAGTAGATGGTTAGGATAAATCCGAACCAATCTAAGTGAGAAACCCTAGGTGATTGTTATTGTTAATGCGAAATCTTAACAAGAACAATTAAGAACACAAGCAGGGATATCACTAACTTCGTATATTGATATTCACTATAATGAATTCGTACAACTCACACACGAACTAACAATCTTTAGGGATCCTTTTATAACACAAGGAAACCCTAGCCGACACAGAAGATATACACAAATCTTCTATAAAGATACATACACGCATTGTATCTTTTCCTAACATAACTCTAACAGACTTTCCTAACTTCACGACCAGACTTAACTTTACAAGTCAACCAGACTTAAACATGCTACCAGACTTAACATTACATTACCAGACCTAATAACACAAACAGACCTAACTTAGATAAACTACCAGACCTAAGTTGTCTGCTCTTGATTCGTATCATAATTCCCAACAAACTTGATAATGAACAATGAATGTTAACACCAAACGATTCAATATTATTGAGAATAATACGAGTGATCTTCACTATCACTAGGGTTACAAACCTTGAATCTCTATTACAAAGAAAAACTATTTTCTATTGTATTATATCAACTTAGTCACTTTCTGATAGTTACACATTAAGCACACACACTAACTAATGTCTAACTCTCTCTATATGTAAATATCTAAGCACATGCACACTTGTGTATTCGACTACTTGCTAGCTTGTGTGTGTCAGTGGCTAAGATACAACTTGTATCTGTGTATACAACTTGTATCTGTGTATACAACTTGTTGACTGATCACCAATGAAAGATATTATCTACCGTATATATTTGACTTTTATACACAAATATCTTTTTCATACTTATCCAGTCAGCAGTAGTATACGCGATACTTATCACTTCAGCAGTAGGATGAGTCACTCCAACAGCAGTATCTGATACTCTAGCAGTAGTATTCTTGCAGCAGCAGAATCTCTAACACTAGCAGCAGAATGAAATACACTAGCAGTAGAATGACAGTTAGTGTATTTCTTTGAGCAGTACTAACCTTGTGGACATTTAATTCCCAGTACTAATCTTCAGAACATTTAATTCCTAACAATCCTCCCCTAAACATGTGATTGATCCCAAATCATCATGTTTCTTCTGAATTAAATAAGGATTGTGAAGATCGTTCAAACACTTCATAGTCAGACTCTTGATATGAGCTTTCCTTTGTTCTGTAAGATTTAAATATCTTTCTGACCAACTCATCTGCCATATGTGAATCACTTTCATCCATTTTCTTTGTTTTCAACACTTTCAGTACTTTTTTCATCTTTCTCCAAGAAGTCAAGTCATCTCTCAGCAAGCCATGCAAGTGATGAGCAAACGTAGTGAACTGAAATTGAAACTGAAAGAGTTTATTCCATTTGAAATGCTTCATCCCTTCTGAATATATATAATATTCCAGAATCTTGTCCTAGTATCCTTCAACTGAAACTTGAGCTTGTTCTTATTATTGGCTGAATAATAAGACATGTTGGCTTCTCAAAAAGATGACATCATCATCTTGTATGCTCTTGTCTTTTCTTTAACATGATCAATTTTGGGAAATCTTCCTCCAGTATTTTTCTTCTGTTTGATCAAATTAAACTACCTCCCCTGATTCTGTGCATACACATACACAATCTTTCATCCCTTTAATCTTCTTCTTCAGGACTTTATTTCCTCCCCTGTTTGGAAGATCTCTCTCCATCATCTGAACTTTTCTTTTGATGAACTAGAAGAAGTTCATCTTCCAATTAGTACAGCTTATCAGACAATGTTGTACATGAAGCCATCAATTCCTTAAATTCCACTTTGCTGCCCTCATCACTTTCAGGTGTGTTAACTCCTGTGAGTGGTGAATCATGGGGCAAGAACTCATAATCCATCATTAGATGGGTTTCTGAGCCATTATGAATCAAAAAGATTTTAAGAAACTTTTGACTTAGCAGTATGTATATGATTTTATTATGAAAAATCATACTGCTTACAACCATTTTGAAGGGATTAAGTGTTAACAGACACTTAATCAAGATTTCGGTTTAATTTAACCTCTGGTTGTGTGAGAACCAATGTTTTCAGTTATAAATAACTGCCTGCGTACAGATAAACCCATTCAAAGGGCTTTCTTGACAGGGTTTCCAGCTCGTGGCAATTGTTGCCTCTAACACAAGTGTTAGATTCACTTTTGCTCGCTGTTCTTTCTATCAGATGTCCTTAGACTTGCTCATTATACTAATTAATGTATAAAATGATAGAAAGTGAGTTGAGTCAGTTACTATCTGATCAACTGAGCCATCAAGTCAATGTGAAACATCATAATCAGGTTTCAAGAAAGAAGTTTTAAAGAATCAATTAACTTAGGTGTAAACCTTTGTTAATGAATTCTCAAACTCTGTCCGTCATGAACCTATTATGTCAGCAACTTGTATGATCATTCTGTTGCTCATACATTTCACTTGAAACTTCCTTTGAGCTCAAAATGTTCATACCTGAAATTGTTACTCCAAAACCAAGAAAACAAAATGCAGAGCATTTGTCTTATAGCAGTAGAATTATATGACTAACAGTATGAACAAAACATCTAAATTTGTACCAGCAGTACAAACTTTTCAATAACAGTACCAATTTACAAAGCTAGCAGTACAAACTTAATTTATATACAAAAAAACAGAGTTTTAAATCATTGAGGATTAAGCATTCCAATACTTGCTACCAAGTATTGAAACCTTCCAAAATCAAAAGCTTTTGTGAGAAGATCTGCAAAGTTGTGATCAGAATCAATTTTAAATACTTGAATCAACTTTTTCTCATTGCAGTCTCTAATAAAATGATGTCTAATTTCAATGTTTTTTGTTTTATAGTGTTGCACTGGATTTTTAATTATGCAAATTGTACTACTATTATCAATATATATGACAGTGTTCATGAAATTGTACCCATAGTCAAGAAGTTGGTTTTGAAGCCATAGGACTTGACCACAGCAACTTGCAGCAGCTACATATTCAGCTTCAGTTGTTGAAGTAGCCACAATTGTTTGCTTTTTACACTGCCATGAAATAAGTCTACCCCCAAGGAATTGACATCCTCCAGTTGTTAACTTTCTGTCCAAGCTTGCACCTGCATAATCACTATCTGAATATGCTACCAAGTCAAAAGGTGATTCCCTTGAATACCATAGACCCAACCTAGGTTGACCCTTGAGATATCTAAAAATCCTCTTGACTGCTGTTAAGTGAGAAACCTTAGGAGTTTCTTAAAATCTTGCACAAGCACAAACAGAGAACATGATATCAGGTCTTGATGATGTAAGATACATCAAAGAAACTATCATAGATATGTATGTGTGTACATCCACATTTTCTCCATCTACATCTTTAAGAAGTGGCTTCTCAGAGTCTATTGGTGTGCTTGCCACTTTTGAATCATCAAATTGAAATTTCCTTAGAATCTCTGCAACATATTTATCTTGGGTGATAAATATGCCTTCACTTGATTGCTTAACTTGCAGACCCAAAAAGAATGTAATTTCCCCCATGGAACTCATCTGAAACTTATCATGCATAAGCTTCTCAAACTCTAAACACATCTCCTTACTTGTAGATCCAAAGATGATATCATCCACATACACCTGCACTAGCAAAAGATCTTTCTTGTGCTTCTTGATGAATAATGTCTGATCTATCTTGCCTCTTTGAAATCCATTTTCTGTCAAATAGGAAGCCAGTGTTTCATACCATGCCCTTGGTGCCTGATGAAGGCCATAAAGAGCTTTGACTACCTTGTACACCTTGTCTGGATGTTCTGGATCAGTAAAACCTGGAGGTTGTGAGACATACACCTCCTCTTCAATAGTATCATATAAGAAAGCACTCTTGACATCCATTTGATAAACAGTGAAGCCCATAAATGAAGCATAAGCTAAAAATAATCTAATGGCTTCAATTCTTGCTACTGGAGCAAAAACCTCTTCATAGTCTATCCCTTCCTCTTGTGTGTACCCTTAAGCTACAAGTCTAGCCTTGTTTCTTATCACTATGCCCCTTTCATCCCTTTTGTTTCTGAAAACCCATTTAGTGCCAATTACCCTTACACCCTTGGGTAAATCAACTAGCACCCAAACCTTCTGAATCTTGAATTGGAGAAGCTCCTCTTGCATAGCTTCTACCCAGCTTGAATCATCTAAGGCTTTAAGAACATTTTTGGGTTCTACTTGCGAGAGAAAACATACAAATAAGCAAGAGTTTGCATACTCATGTTGCTTTGATGCATAAAGAGCATCAAGAAGCCCTTGTTGGTCTGAAGACATCAGTTGCTTCCTTGTCTTCACCCCTGATTGTACATCTCCAATCACATTGTCCAGGGAGTGGACTTTGTGAATCCTTGTGTGTGGTGTAGAAGGAATATGATAGTTAGGTGGGAGATTGTTGAAATTCACCTCATCTTCTGAGAAATCTGCTTTTGTTGAGTCTGATGGGCCAGCAGTAGAAACATTTGGCCCAGCAGTAGAAACTTTTGGCCTAGCAGTATCTTGCTCTGTCTCAGCAGTAGAAACATCATTTGTACTGCTAACTTGTTTTTCTTGTTTCTCAGTCTCATCTTCCTTGTTTTCAGCTTCAATTCCTTCTTTAGGTTCACCAGAAGAAGGTTCATCAGTCATTCAAGTTGAATCCACACTGGTCCATATTGGCATCCACACATAATCTTGATCTTTCTCCTTTTCTAACCCTGCCTCATTTGTTGCATCATCACCTTTTGAACCTGAAAATTCATTAGTATCTGCAACAAAAGGCACATAATTCATTGATTTGGTTAGAGTCTCAAGATCAAATAGCCATTTGGGACCTTCACCTGCTACATTGGATTTGTTCTCTAAAAATTCCACATGCAGGTTTTCCTCTACTCTCCTAGTTCTTGAGTTGTATACTCTAAATGCTTTGCTATTGAGAGAATATCCAACTAAGAATCCTTCATCTGCTTTACCATCAAATTTTCCTAGATGGTCTAAGGTATTCAGAATTGTCACATGACATCCAAAAGGTCTAAGAAATCCTATTGCAGGAGTTCTACCTCTAAAAAGCTCATATGATGTCTTATTGTGAGACTTAACTACTAAAACTCTGTTCTGGACATAGCAAGCAGTATTAACTGCTTCAGCCCAAAAAGTTATAGGCAACTTAGAGTCAGCTAACATGATTCTAGCAGCTTCTATGAGTGTTCTATTTCTCCTCTCAGCAACTCCATTCTGCTGAGGAGTTCTAGCAACACTAAATTCTCTTATAATACCTTTTTCTTTGCAGAAATCATCCATAACTCTATTCTTAAACTTTGTCCCATTATCACATCTAATGACTTTTACTTTCTTGTCTACCAGGTTTTCTATCTCTGTAATGAAAGTCTTAAGAATGCTAGAAGTCTCATCCTTAGAACTTAAAAAGAAAACCCACGTAAATCTGCTATAGTCATCAGTAACAACAAGACAAAATCTTTTATGCTTAATACTACTCACATTTGTAGGTCCAAATAAGTCCATATGAAGCATAAACAATGATTGATCAATAGAGTTAAAAATCTTGGGCTTACAAGTGGCTTTATGTTGTTTGCCTTTAAGACAAGCAATGCATGTTTGGTCATTTTTAAATTTTTTCTGAGGTAAACCTCTTACCAAACCATCCTTAAAAAATTTATTTATGGTTTTGAAATTAATGTGACCAAGCCTCCTATGCCATTTTATTGACTCATCCAATGTGGCTTTTGCAAGCAAACAAGTAAGATTCTCTTTAGGAACAATGTTCTTCATATCAACACTGTACATGTTGCCCTTTCTTGGAATTTTAAGAAGTACTTGACTTTCATCAGGCATCTTAAAATCAGAAGAAAGCACAAGACATTCAGTGTCAGTAAAAAGAACCTTGTTCTTTTTGTCACACATCTGTGAGACACTAAAGAGATCATACTTAAGTTCTTTTACAAAGTACACATCTTCAAAGTCTAAATTTCCAGTCTTAATGGTACCTTTACAGGAAATTTTGCCACCAATACCTCCTCCAAAGCTAACATATCTGTAACCACCCGTAATTTTCCGAATATAGTTTTATACAAGACTTCCCCCGTTTCTCATAAACGGATCCTTTCTGAACCTATTTGGTTTGAAAACGAGAAATTTATCTCGCGAAACGTGAAATTTGTACACAACGCGTACTGGCACAACCGACGAATTGATTTGATTATTTTATTATTATTCGTGAGGAACGAGGCGTATGAATAGTCGTTCTTAATGGAAAAACGATTTTAAAATTAATGGAATAACTTTCGGATGCTCGGGAAATATTTACAACACAATTATTTGATCTCGTTGGCGTTTCGTTAAAAATATGAAGAAATTGACAGTTTTGGTCCCCGAGGGCGCGCTAGGGTTTGTCCTTAGTCCCACCCTCACCCTATAAATAAACCACTTATAACTTTCTAGGGTTTCATTCTCTTCCTCCTCACTTCACAGCCGACAATATCCCTCTCTCCTCTCTCTCATTTCCGGCGACCTAATCCGGCCATCTGAGCCGTCACCGCCGTTCACCACCTCTCACCGCCACTACCACCTTAACCCTCTCAACCTCCTCTTCACTCCTAGGTGCTTCACGCGCCAAGAAACCCACTCCCATCTATTCTTTTTTCGGTAACCCACAGTTTTTCCGGCGAAAATTCCGGCGACCCAAGTTTGTTGCTGTAACGCGTATAGATCGAAGGTAGTTTTGGTTTGTTTGGTTCGAGTAACACCACATCCGTCACCACGCCATGGCTGTCACCACAGCCACCATAGCCGCCTCTTTCCCTCTCATCTCCCCTCTCGTTCGCCTAGTGGTATGGTAAAACCACTCGTGTTCTTTAGTTTATTAACCGATTTTATTTATCTTTGTTATGGTTTTCGTGGATTCAAAATAGACACAAATCGTTATTATTTATTTTTGTGGTTAAAAATGGATATAAAGATTGATTAAAACTTGTTTTTGAAACTAATCGTGTGGTAAGAAATCATTTGAATTGGCTGTTTGGTTCGTTGGGTTGTTAACGGATCGGGTCGAGACCCATTTAGTTGGTTGTGACCAGGTTTGGTCACTGGTCGTGAGATAAAACCCATAAGGGTCCGTTTGGTTTTGGCAGTTAGTTTCGTTTAGGGTTGGTCTCGGCAATATAATTAGCATTGTTGTTATTGTTGAGTTTTGATGTTGGTTTGTCTCGGTTTGGGTCGCAATCACACAAGGGTGTGAGCTTGTTGGTGCGGTTTGGGTTAAGGCGCCACCAGGGTGTCGGGTCTTGCGTATCTAGTAACACCAAGGATTATTAATGTGGCGTTAGAAGTTGTGCTACTCTTGTATTTGTTTGATGTCGACTCGGTTCAAACACGAACCAAGTGGTTTGCGTGGTGTTTTCAAATAAAACCTGGGAAGGTTGTCAAAAAGTTTTATGGGTTGTAAAGCCCACAAACAAACTATGGTTACATTGTGTCTAGTAAAACGGGCCAAAGCCCAAGGTTGGGTGTGTTTAATTGGTCATGGGCTCAATAGCCCAATATAATTGTGTCTGATATTGAAATCTTAAAGTGTTTAAGGCTTATGGTTAGATGGTTAAATGTGTTCATGTAATATTTATCGGACTAACGTTTTAACTCGATATTAGATAACGGATTTATTGAACATTTTGAGACTTGTGACGGTGTAATATATTAAACTCGAATAGAATTTAATATATTAAACACGAAACGGACACAAAATCTTCAATAAAACCAAAACTAATATTTACAAGAAAAATAACGAGACATAAACTTGTTAAATATTGTAATTTCATATTTGATTTTACCCAAGTCTCGATGACTCGAGAAAAACTAGTTTTATTAGTTAAACTCACTTTTATTATAAAACGATTATGTTTTATACAAACTATTTGGGATAGCGGGGTAAATGTTGAAACGTACAAACTAGTTATTTGATTTGAGGTGTTTGGTTGTCGTTAACTCTTAGGTTTGTCTTCCTTGGTTTGAGTTCTCGTCAGTATTCTCTCGAGTTTGTAGATGTCTCTTCTCTTTGGCGTGAGTTGTTTGTCGAGTCTATATCTTCTTACCACACCACATGAAACGTTGAAACTAAATTTTTGATAAGTTTTGAAAACTGAGTAATCCACGAAAACTACGACACTTTGTCTTTTATAGACTTTATTATTTTACGCGACGTATTTTGAGATAACTGTATACGTATTAGGTCGTGCCGATCCTAGACCGTTGTGTACCGCCGTGCTTGTACCTCCGTGTACCCTCGTGCCGTATGTTTTGAGAACGTTGTGATATGCTCTAGATGCCAGTTGTGTCAGTTGTGATTCTTGCATTTGCTGTGGCTAAGGTGAGTTCATGGCCCCTACTTTTACCGGTTTTCTAACTATTTTGGGGGAGAATACATGCTCATTTCTACTTAAACTTAATGATTGTTTTTCTTGAAACGTGATTCGTTTTCTCAAATGTATTGTTTGGCTGAAATATCTGACCTGGCTATTTGTATGCGTTATGTGCTTACCTGTTTATTGACATGGCCTGAAATTGTGATTGTGGTTTATGAGACTGTTACGTGAGCTGGCTAAGGTTATTGTTATATGAGCCGCATCTGTGCGGGATTATTGTTACATGACGCAATCTTGTGCGTGCTTATGAATATTATTTGCCGCAATGGTGCGGGACTATAGTGTGTGCACCTATAGGGAATTGTTATTGTGATTTGACTTTTAGGACTTAGTCAGCGTAACAGTTAAACTTGCTTGACACTTTATGAGTGTAGTATTTTTTATGTTTGATTATGTTATTATTTGCGGATTTGGTTCTAGAACTATGACTTAGGCAGTGTTAGCCTACGTTGGACTTGACTTGTTTGTGAACGATGATTTGAACTCGAAAACCTTTTGGTTCAACCATATTGTTTTAAACTAAAACCTGTGAACTCACCAGCGTAAGCTGACCCTTTTAGCATGTATTTTCAGGTTTTAGACTATAGCTTATCTCTGGAGGCGCTTGGCAAGGGGCATGGTCATAGACGACTCTGATATTTATATTTGGGACCGCTTTACTTATTTTATGGGCCTGTTTCCGCACTACTTTTGAATAATGTAAATTTAACTCTTTTGTCAATGAATTTTATTCTAAACGGTTGAGGTAAAAAACCGTTCTTTGTACCTTGTGTTGTGATACCAATTGAGTAGCACCCCAGTGACATGTATGCTTCCGCTGGACCCGATTTTGGGGGTGTTACAATATCCTCCATCTAATGATTAAAAGTCTGAAAGATAAGACATGTTGCCTGTCATGTGCCTTAAACATCCACTGTCTGAGAATCCTTGATCTTCTTGTTTAGCATTTGAATGTTCCTGCACATGAATAAGGAATATTAGTTTCCTTTGGGGACCCAAGCCATTACTGACTTGGATCTGCCTCGTGCATCAATGTAATCTAATATTTTCAAAATAATTGATGCACCATTGGGTTTAATTGGTCTCCAAACCCAACATGCTGAGGCCTTAACAGCATTTGCCCTGTTTTTCCTAGCAGCAGTATGAACTGCTTGCCTAGCAGTAGGAACTGCTAGCTTTGCAGTTGTACCCTTTGGTTACCAAATTAGTTTTTGGACCACTGCTTTTGATTGAAAGGGCCTTTCAACAGTTGTTGGTGCATGTTTGTAAGTTGTTTTTGAACCTTTAATTATTGGTTTTGGGTAAACAGTCTGATATGGTCTAGCAGTAGGAACTGCTTTTGTGCCAGACTTAAATGAAACTGCTATGGGTTTTGTTCTAGTAAAATTAGAGTGACTTTTAGATGTATGCCTTTTAAAATTCACCCTATGGTTTGAATACCCAGATACCCTTAGGTTACAGAAAGCTTCAAGATGATCAAAACTTCCACAAGTGTAACAAGCTTTGTTATAAAAGACAAAGTCATCACCTAATTGGTGAGACTTGAGGCCATTCCAATTCCTTTGGTTACCTCTGGGCTTGTTTGTGGTTCTATATTGCTCACAATATCTTACTGGTTGCCTAATATGTTTAACATTGGTTTTAGGCCTATCAGCATTGTTCTTGAGTATCTTAGGAACACTTGTTCCTGCTTTCTTAACAACATCAGGTTTAGACATAACCTGTTCTTCTTCATCATCATCAGATGTCCAGTCCTCAATGATTGGACCACCTGATTTCCTATCAGAGGACACCTTGTCCTCAGGAAGTGAAGTATCACTTTTACTTTCAAGCTTATCAACAATTACATTTGGTTTTGGCTGAACACCATATTATAAATTTGGTAGTTGAAATTCAGACAATCCTGTGTGCTTTAGGTCTATCCCTGGGGGTGCAGGGATTCCTCTGTAAGGAGGTGGGACATTTTTGTATCCTAACCCAGACTTAGCCTTGTTGATAACTTGACATTCAATTAATTTGGTTACACCCTTAGATACATAATCTAATGTTTCTACACTTAATTGAATGTTTTCTTTGGCTTTCTTAATCCTATCCAACTCAGCTTTCAAATTACTAATGTCAACATTTTGAATTAAAATTTCCCTGTTAAGAAGAATTTTGGCATCAGTAAAAGTAGCTTCATTTGTCTGATAGTGTATGATCTGCTCCTCTAGGACAGCTAAACCTCTCTTATGGTTTTCTAAGTTATGAATTGTTTTGGTTAGTTCTGTCCTTTGATCTTCATAACGTTTTCTTAAAGTTTCTAGTTCTTTAAGAGCAGTACAAGTATTAGAACAAACTTTATCACATTGTACCTCAGTAGAGAAAGCCATGAGTGCCATCTGAGATGAAGCTTCTTCTTCATCTGCCATGAAACTCCAATCAAATCCTAAGCCATCAATAGCTACCATAGCTTTTGAGTTTGGCTCAGAAACCTCCCCTGTTTTGGACTTGCTTCCAAAACCTCTGTTCTTGCTATCTTGCTGCCTTGGTCTTCTACATTCCCTTGAGAAGTGCCCCATCATGTGGCAGTTGTAGCATTCTATCTTTGACTTGTCAAAACTAGCAGTATCATTGCTGCTGATAGTGATCTTTTTCCCTGTTCTTTGATAGAACTTCTTAGCCCTCATGCTAAGAAGAGAAATTTTCCATTTCAGGTCCATCTCCTCCAAATCATCATCATTTATTTCTTGGAGGTCTTCATGAGTAAGCATGGACCCATCATTCTGACTTGTTAGAAAGGCACAACAAGTCTGTTCATCCATAATACCAATAGTACTGCTTGATGAACTAGCAGCACTAACTCCACCATCAACCTTCATATCTTCAACTGGATTTGAGGTACTAGGAGATGACATAAATGCCATGTTTCCAGTACTTGAACTAGTACCTCCAGTTTTCTTCACATCTTGTTCCACAATCTTAAAGTTGCTATACAAGTCCATAAGATCCATGGTGTCAATGTCTGGCTTGTTTTTCCAGACAACAACATGCACAACCCACACTTCAGGTAAGCTTCTCAGAAATTTTGAGTTTAAATCTTCTTGAGGTATTTCAACCCCAAGAATAGCAAGTTGGCTCACAATCTTCTGAAGCCTGTTAAACATGTGGTCTAATGATTCATTGTTGGTTGAAGAGAAGTTTTCAAACTGCTGCTTGAGAAGAGTCTTCTGGGTCTTTTTAGTGGCTTCATTCCCACCATACCTTGCAATAATGGCCTCAAATAATGACTTGGCATCTTTGAACTTGCTGAAGTTTAAAAGTTGATCATTTGGAATGGTCATCATCAGCATACTTCTGGCCTTGAAGTCATTCTTCTTCTTTATTCTCTCTTCTCAAGTCATTGGGTTGATCAGCACAGTTACTTCATCTTTGCCCTCAACTGTTGATGTAGTGGTGGTGGGTTTGTAAGAGTTTTCATCTTCAATAATTTCCCAAAGTGTATAATCTTGCACTTGGAAATATTGCTCTATCGTCAGCCTCCACATCTCAAACTCATTCTGTTTTAACATTGGCAACTTTGCAGCAACATTCGTTTGAATAGACTCCATGTCCATTTCTTCTTCTTCTAAATCAAAGATATCAACCTAGGCTCTGATACCACTTGTGAGGATGTCATACACTATAATAGGATGTTAGTCCTTTATAACTTGTGTATATGATACTTTGAGTAAATATGATTAAGTATGCGGAATCTACTTAACCACACTTAGAAGGATATTGTTATTGGAAATGGAGCAGTGGTGGTTGTTGAATTTGATAATGAACAATGAATGTTAACACCAAACGATTCAATATTATTGAGAATAATACGAGTGATCTTCACTATCACTAGGGTTACAAACCTTGAATCTCTATTATAAAGAAAAACTATTTTCTATTGTATTATATCAACTTAGTCACTTTCTGATAGTTACACATTAAGTACACACACTAACTAATGTCTAACTCTCTATATATGTAAATATCTAAGCACATGCACACTTGAGTATTCGACTACTTGCTAGCTTGTGTGTGTCAGTGGCTAAGATACAACTTGTATCTGTGTATACAACTTGTTGACTGATCACCAATGAAAGATATTATCTACCGTATATATTTGACTTTTATACACAAATATCTTTTTCATACTTATCCAGTCAGCAGTAGTATACGCGATACTTATCACTTCAGCAGTAGGATGAGTCACTCCAACAGCAGTATCTGATACTCTAGCAGTAGTATTCTTGTAGCAGCAGAATCTCTAACACTAGCTGTAGAATGAAATACACTAGCAGTAGAATGACACTTAGTGTATTTCTTTGAGCAGTACTAACCTTGTAAACATTTAATTCCCAATACTAATCTTCAGAACATTTAATTCCTAGTACACTAAATTCGCGTTTACTCACAAGTGATTAATGGCTCATGATATGAGGGACTTTTAGTGGCAAAAGGGTGTCTTAGGCAATATTAATCAGGATAACATACAGAAAAATACTAGTGTTCAGCATGTATTAAGTTTCAGTAAACAAATAGAGTGTTTCATAAATCGAGTAGAATGTTTATGAATAACGAGTAAGATTTGTAAGTAAAATGAACATGTATCTCCCCCAAAGAATTCAAAATAAGAAAAGAGGGCTATGACTCACGGTATGCCGTAAAAGTTTAAAGTACTTGTGAAAGTAAATGAAATTAGTTGAGCATGTATCTCCCCCAAAAATAATTCAAAACGTATAAAAGTAGGGGCTATGAAACTCACGGTGATACATAAAAGTTTAGAGTACTTGTGAAAGTAAATGAAAATAGATGAGCATGTATCTCCCCCAAAAGTAATTCAAAACGTATAAAAGTAGGGGTTATGAAACTCACTTTAGCGTGTAGTGGCGTAAGTAACACAACAGTGCCAAGCAGTATGACAGAATAGTATAAAGAAGTATAGCTCAATGATACGGAATCGGCATAACCTAATGAATATAAGCTTGTCTCAAAATATGAAACGCGGAAAGTAATCGATGTGTACGAGTTTCAAAAGACAGAGCGTTTTAGTTTTCGTGGAATATTTGTATCAATGTTTGTAAAAAGTTTAGTATTTCATTCGTGTGGTGGTATGAAGTCATAGACTCAGACAAAACGCACACCAAAGCATAAAATATATTGCACAAGTATAAAAGGTAATAAACACGTAAGGATCAAATAGCAATTAAGTAAAAAGTAAGTAAATGGTTAAGTTTAAGGTGTTTACCCCGTATCCCCAATTCCCAAACAATGTATGTTTTATAAAAAAACATAAGTCTTAATATATAAGGTAAAGAGAGAAAGTTTTATATTTAATACAACTATACTTCTTGCTTTATTAACGGGTTTTGATCAAAATAAGTTTTTATTGATAGTGAGTATATATTAAAAGTTTGACATGATTCGTTATTCAAAACACGTTTCGATGATAGGTAATCCATTTAAATAAATTTAAATAACATAAACAATTAAACGTATTTAATAATTTTCAGGCTTTATAATGAAATAATAGTCCGTCAAGGAGTAGTCTAATGTAATAAGTCAATTATATATCCGATATAAGTCCAATGTCCAATGTGTCTAATTCACAATCCATATTATCCAGATCCGTTAAGTATTAGCATAGTCTGATATCGTTATATAATTAGTCCAGTAATAATATTAAGTTTAGTCTGTTGTGATACATATGATTAGCCCAATAAACGTTACATACTTAGCCCAATAACAACATTAGTTAGCCCTTTAAGGTATATAATTTAATTAAGCACATAAGGTTATAACATTAGGCCCCATAGCATTATCATATGTGACCCAAAATAATACCAGGTTATACAAAACCAAGAATGCACCAGCAATGTCAATTAAGCAGATCCAAAATATGCTTATAATCAACTCTACAATTAATCCGCATAACAAGCTATAAATGAGTTTAACCAACACTCTCAAACAAGTAAGTAGTCCAAGATAAGTACAACTTATGCCTAAAAATATATGAGTCGAACAATATAATAAGCTTAAACCAAATAGCAAAATTAGCACATCCAAAATCATATAAGCTGAAATATAAGCTCAAATCAAACAAACACCTTTCAGTGTGGGCTAACTAAACCAAACCCAACACTTGCGGTGTGGGCTGGAAACAAGCAAAATCAAATGCCCCTTAAGGCTGCTGTTTTGGCTGGGCAGAAACAACAAACAAACAGCCTCCTTGGCTGTGACAGCAACCAGACCAAACGCACCTTTAATGGGTTGCTGTTTGGTGTGCTTAAAACCCACGAGCCCAACACCAATTTGGCGTGGCTGTGGTCGCAACTCAAGAAAAACAAACACCCCCTGTTGCACAGAAAATAAACAAACAAAACGCACCCTTTTGGGGCTGAAATAAGGAGGTATAAATGCACCCTTTAGGGGCTGAAATCAGCTGCTCTATATGCACCCTTTGTGCAGAAAATAAACAAACAAAATACACCCTATTTTGTGTAGAAAATAAGCGGACAAACACACCCCATGTTGGGGTTGTTTTGCAGCCAACAAACGCCCGTTGTTGGGGCTGTTTTGCAGCCAACAAACACCCCTGTTGGGGCTGCATTTCAGCAAATAAACGTCCCCTGTTGGGGCTGCGTTGCAGCAGACAAACACCCTTTTGGGTAGGCTGTGACAGCAGGTAACAAGCAAACCAAGCACACCCTAATTGGGTCGCAGTGTAGGTCGAAGGAAACAAGCCCAATGCACCCTTTGGTGCTTTGGTTGGGGCTGAGAATAACAGGTCAAACGCACCCTTGGTAGCTCTCGGTGGTGGGTCGAACTAAACAAACCAACACCACCTTGTGGTGTGGCTGTAAACCGAGAGCAACAAACCAAACTGAGACAAACACCCCTACGTGGGTTTTTTATTAAATCCAGTCCACAACACTAGATAAGCTTGTGAGCTTATTAATGGATTCCCAAATAAGCTAAATCTAACCAAACCAACACCCTAAGTGGGTGTGGTTGTCGAATCAGAAGCAAGACCAAACACCCTAAGTGGGTGTTTTCCTTGTGAATCTGAAATTAACCAAACACATCCTTCGTGGGTTTGCGACTGACCAGAAATAAAACTAAATAAACCTTTAATAATCTCTTAACCAAGGTCTCAGAAACAAGCCAAACATTTATAAGCCAAAATATATAAGTTTAAAACAAACTCCCCTTGGGTGTGGCTGCAACAGCAGACAACAAACACCCCTTTTGGTTGGTTCTTCACTTGTACTCGAGACAACCAAAACTAAACAGCCTTTGGCTGTTGTCGTTGGATCAAACAAACATCCCTTATTGTCGAGACTAAACACAAACACCCTCTTGGGGTTTGTGGTTAAACCGAGAGCAACAAACAAACCCTTGCACCCTTGTTGGTTGCGGTGGGCTAAATAAACAAAACCAGGCGCCCTATGTAGGTTTTCTCTTTGACCAAGAACAAACCAACAACCCGAGGGGGCTGTGGTATGAGCCGAGGTTTACAACCAACAAAAATAAACACTCTCTTTGGTGTGGCTAAAACAAACAAGCCAAAACACAACCTTATGGGTTTCTTACCTGTGAACCAGGAACAACAGAACTATTCACACCCCCTTGGGTTTACCTTTTTGTCGAGACCAAACATAATCACCCTCTTGGTGTTGCTGTCGCGAACCAAAACCAAGCAAACAACCCTTTGGGTTGTGTTTGGTTTACCGAGCATAAAAACAAACTAACCACTCACTTGGGTGTTTTTAACATAAACCATAATTCGAGTAAACTTGAACATATGTAAATAAGTTATCCAAACCTCAAATAAATTATGAGCTTATTTCAATAAGCAACAGAGATAAAGGAAAATAAAATAAAGTAAACCAAACACCCTCTCGTTTTCAGTTTACAGCCGAAACCAAAAACATATCAAGCTATGCATATCAAAACCAACCAAGACCAAATAAGATGAGAAGCAAGAAAATCAACTAACCCGTGACCGATACGGGTCACGATCCGGATCTCAGTTGGGTTACATACTAGACCCGATTCAAACAAAATAATCCAACACCTTTTAAACAATTAATACCACACGAATCTTTGTTAAAAACATGTTTTAAATCAGTTTATTTCCACGAAAACTATTAAACCGACTTGTATTCGAATAAAATTTTATAAGTATCAAACTAAAGGTTGTTCGACGGTGATAAACATACCAACGAGAAGGAGAGAGACGGTGGTGAGGGAGGTGCGGTTGTGATGATGGTGATGGCTGTGGTGATTACGAACCAAACAACCCAAAACAAACACCCACGCTTGTCTCCTCTCTTTGGTGGCACTGTGGAGTGGCCGCAAGGGTGGCTGGTGGTGAGGCAGTGTAGAGGTGGAGGGTGGCTGTGAAGGAGGGAAGATAATCTCTTCTCTGTTTTTCTTTGTGTTTATTGAATGAGGAGGGAAACACAGATATAAAAGGGGTGAGTAGATTGGTGTACACTTTTAGAACCATACCTGATGGAGAGGATCATGTTAGAACATGTATGGTTTTTGGCATGTATGATAGAAATTGAGGCACGTATGTATGAATCTCATACTTGATGTGTGTCATATTTTTGGGACACATATTAATAGTTTAAGGTTTAGAGGGTATAGTTTGATCCCGGTAATTAATAACGTTAAGTCCTTAAGTCACGAAACTTAAAACTGGGTAACGTAAAAATATAATACTTTTAAAAATGTAGACGTGTGATAAGTTTAGCGGAGAGCGTATACGTTGATAAAACCTGATAACGTTTAGTCTAAAAAAAAATTAGACGTAGAAAATATATAAGTATTCTTTCATTAGAATATTAATACAAGTGAAAATTTACCGGTGGTTAAATGAGTAAAGGTCTTATTATAGTGAAAATTAGTGGAATATAAGATAAGTGTAATTTAGTCATTATAAGTTGGTAATGAACAATATTAGAGGTGTAAATGCGCCTACCTTCTCTTAAGCTACTAGAGCTTGGCTTGCCAAAAGCTCGATTCAAGCTCGAGCTTGAGCTTAACATGAGCCTCATTTGATAGACGAGATCGAGCTTAATACATTGAGCTTGATTAAGCTCACGAGTCTAAATGAACTTTTCATATATATAATATATACGAATAAACTATAATTATGTATCATATAATTTTTACATTTTAGCTTTAAGGAAACAAAAAATATAAATTTACTTCATAAACGAGGCAAGTCTTAGCCAAATTTGAGCCTTATAAATATATTGGGAGCCAGGCTCGAGCTTTAAAAGTATGGCTTGAAGTTAGCCGAGATGAGATCGAGCTTCTTTGATGTTAAAAGAGTCGAGTGTTTTTATGTTGAATTCAAGTTCAGCTCGACTAGTTCACACCCCGTAACATTATATAAAGCAAAAGTTTTTCACCTAAAGGATGCTTGCATTTTATAAGTGTTAAAAACCACGTCTACGATTCAAAAAAACCAAAAGGACAGGTTTTAAAATTTACTCAAAATGAAATTTATCCCTAGCTAATTATCTAATTTTTTAATCGGAACAAATGTGTTCCTGGCTAATTATTTAGAGGAGTTCAAGTGTTCAATAGTTTTAAGCAGCTGCCTAGCGCAGTTGGCCATCAGGTATCTTAAAAGTCTGGCTCAGCCATGTGATGTCTTGATCCAATAAAGCACGCGAGTTCGAATCCGTTGGGTGGAGGTATTTCACAGGCATCAAACATTTGCTGAGTAGGGTTGATACGCCTGGGCCCGAGCCCATGGCCTATTTAGGTCTTAGGGTTTTACCCTACTTTGTCTTATAAATACTCTTGTAATCATTTATTATAATCAATCAAAGTTTAAGATCAATAATTCTCTAGTTCTTCTCTCTATTTTCTTAAGGAGCTCGCACACGCTAAAAGTGGTGCCTTATCCCGATACAACCCTTAACCGGGTCGTATCAATTGGTGCTCTCGTTGAGAGTCGATGAATGAGCAACAAATACGGTTACTTTTGAAGGAGCAGTCCGACTCTTTCACAAGTCAGATTGCAGCTTTGAACCAGGAGTTGCAAGCAGCCAAAACATTGGCATTGAGACGCCATGGATCGGGGTCTGGTGGAGATCAAGGACTGCTACCGCGATCAATGCGGTTAGATGTTCCGAAATTCAGTGGAGTTGATCCTGATAGTTGGATTTTCGCCATTAATGAATACTTTGACCTTCTCACGACACCAGCTGAGCAACGATTAAAGGTTGTGGGTTTCAACCTTGAAGGCGACGCGGCTGAATGGTTTCGGTGGATGACTCGTAACAATTTAATCAACAGTTGGGACGGGTTTTTGGAGAGTGTTAGAAACCGTTTTGGTCCTTCTAAATATGAGGATCCTCAGGGTACGCTGTCCAAGCTTTTGCAAACGGGTACGGTTGCACAATATCAGAGTGAGTTTGAAAAGCTCATGAATCGGGTCACGGATATCTCGGAAAACTTACTCATCTCATTCTATATATCCGGCCTTAAGCCGAACCTGCAACGGGAACTTCTGGTCTCCAGGCCTACTACACTTGGCGAAGCCTTTTCTTTGGCACGCATTACCGAAGCGCGATTAGAAGACCAACGGTCTCCCACCGTTGTCCACACAACTAATGTCGCGACCAGTGTTGTTACTCAAAGGCAGCCTACGACGTGTTTTTCAGTTGCTAGTTCCGACGTGGACGTGGGTAAGCCACCCTTGTTACCAACACCCACGCAAGCTACCACCAACACTAATGCTCAGCCACTTGCTATCAAGTGGATTTCACCCGCTGAACGTCAAGAACGCCTGAACAAAGGGCTATGTTTCAACTGTGATAACAAGTGGATGCGAGGTCATAAGTGTCCCGGTAAGTTTTTATTATTAATGGCAGATGATGGTACAAATCCCAGGCAGGTGACGACCGCGGATGAAGAGAAAGCAGTAGAATCTGCCAATTCAGATTATCACCTTGAGGACAAGGTAATTTTTGAAGGAAGGGGGAATGTTACGCACCAGTGGTTCAGAGGATGGAACGAGGAGCCAACAGGATAACAACTACGTGATGGGTTAGGAGATAACCATGATTATCTTTTGTTTAGGATATTTGTTTAGGATAAGTGTCGAGTATGTGTTCGAGTCGTATTAGGATAAGTATTTATCTTTGTTTAGGATTATCTTGTTATGAGTATTTAAACTCATCGTGATGATTGAAATCATAAGTATTCAGTTTACAATTCTGTGTTTTTCTATCTTTTTCTACAGGAGCTTGCACTCGCTATAAGTAGTGCTACTATCGATACGTGTAGGTCGTATCAATTGGTGCTTTCATTGAGCTACGATGAGGGCTTACGATTAGGGTTTCAATAAAAGGAAAAAAAAAAAAAAAAAAAAAAAAAAAAAAAAAACCTTACTGTTCATCGCGGGTACTATTCATCGGAATTTTTTTTTTTTTTTTTGAGTTATTAATCGATTGAGTATTATTTATGGCATCAGGCGGCAGCGATCAGGACGCGGAATACGCACTCTCTAAGCTCTTGCAAATGGGTACGGTGGCCGAATATGAGAGTGAGTTTGTGGTACTTGCAAATCGAGTAACGGGGATCTCTGAATCTTTACTTACATCGTTTTATATCTCCGGACTTAAATTGACGTTACAAATAGAACTGTTGAGGGCAAGGCCTACAACTTTAGGAGAAGCCTTTTCCTTAGCCCATATAGTCGAGGCTCGTTTTGAGGCAATTGAAGAGAAGGAAAAAGAGCATATAATTGAAAAGAAATTAGATACCATTCCATCATTACAAAGTGAATTCGCTTCACCTGAGATTAAAAGGTCGTTAGATGCTGATGAAAATATTGGTGTTGATGTGGTTAATAACGCAATAGATGGTGTTTTCGATATTGGTGAGAGTAATGAAGTTCATAGCAAGTTTGAAGAATTTTCAGAAAATAAGAAAAGTATGGAAGAGATTGTTGTGGGTGGTCGTGAATTTGATAGTCGTTTGGATGAAATAAATTTGAATTTAAGCGAGGAATTAGCGGACTCCCAATCTGCATATTCTTCGTATCACCTTGAGGGCAAGGTGATTTTTGAAGGAGTGGGGAGTGTTATGGCATGGGTAGCGGAAGACGGAAGAATGGTGTTGTGTTATGTCCGAGGCAAAGGAATACGAAAGAAGAAAAAGGCAAAGGCTGCAATTCTAAGAAGATTATGGGATCCCGGATTACGCCAATGGTGCAGGAGGACGGACTGCCCAAACGACTCAAGAAGTCCAAACGTATGGCATAAAGATTATGTCATATAATCTATATTTATTTACGTGTCTTTGTTTAGTACTGTTTTCATGTTTATTTAGGAAAGTCAATTAAGAATGTTTTAAGACAACACCTTGAGGGCAAGGTGGTTTTGAAGGAGTGAGGAATGATACGCCTGGGCCCGAGCCCATGGCCTATTTAGGTCTTAGGGTTTTACCCTACTTTGTCTTATAAATACTCTTGTAATCATTTATTATAATCAATCAAAGTTTAATATAAACAAATCTCTAGTTCTTCTCTCTATTTTCTTAAGGAGCTCGCACACGCTAAAAGTGGTGCCTTATCCCGATACAACCCCTAACCGGATCGTATCAAACATTCGCTGAGTAGGGTTGATAGGTACCATTATAATACACAAGGTTAAGGTGTCCCTGCCAATCTACAATTTTTTTATCCAAGTGTTCAATAGTTTAATTACTTGTAATAAAAATCATTTAACACGCTAGTTATTTGGTCCAACAACCGTCGCTAATATCTTGATACCCTACAAGTCTACAACCGTAGTAAACCATAGTTAGTTACAATCAACTAATTAACCATAGTTAACTCTCCCTCTATTTTCTTATATAAGTACCTTTCTACCCATAAGTTCAACCCTCACATTTTTTGAATCGTTACAAACCAGCTGAATCCACATCAAACTCACTAACAAATCGACACATCTTATTCGGAGACTCGAGCATGGAGTTCGTAGACGAAGCACAAATATATAAATGTCAAAAACACCCTTCGAGGAAACGAAAAAGTGGAATATGTCCTAAGTGTCTTCGTGATCGCCTAGCAACTCTTTGTCCGGATTGCGCCACGGCTCTTCCGTGTCCTAGTTGTCCACCACCCGTCGTTGACACTTCGTCTTCTTCTTCGTCGTCTTCGTCCTTTTCTCTTTTCTCGTTCTCACGAGGAGGTAGTCGGCATGTGTCAGCTATTTCAACAAATAGCGACACAAGCCAATTACCTAATAAAGTTGAGGCTGATCCTATGTTATTAAGATCGCGATCTTCTGCTATTCCTTTCCTTAGATCAAGATCTCGGCATGATGGAGGTCCATTTACTAATATTAAATGTGACGCTGACGTGAAAGCAGTGCAAATCAATGACAATAGTGACACAAGTCAATTAACTAATAAAGCTGAGGCTGATCCTATGTTATTAAGATCGCGATCTTATGCTATTCCTTTCCTTAGATCAAGGTCTAGGTATGTTGGAGGTCCAGTTACTAATAGTAAATGTGACGCTGAGGTGACAGCGGTGCAAAGCAATGACAATAGTAATACTAGTAATAATAAGCCGGTGTCGAAGGTTAGTAGGAGCAAGATTAACTTTTGGTCCGTGTTTACAGCCGGTAAAAGTAAAAAACCTCATGTTATTGACGACGGAATGGATAATAAGTGTGATGATGCATCAGACAGGTGTGATTTAAGGGTGGTTAATGATAATTCGATGATGACAAGATCGAGATCAGTGGCAGTTGGAGGCGGGAATAGATTTGGTCAAGCGAATTCGAAACAAAAGGGATGGAACTTTCCTAGTCCGATGAAAGGTTTTCGACATCCGAAACATCCTAATTATGTCACTGTTGCATAGAGGTTCGGTTTTGTTTTGATTTGCTTTGTTTTGTTATTGACATGTTACAAGATAAATAAAATGTTTGGATCCATATTAATCATATACTTTACATGCTGTGTTGTATTTCTTATATGTTTGATCTTCCTGTGCTTGTGATTGTGTATGGAAACTAATTATCTTTTGCAAACTAATTGTCAAGTATTGAGTAGTAATCAATATTAAGCTAGCCTTTAGACTTTTTTGAAGTTATGCAGTTATGTAGATTTAAGACATAGTTGTTTGAAAGCAATATAATTTTTCTAAAACGTATAATCTATTCAAAAAAGCATTTCTTAATTTTACAAAAAGTTAGTTCACTAATTATTTATAGAAAAAAAGCATCAACTACTTTGTGGTGAAGCACACAAAGTCTCTTAAGGCGACTGACATATTATACAAATCCCTCGTTTCTTGAGCAAATTGGGTAAGTCGTTATATGTCAGATTGAATTTTCTGACCCAAATACTTTGAATTTTTTTAATTTGAAGCTATCATGTTCATTCCTTTTTTTAATAATTTTGGTAATCTATGTTAAATCATTTTTATATTATACTAAATATGACAAGTATAGTATACGTAACATGGTATAATCATTCGATGTCATATTTGATATTTTAGTACAACTTAATTGGTGTGTGTGTATCATATGGTTAATATTTTTATTAAACAGATATATTATATAATTTAAAGAGATACGATGCGTTTTGAAAACGACTGTTTGTTTTGTAACAAAAGTTTTAGGCGTACGCAAGTCTATCGTAGTGATGGAGTAGGTATTGTCGACTTGCTTTGATTATAAACTTTATTATATCTCTCGTGTAATTATCACATGTTTATTAAATATATGATCCAAACACACGGCTATTGAATTATAGGAAAAGAAAGAAAAAGAAAGTACGTTTGAGAATGTCCATATGACTTCTAAAATCTCAATCTTTGATATACAATATTCAATTAATGTGCTTAGTTCTATGTTGATCATGAGAACGATATCATTTAGCCACAAGCTTAAGAAAAGTTCTAACATCATTTGTGTTACATGCACACACTACACCAAAACCTTCTATTTGGGACCAGTCGACCCAAATTTTGGGCCATGGCCCACAGTTTTTTCAACAAAAAAGGCAGTCAGAGTAAGATTGATATTTGAGCAAAATGAGACGACATTAATGTCGTCCCATATTTAAATGCATATGATTTTTTGACATTTTAAATGAAATTTCCCAAAAAATAAAAAGTCCCGCCAACAAATTCAATCCCGTCAAGCAAAATGGGGCGACAATGTCGTCCCATTCTGCGAGTATTTGTTTTTTTTTTTATTTAAAAACTTTTTAAATCAGTTTTTATTTTAAAATCAATATTAAAACTTTTTTAAAAACAGAATGGGACGACATTGTCATCCCATTTTTACTAAACATTTAAAACGGTTTTTTTTATCCAATAATCTATTTAAAAATACTTGTATATAAATTAATTTTAGAAAATTATTTGCTTTAAAATTGTATGTTAGTTGATGTGTCGTAAGTGAGTACAAGTTTTAAATTTATAAATGTCGAATTACCGAATCTAGGAACAACACATACGAGCAAGTGAACTCGTCCGTTATAGCAAGATTATGATGGTAAGTCGGGATCGTTCGCAGGGATTTGTGTAGTGAATCGAATTGTAAGCTACTAGAAGTAAATTCCTTAACAAGTAATGAAAAATAGAATAATTCAAATGATTAAAACTACACTTGCTTAGACTAGTATACTACTCTTTGATAAGCATGATTGTGATAACTTTGGACAACATGTTGGTTATGATAATTAGTTTGGTGAACTAATCTATTGTTTCTACAAATTAAACCTTCGTCAAGATTTTAGTTCATAAAAACAAGCATTACGTTTAACCACTCAATTCAAGATCAATTCAAGGTTCATAAGTTGGTGTACCTTAAACACAAAAATATACAAAAGGTCACAATTGAGAGTAAACTATTAATCTTTCGACCCTTGAAATGGTTTACCATCAATCCTATTTTTGATAGACAAAAGCATTCTCATTACAACCACAATTAACTTTCTTTGTTTAATCAAGAATAATGGGTAAAAACAATCATTCATAGACAAATGATTATAACTAGTTGAATAACAATAGTTCTTTCGACCCTTAAAATTATTAGCAACTAGTTAAACTTGATTCAACAAATGTCACTACGAAACTTAATCACGATTGGATCTTAGAATCAACTTGAAATTGAATTAAAACATGTCATCACAATCATACGCAAATCAATAAAGTAATACACATCGTCTAAGCAAGTGCACAAAGGCACTAGCCACTCATAGCAAACATGAACATAATCTCAGTACTTTGAACATTAGAAACCATAATTGAAAGTCTTACAATGATTGGAAATAGATTACAAATGATAAGGTAATGATACCCAAAGTATTGGTGTTGACTTCTTGATGTTTTGACCTCCAATTGTTGACTTCTTGAACTTCCAAAGCCTCCTGAACTTCTAAGGACGAATTTGAGAGTATTTTGATGAGTGGTTGATGATTACAAGTTTATTGATTAAGAATAGCACACTTAATACCCCACAAATGATCACAAGTTTATTGATTAAGAATAGTACACTTAATACCCCACAAATGATCCTATTTATACTCCTCCCAAGGGTCTTGGTTCATTAATGCTTCTCTTGTCCTCCAAGTAGTTTAGAAGAGCCTAGAATCGTTATTAGAAGGCCTTAGAACCGGATATATGAAGAGACAAAACTTAATGATGAAGTTTTGGTAAATCAGCAGGCTTCCAACCGATCGGTAATATGGCCAACCGATCGGTTGGTCTTCGGAATTGCCTCCATCCGAATCGGTTGCGGGCAGCCTCCGATCGGATGGATGGTTGTTGTTTGGGAGTTTTTGGACTTTTGTCGTCTTGGCTTGTTTCTTACTTTTTGGTCTTTGGTTCTTCATTCCAACTCGGTCTTTTCTACATCTTTGAAGCTTATCAACATGAATACTTGGACCTTCATTCTTTGAAATGCCTTTTTGATTGGGTCTTGGCATAAGAATCTTTTCACTTTCATAAATATTTCCTTCTTTCTCATTTTTCTCATCTTTTTCTTCCTTTTTCCTGTTTTTTGGTCACATATACTTTGCAAACACACTTTGGTACGATTTAGTAACAAAAGTATATAAATATAACCAAATAATATACATAAAAACACAAATAACGCTCCTAAAAATATGTTAGATTTGAGCGTTATCAGATCCCCCACACTTAAACTTTGCTTACCCTCAAGCAAATCTAGAAATAAAAACAATTATCCACATGGTACACAGATATGTTTAAAAAGATGTGATGCAAATCTATCAAGTACGGGTATAAGTTAGATTCATCATTTTAAGCTTTTATGGTTGAAGCATCGAGATGTTTGACAATACCCAAATGATTTTCTTGCTTGATATACATTACTAAACACCTCACGAAAGGAAATGAAATATAATTCACTCAAAACACTCATTTGTATGGTTGGTGGAGTATATAAGAGAAATCACACTCATTTGCTCAGTCATGATTTAAATATTACCATAAGCTTGTACAAGAAACAAAACTACACCGAAATGGCGTGAGCACCAAGTATAGATATCAAAGAGGGCTTTTATTCGGGTTTAAGGTTTCAAGGGTTAAGCAAGACTGATGTGCAACTACCTTATGCAAAACATAATAGATCGCTAACAACGAATTCTCGCATCACCAAATAACGGATGGTCACTACATGTCCATACACTTGATAATTTCACAAAGTCAAAAGGGTAGGGATAAGGCATGGGATATATTTTAGAAAAGGTTGAAAGTAACGAATATACAAACTAGTCAAAGTCTACTGCCCAGATGTTACTAGCTATTTCGAACCGCTATCATGCATTCTTGAAAAACTCCACACTTGATTGCACTTTACATTATTTCATAGCTCATTGGCTATTTTTGTCACCTTATTGTTGCGATGACTTATTCTCTTTTTTTCTCTTCTCTCTTTATTTATTTATTTTTTTATTTTTTATTATTTTTTTTTTGAACAGGAACTTGGCATCTTATAGTTGCGATGATTTCATTTGGATAACTACTTTTGGAGTTTGCAACTTTCTTCGTACTTTCATGATTTCCCACATAACATCCATCTTGCCAAATAGCTAGCAACCAACCAAGACTTGACTAAAGGTAAGGCTAGGCTAAAGTGTAAAATCTTTTTGTATTTTTCTGGATTTTATCAAAAGAAAAAGATAGGCTCAGAGGGTGTAACTAGGGGTATCTAGCGTTAAAGATAAACGCTAACAAAAGGGTTTATACTGGTGGTTAACTAGTCAATGCAACTAGCTAAATATCAATTTGGAAGGCTTATTTGGGTTAAATCCTAAGGTTGCCTCTTATCACGCATATATACTTATATCACAAATGAAAAAGTAATCTCACAACGGTCTCGTAATGATTTACAAGCACAAGTTCTAGAATAAATAAAATCACCGGCACACTCATAGCAAAAAAATTCAAGCATAAAAGATGTATGCTTAATACGAAACAGGCTTAAATCCTCACATTATAGTGAAAAGGGCTATAATATGTGCTAGCTAATGTTATCGATCCCAGAATGGATTGCAATATTAATCGGGACACATCTCAATTTTTCAAAAGTTACAGGTTTTACCAGTGGATAGATCCAGTTACTATAATATATAATCCTTAAAATGACAAAGAACTAGATCACAAGGGCAAACAAAATTTAAAATTTAGCTCGGAATTTACAATTTATCCTTATTTTCCTATTCACCCCCCCCCCCCCCCACACTTAAGTTAAGCATTGTCCTCAATGTGATAAACGAAAGGAATGAAAATAGGGAAATAAGAGAATAAACCATATTTTCTTGCTCCAGAAGATTTTTCGATCCAAGTGTCCATACTTTGTAATCATTACCTGCAGTAATCTTAAAAACAAAAGAAACACACGAAATATGTCTACGTTTTATTTAAAAAGTTAGTGATACACCCCCACACTTAAGTTCAACTAAGGGGTTAGAGAAACTTTGGGATATAACCACTTGAAAATAAACTAAGAAGTAAAATCGCAAATAGAAAACACACGGGTTGCCTCCCGAGAAGCGCTTGTTTTATTAACGAGTCATCAGCCGGACTCGAACTTCTTTCTTGCTACGTTGGTGTAATTTTTGGTTTCTTCTTTGAGACTTTTGGAACATACACCACATTTCCTATCACTATTCCTTCTCCAGTTTCATCTATGTTCTCCAATTTGATTCTTTCCCAAGGTCTAGGAAGAACATCATAGATATAACCAGATTCTTCGGCCTAAGGAGTGTTTTTCTGAAATCGGCCGGAAAGGGTGCCATGAATGTTATTGCTTCATATTCTGATTCAGGTGGAATCTCTTTGATAGAAATCTCGTTCATTTGCTCCTTATCATAATACAATTTAATTCGGTGACCATTAACAATGAAACTTCCACCTTGTTTGTCATGTAATTCAACATACCCAGATGGAAATCTATGTTTCACTATATACGGGCCGAACCATTTTGGTTTTAGCTTAGGTGCTTTGAACTTGTATTTCATATTAAAAAGCAGAACTTTGTCTCAAGCTTTGAATTCTTTCCGGATTCTAAGCTTTCTGTCATGATACGCTTTGGTTCTAGCTTTGTAGAGCTTGGAGTTCTCGTAAGCTTGGAGTCTTAGTTCATCGAGTTCATGCAATTGCAAGAATGTCTTCTCTCCAGCTATTTTGAGATCAGGGTTACAGCTTCTGAGTGCCCAGTAAGCGCGACGTTCGATTTCGAACGGCAAATGACAGGTTTTTCCATACAAAAGTCTGTATGGTGTTGTACCAATTGGAGTTTTATAAGCCGTACGAAATGCCCACAGAGCATCATCGAGTTTTCTTGACCAAACGGCAGGATTGTCTTTGACCATTTTTTCAAGTATTCTTTTTAAGGCTCTGTTGGTATTTTCGACTTGACCACTGGTCTGAGGGTGATAAGCTGTGGCGAAACGATGATGTACTCCGTATCGTTTCATAATTTTCTCCATTTGTTTGTTACAGAAATGGGTTCCTCGATCACTTATTAAAGCTTTGGGAATTCCATAACGAGCGAAAAGCTTTTTGAGAAAATTGACAACAACTCGTGCATCATTTGTGGGTAGAGCTTCTGCTTCAGCCCATTTGGAAACGTAATCAATAGCAACGAGAATATATTCGTATTTGTGCGATTTAGGAAAGGGTCCCATAAAATCGATTCCCCAAATATCGAATATTTCACAGACTTGAATGCTCTTTTGAGGCATTTCATCTCTACGAGAAAGACTACCGGATTTTTGGCAAGCATCGCAGTTTTGAACAAGAGTATGAGCTTCTTTGAAAATAGTCGGCCAATAGAATCCAGCATCAAAAACTTTTTTAGCTGTGGTGGAAGGACCATAGTGTCCCCCAGTCGGGCCATGATGGCATTCATCAAGAATTCTTCTTGTTTCAGAACCAGAAACACATCTTCTTATCATTCCATCGGGACACATCTTGAAAAGATAGGGCTCTTCCCAATAGTAGTGTTTTAGTTCTGAAAAGAATTTACTTCGTTGGGCATGAGTTAATCCTTTTTTGAGAATTCCTCCAACGAGGTAATTTGCATAATCAGCAAACCATGGAATTTCTTTTTCATCGACTGTATCAACAGTCATGAGATTTTCATCAGGAAAATAATCGTCAATCTCGTCTTCCTTTAACTCTTTCAAGTTTGGATTCTCAAGACGAGACAAATGATCAGCAGCTAGATTTTCTGCTCCTTTCTTATCTTTGATTTCGATGTCAAATTCTTGGAGTAGCAAAATCCATCGGATAAGACGCGGTTTTGCATCTTGTTTGGCAAACAGATATTTGAGCGCTGAATGATCAGTGAACACAATTGTTTTCGAAAGCACAAGATAAGATCTGAACTTGTCGAAAGCAAAAAAAACGGCTAACAATTCTTTCTCCGTAACCATATAATTTTGTTGCGCATTGTTGAGTGTTTTGCTAGCAAAGTATATAGGACGAAAATGTTTTCCTTCACGTTGTCCTAATATAGCTTCAACCGCAAAATCGCTTGCGTCGCACATGAGCTCGAATGGTAGTGACCAATTAGGTGAAACCATAATGGGTGCACTAGTCAGTTGGGTTTTCAATGTTTCGAACGCCTTCATGCAATCTGCATGTAAGTCAAAAACAGAATCTTTTTCCAGAAGTTTCGTCATTGGACGAGATATTTTGGAAAAGTCCTTAATGAAACGCCGGTAAAAACCGTCATGTCCTAGAAAACTTCTAACGGCTTTAACGTTTGTTGGAGGTGGTAATTTGGTGATAACATCGATTTTTGCTTTGTCAACCTCCATTCCTGCACTGGAAATTTTGTGTCCTAGCACAATTCCTTCAGTCACCATGAAATGGCATTTTTCCCAGTTGAGAACAAGATGTGCAGCTTCGCATCTTTCGAGCATTTTGTCGAGATTAGAAAGACAAGCTTCAAATGAGCTTCCAAAAACTGAAAAGTCATCCATGAAAACTTCCATCGATGTTTCAAGCATGTCTTGGAATATAGCAATCATACATCTCTGAAAAGTCGCGGGTGCATTACACAAACCAAAAGACATACGCCGATAAGCGTAAGTTCCAAAGGGACATGTGAATGTAGTCTTTTCTCGATCAACAGGATCAATGGGAATTTGGAAATATCCTGAAAAACCATCAAGGAAACAAAAGTACTCGTTCCCTGCTAATCTCTCAAGCATTTGATCCATGAACGGTAAAGGAAAATGATCTTTTCTGGTGGCTTTGTTTAATTTTCTGTAATCAATACATACTCGCCATCCTGTGACAGTTCTAGTAGGAACTAATTCATTCCGTTCGTTAGTCACAACAGTCATTCCTCCTTTTTTCAGAAAACAGTGAACTGGACTCACCCAAGGACTATCCTCGATGGGGTAAATGATACCAGTATCAAGAAGTTTGATGATTTCTTTTTTAACAACTTCTTTCATGTTGGGATTGAGTCGACGTTGTCTTTCTACAACGGGTTTTGCATTGATTTTTCAATTTAAGTATGTTTATATTTTCCAAAGATAATACAACGAATGTATTTCCCCGGGTCGTAGTCCCAACGAAGGTTGAAGTCGAGTTGTCGTAACGGTGTCGAAAAGTGAAGTGAAATGGTGTAAAAGAGTGATATTTTGGTGTTTTTACACTACGAATATGAAATAACAACTAAAAACAAGTACTCAAGCTAAGAGTACAAGCAATCTAAGCACACGAATCTTAAAACGTAATTTAAACTTAAAAATGAACGTTACGAAATCTAAAAACGCACCTAAATAATGGAATCCTAAATTATAAGTCCTAAAATTATGAAAATAATTTTCCTAAATTCTAAATATTAAAAGAAAATTTTAGGAAAAAGAATTATATATATATAAATATTTTTTTTTTATGAATTAAAAACTATTAGAAAGTAATTAAATGATTAAAAATAGCAAAATGATTTGGAAAATTATGAAATTTTGCAGAAAAGTCTAAAATTATATGAAGAAGCTGAGAAAAATGAAAATAGAACTCTGCTATACCCTAATAAGCAGTTTGGGTAAAAAGTTGTTTCAAATAAGCACTTAAAATAAGCACTACAGTACCAAATTTCACCAAAAGCTCAAAAATAGATTATCACACTAATTTAAGCTTAAATCAGCTAATTAAGACCAAAGAAGCTCACATAATAAGCCAATAAGCACTTAGTGCAATAACCAATTAAGGAAAGAAACAAATGACTAAACAGCCTACTTTAAGCTGATCTAAAAGCTAAACAAAAGCTCCTTAGGGGAAAACAAAAGCTGATTCATGAAGCTTATACTACAGACTACTTGCAAACTGAAAATGCCCAAATTATATTATCAATTACTCATTTAATTGAGGCCAAGAACAGATGATCATGAAACTAAAATCTAATGCAGTCTAGAATAGATCTAATGGGGCTACTTGCAGATCAATTATAAGCTAATCAATAAGCTGCAAGTGAAATCTAAGCTGAGAAACCTAACGACAGCACTATAAGCTACTAATAAACCAAAATTCAACCAAGGAGAACAAGTAGATAAGCAGATATAAGGCAAGAAATAAGCTAAGATGGGCAAACTGATCATGCAAGTCTGCACAAAGTTGTCTGATGCAGCAGTTGAGGTAAAATGACCTCAACTCTTTTAATACTTGATGAAACAGTGCCAATATCTGGATTCTCACTCAAAACACTAGATGGAACATAAAAATGCCAAAAAGAAGGCTCAAATAAGCCTCAGCTTATTAGAAGCTTATTAAGGCAGTTTGAACTTCTAAATTTGCACTTATAAAATCAAAACCTCAAAAGTACTAAAAACAACTTAAAACCTGACAACTACAGCTTATCTAACCTAAATTAAGCCCCATCAAACTTCACAAATAGGTAAATGAACAGTGATATTAATTTTTGATCAAAAACGGATCCAAGGCCAAACACCCCTATAAAACTGATTTAGAAATTTTATACTAGAATCCACCAATTAAAGCTATGAATCTGATCACTACTGATTACCTAACTTAATTATGAACTAATGAACAACTTGCAAAACCTCAATAAGCTCTAATTAAGCAGATCCTACTAATGATTATTTTTAGCTTTTTATGACTTGTAAAGATCAAACTGAGATCAAACCTAACAAATACTAATCCAAAAGCACAATTAAGATCAACTAACTATAACTACTCAGAATAAGCACTAAATTAACTGGAATAAGCAGTTCAACAGTTATAAGCTAAAAATAAGATTGAAATGATGCTTACAAATAGAGATTAAGTGTGAAACAGATCTGATCCAATCCAAACAAATACCCAGGCTTATCTTGTAAGCCAAAAATAACCCAAATAAGCTCTTCCAGGTCAGCTTATTCTTTACAGCTTATTGGAACAGTGATTTTGACTTTTTTGTTGACTTTTTGTACTTTTGAGATTAAAACAGATTTGATCCTTAACTAAAACTCACAATAAGCTAGAGAGCTTATATGAGCTTGTTCTAACATAGAAATAGCTTGTTGAAGCTGAATTTTAATATTTTTTTTCTATTTTTGAGATATTTTTCTATTCTTTTGTATTTTCGAAATAAGATGATCAATGATGAAATGAAAGAGTTTGGATAAGCTAAGTAGGTTTAATATAAGCTGATGAACAGTTAATAAGCTAAACAAACAACTTGAAGGAAAATTTATTGAAATAGCTAAAAAGTAAACTAAAATTTCATTAATGAAAACTTGATTACACAATTTAAAACTTGGAAATACAATTCAGAAAATAATTTCAACAGCATAACAATCCTAAAAAACTACTTGAAATTGAAGAAGATGAGGGTTCTATTTATAGCCGGTTTGTGAAGCTTCTAGGATGTCCATGTCATCGATCCACACCTTCTTTATGCTTCTTCATGTTGATATCAACCTTTGGATCATCTCTTGGTCATCACTCCATCAACCTCAGCCCTTGGATCAAAGCTCCACGCATCATCAGCCAATCACAAGCCTTGAATTGCCCTGGGATTGCTGACATGTCAGTCCTGACATGTCAGACTCCTTCTAGAAGTGCGAGTGAAGTACAATATTGCCCTTAATTGTGGTGAATTTTTGGACGGTTAATTAAGGTTCATAGGCTGGGTAATTAGGGGTGAAGGATAAATAGTGAAAAGGCGGGTTATTTCTTTTTTTGGTTTGACTGGTTTTAATGTGAGTTGACCGGGTGGGTTTATTGGTGCATTCGGGTCATGGGTGGATTCGGGTTGTGGTTTATAAAGGTGGGCTGGGCAGTGATGATTTTTGGGTTTGGATTTAAGGGTTGAGATGTGGATTGGGTTTGGTGTAGAGTTGAATTGTGGGTTTATTTATTGTTTTAAGTATTTTTAGATAAGGATTGTGGTGAAATGGAATTAAGTGTTTAAGGACTAAACTTGCAACTTCTGAAAATTAAAGGGACCAATGTTGTCATTTATTCAAAGTTGATCCAAGGGCTATTTTTGACAATCTTTGCTTCTTCAAGGTTCTTTATGACATTTTGAGCTCATTCTTTGATCATTTGCTTCCCCGGCTTCGGCTTTCGACACTTTTCCAAATCTCGTGCTCAGATTTGCCGGCTTCTCTTGATTTTGTCCTTTTTTCGAGATATCCGTACCTGCATATAAACAAACACAAAAACGCAAATATCTTTGGCATTTTGGTTAGTTTTTGGTCGTTTTGGTCTTAATTTGGTTAAGAAAAGGTATGTGAATAAGCACATACCATGCATCTTCTTCGAAATTGATTTTGTGTCTACAAAAATCAGGACTGATTCCTGGGATATCAGATGTTTTCCACGCAAAAGCTCTTTTATGCTTCTTGAGAACAGAAATGAGGCATTCTTTTTCCTTATCTTTGAGCAACGAATTTCTCCCATGAGTCGATCAAACATGGCAGGTGGAAAGAATCGGCTTACAAAAGCTTGCCTCATCTCCTCCCAAGTATTGATAGTTCCTGGGGTTAATTCAGTATACCACACTTTTGCATCTCCAGCAAGTGATGATGGAAAAAGTTTGAGTTTAATGGCATCCACATTCGTGTCGCCATATCGGAACATGCCACAAATTTCGATGAATTCGGCAATGTGTTTGTGAGGATCGGCCCTCGAACGGACATCGAATTGACGGTCTTTGATCATAGAAAGATGGTGACCTTTCACGGTGAAATTGTCACCTAGGTTGACGGTAACAATAGCAGCTCCAGGAGTTGGTGCTACGGTTTGGTTGACTTCCCACATGGGTCTATCCTCAGCCATGGGAAAAGATTGATCAGTAAATGGGTTATAAACGACTTTGGCTTCAAAAAGGTTATCAAACGGTGGGTTTTGTACTCTTGGTACACGATTGGCTAATGGAACAAATGGTTTTCTTTTTCTTTTTGTTCTTCGGACTAAACGTTCGGGATCTGAAAAAGGTGAAATTGGTTTTATTCCGGTTGATCGAGTGTTCATACAATTCCCAAGAGAATCGAGGCAATGTCTAAACACACGAGCGAAGAATGGAAACAATTTGAAAAATCAAGGCTAAGGATCCGATCGGATGGAATGGAATACCGATCGGATAGAACTCTCGGTAAATTAAGTTTGGGGTGATGCGATCGGATGGATGCTACTACCGATCGGATGAAGCTCTCGGTAAATTTGAAAAATGGGCAACCGATCGGATGAATGGAATACCGATCGGATGGTCAGCTCGGAAAACTTTTTTTTTTAAGAAAACGAACTATGAACTTCTAAAACCTACAGAAACACGATCAAAATTCCCGGCAGCGGCGCCAAAACTTGATGTGTCGTAAGTGAGTACAAGTTTTAAATTTATAAAGGTCGAATTACCGAATCTAGGAACAACACATACGAGCAAGTGAACTCGTCCGTTATAGCAAGATTATGATGGTAAGTCGGGATCGTTCGCAGGGATTTGTGTAGTGAATCGAATTGTAAGCTACTAGAAGTAAATTCCTTAACAAGTAATGAAAAATAGAATAATTCAAATGATTAAAACTACACTTGCTTAGACTAGTATACTACTCTTTGATAAGCATGATTGTGATAACTTTGGACAACATGTTGGTTATGATAATTAGTTTGGTGAACTAATCTATTGTTTCTACAAATTAAACCTTCGTCAAGATTTTAGTTCATAAAAACAAGCATTACATTTAACCACTCAATTCAAGATCAATTCAAGGTTCATAAGTTGGTGTACCTTAAACACAAAAATCAACTTTTGCTTAATCAAATAGCTTAGGAAATGGTCAATACAAAAGGTAACCTATCATAGACAAAAGGTCACAATCGATAGTAAACTATTAATCTTTCGACCCTTGAAATGGTTTACCATCAATCCTATTTTTTGATAGACAAAAGCATTCTCATTACAACCACAATTAACTTTCTTTGTTTAATCAAGAATAATGGGTAAAAACAATCATTCATAGACAAATGATTATAACTAGTTGAATAACAATATTTCTTTCGACCCTTAAGATAATTAGCAACTAGTTAAACTTGATTCAACAAATGTCACTACGAAACTTAATCACGATTGGATCTTAGAATCAACTTGAAATTGAATTAAAACATGTTATCACAATCATACGTAAATCAATAAGTAATACACATCGTCTATGCAAGTGCACAAAGGCACTAGCCACTCATAGCAAACATGAACATAATCTCAGAACTTTGAACATTAGAAACCATAATTGAAAGTCTTACAATGATTGGAAATAGATTACAAATGATAAGGTAATGATACTCAAAGTATTGATGTTGACTTCTCGATGTTTTGACCTCCAATTGTTGACTTCTTGAACTTCCAAAGACTCCTGAACTTCTAAGGACGAATTTGAGAGTATTTTGATGAGTGGTTGATGATTACAAGTTTATTGATTAAGAATAGCATACTTAATACCCCACAAATGATCCTATTAATACTCCTCCCAAGGGTCTTGGTTCATTAATGCTTCTCTTGTCCTCCAAGTAGTTTAGAAGAGCCTAGAATCGTTATTAGAAGGCCTTAGAACCGGATATATGAAGAGACAAAACTTAATGATGAAGTTTTGGTAAATCAGCAGGCTTCCAACCGATCGGTAATATGGCCAACTGATCGGTTGGTCTTCGGAATTGCCTCCATCTGAATCAGTTGCGGGCAGCCTCCGATCGGATGGATGGTTGCTGTTTTGGACTTTTTGGACTTTTGTCGTCTTGGCTTGTTTCTTACTTTTTGGTCTTTGGTTCTTCATTCCAACTCGGTCTTTTCTACATCTTTGAAGCTTATCAACATGAATACTTGGACCTTCATTCTTTGAAATGCCTTTTTGATTGGGTCTTGGCATAAGAATCTTCGCACTTTCATAAATATTTCCTTCTTTATCATTTTTCTCATCTTTTTCTTCCTTTTTCCTGTTTTTGGTCACATATACTTTGCAAACACACTTTGGTACGATTTAGTAACAAAAGTATATAAATATAACCAAATAATATACATAAAAACACAAATAACGCTCCTAAAAACATGTTAGATTTGAGCGTTATCATTAGTGTAAAAATTAATTTTAAAAATTACATAAATTAAAAAATTTACAAAATCAATACTTTACTATTTATCAAAAATATTTTTGATGTTAAAACGTAATCAATATGATACGTATTTACAGCGTCGATATAGAAAAAATAATACGACAAAGGTGGCTTGGATGTATACTAAATAATGTTCATAGAAAATATTAAAGCTTAGTCCTCTTTGAGATAAAAATATTTTGGTACATCAGAGAACATATTAGCCGTATCAATTGTTAAATAATTTTCAGTGATAATAAAACTTATATTATTGATAACGTCTTCAATCACCATCCATATAAAGTTCAGAAAACAAAGTTCCAAGAAAGTCGTTGCTTTTTTGTTGTATCAACCGATGGCCGTGAAGAAGACTTCTCGTACATTAAATGTGTTGAGAATTATGTAAATGTGGTGATCTCGACTATTATGAACTAGATCTGAATATTGATGAAATGGATGTTGATCGGACTCATTCGTTTAACATCTCATGTATAACAGTATCATATCGACTCATTCGTGAAGAAGACTTCTCGTACATTAAATGTGTTGAGAATTATGTAAATGTGGTGATCTCGACTATTATGAACTAGATCTGAATATTGATGAAATGGATGTTGATCGGACTCATTCGTTTAACATCTCATGTATAACGGTATCATATCGACTCATTCGTGAAGAAGACTTCTCGTACATTAAATGTGTTGAGAATTATGTAAAGGTGGCCATCAACACCTACGGCTACCAGTAGATACTAAAACTGTGGTTCTGTTATCCACATTTTCCTTCTGTTATCAAACTTCCCACCAAAACCCTTCCCACCAAATTTTCCCACCAAAATATTGGCGCCAAAATTTTCCACCAAAACATTTGTATAAAATATCTGCTCTATCCTCACAAACACATTATGTACACTCTTATCCTCAAAACCACTCAACCTCACAACCTCTTATCTTCACACCAATTTCAAAACCTGAGATGCAGCGATATAATCCTTTTATGTGTTCTTGTGGAACAGGAAATATAAAACTAAGAAAATCACATAAAAAAATACATTTGGATGGGAATATTATGCATGTCCTCTTTCGAAGGTGAAAAATCATACATTTCTGATGAACTCAAATAAGTACATTTTATTATCATCATTTATCCTATTTATTTGACTTGTTTTATTATATTATATATGAGAATTGATACGTTAATGTTTACTTTTGTAATTCTCAGGTAAAAACAAGTATTATGTGAAACTTGGCTTTGGACTAATTATGGAGCAAAACAAGCATGATGTTAAGAGTCTACTGAAATGTACAAGATCAAGATCATTCTGCTCCAGATACGCCGCAACATACTTCTTACATACGGCGCATCACTATCAAGATTTCACAAGTAACGATCCAAGACAGCAAAGGACATGCGCCGCATGGAGAAATGGAGTTACGCCGCATCTTAAGGCGGTGTACGAATATTCCTGAATATATTAATCTTGGACCCCACGCGAAGTTATGTCAATGCGCCGCATCTACTTATCCTATGCGCCGCATCTAACCCTCAGACAGAAACTATAAATACCCCAAGACCAGACGAATTTCGAGAGTTTTTTTTCAGACACTTAGCATTAACTCAGAGAGCCGAATTCAGACGTATTAGCAGCACAAGACACACCATAAACGAAGATACAAGAGCTGTAAGAAGGTCCTGCATGTATTCAATTCATTAAGTAGTTTTGTTTTATTGTATTAGTACACTTTAATTCATCAGGATTGATGGGCCGATTCCATGTGACTACGGAAAACCATGGGCACCCCTTAAAATTGCTTTCCCATTAATTAAAGTTTATATGTTGATGTCTTTGGTGACTTTTATTAGTGCATTGATAACCTCTGTGTCTAGCTGAGCATTGCTTGGGTCGCCATGCCCCTTCCTCGCCTATCTATTCTAGCGTATACGAAACGTGGGCATCACAAGTGCTCAATATTCTAGGATAGTGGGATAAACATAAGTGATCATTAAGGGTTTACTCGCCGATAAGATTAGAGCCAACGAGAAAGGGTTAATTATATACACTTCATATAAAACTAGCAATAAAACAAGTGACAAACTACTTAATTATCAGGACAGGTCTTCTTACAGTCTCATGTATCTATCTGTGTACGTGTGTGCTAATCGCTGATTCGTGCTTATTAGTTTAGTTTATATTTAATCACAACCAAACCGTGCCAGTCTCTCAGGCTGAAACCCCCTTGCGTTAGATTAGGTTGTATAGCTAACTTAAGATATTAAAATACTGATTAGAATAACTAGATAATACGTTCCACTCTTAGTGATCGACACTCTACTTACCATTATATTCATACTGACCGGGTACACTGCTCGTTAAGTGTGTGTGTTATTGATAAGTCGGCAAAATATAAATTTAAAACTTGAGTAGGCATTAATACTGCTAAACCGCAACGACACACGCGTGCATCAATTTCTTATTTATTTAAATATACAAACAATCATAACATTTCCTTATTTATGTAACAGCCAAGAGAAAATGATCATGGATGTGGATATGTTATGTGGAAGAGTGAATTTGATGACCGGTTACGAATAATCTCTTCTGCTTCAACATCTCAAGGTTCTGGATATGCACCAATAGAGTGCTCAAACTGTAATGCCAAAGATCTTAGGATAAACATGCTGGAATCACAAAAACAGGTGCTAGAGATAAGAGTAAGGATGCTGGAGGCAAGACTTGAAATGGCAAGGAATCCCGACGAACACGACCACGCATGTCAGTCGGATGCAATACTCCGTGAGTAGTTATGTGACATGGAAAATCTTCGTATGTCATAGTGTTGTTGTTGTTGTTGTTGTTGTTTGTTGTGTTATTGTTGTTTTTGTTGTTTGTTGTGTTATTGTTGTTGTTTAATAAAATGTTGTAGTTGTTGTTTGTTGTGTTATCATATCGACTCATTCGTTTGTTTAACATGTCATGTATAACGGTATCATATCGACTCATTCGTTTAACATATTATGTATAAACCGATAACGCCATTGACCTCTGTATAAACCGATAACAATTTTTTGTTTGGCTATGCATTTAAGTCTTTTGAAAGTTCACCTATCCATATAAAGTTCAGAAAACAAAGTTCCAAGAAAGTCGTTGCTTTTTTGTTGAATCGAATGATGAAAGCGGGACCCCTCGTTCTCAATCTGGATGCAAAACAAATGATGAGAGTGGGACCCCTCGTTCTCAGTCTGGATGGAAAACAAATGATGAGTGGGGACCCCTCGATCTCAATCTGGTTGGAAAACTAGTGATGTGAGTGGGACCCCTCGTTCTCAGTCAGGATGGAACAGTGAGTCCAGTGTTGAATTCCATTTCTTGTTAATGTTAAAGTTATGAAACACGAATACTAACTATGTATGGCCACAAACTATTTTGTGAAGATACAATGATGGCGATCCTTTGTCCACCGATGATCAAACTCATTCGTTTAACATCTAATTTAAATCATTTTTAATGTATTCAAATAATTTATAACTAATTTAAATCATTTTTAATTTATTTAAATAATTTATAATTTAAATTTATTTAAATAATTTATAACTAATTTAATTCATTTTTAATTTATTTAAGTAATTTATAACTAATTTAAATCATTTTTAATTTATTTAAATAATTTATAATTAATTTAAATCATTTTTAATTTATTTAAATAATTTATAACTAATTTAAATTATTTTTAATTAATTTAATATTAATTAAATAATTTAAATCATTTTTATACACATAAGATAAAGGGAAAAGAATTAAAAAAAAAAAGTACAGGAAGCAATGTGGGACGACAATGTCGTCCCATTTTGGCTCAATTATTGATAGATCTCGATCTTATCTTTTTTTCTCTAACACTTTACCCAAAAAAAAACCCGACAAACAAACCCACTATTGATAGATTCTAACCACTAACCCTGTTATATATTAGATAAATTGCATTCATTGTATTATTTGCATATTTTCTGTTTTTGTGTGTTTTTATTTTTTTTGTTTTGTTTCTTTTTGTTTATTTTTATTTTTGTTTTTTTTTCTTATTCTATTTTTCTGTATTCTGCTATCGTTGTACTGAGCTGATACAAACGATACGGCGCATCTGTTTTCACAGATACGGCGTATTGCGTTTAATTTTTATAAAATACAACGCGTTTAATAAATTCGAGATACGACGCATCTTTCCCCAAGATACGGCGTATTGTGTTTTTAATAAAAAAATTTTCTAAACCCTAACGTCATACGGCGCATCTGTTTTCACAGATACGGCGTATTTTCGATTTAAATTAAAAACAGTTTTCGAATTATTAAACAAATACGACGCATCGATTTTTATCGATACGGCGCATCTTCTTAATCAAAAATCTTGTATTTTGAAACGTAACGAAAATACGGCGCATTAACTTTTGTTAATACAACGCATTTAATTTTAATAAATATAATCGATTTTTAATAATTTAAACTGATACGGCTCATTCTAATTCATAAGCGGCGTATCTGCTTTCTGAATAAAAGTCTGATTAAATTTTAACGATTATAAGATACGGCGTATCCAACTTTTTGGATATGGCGCATCGCTTGCAGATATCAGTAACTTTTATTTTTCGTATTCCGTTTTCGTTGTTAATTTTCTGATATATTACTTTCTTGAACATACCTTACTGATGCTTTTGTGATGGTTTCAGGAAGTGCATGACCAGGAGTTCAACTAAGAACTTGATTCAACCTTTCGAAGATCCTGAACGAACCTTACATTCGCTTAAAAGGCTTTTCAACACAAAAAGCTTTGATATTTCAAGTTCATTCGAGCTTGATTATTTTTCTGAAGAGAAAGAGGAAGAAGAAACAGAAATAATGGCGGAAAACACTACCATGGAGGAATACATGAACAAAACCCGTGCTGATTACAGTTCAGGAGTTGCTAGACCAAAGTTTGATGACAAGTCAAAGTTTGAGTTGAAGGGTCAGTTTCTCAAGGAGCTAAGAGAGAATGCTTTTAGTGGAACAGAACATGAAGATGCTAATGAACATGTTGAAAAGGTCCTCGAGATTGCAGATTTGTTTACTACAGAAGGAGTCTCTGACGATAAACTTATGCTAAGAATCTTTCCAATTTCGCTTAAAGGAGCTGCTAATAAGTGGCTAAGGAATGAACCTGCTAGTTCAATCACAACATGGGAAGATTTGAAGAGTAAATTCCTGAAAAGATATTGTCCACCTGCTAAAACTGCTAAAAAGATGAAGGCTATCAACAGTTTCAAGCAAGAGCCTGATGAAACTCTTTATCAAGCTTGGGAACGATTTAAAGACCTATTGATGAAATGCCCTCAACATTATCTAAGTCCAATGCAGGAGATAATTTTGTTCTATCAAGGATTGGACGTGCCTACTAGACAAATCTTGGATGCTAAGGGAGCTGTGCCTCAAATGAGTGCAGCTAATGCTAGAAAAGCTATCCAAGAAGCTGCTGATCACTCTAAAAAATGGCACGACGGAACCTCTACTAGATCTAAGAGCAGCACTAATTTTGACGGGTTTGCTGCAATTCAAGCTCAATTGGATAAAATTAGTAGAGAGATGAAGAAGCGTGATGAGAAAGCTTATGCTGCCCAAGTTGGATGTGAAAAATGCGAAGGACCTCACTACACTAAAGATTGCCCTAATAAGAATGAAAGTGAGACGTTTGAAGAAGCATACTAAACACAATTTGGACAACCATTCCGACCTTCAGGAAGATTTAGGGAAGCTACTCCGGGATACTATCAAAAGAACAACTTTAATCCCACTTATCAAGAAAGGAGGCAGACTTTGGATGACACTCTAAAGCAAATTATGGCCGATGCTGCTAAAAGACATGAAGAGAACACTGCTATGATCAAAGAAATCCGAGCCTCAACGGATACTATAACAAGAAATCAAGGAGCTTCGATCAAAGCATTGGAACAACAAATCGGACAAATGAGCAAGGTTCTTTAAGAAAGGGGATACAGAACTTTACCAAGCTCAACCGAAACTAATCCAAGAGATCATGTCAAAGCCATATGCACTACTGAAGAAGAAACGCCTAACATTCCTTTTCCTAGAAGATTGATGAATGGTAATGATGCTGCAAAGCCCGAATTTTTCTTTAATTCTTCAATCAGTTTAAAGAGGTTACTCAAAGACAAGACAAAGATTGAAGAGGAGATCAAGGCTACAATGAAAGAAGAGAGCTCTGCAACCGACTTACGTGCCTTGCCTCATAAAGAAAAAGACCCAGGAAGTTTTACTTTACCTTGTTCAATTAATGACATGTCTTTCAATAATGTGTTAGCTGACTTAGGAGCTAGCGTTAGTGTTATGCCCCTTAAGACATTCACTACCATAGGACTAGGAAAATTAGCACCAACTAAGTTGCTTATTGAATTGGCTGATAAAACGGTAAAACAACCTGAAGGGATTGCTGAGAATGTGCTAGTTAAGATTGAGAAGTTTGTTTTCCCCGTAGACTTTGTTATATTAGATATGCCCGAGGATGTTAAGATTCCTTTAATCCTTGGAAGACCTTTCTTGTCTACCGCCCATGCTAAGATTGATGTGTTTAAAAGGAAAATCTCATTAAAGGTAGGGAATAATAAACTAGTCTATAAGTGCCAAAATCCTGCTAAAACCATAATTAGAGGCGTCTATGTGCTAGGATTAAGAGAACGTATGGACCTCGATCTAGAAGCTAGGTTTATGGGAGAAACCTTGGTAAATAATGAATCACTTGAGACCTATAGTGGAGACTACATTGAATTAAATGATCTTAATTTACCATTAGGAATCAATGATCAATTTATGGAGGATTTTGAACCCGAAATTGAAGAAGGAGAAATTATGGATATACCTAGAATCAATATGATCAACACTAAGAATTATGATGAATTTGAAGGATATCCTAGTTTCTGTGATTATGGTAGAAAGATCCATGTAGATTGTGCGTATAATTTACAATTTCCTTGCATGATAGGATTTAAATAGGTTAGTGCCAACTTTTTCCCTATCTTACCAATTAATGTAATGTCAAAAGATTTCTAAAATTCTATAATGAAAAACAAAATTGAGTATAGAGGGAAAAACGTAGTTGGAATGTTCATGAATGTACCTATTTTTGTTGGGAATTTAACTATTGTTACAGATTTCACCGTGGTGGAAAACATGGATGCTTATCGTGATGTTGAGATGGGTGACGTGATCGTTGGGAAACCATTTTGTAAGGAGGTCGAAATTAATGCTAAAAGATTTGAAGGAAAGATCACCTTTAAAAGTGGAAGCAACGTCATCACTTACATGATGCCTCGTGCTCACCCAAGGTTTAAACATGCCCCTAACAAATTTTGTTACAAATTTACACCATTTCTTTTTGTAGATGAAAATGACGTTGAGAAAGGGATCGAGTATCCGTACCAAAAGATGAAAGGATTCTACAAAGGTGTACTTGAATTGGGGCCGGAATATGTTCATGACGAAGTAATTCGAAACTACATCGTGCATGGACATGTGGGGATCAATAGAACAAATTAAGGAGCTGAACGTGAGTCTAACTTGAAGACTCTGGAATAAAGACAAGTGCTGACCGGGAGACAACCCGGAGAATTTTTATATTCTGTTCTGTGTCGAGTCTGTCAGACCTGCAGAAGATACGGCGCAACTCAATCCTAAGATGCGACGCATCGCCTGCATTGGTCATATCTTATTTAATTTTCTGCATTTTTATTTTTGACTTTAAAACTTTCTGTCAGTATTTTAATGCGGCGCATCCCTGGTTAAGGATGCGACGCATCTTTTATTCTGATTCGTACTTATTCCAGGCTCGATACGGCGTATCTTCTTCCATAAGATACGGCGTATCGACTGACCTGATGATTTTCAATTTAATTTTTTAAGTTTTATTTTTACTAACTACTAATGTATTATGCAAGTTTGAACCTTCTTAACTCAGGTGTGTTAACGTCTTGATGGTATTATAGATTCCTGCATTTCCTGTGGATACATCATCTATGAAGCTTAAACGTTCTCATCCACAAGAAAGTTGATTTTTGCTCTTATACAAATGGAGGATCATACCGAGCAAATCTCAGGGGAGTTTTTCTGCTCTAATTCTTTTATTTTCCATTTTTTAACCTTTGACACAAACAACGAGGACGTTGTTTAACTTAAGTGGGGGGATTGGAGAATTAGAACACTTAACACTTACTTGTCCTAAACTTTTTCAAAATATGCTTAAAATGTGCTTAATATATGAAAATTTAAAATTTTTAGCATGTTTTTGTTTAAAGTCTAAATTACATAGCTGCACACATAACATTATTTTCAAAAATTGTGAACTTTTCAAAATTCACAAATCTATGAGTGTGCCGGTGACTTGTAAACTTTAGAACTTGGCTTGTATACTATTCGAGACCACCATAATAAGTATTATCTACATAATTGGAATGACTTGTCTAAATTGGTAAATTTCTAGGATTACACCCAAATAGCCTTTATATGTTATGTGATATTAACTAACTACACTGGTTAGTTAACCCCCGTATAAACCCTTTGTTACTCTCACTTTTAGAGTAAGATACCCCTAGAAAAACACTCAGAGCCATTCCTTTCGTTTCTTACACCTTTGTTATAATGTTTCGTTACACCCTTACACCTTAGCCTACCCTGTATATTAAAATCCGTGGTTGGTTAGTTGCTTTAGGCAAAGTGTGTTTCCTTACATTACCTGTGTTCGCGTGCGTAATTCATTATCTTTGGTTGAGTCAGGAAATTGCACAATGCAATTGGTAGAAAGTAAATATTGTATATCTTTGAGTTTATTTTTCGTGTGTTTACTACTTTCGCTATTACAGTTATTTCTGAAAGTATGAAAAGTATGAAAAAATTATCCGGAAAAATTGTGATAGAAAAGTTGTGAAATTTTACACATATATGTTGATGTCAAAAAAAAAAAAAAAAAAATTCGAAAAAATAGAAAAGAAAAAGAAAAAGGAAAAGTTGGAAGTTTGTTTTAACCAACTTATGTAAAGTTTTGTATTAAGTGGTCGATATCACCACTATTTGTTGTATATTATATTTATGGATTGAATGGGAGTTGGCCGTTATGGGAACGCCAACTAAGGTTTATTCTTTGATTGAGATCTTGTTGAGTATAATTCGTGTCTACCTAAAGCGTGAGTTATTCAATGATATGAGTCTTATTCATGGGATGGTTGGGATAGTGATTAACCACACTTAGGATTTTAATTTATCTGTTTTGTTTATTTTTCATTTTACACTAATTTGTATCCCAAATATTATCCATACCCTATATCATTCTTTATCCAAACCTTTGATTTATTGAGATTAGGGATTTGAGCAATCTTAAGTATCGTAGTCGTGGATTCGGCTATGTATTTATGATTTTGTCGCCCTTTTTGATATAATATTATTGGTGAAGATTACTTGGTCCTATCTTTAGCCTATTCGAGTTAAGGATTTGAGCAATTGCAAGTATCGTGGTCGTGGATTCGATCATGTATTTGTGATTTTTGTTCACCTTTTCTGGAATATGAGATCGATAGAGATTAGAAGAATGATTAACCCTTAACCAACAAACCCCTTTTATCGCTTTAGACTTGTTATTCCTTAGCTTTAGTGGGGGAGATGCGTATACTTGCCAAGCTTATGATAGAATATTCGTCACGACTGGACAGTTAAACGATTAGATTTGCTTTTATCGAAATATTTTATTTTTATTTCTAATTCGTTAAGTGTTTGGTTGTGCAATTATGACAAAACGAATACATGCTTAAATATAAAAATAAATCCTAACATCTTTTAGGATACATTTTCATAAGATTTATTCTAAGGTTTACTTGGGGACAAGTAAAGTTCAAGTGGGGGGATATTTGATGAACTCAAATAAGTACATTTTATTATCATCATTTATCCTATTTATTTGACTTGTTTTATTATATTATATATGAGAATTGATACGTTAATGTTTACTTTTGTAATTCTCAGGTAAAAACAAGTATTATGTGAAACTTGGCGATTTTGGACTAATTATGGAGCAAAACAAGCAAGATGTTAAGAGTCTACTGAAATGTACAAGATCAAGATCATTTTGCTCCAGATACGCCGCAACATACTTCTTACATACGGCGCATCACTATCAAGATTTCACAAGTAACGATCCAAGACAGCAAAGGACATGCGCCGCATGGAGAAATGGAGTTACGCCGCATCTTAAGGCGGTGTACGAATATTCCTGAATATATTAATCTTGGACCCCACGCGAAGTTATGTCAATGCGCCGCATCTACTTATCCTATGCGCCGCATCTAACCCTCAGACAGAAACTATAAATACCCCAAGACCAGACGAATTTCGGAGTCCTTTTAGAGTTTTTTTCAAACACTTAGCATTAACTCAGAGAGCCGAATTCAGACGTATTAGCAGCACAAGACACACCATAAACGAAGATACAAGAGCTGTAAGAAGGTCCTGCATGTATTCAATTCATTAAGTAGTTTTGTTTTATTGTATTAGTACACTTTAATTCATCAGGATTGATGGGCCGATTCCATGTGACTACGGAAAACCATGGGCACCCCTTAAAATTGCTTTCCCATTAATTAAAGTTTATATGTTGATGTCTTTGGTGACTTTTATTAGTGCATTGATAACCTCTGTGTCTAGCTGAGCATTGCTTGGGTCGCCATGCCCCTTCCTCGCCTATCTATTCTAGCGTATACGAAACGTGGGCATCACAAGTGCTCAATATTCTAGGATAGTGGGATAGACATAAGTGATCATTAAGGGTTTACTCGCCGATAAGATTAGAGCCAACGAGAAAGGGTTAATTATATACACTTTATATAAAACTAGCAATAAAACAAGTGACAAACTACTTAATTATCAGGACAGATCTTCTTACAGTCTCATGTATCTATCTGTGTACGTGTGTGCTAATCGCTGATTCGTGCTTATTAGTTTAGTTTATATTTAATCACAACCAAACCGTGCCAGTCTCTCAGGCTGAAACCCCCTTGCGTTAGATTAGGTTGTATAGCTAACTTAAGATATTAAAATACTGATTAGAATAACTAGATAATACGTTCCACTCTTAGTGATCGACACTCTACTTACCATTATATTCATACTGACCGGGTACACTGCTCGTTAAGTGTGTGTGTTATTGATAAGTCGGCTAAATATAAATTTAAAACTTGAGTAGGCATTAATACTGCTAAACCGCAACGACACACGCGCGCATCAATTTCTTATTTATGTAAATATACAAACAATCATAACATTTCCTTATTTATGTAACAGCCAAGAGAAAATGATCATGGATGTGGATATTTTATGTGGAAGAGTGAATTTGATGACCGGTTACGAGTAATCTCTTCTGCTTCAACATCTCAAGGTTCTGGATCTGCACCAACAGAGTGCTCAAACTGTAATGCCAAAGATCTTAGGATAAACATGCTGGAATCACAAAAACAGGTGCTAGAGATAAGAGTAAGGATGCTGGAGGCAAGACTTGAAATGGCAAGGAATCCCGACGAACACGACCACGCATGTCAGTCGGATGCAATACTCCGTGAGTTGTTAGGTGACATGGAAAATCTCCGTATGTCGTAGTGTTGTTGTTGTTGTTGTTGTTTGTTGTGTTATTGTTGTTTTTGTTGTTTGTTGTGTTATTGTTGTTGTTTAATAAAATGTTGTAGTTGTTGTTTGTTGTGTTATTATATCGACTCATTCGTTTGTTTAACATGTCATGTATAACGGTATCATATCGACTCATTCGTTTAACATATTATGTATAAACCGATAACGCCATTGACCTCTGTATAAACCGATAACAATTTTTTGTTTGGCTATGCATTTAAGTCTTTTGAAAGTTCACCTATCCATATAAAGTTCAGAAAACAAAGTTCCAAGAAAGTCGTTGCTTTTTTGTTGAATCGAATGATGAAAGCGGGACCCCTCGTTCTCAATCTGGATGCAAAACAAATGATGAGAGTGGGACCCCTCGTTCTCAGTCTGGATGGAAAACAAATGATGAGAGTGGGACCCCTCGATCTCAATCTGGTTGGAAAACTAGTGATGTGAGTGGGACCCCTCGTTCTCAGTCAGGATGGAACAGTGAGTCCAGTGTTGAATTCCATTTCTTGTTAATGTTAAAGTTATGAAACACGAATACTAACTATGTATGGCCACAAACTATTTTGTGAAGGTACAATGATGGCGATCCTTTGTCCACCGATGATCAAACTCATTCGTTTAACATCTAATTTAAATCATTTTTAATGTATTCAAATAATTTATAACTAATTTAAATCATTTTTAATTTATTTAAATAATTTATAATTTAAATTTATTTAAATAATTTATAACTAATTTAAGTCATTTTTAATTTATTTAAGTAATTTATAACTAATTTAAATCATTTTTAATTTATTTAAATAATTTATAATTAATTTAAATCATTTTTAATTTATTTAAATAATTTATAATTAATTTAAATTATTTTTAATTTATTTAATATTAATTAAAAAATTTAAATCATTTTTATACACATAAGATAAAGGGAAAAGAATTTTAAAAAAAAAAAGTACAGGAAGCAATATGGGACGACAATGTCGTCCCATATTTTACCACAAAAAATTTTCAGGAAAATTAAATCACCCCGCCAAAAAAAAAAAAAAAAAAAAAAAAAGAGAAGGAAGCAATATGGGACGACAATGTCGTCCCATTTTGGCTCAATTATTGATAGATCTGGATCTTATCTTTTTTTCTCTAACACTTTACCAAAAAAAAAACCCGGCAAACAAACCAACTCTTCTTCTTCTTCGATTAATCGACCACAACCACCTTCAACACCACATTCGACACCACCACAACCACCTTCAGCACCACATTCGACACCACCACAACCACCTTCAACACCACATTCGACACCACCACAACCACCTTCAATTATCGCAGTTTTTTTTTTTTTTTTTTTTTTTTTCTGTTTGTTTTAAAAGGTATGTTTTTTCTTTTTATTTTTGTTTCTAAATTTGCTTTATTTTATTTTGGTTTGTTAATATAATATTGGTTTCTTTTTTGTTGTGTTTGTGTTGGTAATTAGATGGCACCACCGCCGTAAACCATCATCGGCAGCAGCTCAACCACCACAGCCGCCTCACGTATAGGTAGTTTAAAGGGGTTTTTTATTTATTTATTGTGTTAATGTGTTTTGGGACGACAATGTCGTCGTCAAAAGATTTTATTAATTAATTTGGTTAATTTAAGTTTGGTTGTTTAATTTAGGTTTTTTTTTTACGTGTTTGTCGCGGGATAGCCGGGAGAGTCGGGACAACAGTAGCACCACAGCCGCGGGACAGCCGGGTCGGGACAACAGCCACCTCTTTTCCTTTTTTTCTCTTTTCTTCTCTTCTTTTATTTCAACCGTGAACTAGGTATATAATTTAATTACTTTGATGGTTGCGTTTTTTAGTAAAATGCGTTTGGTTAGTATGATATTGTGAATATGTCGTTTAGGTAGTAATATGCGTTTGGTTAGTATGATATTGTGAATATGCCGTTTGATTAGTAATATGCGTTTGGTTAGCATGATATTGTGAATATACCGTTTGGTTTGTAATATGCGTTTGGTTAGCATGATATTGTGAATATGCCGTTTGGTTAGTATGATATTGTGATTGTTAGACTTATGTGACTTTTTTTAGGATTTTAGTGATTAATTTCAGACAACCCCCATCTGGAATTAATCATCCTATAGAAAACCCATCCGAAATTAATTTATTAGAAATTAATTTCGGAAAGTCCACTGTTTGGGACTGCTTTTTGAATGTTTTGTCTCATTTAGGATATGGATGCGTATAACTGTTTTACTATTTGAGAGAAATTCGACAGTATTTCCCTTTCACTCCTACGAATATGTCTTTAATGCACATATTTGGGGAGTTGAGGGGAAATGCTGCCGAATTTTTTTCAAATAGTAAATCGGTTATACGCATTCATATATGAGACGAGACATTCAAAGAGTGGGTTAGGATTGCCTTCCATAGTTGCACTAGGTAATCAAAACAGTTTATAATTACGCCTTTTTATGTTTAAATGTGTTTATTTGCATATGTATATATATATATATATATATATATATATATATATATATATATGTTCATTTATTTGAAACTGTTTTTTTGCAACATAGTCATGACAATTGATAAGAGTTGGACGACTATATCCAACCGTAATTCCCCTGAGTTTTTAGATGGTCTTTTTGCATTCGTCGCGCGTTGTGATCCATTGTTACACCCCATCACAAAAAAGATTCTTTGCCCATGTGTTCGTTGTGGTAACGCTTGGAATAAATTGGTTACTCTCAAAACTCTTGAGTCACACATATCACAATACGGGTTTGACAAAAGTTATACCACTTGGAAATATCACGGTGAACCGCTTCCTCCACCCGTAGTAAACAACACACCACAACCACCTTCACCTGAACACATTGACATGGATGCATTCTTCCAATATATTTCTACAAATAATGACCCAACTTCACCATCTCAAACAACAGGTTCTCAACCAGCTCAAACAACAGGTTCTCAACCAGCTCAAACAACGGGTCCTAGCATTAATAACAAGTACAAAGAGTTACTTGCTAGGTCCACCCAAATGTTGGGTCCAAGTTGTGATATAACTGCACTGAACTTTACGTCAGAGCTTTCGCACATCAAGGTCTTATGTAAAATACCTGATAAAGGGTTTAACATGATTCTAGATCTTTTGCAAAAGGCATGCCACCCTAAGAATGGATTCAAATTCCCACCGTCATACTATGAAATCAATAAGACATACAAAGATATCGGGTTAGGATAAGAATCGATCCATGCTTGTATAAATGATTGTTTTTTATTTTGGGGATCAGATGAGAACAAAAGTCTGAATAATTGTCCAATCTGCAACGCGAGTAGATGGAAAAACCTAAAGAAAAAGGGGAAGAAAGTTGCCAACAAGGTGTTGTGTTACTTTCCGTTAACACCTAGACTACAACGTATGTTCAACACAAAACACATCGCAAAGTGGATGACTTGGCATGCTACTGGACAGTCTAAGGAAAACGGTAAGATGAATCACCCGTGTGATGGTAGAGCATGGAAAAATTTTGACATAATGAAACCCGAGTTTTCTTGTGACCCTAGAAACGTCCGATTAGGGTTGGCTACTGACGGTTTCAATCCGTTTGGCAACATGAGTCAAAGTTACAGCATGTGGCCGGTCATATTGACATCATACAATACACCCCCGTGGATGTGTATGAAAGAGACTTCTTTAATGTTGACGATGTTAATTCCCGGCCCTAAATCACCTGCAAAGGACATTGATGTTTTCTTGCATCCTTTGATCAAAGAACTCCAAGACTTATGGAAAGGTGTGGGGACTTTAGACGTTGCTACTGGTACTCATTTCAACATGAAAGCGGCGGTTTTATGGACCATAAATGACTTTCCAACGCGAAGTAGTTTGTCTGGGTGGAGTGGACAAGGCTACTATGCATGCCCAACATGTAATCAGGACACTCCATCGCTTCCTGTGAAAAATAAAATCGCTAATGTTGGTTATAGAAGATTCTTAAGTGTAAACCATCCAATGAGGAGGAAACATAACGAATTCCATGGTAAACCTGAAAAGAAGCATCCTGCTAGAAACTTTACCAACGAATAAATCATGATTCAAATTAGTAAATTCTTTAAACGTGACTCGGGGAAACATCCACGTATTGTTAAAAATAACCCTAAACCTAATCGAGAAATTGAATTGAATTGGAGTAAGCGTTCTATCTTCTACGAACTAGAGCATTAGCCCGTTCTTCAACTAAAGCACAATCTCGATGTCATGGACATCGAAAAGAACGTGTTTGAGAGTGTGCTTAATACCTTGTTTGTTACACTCCGTGCCCGCTTAGACAAAAAAAAATTAAAACGTATAGAGCGGAAACGACTCAACTTTAATGTACCTCCTGTTACTCTTTTGACCTTTGACAAAAATCTATAAACATTTAGGAATTGAGACTATTTTTAAATGAAACAAGACTCAATTACCTTCAAAATGGTGGGTGGCATGACCCGTAACGACTTACGGTTCAAAAGATATGAATTTTCGAAGATTGCCAAAAATCTGTCAGGCGACCTCCATCCGATCGGATGGAGCTCTAACCGATCGGTTGGATGCTTCTGGTCGCCCGGATCAGTTTTCAAAATCCCGACTTGGAAGTCCGACCTCCCGAACTTGATAATTAACCAAACTTTCCAGATTTACTTAGTATACTATTGGGCTCATTTTCATACAAAAACATTTACCGTTTGACCCTCGGAATAGTACTTGATGACGGGTTTTACACCAAAACCCGTTTTGACCCATTTACACTACAAACCACTTATACCACTTCATTTTCCCACCAAGCTTAACCAACATCATTTCTTTAACATACTAAACATGTTCCATATACACTTGACCCATGTACAGCCCAAAATGGGTATATTTACACTTAATCCAAACGCCCCTTTAACTTTGACTATAAACACATAAAACACACTTTGACACACCGTTAGACCACCAAATCATTATGACTCCATTAACATACATTTTGACACTTGACTTTACTTTACAAATCAATAAAAGACCAACGGGGGTACAAACTTTACACTTGAGCTCGGTATTCTACCTAAGCTCCTAAACGCATACTACCTTCCAATCCGCTACCAAATCCTTAAGCTATAATCCAAGTACTTTCTTCCCGCCGCACATAAACCTACAAGGACATTGAAACACTAAAACGTAAGCTTTCGCTTAGTAAGTAACTAGATTAATACATGGTCAATACTCCCATTCACATATATGTGCATCAAGAACTTCTTTAATCATTTGGCTCATGGCCAAACAAATCTTGTCACCATTAGCATAACCACATCATAACCATAATACATTAACATCATAACATTGAACACATATCAAACATAGACTTACCTTGGGTCTTTCAACCTTATGTCCTATCTCTTGATTCTAGCATCATTAACATACCTCCTATTAACCCAACTTACTAATCCAAGGCTTAATCCTATCAACTCATTCATTAACACATAACATGAGAACATTCATATTAAGCATATAGTAATCAAAGTTACTTACCTCATATCCAAACTAATCTACCATTCATGATTTCACCACCATCATCATCATCCTCACTAGTCATCATCATCATCATCATCATCATCCTTCACCGTCATCAACAAACCTAATAATACATATAACTCAATACTATCAACAAAGGTTTATATAACCCATCTAAACTTACCCATCTTCCTTTCTATATCATCATATCATCATATCATGATCATATGATGAAAACCCACTTAACCCATAAACCCTAACCTCATTAATCATTAAGATAGAAATACTTACTTGGAGTGGATCATTGCTAGGAAGACTATAGGCATTTGATCTTCATCTTCTTCTTCCTAAGTCATCAACTAACTTTTTCCCTCTCTTTTTCTCCACACTAAAACCGGACCACACCCGTATCTAAAATAATGGTGGGAAATCTCTAGAATTTCCTAGATAAGGTTAGCTAGTCACAAGTTTGGCCCTTTGGCACATTAAGCCCCTCAAGTCTCATTCCTTCTATTTTGGCCATATCACATTTTATAACATGTTTACAACTTAACAACTTTAGTCCTTTAAGTTATGCATCATAACCTCCAAAGCCATGTTACACGTTCGTTAACTATTAGGTTAACTACCGGGTTTGACTATAACGTAACATTCGTTAACTAACCAATCACGTTAAACCTTAGTCATTTCCATCTAGGGTGGGGCCTAGTTATATACGGGAAACATGTCTAACAATTCTACCCCCTTATTTAGATTTCTTCCCTGAAATCTATCGACTATTACTAACAAAACTTACTCACATAATACACATCATTGCTAGCACTTTCGATTCTTAGTTTATTTGGTTGCAACGATCTAAGTGATCTTGCAACTCCATGCATACAATAACACATCACATGGCCTTAATCCACATTACTTCTCGCTTACTTCTATAACCATACAACTCTTACTTAGCTTATTACATAATACGAGACATACTCCCTATAACTAGTTATCATCCTAATCCATTTTATTACTGTTACATCACATTCTCACTTGCTTTATCCTCTATTCTCATTCTTTGACTACTTGATACTTGAGAAAACTCGTGCTATTTAACTTTACATAAATATACTTAGCTAATACTTTCACATTCTATCAACACAACTTATCTGTTTCTTTTACGTCTCTACAATTACCTCATTTCTTCTACTTCTTTCTTCATGTCATTTTCGCTTACCTTTATAAGTCTTATAGAAATATTACATGAATTGGCTTTATAACATCGTACTTTAACGTTTGCCGCCACATTACACATGACACTTATCATCAATTATTTCCCTTACTCACATTTTATACCACGCCACAATTGCGTATTATAACATTTTTAAGCATCATTACAATTCTTTAATTCCTTCAACTTAAACTTAACACTCAAAACATAGGTTCTCCTAAGTTTCCCTAAAAGGCGTACTCTAATTTTTAACCCTCCTATCTTGGTCCTTATAATTTCTAACTAATTCTAGACTTCCGCTTTCTTCTTCTCTAACCCTACTCGTGTCATGTCAGAAACATATAAGCCCACTCATTCATACTTCCTCATTTACATGGAGAAGCGTCCCAATCGATGTAAATCAAGAAACTCAACATTGATTTCGTGCTTGAGTTGGAGGGCTCTACCTCCATCCATCGAGTCAAGTAATTCGCTATCGAAAATTCTTCCGCCGCCTATCTCATACCATGCCTCTTCTTTCTCTGAATCGGTTCCTAGTGTCAGTCAATCAAGATTCGCCATCAAGGGGGGAGGACCCACCTTAGGTTAGGCCGGTCTCGTCATTCACGCAATTCCCCCGTCCATCGATTGATCACGCGAGTACGCATCCAGTCAGCGCATAGCGAATGAAAAAAGCGTTCATCCTGGATTCTCTTCCTCAAAAAAATGTCTATCAATTGATCCCTATTCATTCGGTCAAAGTCTCCACGGCCTTTTCACGCTCCTCTGAGGTGCACCATGTTGATACGAATCGGCAAAGACCTTCTTGTACACGTCCTCGAGGGCTGCATCAAGAAACATAAACTCATGGTTATATACTTCCGACATAACACTACTACTCTTATTACTCACTTAACTTTCAACCTCTCATTCATTTTATTACATTACCTTCTACCTTTCTTAGACTCGGATCCGTAACATTATCACATTCATTATGGGGATATTTTCATGTGCCATGGATGTAGGCAACCCCTTGCCGGTGAAGGCAATACTTTTCATCCCGAAGGATCTTTAACATTCATCCCGAAGGATTCCTTAACATTCATTTACTTGGTCATCCCGAAGGATACCACCGTTAACATTCATCCCGAAGGATCATTAACATTCATCCCAAATGATCTTTAACAATCATACGTTGTCACCTTAACAATGGATCCGAGCCATAAGCACTTTACACACATTATTGCATCCATTTATTTTAATGAGAGCAAGCATATAGAGCATATGAACCTGCTTATTATAGTTACACATTTCTATGTGTTTATCATCTTACATTCTAAATCCGCATTAATCATTTTCACCTTCTTACTTTACCCTTTAGCCTACCCGACTCTTTCCACTTTTAAACCTTGCATAGGTTAATTTTCATTCATTCATTAGCATCATTGATTCTTCTTGCACGTTTTAAGTCACTTTCACATTTTTATCATGTCTCAGTTTTCACAACGCATCATTGCGTTCTTACTCGCACCCTTAACTCATCACATTCTCTTTCTCGTACTTTATCTCATTTCTTTAATCATTTATGTATTTAAGCAATATCATTCTATCTCGCCTTTTACATATATACCTTTCATAGATCATTAACTATAACAAACTCATTAGCGTCACCTTTTCTTCACACACATTCTATATCATTAACATAAGCTCGTTACGTTTACCACACAATATCTCATTACATTCTTGCTCACATACTCAACTCGTCTCATTCGATCGTTAGCGTTTAATCATACCCTTTATCTTGTCATTACCTTACTAACGCACCTTACTTTAATCCTATAAATTTTACATCATATTAAACAATCAAGGTACTCATTTAATCTTGCTTTCATCATAACCTACCATAACATCATTGTCATTATTATACGTTTATGTACATACTCATTCCTCATACATACTCATCTCATTCTCATTTACATTCTTAACTTATCGCATTTAACTTTTAGCATTCAAACTTTTTCATTTAATTTCCATCCTTTACATACCAACACACTTTATCGCAACTTCACATTCACACTTAAACCTCAAGTACTTTACCTTACCGTTACCCCGTCTCTATACCACTTTAACATTAGTCTTTAGTCACTAAATACAATGAGACCATATGTTGGTCACATTTCATGCCATCCTTTCCTAACCTCATTCTTTAACCTTCAAGTCATTAAACACTTAATCATTAATTCGTTAGTTTCATCTTGTCTTTTTACGCCATACCTTAGTACACTCAATATCATTACGATCCACACTTAAAGCGTCGTTACTTAATCTCATTCATTTTCTTCATGTCAACAAACCCTTAACAATTAGCGTGTTAATTTCATCTTATCATTACACATTATATTTTAGCACACTTTTCATCACCACGATCCATTATTTAAGCGTTAATACCTTAAGTTGCTTACTAACCCATCTCTAATACCATTTAGCATCCCTATTCACATCTTGCTATTGTTATTCTTCTATAACTCACAATCTCGTATCATTTACCATTACGTTGATCCATTTACTTTCACATCTATAATCCAATCATGAACTTATTCTTCCATTCGTCAACAACTCACTACGTTGTCATCACCAATCAGTCGATTCTAATTTACTAATTCTATGCTCACTAATTATTCATTATTCAGGCATTTCTTAGACTAACACTTTTCCGTTTTCTTTTCTTTTTGCCTTGCACATTTTTAATTACTCACCTATCACCTTTCATTACTTTGACACCATGTTAGTAATACTCATCTTTTTCATACTTTCGTACATATTAATATACACATTATATTTCATCCGAGTTGACACATTACACTTATCGTTTTCTTGTTAACTTCACGTTATCCTCTTACTCTATTTTACACATGTTCATTCTTTTAATGTTGTCTATTTTAATCCCGATTGACTCACCTTAATCTTGAAATGGCTTAACCCAACATTAAACATGAATTATTTTCTAGACCATATATTGGTCTTACGTTGTAATCTAAAACTCGTTCATTTACCCAGCTTCTAACACTTCATGCCACGACAAGAATTCTAGTCATGACTCATCTAATTCAGGTTCCCTTGCAGTTTACTTTTTAACCTATTCTATACATCACATTACAACACACATTTATAATCACCTTTGTGGAAAACTAGAAAGGGGGGTTGAATAGTTTTACGTCTTTTAAATTTTATTTTGAAAACTTTAGTTTACTTTTAAAAACTTCGATTCGATATTATGTGACTTCAATTCTTAAACAATATGAACAAGTATAGATAAATATAAGTAAGTAATGCAAGTAAAGTAAAGTAAATCAAATGAAAGATAGAGATGGAAAGATCTAACCGAGACACAAGAGATTTATAGTGGTTCGGCTACAAGGTCACCTTCCTTGCCCTACTCCACTCCCCGAGCACCTAACTCGAGAGTTTTCTTCACTATGTCAACAAGCTCCCTTATGGCGGAGAAAACCTTACACAACTTTAGCTTACACCGGCTTAACGACACAAAGCTAGATGTCGGGTTCTAATCGTAGCTAGAACCAATCTCACAACTTGTACACAACTTAATCACACCTTCTTCACAACTTCTTCTTCACGACTACTTCCTCACGACTACTTCTTCAAGACTACTTCACGACTTATTCACAACTTCTTCACAACTTATATACTACGGCTTCACACCTTCTTCACAACTTAGCACAACCTATGTACACTTCTACTTCTTCACACCTTCACTACTTACACACCTTAACTACACAACTTCACTACTTACACACTAACCTATCCCAAATAATTATACACACAACTATCTAACAAATATACAACTTATATACAAATGAATGATGACACACACAACTTAGATAGCTAAGTTGAAATACTTCTTCTCTAGATGTTGAAGGAGTATTCTTCTTTTTCACTTGAATGTAGGAAGCTTGGATCACTTAGAAACCAATGCTTAATAAGATATGATCAAAGGATTTTGAAATGTATATACAAGGATTTAAAACAGAAAGTTTTAGTGTGCAAAAGGTGAGTAAAAATCCAGGGGAAGGCAGGTATTTATAGGGAGAAAAACTGGACAGCTGGAGCCTACTGGAGCGGGGGCGGTCCCCTTAATTATTAAGGGGGCCGCCTAGCAAAATTAAGGGGGCCGCCCCTACTGAACGTTGGCCAATTTTGTCCTTTTGTGGGGAAGGTTTTTCTGGAACATTTTAACTGATTTTGGTTAAAAATTTGAATTCATATTTTTATAAAAGATTAAACATTTTTATTTAATACCAAAAATGTTTTTCAAAAATATATAAAATGTTTTTGATGTTTTATAAAAAATCTAGTTTTTAAGGAAATGTTCCTTTGATCATATAATGCATTAAGCATTAGTTCATTCATACCTTAAGTGATTTTAGTTGTAGAAGTGAATATTTACAACTAAGTACTTGTTTAATTTATAAGTTTATTTTTTAATGAGTTTACATTTTGTGATCATCAAAACATAGAGATATGAATAAATATTGATAATGTTTTTAGGCATTTATTTATGTCAACAATCTCCCCCTTTTTGATGATTACAAAACCTAAACTCATTAAACCAAAAAGTTTATTTTTGGACAAGTATTTAGTGAGTTTACATTCACTTCTCCCCCTTTTTGTAGAATCAAAAAGGTTAAGCCGACAAAATTCAAACGTGAAATTTGTCGGGACGAAAACTCCCCCTTGATGTGTACTCCCCCTCGTTTGGGGGCACCAAGGAAACGAGCTATGGAACGCTTGCAAGAAAAATATTAGAAGCACAAGTATATGCAACATAAGGCATGCAAACATTCAAACAAAACAACTAATGATACTACAAGTATATGTAACATAAGGCATGCAAACATTCAAACAAAACAACTAATGATACTACATAATCATCCCAAAAGCACATGATTCCCATAAAGCTTGCAACCAAAAAGAAGAGGTGGTGGTGGTGATGGGTTGGTTAATATGTGCTCAATGTATGAGTAGTGATATATGGTGGGGATGTTGTTGGTGGTGGTGTTGTTTGTGGTGAATTAGGTGCATTTGGAGATGAGCATTTAGGTGGTGGTAATGGAGTGGTGTTGTCTTCTTTAGTGAGGTCAATGAGAAGGTGTTTGTTGAAGTGGTCATTTATGGGTGATATGATGACTATTTTGTGTTTCTTGGAGGAATTGGAAATGGAGGATTTTGGTGATAGCATGGTGTCTTGGGTTTTAAATTTGGAGGGAATTTTTGTTATGAAAGTGTGGTTGTTTTGGGTAAGGTTTTGAGGTTTAGTGATAATATTCCAAACTCAGATGGGTTTAATAAAGGTAAGTGTAGGGGTCAATTTTTGAGTTGTGTTTGCAGCAAGCTTTATTTGAATCATGTTCATTTGGAATGGTTTAATAGTAGCAATAACATGTTAAGAGGAACAATGTTTATATGTAGACTACTAAGATCATATTTTAAGCATGTCATAGGCATATATATATATATATATATATATATATATATATATATATATATATATATATATATATATATATATATATATATCACAATGAAACAAAAAGATGAAACAACACATCTATAGCAAACTATGGAATATAAAGACAACAATCATGGCAAACACATAGCAAGACATATATATGCATAGCAGAAATATTTAAAACAAGCAAATAATCTATTCATGCATTCAAGATGATCAAGTATAACACATGAATCATCATTATATCACACAAAATGCTTAAAACATAAGAATTACAACATAAGTAAAGATACTAATAGTCTTAATATTGCCAAAGAGGGTGATTGGGCTTGCTTGCGACAAAAAAAAAAAATTTGTTTTGGGGCGGAACGCATGTGGATAGGGCTTAGTTATTTGATGGTGAGGGAAAGTTTGATGGTTGACCAAAATGATGAGGATTTTCGAAGGTTTCATGGGAGTTGGTTTGAGGTTGAGATGTGTTGATTGGAATGAAGGTGGAGGTTGAGGTTGTTATTTGGGATGGATGTTTGGTCATGCAACATAGGAGTAACATGTGAGTTGGTAGGAGGTGGTGGTGATACTCTTGGTGGTTTAGACATATATGGTGTTGATGGGTGTGAAGGTATGGAGGATGAAGGTGTATTTTTGGGAGTAAAGGTGAATGGTTGGTTGTTTTGATGAGGTTTGTGAAAGGGTTCATTGGAATGAGCTTGAGGATTAGGAGTATAGTTGGGAACAAATGTGGGTGGAGGTGTTGGTTGTTTAGCCACATCATTTGTTGTGATGGACTTGTTTTTGGGGGTTTGGTTTTCTTCTCCAACTGAGTTTTATGGTCATCCTTGCTAGCTTTGAGGTTTTTGGTTTTGGTTTGATGGGAGAAGACATGATGGGGTGAGTTAAAAATGGTGATGAAAGGGATTATTTATAGTGGAGGTTTGAGGTTGTTTAAGGATAGATAAAGGTGTTTGGATGATAGGGACAAAGTGTGTTTGTGAATTTGGGGAAGTGCAGGATGAAATGGGCTAAAAAGCAGAAAAAAAATTTCTGTGAACCCGTCCAGCAGATGGCCGGTCCCCTTAATTGGGGCCGGTCCCCTTAATAATTAAGGGGGCCGCCTTATCAATTAAGGGGGCCGCCCATCTGGTGTCTTTCTGAGTTCCAGAAATGAGTTTTTCTGCAGAGATGGGTAAGGAGGGCTATGTTTTGAGCTTTTGGTTTCAGGCAAGTCCCACTCTTTGAGGCAATAAAGTATGTATTATGCATGCAAGTCATATTAATTAAAGGGATTAAGAAAACAAGTAATTTCATATATCATGCAAACATACTCATCAAGCAAGTAATATCATCTATCATGTAATATCATCAAGCAAGTAATATCATCTAGCATGTAAACATACTCATCAAGCATGTAATATATATGAACTAGGAAACAATAAACTACACCAAGTATTTTCTTAATTATATGTGCCTATGTGAGGGATCCTAATGAAACAATAAACTACACCAATTAATGAACTATTAGAGGGATCCTAAAGTGTGCCTATGTGCAATAAATGGGAACTTAAGATAGCATGGACTTCTAGATTTGTTACAAACAAAATCTTAATAGACAAACCATGGTCCGCTTGATTTGCCTTAGTTCACTTTTAAATATCATGTATATAAATATAGATGACAAATATGAGATCACCATGCATGATTTAAAAAAATGTTTTTAGCATTATTCAACAATGTTTGAAAGTGGGTTTTTATGTAGATGTTAAAGTTATTTGAATAAAATAGATTGGGTTTTATTTAAAAATGTGTTTATGAAGAATGAGTAAAAAGAAATTCCCAATCTTTGACTTTGATCAAAATAGGATTATGGAAAAAAAATGAGATAGTAAAACATTTTAATAGAAAGATGACATAATCTTTTGAAAAATCATTTTTCCAAAATGTGAAGTTTTTGCATATTTTGAAAACAAATAACGTTAATGAAAAAATGGTTGTTAATGATCTCATGCTCAAGGGAATTGGTTAAGGCTATTGTCACATGCTACCCTTTTCTACATATCCTATGGTCATAAGGAAGTGACGACTAAATTCTATAGGTTTGATGTGAGAGTGTTGAATGGGGTATAACCTAACATCTATATCTCCTTTGTTGTCGCACACTTATCTAACTTAATGCCATAATCTCCGAGAGCTTGTTTCATCCATAGTTTTCTAATCCTACTTCTATGTTAATGATTAATCCACTCAACTCATTTCACTTCATCACCATGAGTTTTCTAAAAGTGGACATAGAAGATTTCCATTTTAAAAGGTATTGCTAAAGAGGGCCAAAGGGAAAATAACTAGTGACTCTAGGTTATTCATATAAGCTATTATGTGTATATATATATATATATATATATATATATATATATATATAGGCATTACGAGCTAAATAGGCATGAAATAACTAGTCATTAATCTAAGCATATATTATAACACCAAACTTAAAAAGAAAGCATACCTTTTAGTCTTCAGTAGATTATTCTTCAAACGCTTCAAAGTGTTTAGGTTGACTTGTAGAAGTCAATCAAAGAGGAGATGCCGATTTCCCAATGAGTTAGCAATTTAGCCACTTGGTCCCCATTGTCTCATTGATCCAAAGTTGTTTGAACCAAACATGGGTTGCAATTGACTAGGATGCATATATGGTGGAAGTATTCCCCAAGGATTGAAGCTTGGTGGATTTGGATAATTCCACATTGGGTAATTATTATTATTATGAGGGTTTTGTCGATTTTTATTTCTTCTAGGTTGAGGAGATTTAGGTCGAGGGTGAGGATTATGTGGTCTTCTTAAGAGAGGTGTTTTTTATCTTAATTTCGGTTTAGAAAATCCGGTTTTGGCTTTTAATGATGGTTTATAAAAACTTTTTACTTCCTCATCACTCGAAATAGGTATTTTTCTATCTTTTATAAGTATATACTTAGGTTTTGACTCTAATGGTTTTTGTTCACTAGATTGACATTCAAACTTAACATTTTTATTTTCACTTGTTGAAACATTATTTGAATTAAATCCTAGTCCGGTTTTATCTCCCGATGCTCTTTGAAAGCTTATTATTTCCCTAAGTGAATTACTACTATTTTCAAATTTTTTAAGTTTACAAATTTCTTCCTTAAGTATTTCGTTTTTATTTTTAGTTTCTTGACATGTTTTACATTCAAAAACTTCTTTACCTTTTTCTAAGTTATGTAGTTTAATTTTTAATTCTAGTATTTCTTTTTCTAATTTGTTATTTATGAGTTTTAGTGATTTATTTTTACTCATTACTTTTTGACCTAATATGCATAACCTATTATATTCGTTATCTAGGTCTTTTTCATCTAATGATAAATTTTCATCGCTAAAGTATTCGGTTTTGGAACGTACCTCATTCGATGTCTTAGCCATAAGACATTTCTCCTCCTTTGTAGTCTCTTTTTCATCTTCATCACTATCACTCCATGCTCCTCCAACGAACCCCTTTTGATTTTGCTCCTTTGACATCATTGGACATCTTCCAATGAGATGATTTGGATCACCGCACTTAAAACACTTCCTCTCACTCTTGCTACCTTTGTCGTCTTTGTTTCTTTGGAATGTCTTTCTTTCGTCATATGGTTGTCTAACGAATCTTCCTCGTCTTTTGAAGAACTTCTTGAAGTCTCTTACGGCCATGGCATATTCTTCATCATCACTTTCGGAGGTTGAGTTATACTCGTCACTTGATGCTTTCCTAGCTTTCAACGCGATTGACTTGCTTTGTTCTTTCTTTCCTTTGATCATCTCGGAGTCTTTCTTGATTATTGCTTCGTGGACCTTCAAGTTGCCAATCAACTCGTCAAGTTGAAGAGTTGACAAGTTATTCGATTCTTCAATCATCGTAACTTTAGCTCGCCATTTTGGATTAAGAGCCCTAAGAAATTTCCTGACAAAATTCTTACTAGAAAAACTCTCATCAAGTGCCTTTAAACTTGTGGTGATTGTGTTAAACCTAGCAAACGCATTATCAATTGATTCCTCTTCCGGAATCGTGAATTGTTCATATTGTTGAACAAGAAGATCTATTTTATTATCTTTGACTTGACTATTACCTTGGTGAGTTATTAGTAAAGAGTTCCAAATTTCTTTTACGGTTTCGCACATAAAAATTCTTTCGTATTCTTTACGTGGTAACGCATTATAAATAACCATTTTAGCCTCATTATTTTTAGAAAGTTTTCTTTTTAAATCATCATTTTGTTTTTCAAAAGATACTACTTCATCCTTTTTAGTTTCTAAATTATATTGAATAGGTAAAAAATCACCACTAGTAATAACATGCCAAAGATCTAGATCTTTTGACTTCACATAAGTTTCGAATCGATTTTTCCAATATAAAAATCCATCACTTTCAAATAGTGGTGGTCTTTGCATAGATTGCCCTTCTAAATATTTTTCAGATTCCATAGATCGTTTTAAGTTTTAAAATACAGTTTATTTTAAAAATCTTGTTTGACGTGGCTCTTGATACCAATTGTGGAAAACTAGAAGGGGGGTTGAATAGTTTTACGTCTTTTTAAAATTTATTTTGAAAACTTTTGTTTACTTTTAAAAACTTCGATTCGATATTATGTGACTTCAATTCTTAAACAATATGAACAAGTATAGATAAATATAAGTAAGTAATGCAAGTAAAGTAAAGTAAATCAAATGAAAGATAGAGATGGAAAGATCTAACCGAGACACAAGAGATTTATAGTGGTTCGTCTACAAGGTCATCTTCCTTGCCCTACTTCACTCCCCGAGCACCTAACTTGAGAGTTTTCTTCACTATGTCAGCAAGCTCCCTTATGGCGGAGAAAACCTTACACAACTTTAGCTTACACCGGCTTAACGACACAAAGCTAGATGTCGGGTTCTAATCGTAGCTAGAACCAATCTTACAACTTGTACACAACTTAATCACACCTTCTTCACAACTTCTTCTTCACGACTTCTTCTTCACGACTTCTTCTTCACGACTACTTCCTCACGACTACTTCTTCCAGACTACTTCACGACTTATTCACAACTTCTTCACAACTTATATACTACGGCTTCACACCTTCTTCACAACTTAGCACAACCTATGTACACTTCTACTTCTTCACACCTTCACTACTTACACACCTTAACTATACAACTTCACTACTTACACACTAACCTATCCCAAATAATTATACACACAACTATCTAACAAATATACAACTTATATACAAATGAATGATGACACACACAGCTTAGATAGCTAAGTTGCAATACTTCTTCTCTAGATGTTGAAGGAGTATTCTTCTTTTGCACTTGAATGTAGGAAGCTTGGATCACGTAGAAACCAATGCTTAATAAGATATGATCAAAGGATTTTGAAATGTATATACAAGGATTTAAAACAGAAAGTTTTAGTGTGCAAAAGGTGAGTAAAAATCCAGGGGAAGGCAGGTATTTATAGGGAGAAAAACTGAACAGCTGGAGCCTACTGGAGCGGGGGCGGTCCCCTTAATTATTAAGGGGGCCGCCTAGCAAAATTAAGGGGGCCGTCCCTACTGAACGTTGGCCAATTTTGTCCTTTTGTGGGGAAGGTTTTTCTGGAACATTTTAACTGATTTTGGTTAAAAATTTGAATTCATATTTTTATAAAAGATTAAACATTTTTATTTAATACCAAAAATGTTTTTCAAAAATATATAAAATGTTTTTGATGTTTTATAAAAAATCTAGTTTTTAAGGAAATGTTCCTTTGATCATATAATGCATTAAGCATTAATTCATTCATACCTTAAGTGATTTTAGTTGTAGAAGTGAATATTTACAACTAAGTACTTGTTTAATTTATAAGTTTATGTTTTAATGAGTTTACATTTTGTGATCATCAAAACATAGAGATATGAATAAATATTGATAATGTTTTTAGGCATTTATTTATGTCAACAACCTTGCATATGACAAAATAACACCTTACACATAAACGACAACACATTAGTACATACTTAATCTCATTCATACTTAAAGTCCATATTCGACCATTCTTTCCATAAAAGATAAACGTCACTAAACACTTATACTTCATTAGTCTATTATCAAGTTATGATTTTAAAACATTGAACATGTCTATGTCATACCATTTGTCTATTATCATTGAGATAACTACTTCTTTACTTTACCAATCTATGCAATAGCTACTTTATGTATCATTCATTACTCATAAATTTATTTAATATTTGCAATTACACATTTCAAAAATTCGCTTTGCCTAAACATCTAAATCCTCGTCACGAAAACATCCTCATATATCATCTCATTTCCATCTATAACTCCTCACTATAACGACATTCTATTTTCGCCTTTCTATAACAAGCATACCACTTATCCTTTCTATACACATCTTTATATTACTTCTATAATACACATTCACATAATCACATAACAGTCACCGACACCACCCAAGGTGCACGGTAATCCTATCACCTAAAGACATCAAGTCTTTCACAGACATATATCACATACGCGATAGCACATAAAACACATTAATAATTTATCATCATCAAGCTCATATAGCAATCACATGATCCATCTCATAACTTAACAATCACATCCTATAACTTAACCAAATATTCATCCGTATTACTTAATCTTACATCCAACGCATCTACTAGTGGTTTAAGTCTAGGCAATCCTAAAGAAAACCTAATTCACTTAAACCGAAGCTCTGATACCAAGTTGTTACACCCTGTGCCCGCTTAAACAAAAAAAAAAAAAAAAAAAAAAAAAAAAAAAAAAAAAAAAAAACTTTTAGAGCGGAAACGACTTTACTTTAATGTACCTCATGTTACTCTTTTGACCTTTGACAAAAATCTATAAACATTTAGTACTTGAGACTATTTTTAAATGAAACTAGACTCAATTACTTTCAAAACGACGGTTGGCGCGACCCGTAACGACTTACGGTTCACAAGATATGAATTTTAGAAGATTGCCAAAAATCTGTCAGGCGACCTCCATCCGATCGGATGGAGCTCTAACCGATCGGTTGGATGCTTCTGGTCGCCCGGATCAGTTTTCAAAATCCCGACTTGGAAGTCCGACCTCCCGAACTTGATAATTAACCAAACTTTCCAGATTTACTTAGTATACTATTGGGCTCATTTTCATACAAAAACATTTACCGTTTGACCCTCGGAATAGTACTTGATGACGGGTTTTACACCAAAACCCGTTTTGACCCATTTACACTACAAACCACTTATACCACTTCATTTTCCCACCAAGCTTAACCAACATCATTTCTTTAACATACTAAACATGTTCCATATACACTTGACCCATGTACAGCCCAAAATGGGTATATTTACACTTAATCCGAATGCCCCTTTAACTTTGACTATAAACACATAAAACACACTTTGACACACCGTTAGACCACCAAATCATTATGACTCCATTAACATACATTTTGACACACCGTTAGACCACCAATAATACATATAACTCAATACTATCAACAAGGGTTTATATAACCCATCTAAACTTACCCATCTTCCTTTCTATATCATCATGTCATCATATCATGATCATATGATGAAAACCCACTTAACCCATAAACCCTAACCTCATTAATCATTAAGATAGAAATACTTACTTGGAGCGGATCATTGCTAGGAAGACTATAGGCATTTGATCTTCATCTTCTTCTTCCTAAGTCATTAACTAACTTTTTCCCTCTCTTTTTCTCCACACTAAAACTGGACCACACCCTTATCTAAAATAATGGTGGGAAATCTCTAGAATTTCCTAGATAAGGTTAGCTAGTCACAAGTTTGGCCCTTTGGCACATTAAGCCCCTCAAGTCTCATTCCTTCTATTTTGGCCATATCACATTTTATAACATGTTTACAACTTAACAACTTTAGTCCTTTAAGTTATGCATCATAACCTCCGAAGCCATGTTACACGTTCGTTAACTATTAGGTTGACTACCTGGTTTGACTATTACGTAACATTCGTTAACAAACCAATCACGTTAAACCTTAGTCATTTCCATATACGGTGGGGCCTAGTTATATACGGGAAACAGGTCTAACATTGTTAATGAACGACAAATCCAAAGACACGCTAAAGGCAAGGCAAGACTTGAAAACTTTGGGAGTTCGAAAAGAGTTGTGGCTCGTTTATAAAGGAAATGGCAAGTTTGATAAGCCTCATCCAAAGTACTCTTTCACACCAGAAAACAGAAAACGGTTTTGTAAATTCATCAAAGGAGTTAGACTACCCGATGGGTTTGGATCCAACTTCAAGAAAAAAGTGACCGCTGACGATAACAACATAACGGGCCTAAAATCTCATGACTGTCATATTATGATGCAGCGGTTACTTCCTTATGGAGTTCATCAATACTTACCCAAATACATTTCACCCCCATTAATCGAGCTCTGCTTATTCTTTAAGCAAATTTGTGCTCGAAATTTGATGCAGCAGGACATGGAGAAAGCTAAAAAACAAATGCTCGATGTTATGATTAATTTAGAACAAATATTTCCTCCTGTTTTTTTTTTTTTTTTTTTTTTTTTTTTTTTTTTTTTTTTTTTTTTTTTTTTTCTTGACATAATGATTCATTTGGCCATACATTTACCCGAAGAGGCTATTCTAGGTGGCCCTGTTTACTACAGGTGGATGTATCCATTTGAAAGATACATGAAGAAGCTGAAAAATTATGTCCGAAATAAAGCCATGCCTGAAGGTTCTATAGCGGAGGGTTATGTTGCAGAAGAAGCATTAACTTTCTGCTCTCGTTATCTTAAGGATGTCGAGATGAGATTTAATCATCCTGACAGAAATGACGACGGTGCACCTGAACAACCAGATAAATTTCAGGTGTTCCAGTCAGTATGCAAACCGGTGGGTAGATATGTAGATACTCGGATGGAGCCAGATGTTATGCAGGCAGTTGTATGGTTTGTACTTAACAACAGTCCTGAAATCGACGCAGACATCCAGTACAAAGAGTATGTTTCTTCTTTTTTATATTTTGAAGAACCCTTTTTTTCCTAAGTTATTTGTTTTCGATGACTTATTCTAATATCATGAACTTTTGCAGTGAATTTTCTAACAATACCGTGGAAACAAGTTTTCCTCCCTGGTTCAATCACAAGGTAAACACATTAGATATATTACCTTGTAGTCCAGAGTTTTTGCTCATCTGAATCTGTTTGTATCTCTTTCGTAGATCCGTGAAAAGAGCGTGGCAAAAGACCCAAGTTGTAGTCCCGAGTTATTCTCTTTGGCATGTGGACCTTCATCTCGTGCATTTACATACCCCGATTGCATAGTTAACGGTGTGAAGTTTTTGGTGCATGAGCGCGATAAACTTCATACCACTCAATGCAGTGGAGTTTCAACACCTGGCCTGATGGAGAAATGTATTATGGTCAACTGGAGGAAATTCTAGAGCTCACTTATTTGGGCAACCGAAAGGTTGTGTTGTTCCGATGTTTATGGTTCGACACCCATAACCCTAATAACCCTACGGCACGCTCTAGGCGTTCTTACATTGAACGTGGCATACGTCATATTTTGACTGATAAGGATGCTTTTAGAAATCAACAATACATTCTTGCAACACAAGCAACACAAGTCTTCTACCTTGAAGACCCTGCTAGACGACCACCTCACTGGAAGGTTGTCGAAGATGTTCATCATCGGAAGATCTGGCATCGGGATGTGGTAGATTCTGATCAAGATGTTATACATGGCAGCAGATCATCAGATGTTGCATTGTCTGTTGGTTTGCCTGGTTTGGAGTCTGCGAATTTGAGTGTAAATCATGAATCAACAGAAGTGGACGCCCCACCAGATGATGCTGAAGAAGATGCTGATTTTATTAATAATGAAGATGATGTCGTTGCTCATGTCCTTGATGATGATGATGTTGACGTGTCTGATGATGATGAAGTGAACCCCACGACTGTTGTTGAAGAAGTTTTATCTAGCGATGATTCGGATGATGACAATTGTTCTTAATTTGTAATTTGAATGAAATTGTTACTATATGTTTAAACGTGTAACTTTTATTTGAATGAAATTGTTATGTTATGTTTAAATGTGTATATCTATATGAATGTGTGTATTAGTATTAATTAGTCCATGAAATTGTGTGTTCTTGTACTTGTAATCTTACGGATGGCGTGTGTAGCTCCCCAATCACACGACGGGGATGCTGGTGGTTATCCACTACACCAGCCCTATTTTACTACGCCGAGCTACTGCTCAGGTAAGAAATTGTGATTTTTATTTTAAGTTTTTTATTGATAAAACTAAATTTTTTTACTTGTATTTTCATGACTCAATAACTTATATTTGTAGGTTCGATGATTGCGGGTGAGACCTCAAATCGGGCCTTAAGGAGGGCGTTTAAACAAAATGGTAATCAGCCTTTGCTGATCAGCATTGACACAGATGATCAAGGCACCTTTTCACCTGTGGGCACGTATGCACCGCAGTTCAGTAGTCTTTTGGCGGAACAAGTTAGGTCACTTCCCCTTGACTGCGAGAGGGAGCAGATTCCAGCGCCTTTTAAGGCTCACATATTTCCCGCAATCGAGGTATTAATTGCTTATTTTATTTGTATTCTTATTGTTATCGACCGTTTAGATATGAGTGTTATATTTAAATTGCTTGTTTATTTAAATGCGTATATTTATTTGCAGACCTATTTCCTCCTCGCGCCTTGGTTAAACAACCAGAGCCAAGTGACGGTTGGGGAGTGTGTGTATACGGTGGGGGAAAGGGTAAGTCTTGGGCTTAGACTTCAGCTGCGGTTACTATACCGCAAAAATAAATACAGGATCAAGAAAAAGTACTTTGACATACATCCGGACCCCGAGACGGCAAAGGAACATCCGCCGCCGTCGAGAGTGTGGCATAACAGAAGCCAAGAGGAGTGGGAGTCGTTGGTCGACTGGTGGTCCAGACCGGAATAGATGGACAGATTTGCAAAAAATGCAGAAAACCGGGGAAAAAACAAGATTTTAACCCACAAAGGGAGAGAGTTGTTCGTACAAGGACGAAACTGTAAAACCCTAAAATCTCAAACATGTTAAATTCCCAAATTACCCCTCTAATCTTTGAATCTATAAGAATACTATACATCTAAAACTTAAGTAACTAATATCCTAAAACAATTATAAGATATCTAAACTATTACATTGTAACTTGAATAACTTAAACACTTAACTTGGAAACACAAGCTACAACTTAAAGTCCATCACATGTTTCATACTACTCTTTTGGGCCAAAATTTAAATCATAAAACATAAGACATAAACTTTGGGCTTTAAATAATTAAAAAGGGTAACAAGCTTGGCCCGTTCTTTTTCCCTGGAGTTAAGAAATCAACTAATCCCACAAAATCAGGAAAATTAACCCTCCTCATTAACTTTGTACGCTCCTTCCCTATTTCCTCTCATCCTATACACGGTTCCTTTTCAAAAGAATAACAAACCCACTAAACCCTAAATCAACAAAAGGCGGCTTGTTCTTTCTCATCTATTTTTCCGAATTCAAAGAGGGAAAAAGGGTTTCGATTTGTGGGTTCTTGGTGGTGCTTGATTGTGGATTTATTTGGTACGAAGAGGGGTTGGTATTGCTTTACTTTCATTTTGGTTTGTGGAGTTTTGGCTCGGTTCTCTTTCTTTTCTTTCAACGATTTGTCACAAATGGTATGCTCATCATCCTTGTTCATTATCTCTTTTATAATCTCTTCTACACGTTTGATTTCATGGTTTGTATGGATTTAAGATTCGGCTTTAAAAGATATATATGTTATACGAATTAACATCACATAAAAGCATGAAGTTCTTCACATAAAATAACGATCATATAACCCTAAGAAATCGACCTTATGTTTTGTATTTGAAACGTGGAATACATGATGAATTAACCTATCATTAATACCCTAAGAATCTGTTAATGGATCGTTAGTAACAAGCTTTGTGAATTTATTTTGGATCGACCTAAAATAGGTATACTTAAATTGTATAAGTTGTGATGTTTCTGTCTTAACAGTTGCTGACAGAAATTTTGGGTCGAATTGAGTAGGGTGAATTTTGATGACACCAACGTGCTTTTGGGTGATTCTTGAGTCTAAAATCAAGTTCTGGAAAATTACTTTCTGAATATGAAAGCCTTATAATTTTTGGAGGTCGGGAGGATGTCTTTTCTGATTTTACAAATTCAAGTGTCAAAACTGTCAATTAGTAATCCGAATTTCAACCTTGGTATACGATTTTTTTTTTGAAATCAGTAAGTATTCATTAGCTCCAATTGGACAGGACTTAAATATAGGATGTTTTTGGTCTCTGTGATTTTTGGTGGAATTTTTAGAGTAGCACAACATGGTCTCTTATTTGCTTACTTTTTGAGTCTCAAATCTGTTACCGAATCTAGACTAGTTTTGATAATGAATTTTTGTTCTATAGTTAGACTACCTGGAAAATTCTACAAAAATTATAAAAAGTAGTAAACATATGTATCTACCTGGGGTAATTTTTCTAAGGCTCCAGGAGATGCACAAGTATACCTTAAAAATCCGGGAATGTGATACATGTTTTGATATTACAAGCTGAAGTTTCTTAAAAGGTGAATTACACACTACCTATGATCTTTATATAACCTAATATGGTATTTAATTTGACTACTACATGTTTAAGTATGTTAAAAAACCCTAATTTACTACTAATGGGAATAATAACCAAATTAAGCATGAATACTTGCATTTGTGATATAAAACACTTATGAATTAGTTGTAAACCTATAATATGTGATAAGTAACCCTAAAATGATCTATATGAAGTTTTACCCGAAACTTACTAAATATGGAAACTTACTAATTCGGGAAACCTGCCAAAAATAGAAAGTTACTTAAGATGGTTAAACTACTTAAAGAGGAAACTTACTATTTTTGGAAAGCTACTATAAAAGGAAAGTTACTAAAAATGGAAAGCCGACTAAAATGAGTAATCTGATTTAAAATGAGTTATTATTAAGACGATCATGAATTCGTGTAGATCCGCTGAAGAAGGAGTTGCTTCCAATCTTATGTTTTCTGTTATGTTTGCACTTGCGGTCTAAGGTACAGATATTCTGACCTTATCTCTTAAGGTTTCTCATGATTCATGCACATCTTTTTGATATTAGTTTTGATTATGATACCTTTGATCTGAGCCTTCCTAGTATGGCTTCCTTTGACTTATGCTCTATTTGAACCTTTGCTATGCACCCTTAGATTTGTGAACCTTTGGCATTTGAACTTTGATATGAACCTTTGACATTTGGACTTTGATTATGACTCTTTGATGACTTAGACATTTGACTTTGATATGATATGACATTTGAACCCTTCAGTTTGATACCCGAGCCAATTTGTTTCCTAGCCATGAAGGTAACATGGCCGTGTCATTGATGCACCAATGGCATGACTCTAGTGTGGTTGAGTGATGTTCCACACCGTCCCATTTTGATTATGATATGCGCACTTTATATTTGTTATGGCCAATATGATTTGTTCGGGGGCGTATGGATGCATCCTAGGTTCGATTTGTATTTGATTGGATATGATATGATATGATATGATATGATATGTTCGGTGCCTGATGCTTGTGTGCAATACACGTCTTTCACATGTTCGGGAGCTAGCTACTCCATGGTTACTATGATATTTGATTTGATTTGTGTTCGGGCTCGCGGTAGATTACTAACCCTTCCTTACACTTTGATAACCATTTGTTTATCCCTTATGTTTTCTCCAATGCACCATATTATATTCTTTGTTCCTTATCTTTTGCTTCGTTTATACATATCTGTTCACTGGGCTTTTTAAGCTCAGCCGCATTTCTTTTCCTGCGGCAGGTTTTAGTGGGAAGCTGGGTTACAAGTGGAGAGTACCTTTGGACTTAGAGAACTATGCCTTGATAGCTATCCTGGATTAGAGATGACTAGATGTGATTTCATGATCAGACTTAGTAATTATTTGTTGTTCTCATTTGTAAACCTTGTACTTCAGATTTTCCCTTGGAACCTTTGAAATTCATTTGTATTACTTAAGTTTTATGCTTGTGTTTTGCTTTGATATGTCACCATAACGTAATACTTCTACCCTTATCGGGTTGGGGTGTTACAGAAACGATTACGTAAGACTCATTATAATTTTTTGATTTTTAAAGGTCTATATAATGTTTATATATAGCTCGTTATTAATTTATTTTATGTTGTATGTATAGCGGGTTAGGAATGCGGGGAAGAATGAAGAACTCATCGAGACGTGGAGGAGGTGCCATTCAACAAAAGGGGGCGTGTTTAAAACTAAAGAAAACGAGACGTCTTATGTAAGTAATTTATCTCTTAACATGCGTCATTAAGATCAAGTTACTTTTTTTTACTTACACAGTTGGCGATGAAGTCACTCTGGGATCAAGTTAAAGTCAGTACGGCCCCGTTGATGTCCGAGCAGCAAGTACTGGATGAGATAGTTCATAGTGAGAACTGGCAAAATATGTCGGGCAGGGGCAGGCTGATGCCGGGCATGGGCAAAGCTTCATCCAGGTCCGCACATCGGCCGGTTGCACAAGACTATGTTACTCGGGAGAATATTTCGGAGTTGTTGAGGCGAGAGGCGGAAGAGAAAGAGTTGATGAGGAGGGAAACGCAGGAGGCGCAACAACGGGCTCGAGTGACCCAACTACAGAATGAACAGCTTCATGCTCGACAAAACATCTTGGAATCTTTCTTGGGGCAGTTTTTCAGCCACTACAACAACAACAGCCAAGCAGGTAATCCGTTTCCCGTTAACTTTCCCACATTACCCTCATTTACCCAACCTCCTTTATTTCCCACCCCTTATCCCGGCCCTAATCCCTTTCCCAACCCTAATAATAATTCTTCCTTTGACAATTGTTATCGTCCCATCTTTCCCGACTCTACTACATGCCCGGGTTCTAGTCCTAATTATGCAATGCCGCCACCCGACCTTAACAAATACATAAGACAAACTAATCCTCATTTGAGCCGCATTCCCGAGAATAATAATGCTAGTAGTGGTGAGGAGGAGGCGGAGGAGGAGGGTGAAGAGGAGGGGGGAGGAGGCGGGTTCTTACGAGGAGTCGGACTAGGAGTAGCCGTAGCCGCGTAGGGATGATGTAAGATATTATTATATGTGTTAACTTTGTGAATTGTTAGTAACTTTTTCGAATGATATATATTGTCGAATGGTATAACTTTGTGAATTGTTAGTAACTTTGAGGAATAGTTTAATTTGTATCGTATTTGTTAGTTTAATTTGTATCGTATTTGTCGAATGCAATCGTGGATGAGTAATTTGGTATTGTATCATATTGCCGAATTGGTATTGCGGATATTGGTTGATTTACAGGTTGTGTATTGGTAGGTTTTTTCCCCAAAAAATTTCGGAAAAAACCTGGAAATGCAGGCTGCTGCTGCATTTTTTTTTTTTTTTTTTTGTGCATACATGACAGAATGGGACGACATTGTCGTCCCAAAATTTCAAAACAAAAGTCGTCCCATTTTGCTTTGGCTGCCACATCAGCAGTCCTACTGGGTCTGATTTTAATTAATTCAAACAATTTGGTACTACAATATTGTCCCAATTTGTCATAAATGTCGTCCCATTTTGCATTTATAAAAACAGTTTCCGTATTTAAATAAATGTTGCAAGGAAAGTAAAAAAAAAAGGGAAAAAGATTTTGTACTACAATCTCGTCCCAAATTGTAATTCATTAGTTGAGTGGGTGGTGGACCCTTATAACATGTCGTCCCATTTTAATATTGTATATGTCGACCCAAATTTTTTTGGGACAAAAGAAAAGGTACTACCAGAAAGAGTCGACAAGTCGACCCATTTTACTTTTGTCTCGACCCTCCTTCAATATTTGGGACGAGATTGTAGTCCCAAATCACTTATTTTTTATAGTGACATGCACCTCTAAACTTGAACTTTATGTATCTTTCTAGCAAGTGGTGCAACACTCATTGCCCTAAATTTTGATATTTGGTTCATCACTTTCATCTATATATAAAAGTTGAAAGATTTATGTTGATATATTTTCAGATTAGAAGATTTGAAGTGGTTGGTACTTGTTTTAGTTAGCTGTAGAATTTTAAGCAGGAATTTTAAATCTAAAATCTTGCGCAATAAACTACTCGAAAGTAAGTTATTATTTTTATTATGCTTTTCTAGCCTTTCAAAGAAGATTCACCTAATTAAAACGATTAAAAAAGAGTGTTTTTTTTTTTTTTTTTTTTTTTTTGAAAGGCTAAGAAATATATAAATACGAGAGGCCCAAACAGGGCAAAAGAATGCACAAACAGGGAAACCAAGAAAGTAACAAACCAAGAGAAGAACAGCAACAAAAACAATTAACTAAACAACTCGAAAGGCTTGGTGACCCAAATATTCCAGTTAGCAGGCAAGGACGACATTCGAGCAGAAATCCAAAATCTTTTAAATTGGAACATATATACGTGCCTTTTAAATTAATATGGTGCGGGCGTGTGGTGCTTTATCTAAGAGTATGAAGAAAAAGTAGATCCTAGTCGTAATAAAGCTACACACATTGACGACATATATATTTCAATTTGCAAGGTCATCAAGATAGATGTCTTACAAAATGAACGGTCGTGTGAACTCAAGTCGCTTTAGATCTTATGGTGTTTCCGAACACTATGTTTTCCCATACAAACACCGTCAATGGGTCAATTGGTTCATCAACGAAGGACCCGATACACCGTCAATGGGTTTCCCAAACGATACTGTTTAGTTAAGGGGACCTCCTTATGGATTGTATAGAATTTGGGAACTCTATTATCACCTACATATATTAATGACATTGCATGTGGCTTTGCCCTTTGATTTACAAATACAAACAATTTAACTTAAATCAAACTTGATTAAAATTGTTCAGTTCCTTTATCCTTTAATGTGTGGGTTCGGTTTCATAAAGTGTGATATAACATCTCTTAAAGATTTTGTTCACATATATAAATATATTGCTTCATGTAAACATCTCTTATTTCATAATTGTGTTGGGTGTCATCACATCAACTATCGTTTATTAGGCTTGTTTCAACGGTTATGAATTCGTGGAGTGGTTAGCAGGTCGGATTACGACTCCTCTAATTAAATTTTTAGTCGAAAAAGGTTTTAACAAGTATAATAATATAGAATCGTGATTTAAAGAACTTTTACTCATCTTGGATAAAAATATAAAAAATAATCAATTTATACCACTCCAACCACCAGCATTTGGGTTGTAAATCTTGGATTGTAACATTCGTATCATTATTTAATTTGCATATGGTGGGATTCGACTATGGAGTCTGACTTTTTGTGGCCCTAGTCCTACTAACTACATAATTATCATATGACTCTTGTGCTAGATACTAATTTTTCATGCGAATCATGCATCTCCACTATGAAAGTATGAAACTTACTTTGACTATGACTATAATCCTCTATATAATATATGTTTGAAACTACTAAAATTTATTAGGTTGGTATCGGACTATCGGTTTATGTTTCGTAATTTTTAGGCGTACGTTTTAGCTTTTTGGGTGTCGTACTAGGTTTAATTAGTCGGTTATTTTCAGGTAGTGTTGGTTATTTGAAATTTATTTGGCTTTCATAAGTTCTTCAGGCGTGGTCATGTATTTGTGTCTTTTTCAAGTGTTGTGGCATTATGGTTTGCTAGGAAAGTCTTTCAGGTTTTGTCAGTCTTGGTGTATGTATCTTCAAGCTTCTTGCTAGTTTAATTAATATATTTGTCAATAAAGAAAAATCTATTGATCATCATGGATATGGTATCTTTGCTAAGTTACTGCATTTTTACTCTGTAGATTAAACAAAAAATACATTACCATGATGTTTTTATCTCATTATAGACGGCTCGATAAAATGCTTGGGTTGGGATGATCATGTTCGGCGAAGTTGGCATTCCCACATTACGTTGATCATGGTTGGCGAGTTTTTGTAAATATTTTTTTGGAAGGGGGCTCTTTTGACATGTAAACATAGGTTGATTTTTATTTGCTTTGCAACAATGGGTTAAATTGACAAACTTGTCCCTACCAAGTACCACATATTTTCATATATTTTCGTTTACACCCTTCTTTTATTCTTGTTTTCCCATATATATATATATCTAAAATTTTCATAATAGTAATATTTCTATATTAATGCTTGTTTCTTTTTTTTTGGAAATTAAGTGCCAAGTGGGTCCCCTCCTCTTGCTAGCTCTGAGTGGGATGAGTGAGGCTTTATTTGCCTTGGTGATATAGAGGAGCCAACAAAAAATAACATTAATATATTGCTTTAAGCCCATCATATGACCACTCAGACAATTTAAGAATAAAAAGAAACGTCATCTAAGACAAGTTTTACATATTACTTCATCTTAACATCAATATAATATTAATAACATCATAATAAATACATTATATTTAACTTTAGTAGATGAAACAGATAATGACTTACATAGTAATTACTTTAAAATTATATAAATTTGAAGCGTGAGATAAATTCCGTTAAAAAAAACTAAAACTTTGATATAATAAACATACATGCTTGTCGAAGGTTTTTTCGGAAGTAGTTTTGCTTACCCAAGGTTAAAGGTATGTGACTGTCAACATTGCACTTACCACTAAGGGTGTTATCGGGTTTATCGGTCGTGTTGAATCGGGTTTTGAATTTGTGAAAGTGACCCATAACCCGTCTCGATTAAGAATCGGGTTATCGGGTCGGGTTATGTCGGGTCGGGTGATTCGGGTACAAACATCAATTGTTCTTTGTACCTTTAAGTTGTAGAAACTAAATGTAATACATGTTTGAACTATGTTCTTAGTAGTGTATATATAGTCTGATAAAAAAAATCCTAGATTTACCACTATAGGCGCCTCGATCCTTTTTTAACCAAGGAGTCTTAGAGCATGCGGTATCATGCCTTTTGGCTCGAGTTAAACCTTAACGCAGCGTGCGTTAAGGCCACGTTAACATACCGAGTCCTCGAGTTAAGGTATTGCGTTATGGCTTGAGTTATCAGCCTAACGCTGCGTTAAGGCTATTCCAATTAAAAAAAAAAAAAAAAAAAAAAAAAAAAAAATTAAAACACCCCTTGGTTCTTAAACGGCTAGTTTAGGTTAAAATACTTTCAAAACACCCCCTTAACGGCTAGTTTGAATTTGAATTCAAAAGCCTATATAAATAACAACGTTTACATGTTAGTTTCACACATTTTTCATACACTATTAATCAAAAAAATTACACAAACACCCCTTGGTTATGGCTTGCCGTCTCCCACATTCCGTCAAAGAAATGAAAGTGTTTATTCAAAAACATTGCGATAAAGGCGATGCTGATCGACAAAAGGCTATTATCGACGTTATCAATCAGTTTCAACTTGCAAAAGCAAAAAAAGAACGTATGAGAGAACGATATGCGAAATGCACAGACATTTCTGCGGAAAGAAAAGCTGTGATTGACCAATTTTTGAACGAGGAAGCCAAGAAAGACGAGGCCATTAGTGACACTTTGTGGGGTTGTGTTTCACAGATACAAACCAACATCAGCAACAAAATCAGGTGGAGCTATGAGGAAAACAAAGTTGTTGGTTCTGTATCACAACAATTGACTCAACTTGGGCTAGGTGCATCAACTTCATCTAATGCACCTACATTTATTGAGCAACAACAGTCTCCCCCATTTACGGGTTATGAAGCGAGGCAGTTGATGAACATGGCTTAACTGCGAGCCAGCGTTATCAAATGATGTGTGACGAACAGGTATTCAGAGAATTTGAAGCAGAGCAAGCAAGGCTTTAACAAGAGTGGGATGAGAAACTCAGGAAGGAAGAAGCAGAACGTAACACGTTCATTGAGGAATTTCCTGGGTATAGGTCTCCTTCGTATGATTCTATATGCGAGGAGTACTCAGATTAAGTTAGGTTTATGTATTTCGTATTGTAGTGTATTTTAGTTCATATGTTTTTATTTCCGTATCGTAGTTCGTAGCGTATCGTAGTGTATTTTATGTAACGTTTATTTAATGTTTATTATGTAACGTTTATTTCCGTATTTCAATGAATTTGTATTGTAAAATGTTTAAGTTTTAATGTTATGTTATTTATTAAATGAAGTATCAGTTTTAGTTTATGGGTTGAATTTGTAAATAGTTGGGTTATGGTTCAGTTATGCTTGAGTTATAATAAGGGGTGTTTTTTTGTGAGTTAGAGCAGGAGTTATGTTAACGTAGCACTGCATTAAACGTTAACTTGGCTCGTGTAAACCTGCGTGAACCACACCGTCTGGCCACGTTAAAATTGCGTTAAAGGGCTGCGTTAACCCTTTAAACCCAGCGTTAAACGTTGAGTTAAAAAAAAAAGTTTCATTTCACCCCCTCTAACGGATTTTGATGACGTATAGTCTACACCCGGGTCACGGACCCGATTAGTAAACAATACTAATAATTAAGTCCACCACGTATGGGCCGCCATGGCAATAACTGGACTACCAGTTATACGGTTTGGGCCTACAAGGCCCAAGCCCAAAGTTATTTTCGGATTGGATATGGAGTATCTCCTAAATAAAGGGGATATATACCAAATATCCGATATCGGCGAATACGCCGAGGAGTAGGGAACACGAAACCTACTAGGGTTTCATGTGTATATAAAGGGCACCCAGGCCCTCGGTAAAGGTACGATTGACTAAACCCTAACTCTTCACTAAACCCTAACTCTTCACTAAACCCTAACTTCGATTACTTACTCTCACGCCGGAGGATAATCGGGGGAGACAATCCCTCGATAAGCCTAACGGTGTTTGCTCTTTTTCTTAGTGCGCAGGTTCCATCAAGCATTAAGATCGAATTGGTACGGAATCAAGGAACGCCCAACTTTTGTATCAACAAGTGGCGCCATCCGTGGGACCCTACACTAAGAGCTTTGCTAAGAACTAGAATGACGAAACACGGAAAGGAGCGGACTCCGCATGCGAAGAAAGCGCATGATGATTTACTAGGGAAGAAACAACAAACTGATGCGGCCTCCAAGCAGACCTCTGGAACAACCAGTGTGCCTAGAAGCTTTGGAGCGTACTCAGATTTGCTCCTTACTCCAGTAGAACCGCCCATTATGACTACCAATGCTACTACAACAAGTACTAGCGCGGTAGACCCACAGCGCACTCCTCTCGCTATGCCAGAGGTGAACTTCACTGAGCCACCAAATGCGCCTGTCCGAAACAAGGATCTTGTTTTGGAAACAGACTCCATCGCGCTAGAAGGAGTCACGCCTGAACTAGCGCCAAGTGACTTCATATCTCAAAACTATGAAGCCTTGGCTGCGCTCATGCAAGAGGAGGCAAAGAAGAGGTCAAGCCAAAGTCTGCACGCCAGGCTCAACTTCGACCCTGAGTACGAAGTATCCCCACCGCGCTACCGAAAGGAAAGACGCGAGAAGGATAGCCGCAAACAACCAGTGTTTGCCAGGATTGGAAGGAAGGTTGTGGACGATGAAGCAGCCGACTTTCAGCATCTGGAGGAGCATGAAGATGGGGAACGGCGCGCCAATGTCCACGCTAGGCTTGGCACTCGCAGGATCCAAGATAGGCTTGGGCGACGGTGCTCCCCAAGCGAAAGCCCCTCAAGCTCTAATTCTGAGGATAGTCGGCGCAAGCGCCGCAGAGGAGCAAGCTCAGATTCTGATGATAGTCGACACAAGCGTCACAAAAGAGTTCGCTCATCTTCAAGTGATTCCTCGGACAACGAGGAAAAAGAAACTGGACACTGGAAATCAAGAGGGAAATACCGCGACCAGGAAGATGAAGACATGTCTCTTCCCTGGCGTCGCCAAAAGGTTGATGCGTTTACTAGGCGCATCAGCGATTTTTCAGAGAATAAGAAAAGGCGCATGCCTGCTAATGTCAAAACATATGATGGGACAGGTGATCCTGATGATCACCTAAAAATTTTCGAATCAGCAGCCACTATCGAAAATTGGCCACAACCTGTGTGGTGCCATATGTTCAACTCTACATTAGTAGGGAATATGCGCAACTGGTTTAGTAAGCTTCCACGCAGAAGCATCGATGGGTTTGAAGAGCTGCGCAAGGCGTTTCGTTTAAACTTTACTCAAAGGAAGAAGTGCGCCAAAAACCCTGTCGAACTCGCTAGGGTTAAACAGCGACAAGGGGAATCCACAAGCGCTTTCATGGAACGCTTTAAGGACGAATGCATGCAAGTCAAGGCGTACCCAGAGATACTAAAAATATCGGGTTTTATGAATGCAATCAATAACCCAGATTTGATTAAAAAGTTAAACGATAAGGTTCCCCTAACCTTTGACGAACTCATGAAGCGCACGAGGTCCTTCGTCCAAGGAGAAGCAGCCGCTGCGGATAGTAAGAAGGGTTACTCAAACCAAAGGTCACAGGAACAACCTAGGAGACAATCCAATGACCAGAGTAACAGCCGCAACAGAGGTTATCGCAACCAAGGAAGTGGAAGGGACAATGATAAATACACCCCTCTCACAAAAACCCTAAGGGAGATATTTGTGACAGAGGGTGCGAACTTCCCGAAACCACCACCAATGCGCACCCCAGAGGATCGGCGCACAGGGAATGGTTATTGCGAATACCATGGACAGAAAGGCCACACAACCAACGAGTGCGTCCAACTGCGCCAATTGATTGACAAATTGGTAAGGGAAGGAAAAATGGATCACCTCGTAAAAAACATCAGAGAAGGGAAAGACAAACCAAAACCAGGGGCCAAGAAAGAGACATCAAAAGAAAAGGCAGATATCATCTACATGATACAGCCATGGCAGCGCGCGACAAGACAGAAAGTCAGTCAAAGGTTCTCTAAGGGAAACGAAATTTCTTTTCCCCCCCTGACTGCGAACAACGCAGTAGTGGACCCACTTACCATTGAAATACATACGGGGGGTCACGACATCCGTCGCATGTATATAGATGGAGGTGCATCCGCTGATATTATATATGAACACTGTTTCAAGAAGCTGCGACCTGAGATACAGAGTCAGTTGATCCCAGCCACAACGCCGCTGACTGGCTTCACAGGGGAGAAGATATGGCCCATGGGGCAATTACGTCTACTTGTAGAAGTTGGTGGCAAACCACACTCTACAGTCACCTGGATGAACTTCATGGTAATCAGATCCCCCTCTCCGTATAACGGCATCATCGGGAGACCTGGAATATCATCCATCCGCGCCGTGCCATCCACAGCGCATGGGATGCTCAAGTTCCCAGTGGAAGGAGGTATTGTCACTCTTTACAATACCACCATACCACCCAAAGAATGCAACGCAGTGACAAATGAAGTAGGCGATGTTCCAGAACAGCGCGCAATCAAAGTCCCAAACCTAAAGGTCGCCATTCACCCTGACTACCCGGATCAACAGGTATCTATTGGCGGGTCTCTGTCTGACAAAGGCAAAGCAGCTATATGCGCACTCCTGCAAAATTACTTAGATATTTTTGCATGGGAACCAAAGAATATGACAGGAGTGCCACGCTCCATCACGGAACACAAGCTGCAAATCCGACAAGGATATCCTCCAATACGACAGAAAAAGCGCGGACAAGCTCCAGACCGCGCAAAAGCCATCCTGGAAGAAGTACACAAACTAGTAGACGCAGGCATCATGCGGGAAGTCTACTACCATGACTGGCTCTCCAACCCAGTAATGGTAAAGAAGAGCGATGGCAGTTGGAGAATGTGCGCAGACTTTACAGACCTCAACAAAGCATGTCCACAGGACTGCTACCCGCTACCGGAGATAGACTGGAAGATCGAATCTCTGTGTGGATATCCCTTCAAATGCTTCCTGGACGCATATAAGGGATACCACCAAATTCAAATGGCGGAGGAAGATGAAGAAAAAACGGCCTTCCACACAAGTCAAGGGGTCTACTGCTATACAAAGATGCCCTTTGGCCTAAAGAACGCAGGAGCAACATACCAACGATTGGTAGACACTGCGTTCGAGAAACAAGTAGGCCGCAACTTGGAAGTATACGTCGATGATCTCGTCATCAAAAGCCATACAGAGGAAGAACTAGTGCGCGACATGGAGGAAACGTTCAAAACACTGGGGAGAATCAACATGAAATTGAACCCCAAAAAGTGTACATTTGGCGCTACAGAAGGCATGTTTCTCGGGTATTTGATAGAACCCGATGGGATCAAGCCTTGCCCAGAGAAGACCCAAGCAGTCATTGACCTCCCCTCACCGCGTACACTGAAGGAGGTTCAGTCACTAAACGGCAAGCTAGCCGGACTGAACCGATTCTTATCCAAATCAGCGGACAAGTCACTTCCCCTATTCAAGACACTCAAGAAGTGCACAAAAAAGGGAGACTTCAGGTGGACCGCGGAAGCAGAAGAAGCCTTCCAACAGCTCAAACAACACATAGCAGTGCTCCCAAAGCTTGTCGCGCCCCGACCAGGGGAAGAGCTGATCATGTACCTATCTGCGACTCAGGGAGCAGTCAGCGCAGTGCTACTGACAGACAGGAACTCCGTCCAAACTCCCATCTATTTTGTTAGTAAGGCGCTCAAGAAGACAGAGATTAACTACACTGCAATGGAAAAGTTGGTCCTAGCCTTAGTGTTTGCAGCGAAAAGACTGCGCAGGTATTTCCAGGCGCACCCAATAGCTGTTATCACAGACCAACCCATCAAGCAAGTTATCTCGAGACCCGACGCATCGGGACGCCTACAAAAATGGAGTGTGTTACTGGGTGAGCATAACATATCATACAGACCGCGCACTACAATCAAAGGGCAGATATTGGCCGACTTCATCATTGAGAAGCCAGATACTGACACTACACCTGCGACAAGCAAGGGGGAACCTCAAGAACCATGGATTCTATTCACTGATGGATCCTCATGCGTAGATGGATCAGGAGGTGGTCTTATTCTCACTAACCCAGAAGGAGATGAATTCACCTACGCACTGCGTTTTGAATTCACAGCCACGAACAACGAGGCAGAATACGAAGCACTCCTGGCTGGGTTACGCATCGCAACTCAAATGGGTGCACGCAACCTAGAAGCGAACGTCGATTCACGGCTAGTTGCTAACCACGTGTTAGGCGAATACGTAGCAAAGGAGGAACACATGATCCAATACCTCGAAAAAACCAAATCTCTGATCCAGAACTTCGATAGGTTTACCATCAAGCAGGTTCCCAGGGGTGAAAACAGGAAAGCAGATGCGCTGAGCAAGATTGCATCCACCAGTTTTGCGCATTTATCAAAACAAGTATTGGTTGAAACCTTGAAAAACAAGTCAATCGCAGAAATGGAAATATCCACGGTGATAGAAGAGGAAAATCCTACATGGATGACACCCATCATCAACTACATCAGCAAGGGCATAATACCCCAGGAGCAGAAGGACGCTCGAAGGATACGGCGTACAGCGCAGAAGTTTGAACTTCGAGATGGCATCCTATATAGGCGCTCTTTCCTGCAACCGTGGCTGCGTTGTGTCGGACCCCTTCAAGCAGACTATGTGCTCAGAGAAATCCACGCTGGCTCATGCAGCATGCACTCAGGACCACGGTCCGTTGTAGCACGAGCCTTGAGGTCAGGATATTACTGGCCCACCATGCATCGTGATGCGCGCGATATGATACGGAAATGCAGCAACTGTCAAGTGCATAGACCTATACCGCGCCGACCACAACAAGAACTAACTCCCATCACCTCTCCATGGCCATTTTATAAATGGGGCATTGACATCGCAGGCCCCTTTCCTGTCGCAGCAGGAGGATTAAAGTTCCTTATAGTGGCCATTGACTACTTCACTAAGTGGATTGAGGCGAAGGCAGTGGCCAGCATAACAGGCAACCAAGTCAAACGATTCGTTTGGGACAACATTGTATGTCGCTTCGGATTACCTGGGGAAATCATCTCGGATAACGGAAAACAATTCTGTGATAACCCATTCAGAGATTGGTGCGCACAATTGAATATCACGCAACACTTTGCGTCAGTTAAACACCCACAAACTAATGGTCTGGTTGAACGCGCGAACCGCAGTTTGGGTGAAGGAATCAAAGCGCGCTTGGACAGACACAAAGGCAGATGGGTGGAGGAACTATCACACGTTTTATGGGCGCACCGCACATCAATCAAAGTCAGCACGGGCGACACACCATTCTCTCTTGTCTACGGGACAGAAGCTGTCATACCAGCCGAGATTGGAATGCCAACTATCCGCACAGCGGAAGTGAATGTCACAACAAATGATGATGAGCGGCGCATAGACTTGGACCTATTAGAAGAGAAGCGCGAACGCGCATTCATACGCGAGGCAAAGGCCAAAACAAAAATGAAAAAGTATTATGACGCTAAGGTCAGAAACAACTCTTTCAAGCCAGGAGACTACGTCTACCGTGCAAACGACGCGAGCCACGCAGAAGACACGGGAAAACTTGGACCCAAATGGGAAGGACCTTACGAAGTCACAGAAGCACTAGGCAACGGCGCCTACAAGCTGCGCAATACGGAGGGCCATGAGCTACCACGCACTTGGAATATCTGCAATCTCAAGAAATGCTACCTTTAGTATAGGCCACGTGTAACACCCCAACCCGACAAGGGTAAAGATATCACAATAATGGATTCATATCAGATCAAAACAGAGCATACATCTACAGTAATACAAAAATCTCAAAGGATTACAAGTGAAATACTGAATCTACAAGGTTACAAAGAAAACTTTCAAAACTAATTCTAAACATAATGTCTTCTATCCAATTCTAATCCAGAATAGCTACCAAGCCTTCTAAGTCCAGAGGTACACTCTCACTCATTCCCAGCTTCCTACTAAAACCTGCCGCAGGAAAAGAAATGCGGCTGAGCTACGAGAGCTCAGTGAACAGATATATAGATGACAGAAACAATAACAGATAACAATACAGAAACAAATCCGAAATACAGATTATACAGATACTGAATTAAAGTGAAAGAATAGGAAAGGAATAAGGGTAAAAGAAAAGAAATGAGAAAGGGATAATGTACAAACCAGGTTTAGGGAAATACAGAAATCCATCACGAGCCCAGAGATAACAGATAATATCATAACAGAGTAATCATATAATAATCCAGAGGGGATACCTCTCAAGTAACAGATAATATGAGGGATGACCTCATGTATCAAATGGAGTGATCAGCTCCCAGATAATGTGAAAGACGTGTATCGCACACACCATCAATCACCAGATATATATATAACAGATAACATAATAACAGATAACATAATAACAGATAACAGAAATCAGATCAGAACTAGGATGCATCCATGCGCCCCAGTAGGCCAGAATCTTCTCCTACATAACAGATAAAATCAGGGACGGGACAAGTCATCACTCTCCTGCCCTAGAGTCATGCCATCGGTGCATCAATGACATGGACATGAAACCCTCATGCCTAGTGATTGGCTCGGATATCAGACTGTGGTCAAGGTCAGATGTCATATAATAAATAGAGTCACATCTAAGGGTTCATGGCAGAAGGGTCATGTCAACAATTTAGATTAAGATAATAAGGTTTAAATCAGAGTTTATCAGATTAAGTTTAATATCAAAGCTTAAGTTCAGATTAAAAGGTTTATTTCCAATAGTCCAAAAAGTATATCAAAGGTTAATGATTACAAATTTATAGCAATAATCCATTTCAGAAGTTCCTGTCAAAAGTTCATTTAAATCAATCCTTTAATAATGGTTTTCACTGAAATGATCTTACGAAATAGTTTTCATAAAAATAGTCTTCCAAAACGTTTAGTAATTTCCATTTCCAAGTGGTATCGCTTCTTTTTAAAATAGCTTTTCTTTAACAGTTTCATATGTAGTCTAATAAAGGTTCAAAATCAATTAGGTTCAGATAAGGATTTAACAGGTTAAGATTTACCAAAATCAAACCAAAATTTACAACAGATATATCAGGTTAAGGTTCAGAACAAGGTTCACAGATCAGATTCAATCAAGATTCACAAATTCAGGGTTCAAAACAAGAGATCAAAACACAAAGGTTCAAGAAAGGTTCAGAACAGAAGAAACACATCAAGGGTTCACAAACCAGTTTACAATCAGAGTTCAGGAAAAAGGTTCAGAATAAAAGAATCATAGCAGAGGTTCAAACAAAAGGTTCAAGACAAACATATCACAACAAAGATTCACAACAGAAGGGAACATAGCAGTGGTATCGGAAATCCTAATAAAGAAAATATAAAACTGAAAGAAAAGGGGATGAAAAACCCTTACTGAAAAAGGGCAGAATATCTGTACCTTATTAGCAAAGCAGAATAAGCAAAACAGACACAGAACAGAAATCAGGACTTCTCCTTCTTCACACCTAAAGAAGTAGAAGACGGAATTACTACGGATTCTAATTCAGATTATTCCTTTTAGTTTACCTTTCCATTTTAAGTAACTTTCTATTTTTAACAGGTTTCCAGAATTAACAGATTTCCATATTTAACCAGATATTGATATTACAGATTTAGTTAAGTCCTTAATTACAGAATATTATGGTATTAAGGTATCTTTTATCAAGTTATAAAACTTTAGGGTTAATTATGACAGATTTTCATAGTTCAGGGTTTAAACTGTAATTATTCTAAATTCAAAGGTATCACAATAAAAATACTTTACCTACTGATTTAAATATTCCTTTTATACAGAATGACACTTAATTCCTTCAAGTTTCACAATTTACAATTTGTACCCTTTAGTTATTAGAAAAGTAACCAAATAACACCTTTTAAAAGTTCTTTACACTTTAACAGTTTTTAAGTATGGACTGGGCCTGTTTAAAATAAATTATGAATCATATTATATCTTCGAAATAAAATTCACCAAAATTCACAGAGATACCTCAGTTCCCCTAGTATTTTACCAAATTTTTCCAGATTTTATTAACTAGTATAGATATGAATGAAAAATCCATTTTCCAAACCTGTTCCAGATCCGGATCAATTAAAACACCCGAAAAGTAATTAATCCTCAGACCCATTTAGAAAATTTATAAAAATCTAGAAAAATTCCAGTAACTAATAGACACATCAAATATTACTCAGTTCAAAGGAGACCTTATAATTCGTTACGGTTTGAAAATTAAAAATGGAAAACCCAGACTGTTTTTCCAGACATACGAATCCGATTTGACACTTAACTTTCCAAAAATCAAAAGGTGGTCTTCCAGGCCTCTAAAAATTACAAGGTTAATTTCTACAGAAAGCTATTTCATTTAATTTAATTCTAGATTCAAAAACCACCTAAAAACACTTAGTTATCATCAAGATTCGATTGATTAAAGTCGAACAAAATTCCAGACCAGTAGCAGATTTAATATTTTATGTAAATAATTAGGGTTTCGCTTCAAAATTCGAATGGATTAAATCATGATGTGTATTGATTACCTTATTTGTGATATGATTTGAATAAGAACACAATGATCAAGGCTTCACTCCTCCTCTTCTTGTGATGATCGAATGAACAAGTTCCTAGGGTTTGTTTCTCTCCTTTTTTTTTTGAAGATAGCCGTACAAATGGAGAAGGAGAAAAGAGAGCTAGGGTTTTTGATGGAGAGTATCATACACGGTTGTATGAGAAGAAGTAGGGAGGGATATGGACGAAATTTTGGGTGTGTTTAAGTGTGATTTGCACTTTCCAAATTAGCTAAAATTCTTACTTATTTTCCATTTATATGTTGTGTACATGTTTAAATATTTTTGGCCTATAATGCGACATATTAAATGTGCTATAATTTATATCATAAGGTTCATATATAATTTCATATAATACTTTGGATTATATGTTCATATTGTATGGTTTCGAGTCATAACATGTTATATAACTCAAGTTTTTAATTTATAACGTATTTCATAAGTTCTTAAAATTTCGAAACTAGAGGGTATTTTGGTCATTTCAGATTGTTCAAATTTTGGGTTTTACAACTTCTTCCCCTCTAAAAGAAAAATTTTCGTCCTCGAAAATTGATGCGAAACGAAACGGAAACACAACTGGCTGTGAACAGAAATATGGAAGACTTGTTTCTCATGACTCTATCTTGTTGATCAAAGCTTCGGTTTCCTCAGAAAAGACAAATCATACTGAATCCAGATCCAAAGAATAATATGCCAAACGTAATAGATGATGATCGGATTCTCTCGGAAGAGACGCAGGAAATACATAGGATTTTGACGGATATGCCGTCCACAGAAATTGAATTGACAGATCAGATTAGAGCATACAGAAATAGATTATCGATAACATCAATTGGCAGAAGTTCTATAACAGAACCTAAGATTATTATCAGAAGCTCAGGGGTCAGCAGAATGCGCGACGAGGTTCCAGACGTATCAATTCACAGAACGGTGAAAGCAGATTACGCGTACAGTCAGAATGAACTTACAGTCTCACTAATGGAGATAATCCCAACAGTTATCGGAATTTCTAAAGTTCTAAGGCACTTCTCGAAATATCCTATGCCCACAACCAGTGCACGTCATATGATGTAAGTATTATCACGTTGGCCAGACGTCATAATACCGGCATCATATAAATATGCCCTCATGATGGTCATATTTTATCTTAAGTCGTGAACAGAATAGCTTATCTTAACCCACTTAGTCTTCCTACGGTCTCAGAGTTCATCAGAATCAAATACCCTAACTAAGAGGAGAACGAATTACTCGAAAAAATTAACGGAAGTCCCAGAACGTCTATCAGAATTTGGTTCATCAGATCATCCATCATTCGTCAAATTTTACATAACAAAACCATCGTCCGACATACGCAGAATGAACACAGAGCGGAATTACTACAGAGAACCTAAATCATTCAAAGGATTTTATCATCAGGTAACAGATTTTTAAATAGGTCGAGCGGAAGTAAATTATGTCATCCATAGCTTCATTTGTCACAGAATTTATTCTTCCAAACACAAACGTTCGCTCCAGAATTTTCATCCATTTAAACTCATGATCTCAAGTTCCATACGCAAGTCTGCTTCTGCTCTCAATTCATCTTAGTACAACTAAAATGAATAGAGAAGCAAGACTGCGAGTCTTGGACAAGTCTGCTAGCACAGTTCGGAATTCGCCAACTCAGATTGTTGTCGTCATCGGATGCTTGGTAGTGGTGTCTGCTACAATCTCTGAACGCCAATCACATCTACTCTTCCAGAACAAAGGTCATTCCATTTAATACGAAGATGGTCTACATGTTTCCTCGTTCGTCTCAGGGCACAAACATGCTGTCATACTATGACAATTGTCCAGATACTCGTGAAAACATGATTCTTATTAGCCAATACTATTGGCATTATTTAAGACTCATAATGGTCACAATGAGTACGAAAACAGTTTTCATGAATCACTTCAGGGAAACTTTATATCTAAATCACATCACCCATCTTTACGAATAAAACTGAATTACTTTACGGAAGTTGCTCTCAGTTAGTCATCTCCCTTCTCTGGAGTTCTTGTGGTTGCTTCTTCAGTCCTTCGAACATTAAATGAGGTTGTCTGATACAGAGTTCACAAGGATAGAATAATTTAATCATTTATACTCGGAAATGAAAAGTGATTACAGTGAGATTATGGTTAAGTTTACGATAGTTGATATGCAGAAGCAAAATTTTCTCTTTCTTCTTCATAAACTAATAGGGGTATTCAAGGGGAACACTGAGGTGGACAAAAACATATCTCATCATCTTCTCCAGCATCATGGTTCATTAACTGAGATCGGTTCAGAGTCAATTTTTCTGCTCAACAGGAGAGAAAACCCAAGAGTTTCATCAGAAAATGCCAGAAAATTTGTACAACAAAACTTTCAATGCGAAAACTTTCTAGGGGTGGATACTAATAAGGTGTCAGGAGAATTTGATAATCAAATGAGGTCAGGGTACATATTTGCATAGCATGGTTAAGCTTAACATATTTAAGCGGTTAGAGGTCATTATATCAAAAGTAGGGTGGAATAGATTGTTACATTTCAGATGCGGTAGTTTATGATAGCTGAAGAACCAGTCAATCAATAATTACAAGATCTCCAAAATCAAGTATATCAATAGTAAACAGATCCGCAGAACGTATATGGTCACTTAACCAGACGGATAGTTCATATGTCAGAGTCAAGTACATGGTTCAGTATAGTGTGGGGATAGGTACGCGAACAGTTCAAGGTGTTGGAGTTTTTGGTTTAGCTTTTTAGCATAAGTGATAGGTAGGGTGTACATCATCGGTAATACGAACATCGTATAATTGCAGAAGTGAGACTTATGAGATATCGGATATCAGCATCATATGCTCAGTTAACAATTCCATACAGAGACGGTATTTGCATCAAATCCTTCCAAAGGAAAACTGATTGGCAATTAAGATTCATCATTCAAGGGAGGAAATCAACTTCTATATCCAAGGTAAAAAAAAATTACCAGAGTTCTTATAGGAGTGGTATGGATTTGCAAGACAGAAATAGTATCAGATGATACATTTATATTCAGCACGGTAATGAATTTATAGAAGGTGTCAACCAAATTAGGGTTAAACGGCCTTCGGGATGGTCGGAAAGATATCAGACTGTTTATCAAACAGATCGGAGTGAAGGTCAAAATCAGGTAGTGGCAGCAAAAATTTAACAGTCGGTAATCATGGTAGGGGTTCAAAATTGTTTCAAATGCCGAAGGTGAGACATAGGAGGATAGTCGTCACCATTGAATGATCAATCAACTAATCTTTTATCAGGAGAAAATCAAGGTTAATTATCAATGAAAACGGATCGACAAAGCAGATCTTTACCATTCAGAATAAGAGGGAGAACCTTTTATACTCGTGGTTAAACACCACAAGACTTCTCATGGGAACAGAAATGGTTAAGACGGAATCAAATAGTGTCAAAAGATTCATAGATGATTATCAGAAGCAAGAAACAAATAACAGAATGTATCAAGTACATCATCGATATGGGGATTCTCAAAATGCCCGAAGAGGCATCATATGATTAACAAAAGGTTCAGAGGTCGGAGTCAGAATCTGAAAGCAAGGATCAAATAATGTCAGACAATTACTATGCAATTCTCAATGCTTCAGGTTTATTTAGGTTTCATTTCTTAGGTGATGCATGGCATAAGCTCTAAATTTCCAAATGTGATTTTAACAGGCTTAAACCAAAACAAGGCACGAATCAGAGTAATGCGAAAGCAATGATACTTAAACAAAATGCCTTATAATCTACCCATTCCTCACTGGTCAGAATTTAAGTTCCTATAGGGAAATCCCACAACAAATTCTCAAAGGTTGTCCTACGAGCGCCTACAGTGGAAACTTAGTGGTCCAGAATTCACAGGTCAAGGGTAAATGTATTACGAATCGTAGCCTGTGGTCTCTGATACCATAAATTGTAACACCCCAACCCGACAAGGGTAAAGATATCACAATAATGGATTCATATCAGATCAAAACAGAGCATACATCTACAGTAATACAAAAATCTCAAAGGATTACAAGTGAAATACTGAATCTACAAGGTTACAAAGAAAACTTTCAAAACTAATTCTAAACATAATGTCTTCTATCCAATTCTAATCCAGAATAGCTACCAAGCCTTCTAAGTCCAGAGGTACACTCTCACTCATTCCCAGCTTCCTACTAAAACCTGCCGCAGGAAAAGAAATGCGGCTGAGCTACGAGAGCTCAGTGAACAGATATATAGATGACAGAAACAATAACAGATAACAATACAGAAACAAATCCGAAATACAGATTATACAGATACTGAATTAAAGTGAAAGAATAGGAAAGGAATAAGGGTAAAAGAAAAGAAATGAGAAAGGGATAATGTACAAACCAGGTTTAGGGAAATACAGAAATCCATCACGAGCCCAGAGATAACAGATAATATCATAACAGAGTAATCATATAATAATCCAGAGGGGATACCTCTCAAGTAACAGATAATATGAGGGGTGACCTCATGTATCAAATGGAGTGATCAGCTCCCAGATAATGTGAAAGACGTGTATCGCACACACCATCAATCACCAGATATATATATAACAGATAACATAATAACAGATAACAGAAATCAGATCAGAACTAGGATGCATCCATGCGCCCCAGTAGGCCAGAATCTTCTCCTACATAACAGATAAAATCAGGGACGGGACAGGTCATCACTCTCCTGCCCTAGAGTCATGCCATCGGTGCATCAATGACATGGACATGAAACCCTCATGCCTAGTGATTGGCTCGGATATCAGACTGTAGTCAAGGTCAGATGTCATATAATAAACAGAGTCACATCTAAGGGTTCATGGCAGAAGGGTCATGTCAACAATTTAGATTAAGATAATAAGGTTTAAATCAGAGTTTATCAGATTAAGTTTAATATCAAAGCTTAAGTTCAGATTAAAAGGTTTATTTCCAATAGTCCAAAAAGTATATCAAAGGTTAATGATTACAAATTTATAGCAATAATCCATTTCAGAAGTTCCTGTCAAAAGTTCATTTAAATCAATCCTTTAATAATGGTTTTCACTGAAATGATCTTACGAAATAGTTTTCATAAAAATAGTCTTCCAAAACGTTTAGTAATTTCCATTTCCAAGTGGTATCGCTTCTTTTTAAAATAGCTTTTCTTTAACAGTTTCATATGTAGTCTAATAAAGGTTCAAAATCAATTAGGTTCAGATAAGGATTTAACAGGTTAAGATTTACCAAAATCAAACCAAAATTTACAACAGATATATCAGGTTAAGGTTCAGAACAAGGTTCACAGATCAGATTCAATCAAGATTCACAAATTCAGGGTTCAAAACAAGAGATCAAAACACAAAGGTTCAAGAAAGGTTCAGAACAGAAGAAACACATCAAGGGTTCACAAACCAGTTTACAATCAGAGTTCAGGAAAAAGGTTCAGAATAAAAGAATCATAGCAGAGGTTCAAACAAAAGGTTCAAGACAAACATATCACAACAAAGATTCACAACAGAAGGGAACATAGCAGTGGTATCGGAAATCCTAATAAAGAAAATATAAAACTGAAAGAAAAGGGGATGAAAAACCCTTACTGAAAAAGGGCAGAATATCTGTACCTTATTAGCAAAGCAGAATAAGCAAAACAGACACAGAACAGAAATCAGGACTTCTCCTTCTTCACACCTAAAGAAGTAGAAGACGGAATTACTACGGATTCTAATTCAGATTATTCCTTTTAGTTTACCTTTCCATTTTAAGTAACTTTCTATTTTTAACAGGTTTCCAGAATTAACAGATTTCCATATTTAACCAGATATTGATATTACAGATTTAGTTAAGTCCTTAATTACAGAATATTATGGTATTAAGGTATCTTTTATCAAGTTATAAAACTTTAGGGTTAATTATGACAGATTTTCATAGTTCAGGGTTTAAACTGTAATTATTCTAAATTCAAAGGTATCACAATAAAAATACTTTACCTACTGATTTAAATATTCCTTTTATACAGAATGACACTTAATTCCTTCAAGTTTCACAATTTACAATTTGTACCCTTTAGTTATTAGAAAAGTAACCAAATAACACCTTTTAAAAGTTCTTTACACTTTAACAGTTTTTAAGTATGGACTGGGCCTGTTTAAAATAAATTATGAATCATATTATATCTTCGAAATAAAATTCACCAAAATTCACAGAGATACCTCAGTTCCCCTAGTATTTTACCAAATTTTTCCAGATTTTATTAACTAGTATAGATATGAATGAAAAATCCATTTTCCAAACCTGTTCCAGATCCGGATCAATTAAAACACCCGAAAAGTAATTAATCCTCAGACCCATTTAGAAAATTTATAAAAATCTAGAAAAATTCCAGTAACTAATAGACACATCAAATATTACTCAGTTCAAAGGAGACCTTATAATTCGTTACGGTTTGAAAATTAAAAATGGAAAACCCAGACTGTTTTTCCAGACATACGAATCCGATTTGACACTTAACTTTCCAAAAATCAAAAGGTGGTCTTCCAGGCCTCTAAAAATTACAAGGTTAATTTCTACAGAAAGCTATTTCATTTAATTTAATTCTAGATTCAAAAACCACCTAAAAACACTTAGTTATCATCAAGATTCGATTGATTAAAGTCGAACAAAATTCCAGACCAGTAGCAGATTTAATATTTTATGTAAATAATTAGGGTTTCGCTTCAAAATTCGAATGGATTAAATCATGATGTGTATTGATTACCTTATTTGTTATATGATTTGAATAAGAACACAATGATCAAGGCTTCACTCCTCCTCTTCTTGTGATGATCGAATGAACAAGTTCCTAGGGTTTGTTTCTCTCCTTTTTTTTTTGAAGATAGCCGTACAAATGGAGAAGGAGAAAAGAGAGCTAGGGTTTTTGATGGAGAGTATCATACACGGTTGTATGAGAAGAAGTAGGGAGGGATATGGACGAAATTTTGGGTGTGTTTAAGTGTGATTTGCACTTTCCAAATTAGCTAAAATTCTTACTTATTTTCCATTTATATGTTGTGTACATGTTTAAATATTTTTGGCCTATAATGCGACATATTAAATGTGCTATAATTTATATCATAAGGTTCATATATAATTTCATATAATACTTTGGATTATATGTTCATATTGTATGGTTTCGAGTCATAACATGTTATATAACTCAAGTTTTTAATTTATAACGTATTTCATAAGTTCTTAAAATTTCGAAACTAGAGGGTATTTTGGTCATTTCAGATTGTTCAAATTTTGGGTTTTACAACTTCTTCCCCTCTAAAAGAAAAATTTTCGTCCTCGAAAATTGATGCGAAACGAAACGGAAACACAACTGGCTGTGAACAGAAATATGGAAGACTTGTTTCTCATGACTCTATCTTGTTGATCAAAGCTTCGGTTTCCTCAGAAAAGACAAATCATACTGAATCCAGATCCAAAGAATAATATGCCAAACGTAATAGATGATGATCGGATTCTCTCGGAAGAGACGCAGGAAATACATAGGATTTTGACGGATATGCCGTCCACAGAAATTGAATTGACAGATCAGATTAGAGCATACAGAAATAGATTATCGATAACATCAATTGGCAGAAGTTCTATAACAGAACCTAAGATTATTATCAGAAGCTCAGGGGTCAGCAGAATGCGCGACGAGGTTCCAGACGTATCAATTCACAGAACGGTGAAAGCAGATTACGCGTACAGTCAGAATGAACTTACAGTCTCACTAATGGAGATAATCCCAACAGTTATCGGAATTTCTAAAGTTCTAAGGCACTTCTCGAAATATCCTATGCCCACAACCAGTGCACGTCATATGATGTAAGTATTATCACGTTGGCCAGACGTCATAATACCGGCATCATATAAATATGCCCTCATGATGGTCATATTTTATCTTAAGTCGTGAACAGAATAGCTTATCTTAACCCACTTAGTCTTCCTACGGTCTCAGAGTTCATCAGAATCAAATACCCTAACTAAGAGGAGAACGAATTACTCGAAAAAATTAACGGAAGTCCCAGAACGTCTATCAGAATTTGGTTCATCAGATCATCCATCATTCGTCAAATTTTACATAACAAAACCATCGTCCGACATACGCAGAATGAACACAGAGCGGAATTACTACAGAGAACCTAAATCATTCAAAGGATTTTATCATCAGGTAACAGATTTTTAAATAGGTCGAGCGGAAGTAAATTATGTCATCCATAGCTTCATTTGTCACAGAATTTATTCTTCCAAACACAAACGTTCGCTCCAGAATTTTCATCCATTTAAACTCATGATCTCAAGTTCCATACGCAAGTCTGCTTCTGCTCTCAATTCATCTTAGTACAACTAAAATGAATAGAGAAGCAAGACTGCGAGTCTTGGACAAGTCTGCTAGCACAGTTCGGAATTCGCCAACTCAGATTGTTGTCGTCATCGGATGCTTGGTAGTGGTGTCTGCTACAATCTCTGAACGCCAATCACATCTACTCTTCCAGAACAAAGGTCATTCCATTTAATACGAAGATGGTCTACATGTTTCCTCGTTCGTCTCAGGGCACAAACATGCTGTCATACTATGACAATTGTCCAGATACTCGTGAAAACATGATTCTTATTAGCCAATACTATTGGCATTATTTAAGACTCATAATGGTCACAATGAGTACGAAAACAGTTTTCATGAATCACTTCAGGGAAACTTTATATCTAAATCACATCACCCATCTTTACGAATAAAACTGAATTACTTTACGGAAGTTGCTCTCAGTTAGTCATCTCCCTTCTCTGGAGTTCTTGTGGTTGCTTCTTCAGTCCTTCGAACATTAAATGAGGTTGTCTGATACAGAGTTCACAAGGATAGAATAATTTAATCATTTATACTCGGAAATGAAAAGTGATTACAGTGAGATTATGGTTAAGTTTACGATAGTTGATATGCAGAAGCAAAATTTTCTCTTTCTTCTTCATAAACTAATAGGGGTATTCAAGGGGAACACTGAGGTGGACAAAAACATATCTCATCATCTTCTCCAGCATCATGGTTCATTAACTGAGATCGGTTCAGAGTCAATTTTTCTGCTCAACAGGAGAGAAAACCCAAGAGTTTCATCAGAAAATGCCAGAAAATTTGTACAACAAAACTTTCAATGCGAAAACTTTCTAGGGGTGGATACTAATAAGGTGTCAGGAGAATTTGATAATCAAATGAGGTCAGGGTACATATTTGCATAGCATGGTTAAGCTTAACATATTTAAGCGGTTAGAGGTCATTATATCAAAAGTAGGGTGGAATAGATTGTTACATTTCAGATGCGGTAGTTTATGATAGCTGAAGAACCAGTCAATCAATAATTACAAGATCTCCAAAATCAAGTATATCAATAGTAAACAGATCCGCAGAACGTATATGGTCACTTAACCAGACGGATAGTTCATATGTCAGAGTCAAGTACATGGTTCAGTATAGTGTGGGGATAGGTACGCGAACAGTTCAAGGTGTTGGAGTTTTTGGTTTAGCTTTTTAGCATAAGTGATAGGTAGGGTGTACATCATCGGTAATACGAACATCGTATAATTGCAGAAGTGAGACTTATGAGATATCGGATATCAGCATCATATGCTCAGTTAACAATTCCATACAGAGACGGTATTTGCATCAAATCCTTCCAAAGGAAAACTGATTGGCAATTAAGATTCATCATTCAAGGGAGGGAAATCAACTTCTATATCCAAGGTAAAAAAAAATTACCAGAGTTCTTATAGGAGTGGTATGGATTTGCAAGACAGAAATAGTATCAGATGATACATTTATATTCAGCACGGTAATGAATTTATAGAAGGTGTCAACAAATTAGGGTTAAACGGCCTTCGGGATGGTCGGAAAGATATCAGACTGTTTATCAAACAGATCGGAGTGAAGGTCAAAATCAGGTAGTGGCAGCAAAAATTTAACAGTCGGTAATCATGGTAGGGGTTCAAAATTGTTTCAAATGCCGAAGGTGAGACATAGGAGGATAGTCGTCACCATTGAATGATCAATCAACTAATCTTTTATCAGGAAAAAATCAAGGTTAATTATCAATGAAAACGGATCGACAAAGCAGATCTTTACCATTCAGAATAAGAGGGAGAACCTTTTATACTCGTGGTTAAACACCACAAGACTTCTCATGGGAACAGAAATGGTTAAGACGGAATCAAATAGTGTCAAAAGATTCATAGATGATTATCAGAAGCAAGAAACAAATAACAGAATGTATCAAGTACATCATCGATATGGGGATTCTCAAAATGCCCGAAGAGGCATCATATGATTAACAAAAGGTTCAGAGGTCGGAGTCAGAATCTGAAAGCAAGGATCAAATAGTGTCAGACAATTACTATGCAATTCTCAATGCTTCAAGTTTATTTAGGTTTCATTTCTTAGGTGATGCATGGCATAAGCTCTAAATTTCCAAATGTGATTTTAACAGGCTTAAACCAAAACAAGGCACGAATCAGAGTAATGCGAAAGCAATGATACTTAAACAAAATGCCTTATAATCTACCCATTCCTCACTGGTCAGAATTTAAGTTCCTATAGGGAAATCCCACAACAAATTCTCAAAGGTTGTCCTACGAGCGCCTACAGTGGAAACTTAGTGGTCCAGAATTCACAGGTCAAGGGTAAATGTATTACGAATCGTAGCCTGTGGTCTCTGATACCATAAATTGTAACACCCCAACCCGACAAGGGTAAAGATATCACAATAATGGATTCATATCAGATCAAAACAGAGCATACATCTACAGTAATACAAAAATCTCAAAGGATTACAAGTGAAATACTGAATCTACAAGGTTACAAAGAAAACTTTCAAAACTAATTCTAAACATAATGTCTTCTATCCAATTCTAATCCAGAATAGCTACCAAGCCTTCTAAGTCCAGAGGTACACTCTCACTCATTCCCAGCTTCCTACTAAAACCTGCCGCAGGAAAAGAAATGCGGCTGAGCTACGAGAGCTCAGTGAACAGATATATAGATGACAGAAACAATAACAGATAACAATACAGAAACAAATCCGAAATACAGATTATACAGATACTGAATTAAAGTGAAAGAATAGGAAAGGAATAAGGGTAAAAGAAAAGAAATGAGAAAGGGATAATGTACAAACCAGGTTTAGGGAAATACAGAAATCCATCACGAGCCCAGAGATAACAGATAATATCATAACAGAGTAATCATATAATAATCCAGAGGGGATACCTCTCAAGTAACAGATAATATGAGGGGTGACCTCATGTATCAAATGGAGTGATCAGCTCCCAGATAATGTGAAAGACGTGTATCGCACACACCATCAATCACCAGATATATATATAACAGATAACATAATAACAGATAACAGAAATCAGATCAGAACTAGGATGCATCCATGCGCCCCAGTAGGCCAGAATCTTCTCCTACATAACAGATAAAATCAGGGACGGGACAGGTCATCACTCTCCTGCCCTAGAGTCATGCCATCGGTGCATCAATGACATGGACATGAAACCCTCATGCCTAGTGATTGGCTCGGATATCAGACTGTAGTCAAGGTCAGATGTCATATAATAAACAGAGTCACATCTAAGGGTTCATGGCAGAAGGGTCATGTCAACAATTTAGATTAAGATAATAAGGTTTAAATCAGAGTTTATCAGATTAAGTTTAATATCAAAGCTTAAGTTCAGATTAAAAGGTTTATTTCCAATAGTCCAAAAAGTATATCAAAGGTTAATGATTACAAATTTATAGCAATAATCCATTTCAGAAGTTCCTGTCAAAAGTTCATTTAAATCAATCCTTTAATAATGGTTTTCACTGAAATGATCTTACGAAATAGTTTTCATAAAAATAGTCTTCCAAAACGTTTAGTAATTTCCATTTCCAAGTGGTATCGCTTCTTTTTAAAATAGCTTTTCTTTAACAGTTTCATATGTAGTCTAATAAAGGTTCAAAATCAATTAGGTTCAGATAAGGATTTAACAGGTTAAGATTTACCAAAATCAAACCAAAATTTACAACAGATATATCAGGTTAAGGTTCAGAACAAGGTTCACAGATCAGATTCAATCAAGATTCACAAATTCAGGGTTCAAAACAAGAGATCAAAACACAAAGGTTCAAGAAAGGTTCAGAACAGAAGAAACACATCAAGGGTTCACAAACCAGTTTACAATCAGAGTTCAGGAAAAAGGTTCAGAATAAAAGAATCATAGCAGAGGTTCAAACAAAAGGTTCAAGACAAACATATCACAACAAAGATTCACAACAGAAGGGAACATAGCAGTGGTATCGGAAATCCTAATAAAGAAAATATAAAACTGAAAGAAAAGGGGATGAAAAACCCTTACTGAAAAAGGGCAGAATATCTGTACCTTATTAGCAAAGCAGAATAAGCAAAACAGACACAGAACAGAAATCAGGACTTCTCCTTCTTCACACCTAAAGAAGTAGAAGACGGAATTACTACGGATTCTAATTCAGATTATTCCTTTTAGTTTACCTTTCCATTTTAAGTAACTTTCTATTTTTAACAGGTTTCCAGAATTAACAGATTTCCATATTTAACCAGATATTGATATTACAGATTTAGTTAAGTCCTTAATTACAGAATATTATGGTATTAAGGTATCTTTTATCAAGTTATAAAACTTTAGGGTTAATTATGACAGATTTTCATAGTTCAGGGTTTAAACTGTAATTATTCTAAATTCAAAGGTATCACAATAAAAATACTTTACCTACTGATTTAAATATTCCTTTTATACAGAATGACACTTAATTCCTTCAAGTTTCACAATTTACAATTTGTACCCTTTAGTTATTAGAAAAGTAACCAAATAACACCTTTTAAAAGTTCTTTACACTTTAACAGTTTTTAAGTATGGACTGGGCCTGTTTAAAATAAATTATGAATCATATTATATCTTCGAAATAAAATTCACCAAAATTCACAGAGATACCTCAGTTCCCCTAGTATTTTACCAAATTTTTCCAGATTTTATTAACTAGTATAGATATGAATGAAAAATCCATTTTCCAAACCTGTTCCAGATCCGGATCAATTAAAACACCCGAAAAGTAATTAATCCTCAGACCCATTTAGAAAATTTATAAAAATCTAGAAAAATTCCAGTAACTAATAGACACATCAAATATTACTCAGTTCAAAGGAGACCTTATAATTCGTTACGGTTTGAAAATTAAAAATGGAAAACCCAGACTGTTTTTCCAGACATACGAATCCGATTTGACACTTAACTTTCCAAAAATCAAAAAGTGGTCTTCCAGGCCTCTAAAAATTACAAGGTTAATTTCTACAGAAAGCTATTTCATTTAATTTAATTCTAGATTCAAAAACCACCTAAAAACACTTAGTTATCATCAAGATTCGATTGATTAAAGTCGAACAAAATTCCAGACCAGTAGCAGATTTAATATTTTATGTAAATAATTAGGGTTTCGCTTCAAAATTCGAATGGATTAAATCATGATGTGTATTGATTACCTTATTTGTGATATGATTTGAATAAGAACACAATGATCAAGGCTTCACTCCTCCTCTTCTTGTGATGATCGAATGAACAAGTTCCTAGGGTTTGTTTCTCTCCTTTTTTTTTTGAAGATAGCCGTACAAATGGAGAAGGAGAAAAGAGAGCTAGGGTTTTTGATGGAGAGTATCATACACGGTTGTATGAGAAGAAGTAGGGAGGGATATGGACGAAATTTTGGGTGTGTTTAAGTGTGATTTGCACTTTCCAAATTAGCTAAAATTCTTACTTATTTTCCATTTATATGTTGTGTACATGTTTAAATATTTTTGGCCTATAATGCGACATATTAAATGTGCTATAATTTATATCATAAGGTTCATATATAATTTCATATAATACTTTGGATTATATGTTCATATTGTATGGTTTCGAGTCATAACATGTTATATAACTCAAGTTTTTAATTTATAGCGTATTTCATAAGTTCTTAAAATTTCGAAACTAGAGGGTATTTTGGTCATTTCAGATTGTTCAAATTTTGGGTTTTACACCACGGCCCACGCACGGACAACTATGCACTCTAGTACGTGCCCAATAATTATCGTGTATTTTTTAATTTTTCTTTCCATAAGAAATTGTCTTTTTAATTTTGAAAAACTTGCAAGTATTAATAAAACGTTATAGTTTCTAGCTAACTCCATAACACATTTAACTCTATTGTTTGCATCTTTCATTATCGTGTTTCAATATTATTATAATCCTACCTACATGGCGTGCATGCACACACTAAGACCCACGATGGCAGAAAGGATGAGTAAACCTAATAAACAACTCGTTGAGTAAGAGGGTTGCAAACCATCAACTTTGGATCACGAATCCTTGTTAAACACCTTGCGCTCAAGACGTTGGCGCAAGTTCCTTACGCACCCCACGACGGATGCGCACTAGGGCACACTGTGCGCGTTTAACAACTCAGGAAATCAAGACTCTTGATTCCTTAAAGTAAAATACGACAAGTAAACTTACAAAAATACATAGACGACTATGATTCTCTTCTTTTCATTAAGTTGGAAAAATTCAATACACGACTACGGTCCTTACTTAAGGAAATTCATACATAATGATGATTCTTCTTTTCTAAGTACGCTTAGACACTTAAAGATATCTTCACGCAAGGATACATAAGTCATATGAGAACTACGAGTCCAAAAGCATAAGTATTAGGAAGTTGTAAAAACACTAAGTACAAAAGCAACCTTTTTACGTTTCTACAAAAGACTTGTACAAAAAAGCTAAATGCTATATGTACGCCTTAGCTGGCTGGAACCCCCACTCAAAGCCGTTTCCTTTGCATCCTCGAGTTGCTTCAACAACTCTGCATCATCAAGGGAAACGGTGGCCACGGAAACAGGCACACCGTCGGATCTAGGCAGATGCGCAGCGCCTATACCGCACAGAATGGCCTTCCCTGTCACGCCTTTCTTTCTTGCGACTCTGGAAACATGAGCATTTAGAGACCTTTGCAAAGAAATCTCTTTCTCAATACGGAAAGGATTCAGAATATCACGAGGCTGAGCAAAAATGGGTACCTTCAACTGCGCTACGTCAGGCTTCAAGTAGAAGTCCAATTGCTGATCCGCATCATCCTGCAGATGCCTGGGAAGAGTGAGCCCCGCCATGATCACGCTGATAGGCTGATCCTGATCACGCTCCAAACGAGCGATATGCGGAAGCTCAAGCCTTTTTAGCTCCTCCATGGCAGCAACAAGCTCAGCATGGGCATTCGCCATGTACCCAGGGACCTCGGCAAGCGGTACGGTCAACAACCTGGCCTCAGCAAGCTTTTGTGCGGCCAAGGTCTTACCGTGCGCAATAGCGCACTCCACAACCTTTCCAAAGGACGTGGTGACCTCGGGATGCTCCAGCGTACACATGGCAGCCAGGCGAAGACCATGACTGATCAACCACCTACGAAATAACACAAGTGTTAATAAGAAAGAGGGTCTAAATTTATACAAGTTATAAAGAGATAAAGCAGCATGTACCTGCGCTCAGCCACGGACTGAACCATATGGGGGTATAGCTCCTCATCATATTCGATGCTGAGCCTGCGAAGCTTCTCCTCTTGCATCTTCAGCGCAAGCTCCACCCGGCTACGGAACTCCTCAATGTTGGCAAAGTGCTTGCTCCTATTCTGTTGCAAGTACTTCAGCGCCCATAAAGAGTTACGCCTCTGACTGTCCGCAGCAACACGCTCCTGCTCCAGCTCAGCCATCACCAAGAGCTTCCCCTCAGCCAATCTTTGCGCAGACGCTTCTGCGCGCTCCAGTTTAGCCTTGGAGCTCAGCTGCTCAGCTTTAGAGCTTGCTAACTCAGCCTGCACAGACGCTAACTGCGCCTGCAATCTGGAAACTTCCTCGGACTGGCACACCCTGGCTTGCGCCACCAGCTCGGACTGGCGCACAGCGATGGAGGCCAGCTCCTCCATCATAGAGTCAAACGGACTTGACTCCCCTCCAATATCCCTTGGTGAAGGCACCCCATCCAGAAAGGGACTCACCTTGGGTGACGCACTTCCATCTACGACGCCAGCGTCCTCCACATGCTGTTCACTGCACGAAAGATCAAGAAGCAAGGTTAGCGCACGAAAAACAGTCAAGCATACACAAAATCCTAAGGGATTGCTAAAAAATACTTACATGGGGGGAGGAGACGAGGACACGTCCTTCTCAATCTCAGTCATGGACGTACTCCCACCAGACTTCTCAGCATCCACACTGAGGGCACGAAGAAACAAAGTTAGAATAAAGTATAACTTGACAAAAGTTCATAACTAATAACTAAGATACTTACTTCATCTGCACTTCAGTAAAAGATGGGCTTTCCTCAGCCTCAGTTCGCGGCCTCTTGGAAGACCCTTCACCATCACCACCAAGCACTCTCTTGCGCGTCAGTTGGGAGCACTCCTCCATTTCACTGTCAGTCTACTCTAAATGGATCAGCGTTTCGTTGGGAGAAGGCTGCGCAGTGTCAGGACCCTGCTGCAAAGGAGGAGCCACCTCCTGCAACGGCTCAGCTACCACCACAGTAGGGGAGCCCTCAGACTCTGGAACAACCAAGTCCACAACGCGCCCGACCGTCGCCTCCAGTATGGGCATCTCACCCTCCTTCAGAGGACGCACCCCCACTGTCACGGAACGCGGTGTCTCCAGGTTAACAACCGCAAAAAGATCCATCTCTGCGTATAAAGTAGACAAAGAGAAGCAAGTTACATAAAGTATGGAAAATGAAGAAACGCTTACACTAATAACGACAGTAAGACGACAGAAGAAGCACCCACCCGTGCCATCCGCACCCAAGAATGTGGGAACCTCTGTCTCAAACTCGAAGTAGTTGCGACTGATGCCCATATGCACCAGGAACTCTTCCGGATATGGTTTGATGGAAAGGCGGTTCTCATCAATGATCGCCGCATGATCCGCGTTATACCACGTCTCGGGGGGGCGCTCATCCTTGGGCAGAGTGGCACGGGTGTGAAATTGAAAATTGGAAGGAAAGACGGCGGCGTCAACCCAAAAGAATTTTTCCCTCCAATCCTTGAGTTTATCTACCTTCTTCACATAGCATTGTAACTTGCCTACGCGCTTAGAGAAGGTAATCCACCCATTTGACCACGTTGCGTGATAGAACGCGCGAAATAATTGGAGGGTCGGGGGAATCGCTAACAAGCGACAGTTCACCTCAAAATTGGCAATCTTCCCAGCACCAATACAATGCAACTGTGAGATGTGGAGCTCGTAATAATTGAGTATATCACTCAACAGCACGGAAATGGGTACGCGCTGATTCGCCCACTCGAAAAAGCGCGTATATAGCCCCACCTTCCCTACGGGGAAATCCGCAATGGTGTCATTTGGACCTGGTACCTCTGGGCGCAGGTCCAAAGGGATGAAGTAATCCGAGGTGAACTGATTCAGTTCACCTTCGGTTATGTTAGAAGTGAAATCCTGAAGTTGCAACACCATTTTGTGTTTCAGAATGTGCGCACGCGCTATTACCTTCGAATTATCGGTTTTTTTTTATAGCAGATTCGAAGATGTAAAAATGGTTGAAATGTGATTTTTTAACTGTGGATATCACAGTGAATGGAGGCGGTAGTTTATATAGTTTTCCCACCCACCACAGATGACTGACACGTGTATCCCACTAACTCAAATCGTGTGGCTAGGAGATGTGACGGTACAGGACACGTGGATAGCCTCTCCACTTCCCGAGGTACCCGAATTGCACTTTTTTGGACTAGATACATCATACGTGTGTTTTTGGTGGTATATTTTTGAAATCTTCCCGCGTACGCGTGGGGAATAATTTCGACACGACTTTAGTCTAGCATCCGCAGGTTTTGCCCTGCGCACACTAGACTGGGGGGACATGATGACGTATAGTCTACACCCGGGTCACGGACCTGATTAGTAAACAATACTAATAATTAAGTCCACCACGTATGGGCCGCCATGGCGATAACTGGACTACCAGTTATACGGTTTGGGCCTACAAGGCCCAAGCCCAAAGTTATTTTCGGATTGGATATGGAGTATCTCCTAAATAAAGGGGATATATACCAAATATCCGATATCGGCGAATACGCCGAGGAGTAGGGCACACGAAACCTACTAGGGTTTCATGTGTATATAAAGGGCACCCAGGCCCCCGGTAAAGGTACGATTGACTAAACCCTAACTCTTCACTAAACCCTAACTCTTCACTAAACCCTAACTTCGATTACTTACTCTCACGTCGGAGGATAATCGGGGAGACAATCCCTCGATAAGCCTAACGGTGTTTGCTCTTTTTCTTAGTGCGCAGGTTCCATCAAGCATTAAGATCGAATTGGTACGGAATCAAGGAACGCCAACTTTTGTATCAACAGATTTAAAGTTTTAAACGGCTAGTTTGCCTAAAGAAAAAAAAAATCAAAACCATTTTTCCACCACTATAAATACCCAATTAAAACAACATTTTTTTTTCAAACTTCCACAACTCAATCTAATCTATCATATACTTTCATTTCTAAAAAAAAAATGTCGGGATTTAACAACAACGACGAAAGTTTCATGAATCTCCCCGGTGGGTGGAATAACCCAAATGCGGGTTCATCTTCAAACCCGAACGCTGGTTCACCATCACCCAACTACTCTTTCCCTAACCCACTCGGCTTATCGAGCCAAGAACTTTACCTACAACATCAACGAATACTATATTGGGAACAAAGCCAACAAAACACACTAAACACCAATTTCCAAAATCTACAATTCTCACAACAATCACAAACCGAAACACCTACGTCTCCTCAAAAGCCATTCAAATGTGGTGGTAAACGAAAGGCCAAAAAATCCAAAGACCCCGAACCAATCGAGGAGAATGAAGAAAATCAAGTGAGGAAAAATTACCTGTCATTTGTTATGTGGCCGCGACCGAGGATTCACTAGTTGGGCGTGCACAAGATCGCGATACGTTTTGGCAACGGGTGAAAAATGAGTTCAATAGACTCAATTTTCAAAAACGCAACAAGGATATGATACAAGGCAAGTGATTGTACAATAAATTGCACGACTAGGCCTTCGATGATGATCAAATGATTTATGGGGTGTTGAGGTTGCGCCAAGCTTGTCTCTAACCTGAAATAAGAAATACTAAAACACTAAGTTAAGTGATTGCACAGGGGATGGACCCTGCGAACCACCTCTGGCGTGCGAGTAAGTATGTGTAATGGTAAGTTTGTAGTAAGTTGAGAGAGTACGGTTAAGATTCAGTTAACATACCATGGTTATGGCCCGTCTAATGCTATTTATAGGGGAGAAATAGGCTTTAGAGGGCGGTTGCACTTTGTTCGGAGATCATGGGGGCGTCCCATGATTTATGGTAACCGCTAGGGCTTTGTAGCCCACGATCTCTATTTTGGCGGGAAAGCCTAAAGGAAGAGGAGACGTGGGTATGACCAGGTCAAGGTAGCTCTCCATTGTAGTTCCTTCATAGGAGATACCCCGAAGGGCTTAAGGCTTCGATTGGCGGATTCCCACATGGTAACCACTTCATAGATGAATGGTTTTACGCCAATGAAACGTGTTAGGAGATTAACCTGGGCCTCCGAAGAGAGGGCTTCGCACAGGCTCGAAGGGGAGTCCTTCGACCCGTTCGGAGGGTACATCATCAAGCCCCCCAGTCGAAAGTGATATATACGTACGAGTATAAATTGCATTCGACTCAAAAAATAAACATACGCTCTATCCTCCTTGTTACAAAAGCAAACAACAAAAAGGATAAACCTTTAACTGAAGTCCGCATTAAATGCAACTTCATAATTATCCGCCCCTTTGCTTCACAGCCATAATGGCTATGTTTTCGGTAATCGCAAAACGTCTTTTCGAAATTTTACCACCCCACAAAGTTGGGTATACACGTGTGCGACCAGGATTAAAACCCCCATGAGTATATAAACCCATATGAGTAAAAAACCCTAGCTTATTTTACCTTCCGCCCAAAATACACAAACACCCTTCTGTGTTTTTGGTGCTTCCGTTGAGCGTAGAGGTAATTTTCCATCATCTTTCTTTAATTTCTTACTCTTTTAATAGCGACATGAGCATGGCTGCTAAAAGAATAATTAAGCAACAAACATGTACTTTGTCGAAAGAAACATTATCCAACTTCCTTTGTGATTACCCCATACCAACAGAGTTTAAGATTATGCTTCCGAGCAAAAAGCAAAATATTTTTTATGCTCCCTCTGGATATGTAGGCTTATATGTGCATGCATTTACTCAATCAAACTTTAGGATTCCCATACATCCTTTGATTTTGGAGTTTCTGCAATATTATAAAGTTCATATCTCTAGGCTTAATCCATTTGGTTTAGCCAAGTTAACCACCTATATCGTAATGTGCAAAGCATACGGTTTTGAGCCTACACTGACTGTGCTTAGAGGCTTTGTCAATCTATATCCTGGTGGGGATTGGATAACCATAGCTAAGAGGGGTGAGCATGATGTGCCACACCTATTGACTAAACCCTTCTCGAACATTTGAAATTAGAAAGGTCAATTTTTTTATGTTGAGAGCACGATCATACCTTCTGAGTACCCAGCTTTGTTAGATGAAGCGTACATGTTTGATGAGAAAAGATACAATGACCCCCTACCTTATGAGATAAGAAGTGATCCTATGTACCAACGTCTTGCACGCCATCCGGTGGATGTACAAACGTTTCCTGAGCCCATCTTGTTTATGGCTGGCATTATGGACCATTGGGAAGGGTCTCCATCAAAGCCTGAAATTATTTGTGTAGGAAAAAGTATGTACATTTCCTATTTGCATAAAATAAATAACTTACCTGCTGATATTCATCTCTTTTTCTTTTGTTGGTGCAGAAATGGCTTTCAGGAACTTTGTGGTATCTGGAGGTGCCAAAGAAGTGAGCTTTATGCCAAAAGATCCCAAAGATGTTAGTTATGGAGTCGGTTCCCCATCTGTGTCCGTGAACAACAATGATGTTGATGCTTCCCCCGTTAAGCCTCTGGTTGTGCTTCCTCCTGTCAATCCTGTGAATACTGAGGAAGCCCCCCAGTTTGTAGAGAATATTGCTGACTCTGATGATCCTCCTTCCGAGAGTGACCAGCTGAAGATCGTAGGGTCTTCCGGCATTGCTGATAGGGTACGAACCAGGAAAGGAACAAGTGCGAAGGCTGCAAAGGCTGCCCCCAAGAGGAAATTGAACATCCCAACTCCTACATCCAGAACCACCAAGCAGAAGACAGAGAAGTCTCGTGGTAAAGCAATTATGTATTCACCAGAAGAGATGGCTGATGATGATGACATCCACGGTAAGCAAAAGTTTCTTCAATTCCCCTTTTCCCAATGTACTTCGTATCTGATTGATATTTTTTGTGTAGGGCTGCCAAACACCAAGGAACTACCAAATGCTATCACTTGCCACCTAATGGTTGAGAATGTCACTCCTGCTCCCTGGAGAAAGTCTTTGAGTGACATGCCTATTGAAAAGCTTTGTGATCTACATGATAAGAGCTACACCAGGCAAGCCATGCTGGACAACCACTTGAACACCCGCACAAGGGAGTTGATTAATATGGTGAAGGATGCAAAGGAGGAGGTAGTTGTTATCGTTGCTAGGGAGAAAGACAGGGAGAAGAAGTATGCTGAGTTAGAGTCCAGGTGTGATGAGGCTATGGCGGACTTTGAGAAGCATCCCAGGTATGAGGCCCTTCGTGCCAAGATGGACAGTCTCGAAGGACAGCTTAAGGAGTCGCAGGGTAAGCTTAAGATGGAGGAGGCCAAGATTTCGGGATATGAGACACAGGTTACAATACTTGAGTCTAAATGTACTGGTCTTGAGGCTGAGAGAGTTAGGTTAGTGGAAAAGGAGGTCAAGCTTTGCCAGGAGATGGATGGATTGAAACTCGAGTGCAAGAGTTTAAAGAATGATAGGGTTGAGGTGGTGTCGAAGGTTGTCCCTTACGTTGCTATGGAGTTGTACCATAGCGATGAGGTGGGAGCTGTTGTGGGAAAGCTTGTGAATGCAACCATATTCTACGGTAAGTGCACAACTCTGGAGGAAATCGCTGAAACCAAGAAACCAGTGGTGTTGTCAGAGGTGCCTTATTACCGTCCGAATTCCGAGCATGAATATAATGAAGCTGGTAATGCGTACACAACAGCAGAGTACCCGTTCCTTGCCGAAGCAACCAGAGACCCTTCAGCCTCAATTGAAGATCTCCTATCCAAAAAGCCAAGGAAAATACAGCCTCCCTCTCCCACCAAAAGAACCCCATCTGTGAAGCTCCCGTCTCCATCTCAGCAAGAGGATCCGAATTCCTCAAAGAATGTTTGAAGGTTGCCATGTTGGCAATAATTTGGTCTTTAAGGGTGGCATGTACCCTGTTGAACAATTTCTTATGATGCTTTGTTAGGCATGTGCCTAGCTATTTGAACAATTTATCTTTTGTGCTTCTGGGCTTCGACCCAGATTTTAGACAATTTGTTTTGATGCTTTAATGTTGGCTTATGACTATATGTAGCCTTGTGAATGCCAAGTTAGAGGACTATGTCCCGCTTTTATATCATGTTTATCTTCTCTTACGCTTATATACAAACGTAAATATACAAACTAAGGTTATGACCTTATTGTGTGTATTTTGGACCAAGATTTTTAGCAATCGTATAGTTTGACTGCGACAGAGGGTCGCGACCCACTCCGTCCTTTATCCTTAAGTTGCAAAGGGCTTAGAATACCCTAAGACTTTATAGGAAAGTTAATGTGAATTGTAATTGATGTTATTTTCATACAAGACATGTGTCTTGCTTCATCCTTCGACATTGAAACTTGTAAAGTACTTGGCTGATCAAATCTTTGTTGTATAGAACGAAACAAGAGATTTTGAGGGAAATGCGTTATATCATTAAGTGGGTAGGGAGGATTACATCATTTTAAGAAATGAACACTAAGACACCTACCATTAATGCTTCTTTCCCAAGTGAGAAGAATGCGTTACATGAAATTGAAAAACAAGCTAAGTGCTTTAAAAAGAGTAAGTCTTATATGTAAAACTTACGAAAGTTAGTATCATTTCCAGTCTTGTCCGTGACATTTCTTGTCCTTTGTTGCCGCAGCCTTCCGACCTGACGTTGGGCCCTTCAAATGTTGGCCTTGGCTTTGCTTGTGCTGTTTTATTCGAAGGACATATTCCTATATGCCCACAGGACTTGGGGTAGTTCGTCTACCCACTCATGCTGGTGTTGCCCTAACCTTACCTCAATTTCCATGACAATGTCCTTGTCAACACAAGTGAACATTTGCTTTATGTTTAGGCCTTCGCAGAAAGATGGGAATACCCCTTCGACGAATTGCTTCCCTTTGTAGGAGGTGATAATTTGTGGGACTCCGAATCGGCAGATTATGTGCTCCCACGCAAACTTTTCCACATGCTTTCCTGTTATTGATGCCAAAGGTTTGGCTTCGACCCATTTGGTGAAGTAGTCTATGGCTATTACCAAGAATTGTACCCCTCCAAGAGATACTGGTAGAGGTCCGATTATGTCGAATCCCCATTGGCCGAAAGGCCTTGCTGATTTGATAGAGTTTTTGTAATGCTCTGGTGGTCTTGGAACTTTTGAGTGTGCAGGACATGCCTCACACATTTGTGGTATTTTAGTCGCGTCCTCCAGCATTGATGGCCAGTAATACCCCAACTTCTCTATTTTCGAGGCGATGACCTGAGGATCTGTGTGCATTCCACAAAATTCTTCATGAGCATCATAGATGATGCTCGCAGCCTGCTTTAGTCCCACACAACGAAGCCATGGAGATAAGAAAGATCTCCTGTAGAGATTATCCCCAATAAGTCTATATTGGGGTGCCTTGACCCTGACCTTTCGTGCTAACTTTGGGTCTTCAGGAAAGATACCACTGATCAAGTATTCCCTTATTGGGGTCATCCAATTTGGGCCTTCTTCGGGTATGACATCAGATATTTCGCCTCTTTTTATTGACCTATCAGCCAATACTTCTACCAAAACTTCCTTCGTCAGATGAGCAAATGCCATCGAAGCTAGCTTGCTCAAGGCATCTGCTTTCTTGTTTTGATTTCTGCGAACATGTGCTATCTCATAGGAGTTGAACCCTGAAGAAGTTCTTTAGCTTTATCCAGATATTGTTTGATGGTGGGCTGCCTTGCTTCGTGAGAGCCTTTGATTTGTTTGGCGACTAGCTGCGAGTCCACAAAAATGGAGAGGTTTCGAACCTCCATCTCCTTTGCAAGTCGAAGACTGGCTAACAAAGCCTCGTACTCAGCTTCATTATTGGTGGCTTCAAACTCAAAACGTAATGCATAAGTATACTCCTTCCCTTCCGGACTGACCAGCATTAGACCTGCTCCCGAACCATCGGAGCTTGAGGCTCCATCTGTGTATAGTTTCCACCCCTCCTTCGTCTTTGGGGACTTTTCTTTTGGGATTTCCTTGTCTTGGCTAGGTCCGGAGGGTGTTTCAGCAAGAAAGTCTGCAAGTATCTGGCCTTTGACGGAGTTTCGACCCTTGTATTCTATTTCATGCTCCCCCAGTTCGATGGCCCATTTAGCCACTCTACCCGATTTCTCCGGCTTCGCCAATATCTGTTTAATTGGCTTGTCGGTCAATACTGTGATGGGATGAGCTTGGAAGTACCTTCGAAGACACCTTGCGGCATGAACCAAAGCTAAGATCAGTTTTTCCAACTCCGGATAGTTCAATTCGGCCCCTTGCAGGACCCTGCTAACAAAGTAAATCGGGACTTGTTTCTTATCCCTTTCTGCCAAAAGAACAGCACTGATGCTTTCGAAGGATGCCGCAATGTACATGAACAACACTTCGCCTTTGATTGGGGATGTAAGCGTTGGTAGGATTTCCATAAATTCCTTCAGCTTTTGGAAAGCGGCTTCTGCATCACAACTCCATTGGAAAGTCTTTTTATCCGTGCACCCTGATTGAACAAATAATTGCCAACCAAGCCTTCGATGGTGATCAAAGGAATTATGGGGTGTTGAGATTGCGCCAAGCTTGTTCTTAACCTGAAAATAAGAAATACAAAGACACTACGTTAAGTGATTGCGCAGGGGTTGGACCCTGCGAACCACCTCCGGCGTGCGAGTAAGTATGTGTAATGGTAATGTAGGTCGTAAATTTAGAGAGTGAGGTTAACTTGAAATTACTTACTTTGTTCTTGGCCCGACTATGCTATTTATAGGTGAGAAATAGGACATAGTGGGCGGTTGCACATAGTTCGGAGATCATGGGGGCGTCCCATGGAAAGTGGTAACCGCTAGGGCTTTGTAGCCCACGATCTCTGTTTTGGCGGGAAGCCAAAGGATAGAGGAGACGTGGGTTTGACCAGGTCTGGATGATCCTTCGTGTTAGTCCCTTCGTCAGGAATACCCCGAAGGGCTTAGGGCTTCGATTGGCGGATTCCCACATGGTAACCATTCGTAGGCGAATGGTTTTACGCCAATGAAACGTATTAGAAGGTTAACCTGGGCCTCCGAAGGGAGGGCTTTCTACAGGCTCGAAGGGGAGTCCTTCGACCCGTTAGGAGGGTACATCATCAAGCCCCCCAGTCGAAGGCGATATATACGTACGAGTATAAATTGCTTTCGACTCAAAAAACCTTATACACTCTATCCCATTTATCACAAATTCGGACGAAATGAAGATAAGTGCTTTAAATAAATTATGCGCAATAAATGCGGCTAATAACTCTCCACCTACTACACCCTAGGCTGCAGTAGCTACTATATCGGTAATTTCAAACTTCTTTTCAAAATTGAAAAATGGTTTGAAATCCGTATTCTACTCAAAGTCTCAAACTATGAGTACACGTGGACGGTTAGGGTAAATTTCCAATAGATATGCATAAACTCTTTCTAGTCCCTACCTGATCATACTTTTTGTTTGCGCCCAAAATACACATACACAGTACGGTGCTTTGTGCTTCTTCAAAAATTTTTAAGGTAATTATCCCACCTCGTTCTCATTGTTACAAATACGATATGAGTATGGCAGCCAAAAGGATTATCAGGCAGCAAAAATGTACCTTATCAGAACAGGCTTTAATGGAGTTTTTAAGAAAATACCCTATGCCCAAAGAAGTTAAAATTATGTTACCAAACGAAAACCAAAGTATCTTTGATGCCCCTGCTGGATATGTTGGGTTGTATGTTCATGCTTTTACGGAATCCAACTTTAGGATTCCTATTCATCCACTAATCTTAGAATTTTTACAGTATTATCAAGTACATATCTCTAGGTTGAACCCGTTTGGCCTGGCTAAACTAACCACCTACATTGTTGTATGCAAAGCTTATGGCTATGAACCCACGCTTAACGTGCTTAGGGGTTTTACCAACCTTTGCCCTGGTGGTGATTGGTTAACTTTAGGCAAAAGAAGTGAACCTGATGTTCCCTGTTTAATAACAAAACCTTTTGCCAACATAAGAAAATGGAAAGGTTTGTTTTTCTATGTGCAAGACACTATCATACCTCCCAAGTATCCAGCGTTGCTAGACAAAGACTTTCGTTTTGACGAGAAACGTTTTGATGATCCTTTGCCACACTTCGTCAGAAGCTATCCCCTTTACCAACGTCTTGAACGTCACCTATTTGACGTGCAAACTTTTCCTGAGCCGATACTGTTTATGGCGGGGATTGTAGATCATTGGGAAGGCTCTCCGCTGGAACCCGCTATAATCTGCAATGGGAAAAGTATGCGCATACCTATTAAAATAAAGTAAATTACTTATCTGATGATATTTATCTCTTCTCGTTGTATCTCTGCAGGGATGGCATTCAGGAACTTCGTCGTGGCTCGTGGTGTTAGAGAAGTTAGTTTTGTCCCCAAAGAGCCAGAAGAAACAAGCTATGGGGTAGGTTCTCCATCCATGTCAATTGAGAATGACAAAACCCCGCCGTTTGTGGAAACTGTTGCAGATTCCGATGACCCCCTTATCAAGGAATTTCAAACGAGGCTCGCAAGGTCCTCCGGTGTTTCAAGCAAGAGAAGTAGTAGAGCAAAGGCTGTCATGTCTGTAAGGAGTCCTCCAAAGAGGAAATTAGTCCTTCCCAGTCTTCCAACGAGAGTTGTGAAAGCCAAAGGATCACACTCTAAAACTTTTATACCCACTCCTCTAACGATCCCTTGTGATCCTACTCCAAGTAAGCTAGCATCTTTCATGCGTATCGAAAGCCATTCGCCATATAACTTGTTTTCCATGCTTTTGCAGGCCTTCCCGATGTTGTGGAACTTCCTAATGCACATGCCTGTTGACAATTGGTTGACAAAATGACGCCTACCAGCTGGAAAGGAGTTTTGAATAACATGTCTATTGAAGAACTCTGCGATTTTCACTCCAAAAGTTACGCTAGGCAGGTTGTTTTGGATAATCATCTTAATTCGCGAACAAGGGAATTAATGCAAACGTTGTTGGATGCGAGGGTAAAAATGGATGCTATTTTAGCTAAAGAAAAAGCTAAGGATCAGGGATATGATAAGTTGGAGGCTAAGTGTAAAGAGGTGATGGAGGACTTTGAGAAGAACCCCTTCGTACGAGATATGCGGGTCAAAATTAACAGACTCGAATTCCAACTGAAAGAATCCCAGGAGAGGTGTAATAAATTGAAGGTTGAGGAGTCCAAAGTTTCCATCTATAGAGCCCAAATTGCCGCGCTTGAGTCTAAATGTACAAGCCTGGAGATTGAAAGGTCTAGGCTAGCAGAGCAGGAGATTAACGTGGTTGATAAACTCCATGATCTTGAATCCCAACTGCAAATTTTGGAGAGGGACCGAGCTGAGGTGGTTTCAAGAGTTGTTCCTCATGTTGCTATGGAATTGTATCGTAGCGATGAGGTAGGGGAAGTTATTGGGAGGCTTGTGAACGCAGCCATCTTCTACGGAACGTGCACCGCCTTGGAAGAAGTTGCCAAAACAAAGAAACCCGTTGTTCTGTCGGAGGTGTCTTACTATCGCCCCAATTCGGAGCGAGAGTTTGATGAAGCTGGTGATGCTTTTATTTCAACAAAGTACCCATATCTTTCCGAAGTGACCAAAGATCCATTGGCTTCAATTGAGGAGCTGTTGGCAAAGAAGCCTATGAAGATCCAACCTTCATCCTCAACAAGGAAATCCAACTCTGCTCTACCTTGAAATGGTCCCCACCATGCTATAATTTTATCTTTTATTTCTGTTTGAACAATTTATCTTTTGTGTCGCTGGGCTTCGACCAGTAACTTTAGACAATCGTCCTTTTTGTGACTAAGACTTCACGTAGCCTTTGTTTGTGATAATTTAGTGGAATATGTCCCACTCTTTTTGTCATGTTTATCTTCTCTTACGCTCACTTCAAGAGCGTACACATACAACCTAAGGTTATAACCTTATTGTGTGTATTTTGGACCAAGATTTTAAGCAATCGTATAATTTGATTGCGACAGAGGGTCGCGACCCACTCCGCCTTTATCCTTAAGTAGCAAAGGGCTTTTAATACCCTAAGACTTCATAGGAAAGTTAATGTGAATTATACTGGATGTTACATATATACAAGGCTTGTGCCTTGCCACATCCTTCGACATTGAAACTTTTACACTACTTGGCTGGACAAATCTTTGTTGTAAAGAACGAAACAAGAGATTTGAGGGAAATGCGTTATATCATTAATTGGGTAGGGAGGATTACATCATTTTAAGAAATGAATACTAGGACACCTACCATTAATGCTTCTTTCCCCGAATGAGAAGAATGCGTTACATGAAATTTGTAAAACAAGATGAGTAGTAAGTTTTATATGTAAAACTTACGAAGGTTAGTACCGTTCCAAGTTCTATCCATGACTTCCCCTTTAAGCGTTGCGAGCTTGTACGCGCCATTGCCGTAGGCTTCTGATATAACGTAGGGCCCTTCCCACGTTGGCCCTAGTTTTCCTTCGTATTCAGCTTTGCTTGCGCTATTCAGACGAAGGACATATTCACCTGGCTTGAGCGTGGAGGGTCGAACTCGGTTGTTATAGTATTTTTCAATCTTCTGTTTGTGGGCAGCCTCCCTGATCGAAGCTATTTCTCTTCTTTCTTCCAGAAGATCAAGATTTTCTCTAACCTTTTCATTATTTGTCCATTCTTCAAAGTTCACGATGCGTTCCGTTTCGATGCTTATTTCAGAGGGTATGACAGCTTCCGTTCCATAGGTGAGGCTAAAAGGAGTCTCCCCGTGGCTTGACTTAGGGTGCGTCCTATGTGCCCACAAAACTTGGGGTAACTCGTCTACCCACCCATGATGGCTTCGTCCCAATCTCTTTTCACTTCCTTCTATGATATCCCGGTTCGTAACTTCTACTTGCCCATTACCTTGGGGATGATAAACAGAAGTGAATGACTGTTTGATCTTCAGACCTTCGCAGAAGGTTGGGAACACCCCTTCGGCAAACTGCTTTCCATTGTCGGAGATGATAATGTGAGGGACACCGAAACGACAGATTATGTGTTCCCATACGAATTTCTCCATATGTCTTCCTGTCACTGATGCCAAGGGCTTCGCTTCAACCCATTTGGTAAAGTAGTCTATGGCTACAACCAAAAACTTTACTCCCCCTGGAGCAACTGGAAGGGGTCCGACTATGTCAATTCCCGATTGGCAGAAAGGCCATGCTGACGTAACGGAGGTCATGTCTTGCTTAGGCATTCTTGGGACCTTGGAATGGATCTGACATGCTTCACACTTTTGTATTATTTCCATGGCATCCCTGTGCATGGATGGCCAATAATACCCGAGCTTCATTACTTTTGAGACAACGGAGCGAGGGCCTGCATGTAGCCCGCAAGAGCCTTCGTGAACTTCGTATATGATATTCGAAGCCTGTTTTGGTCCCACACAACGAAGCCACGGTGATAAGAAGGATTTCCTGTATAGATTATCCCCAATAAGTCTATATTGGGGAGCTTTTATACGGACCTTTCGAGCTAGTTTAGGGTCTTCTGGCAAGATGCCGCTGATCAAGTACTCCCTAATTGGAGTCATCCAGTTGGTGCCCTCCTCAGTTACAATGTCTGAAACTTCGCCTCGTTCGATTGACCTATCAGCCAATACTTCTACCAGAACCTCCTTTGTTAAATGAGCAAACGCCATTGACGCCAATTTGCTTAGGGCATCTGCTTTCTTGTTCTGATTTCTGCGGACATGTACTATATCATAGGTTTCGAAACCTTGGAGAAGTTCCTTAGCCTTTTCCAGATACTGTTTGATGGTGGGCTGTCTTGCTTCATAGGAGCCCTTGACTTGATTGGCAACTAGTTGGGAATCTACGAAAATGGACAGATTTTGAACTTCCATTTCTTTTGCTAGCCGAAGTCCCGCTAGCAGAGCTTCGTATTCGGCTTCGTTGTTGGTGGCTTCGAACTCAAATCGGAGTGCATAAGTATACTCTTTTCCTTCCGGGCTGACCAACATTAAACCTGCTCCCGAACCATCGGAACTTGAGGCTCCATCTGTGTACAGCTTCCATCCTTCGATCGTCTTCGAAGGCTGTCGCTTAGGGACCTCTTTGTCTTGGCTAGGTCCGGAGGGCGTTTCTGCTAGGAAATCCGCCAGTACCTGGCCCTTGACGGAGTTTCGACCTTTATATTCTATTTCATGCTCTCCCAATTCAATGGCCCATTTGGCTACCCTTCCTGATTTCTCGGGTTTCGACAATATCTGTCTGATAGGCTTATCAGTCAAGACTGTGATGGGATGAGCCTGAAAGTATCTTCGAAGGCGTCTCGCAGCATAAACCAAAGCAAGGATTAGCTTTTCCAACTCCGGATAGTTTAGCTCAGCTCCTTGTAGAACCCTGCTAACAAAGTATATTGGGACTTGTTTCTTTTCCCTTTCGGCTAAAAGCACCGCGCTGATGCTTTCGAAGGAAGCCGCAATGTATATGAACAACACTTCGCCTTTGATTGGGGCCGTCAGTGTTGGTAAGATTTCTATGAATTCTTTTAGCTTTTCGAAAGCTGCTTCCGCCTCGCAACTCCATTGGAAAGTCTTTTTATCTGTGCACCCTTTGAGCGTTTTGAAGAATGGTAAAGAACGATCTGCCCCTTTCGAAAGGAACCTGCTAAGTGCCGCAAGCTTCCCATTTAGGCTTTGGACTTCCTTTAATGACTTTGGAGCCTGAAGATCAGTGATGGCTTTAACTTTCGAAGGATTGGCTTTAATCCCTTGCTTCGTTATCAAATGCCCCAAGAATTTCCCTTCCTCCATGCCAAAGGAACACTTTTTGGGGTTAAGTTTCATGTTGATTGCCCGTAATTGATCGAAGGTCTCTTGAATGTCAGAGAGGAGGTCCTCTTCAGTTCTGCTTTTGATTACCATGTCATCGACGTAGGCTTCCAAGTTCCTTCCGATTTGCTTATGGAAGGCCTTGTCTACTAATCGTTGATAAGTAGCCCCTGCGTTCTTTAAGCCGAAGGGCATCTTCTTGTAACAATAGACACCCTTTCCTGTGTAAAAGGCTGCTTTCTCTTCGTCCTCCTTTGCCATCTGTATTTGGTGATACCCTTTGTAGGCATCAAGAAAGCATTTCAAACGGAACCCTGAAAGGGATTCGACCTTCCAATCAATTTCTGGTAGAGGGTAGCAGTCCTTCGGGCAGGCTTTGTTGATGTCGGTGAAGTCAACACACATACGCCACCCTCCATCGCTTTTCTTTACCATTACTGGGTTAGCAACCCAAGTTTGGTATTTCACTTCTCTGAGGATTCCAGCTTGTACAAGCTCATCTACCTCTTTACAGGCGGCTGCACTTCTTTCTGGTGCTAGGCTTCGTCGTTTTTGCTTAATTGGTTCAATGTGCTTGAACTCGTTAAGCTTATGTTCTGTACCGAAAGGCTTGCCATCGATCATGAGAGTCCTAGGAACCCCGGTCATATCTGAATACGTCCATGCGAATACGTCTTTGTTGGCTCTGAGAAGCTTCTCCAAGTCTGCTTTGAAGTTAGTAGGGAGTTGCTTTCCGATTACCACCGTTTGCTCTGGATAGAGCTCATTTACTATGATACGTTCTTCGGCATCTGTACAGCTTAGGATAACCTTCGGAGGCTCCTCCGGATTCTCTCTAATCTTTTTAAGGTTATCTCCCGTATGTTCTTGATTGTAAGTGGAGAGGACGGTACCTATCCCATATGGTGTATGGAATTTTACCGCTGCGTGTATGGTAGAGACTACGATTCCCATTTTTTGCATTGCGGTCCTTCCTATCAACAAATTGTAAGGAGAGCTGGACCTTACGATAGCGAACATGAGGGTTTCTGTCCTCGTGAGCTTGCCTTCTCCAATCGTTATTTCCAACGGAACTTCTCCCAGAGGCCATGAATGCTCGCCAGAAAACCCTACCAAAGGTATCTTCGAATCAATTCGTTGTGACCTGATTGTAGAATTAAGCTTGAGGAAACAGTGCTCGTAGATGATTTCGCAGGAGCTTCCGCAGTCCATATAGGCTCTATTCACTTCCCGGTTGGAAATGAGGACTTTGATTACGACCGGATCATTTGAAGGGATTTGACCTGCGAGAGGAGGAAAAGTCACCTCCCCTACTCCGTTGCCCTCTGTTACCTTTCTTTTCAAGCTGGCTTCGCCCCATCGGACCATGAGTATGGGGGCTTCGGGGGAGTGGTGTCGATTGTCTCTTCCTTTTCCCTCTTTATACCTTTAATCAAATGTGCTAATTGCCCGGACTTCACAGCTTCCTCTATCTGTTTCTTCAGCTCTCTACAATTGTTTGTGTCGTGACCATAATTTTCGTGGAAGTGACAGTACTTGCTGGTATCCCTGTTCTTTACTTTACTTGTCATATGGGGAGGCGTTTCGAAGGCTTTGGCTGCCCTCTCCGTAGCAAGTATTTCCTTTGGAGACTTCGTTAGACTGCTCAACAAACCATGGTTAGGGACTTTGTTGTAAGGAGAGAATCTACCTCTGTTCTTGTTCTTGTTCTTGGACCCTTCCCACGCGGAATGCTTCGAAAACTTGTTGTTGCTATCCTTATCTATCGGAGCCCCATTAGTGGATACCTCTTTGGCTTCGATCCAAGTGTACGTCTTCTCGGTCAGGCCCTTGTAAGTTGTCGGGAGGTCGGTGGACAAGAATTCCACCAAACTCCGATTCCGAAGGCCATGTACGAAACCAGAAATACGTTAATCTTCATGAAGACCCAAAATTTGCAAAGTCTCATCGGTGTACCTAGTAACGAAGGCCCTGGTGCTTTCATTTTCTTTTTGTTTGATGTTGTGCACCGTTAAATGAGTCCTTGTGAATTTCTTTTGCTGACTAAAGTGTGACCGGAACTTAGCTTTGAGATCATCAAGATTGACAATGCTACCGGGCTTTTGCCCATTCCACCAAATACGAGCAGAATCCCGAAGGGTGTATGTAAACATGTGACAGGCCACCGGCATAACCCACTTTTGCATTTTGATAGCCCCTTCGAACAAGTGTAAGAAATTGTCCGGATCCCCTTTCCCATCATAAGTCCCGACATGTGAAGGCATTTTCAAGCCATCAGGCAATGGGTAATCTTCTATCCATCTCACGAAGGGTGTAGCTGAACCCATAGGGTCTGAATATAGACAATTATAAGGTGGTGCGTACATGGGGGCAGTATTGTATGGATTGCTGTTTGGGGTCATTCCCATAGGAGTTTGGCCTGGGTAGGACTGATAAGGTGTGCTCATGGCAAACGGGTAACTGTTTCCCATGGCATATGGAGGGTACGCCATAGGGTGGCCGAGGGGCATGCTCCCATAATTTTGAGGGAAGTTTGGGTTATTAGGCTGTCCATTCATGGGAGGATATAAATTTTGAGGATAAGACTGAGTTTGGAACGGGGGTACATACCATTGGGAGGAAGATTTCCTCCCATATTGATTGTAGACGGATTGCCTTCTACGCCTGACGCGTGAGAAGGCTGCAACGGAACCCCGGCTTCAGTTCTTCCAAGATGAGCGGCTAGTAATGGAGGTAAAGTCACCCCCCTTTCTTCCCTAAGCTGACTCCTACCGTTAGAGCCTTCGGCAACCGCCCCTTCTCTTCTTTTCGGAGCCCTCTCGGGGACTCCTTCGAAACCAACAGACCTTTTGCTTAGCCTTCGGCCAACTGGAGAACCAATCCTTAAGGCAGATAGGGTTGGTCCTTGGGTCGGAGGCCTAGGTTCCATCTCCATTTCCTCATCATACTCTTCACTCGAGTATTCCAACTCCTTTCGTACCTCAGCATTCCTGACTTGCCTGTTGCGAGCCCTTAAAAGGGTTTCCAACACTTCGTGGTTGGCTTCGACAAAGGCTGGGCTAATGACAGGTTCTGGGTTGGCTGATGTCGAAGCATGATTGTTGGTTGTGATTTCTGGGTGAGAACGTGTTGTGAAAGTGGAGGCGGTTATTGGGGGAAGGTTGTTAGGGTCGTCGACTGGTATTGGTGTTAAGGTAGAGAAGCCCGGTGGGGGAGTATCTTCTCTCCCTTGATCCATGCCGGAATAATAGTGAAATTGGTTGGTAGGTTAAAAGCTCGGAATTAACGAGACCAATTGTAGCGGTCCCACGGATGGCGCCACTGATTGAACAAATAATTGCCAACCAAGCCTTCGATGGTGATCAAAGGAATTATGGGGTGTTGAGATTGCGCCAAGCTTGTTCTTAACCTGAAAATAAGAAATACAAAGACACTACGTTAAGTGATTGCGCAGGGGTTGGACCCTGCGAACCACCTCCGGCGTGCGAGTAAGTATGTGTAATGGTAATGTAGGTCGTAAATTTAGAGAGTGAGGTTAACTTGAAATTACTTACTTTGTTCTTGGCCCGACTATGCTATTTATAGGTGAGAAATAGGACATAGTGGGCGGTTGCACATAGTTCGGAGATCATGGGGGCGTCCCATGGAAAGTGGTAACCGCTAGGGCTTTGTAGCCCACGATCTCTGTTTTGGAGGGAAGCCAAAGGATAGAGGAGACGTGGGTTTGACCAGGTCTGGATGATCCTTCGTGTTAGTCCCTTCGTCAGGAATACCCCGAAGGGCTTAGGGCTTCGATTGGCGGATTCCCACATGGTAACCATTCGTAGGCGAATGGTTTTACGCCAATGAAACGTATTAGAAGGTTAACCTGGGCCTCCGAAGGGAGGGCTTTCTACAGGCTCGAAGGGGAGTCCTTCGACCCGTTAGGAGGGTACATCATCACACCCCTTGAGTGTTTTGAAAAATGGTAAAGAACGATCTGCCCCTTTCGACAGGAATCTGCTGAGTGCTGCGAGCTTCCCATTCAGGCTCTGTACTTCTTTCAATGACTTTGGAGCTTATAGATCAGTGATGGCTTTGACTTTCGAAGGGTTAGCTTTGATCCCTTGCTTTGTAATCAGATGCCCCAAGAATTGTGCTTCTTCTACACCGAAGGAGCATTTCTTTGGGTTAAGCTTCATGTTGATTGCCCTTAATTGATCGAAGGTTTCTTGAATGTCGGAGAGTAGGTCTTCCTCAGTCCTACTTTTTATTACCATGTCATCAACGTAGGCTTCCAAGTTCCTTCCTATTTGCTTGTGGAAGGCTTTGTCTACCAAACGTTGATAAGTTACCCCTGCTTTCTTTAGACCGAAGGGCATTTTCTTGTAGCAATAGACACCATTTCCTGTGTAGAAGGTTGTCTTCTCCTCATCTTCCTCCGCCATTTGTATTTGGTGATACCCCTTGTAGGCATCAAGAAAACATTTCAAACGGAAACCCGAGAGGGATTCGACCTTCCAATCAATTTCTGGCAGAGGGTAGCAGTCCTTCGGGCAAGCTTTGTTGATGTCGGTGAAGTCAACACACATTCGCCACCCTCCGTCACTCTTATTTACCATAATTGGATTGGCTACCCAGGTTTGGTATTTCACTTCCCTGAGAATTCCTGCTCGTACAAGTTCATCCACCTCTTTGCAAGCGGCTGTGTTCCTTTCAGGTGCCAGACTTCGTCGCTTTTGCTTAATTGGTTCAATGTGCTTGAACTCATTAAGCTTGTGTTCTGTGCCGAAGGGCTTGCCATCGATCATAAGAGTCCGAGGAACCCCCGTCATATCTGAGTACGTCCATGCGAAGACGTCTTTGTTGGCTTTGAGTAGCTTCTCCAAGTCTGCTTTAAAGTTAGCAGGGAGTTGTTTCCCGATTACCACCGTTTGCTCTGGATAGAACTCATTTACCACAATACGTTCTTCGGCATCTGTACAACTTAGAATGGCCTTCGGAGGCTCTTCGAGACTTTCCTTGATCTTTTTGCCAATATCTCCGGTCTTCCCCTGATTGTAACTGGAGAACACGGTTCCTATCCTATAAGGTGTATGGAATTTGACCGCTGCATGTATGGTGGAGACTACGATACCCATCTTTTGCATGGTGGTCCTTCCTATCAATAGGTTGTAAGGAGAATCGGACCTTACGATAGCAAATGTGAGGGTTTTTATCCTTGAGAGCTTGCCTTCTCCTATTGTAATGTCCAATGGTATTTCTCCCAGAGGCCAAGAATGCTCACCGGAGAACCCTACCAAAGGTATCTTCGAATCACCCGTTGCGATCTGATCGAAGGCTTGAGCTTAAGAAAACAATGCTCGTATACGATTTCGCAGGAGCTTCCGCAGTCCATGTAGGCTCTGTTTGCTTCTCGGTTGAAGACTAGAATTTTGATAACCACTGGATCATTCGAAGGGACTTGGCCTGTAATAGGAGGAAATGTTACCTCCCCTACTTCGCTTACCCCCTGCTCCGTTACCTTTCTTTTTAAGCCGGCTTCGCCCCAACGAACCATGAGTATTGGGGCTTCGAGAGGAGTAGTATTTTTAGCCAATTGAGTATCGGACATTTTTTCCTTTCCCTTCTTGATGCCCTTCACCAAATGTGCCAATTCCCGGACTTTACAGCCTCTTCTATCTGTTTCTTTAGCTCCCTGCAACTGTTCGTATCATGGCCATAATCTTCATGAAAATGACAGTACTTGCTTGTATCCCTGTTTTTACCCTTGCTTGTCATGCGAGGGGGTGCTTCGAAGGCCTTAGCAGCCCTTTCCATAGCAAGTATTTCTTTCAGAGACTTAGTTAAATTTCCAAGCAAACCGTCATTAGGACCTTTATACGGAGAAAACCTATCTCTGCCTTTGTTCTTGTTCTTGAACCCTTCCCACACAGAATGCTTTGAGAACTTGTTGTTGTTGTCTCTGTCAACTGGAGCACCATTAGTAGATACTTCTTTTGCTTCAATCCAAGTATACGTCTTTTCCATTAACCCCTTGTAAGTTGTCGGGAGGTCAGTGGATAAGAATTCCACCAAACTCCGATTTCGAAGACCATGTACGAAACCCGAAATGCACTGATCTTCATGAAGACCCAAGATCTGTAAAGTTTCATCGGTGTACCTAGTAACGAAGGCCCTTGTGCTTTCGTTTTCTTTTTGTTTGATGTTGTGCACCGTTAGATGGGTCCTAGTAAACTTCTTTTGCTGACTGAAGTGTGATCGAAACTTAGCCTTGAGATCATCAAGATTGACAATGCTGCCAGGCTTTTGCCCATTCCACCAAATACGGGCAGAATCCCGCAGGGTATAAGTAAACATGTGACAGGCCACAGGCATAACCCACTTTTGCATCTTAATAGCCCCTTTGAACAAATGTAGGAAATTGTCTGGATCCCCCTTCCCATCATAAGTCCCAATATGCGAAGGCATTTTCAACCTATCAGGCAAAGGGTAATCTTTTATCCACCTAACGAAGGGTGTAGCCGAACCCATAGGGTCCGAGTATAGAAAATTATAAGGCGGTGCATACATGGGGACAATATTGTAAGGATTGTTGTTTGGGGGCATTCCCATAGGAGTTTGGCTTGGGTAGGACTGATAAGGTGTGTTCATGGCGAACGGATAACCGTTTCCCATGGCATACGGAGGGTACGCCATAGGATGCCCGAAGGGCATATTCCCATAAGGTTGAGGGAGACTCGGGTTATTAGGTTGTCCATTTACTAGAGGATATAAACTTTGAGGATAAGATTGAGTTTGAAACGAGGGGTACATACCATTGGGAGGAAGATTTCCTCCCATATTAATTGTAGATGGATTGCCTTCTACGCCTGATGCGTGAGAAGGCTGCAATGGAACCCCAGCTTCAGTCCTTCCAAGATGAGCTGCTAACAACGGAGGTAGATTCACCCCCACTTCTTCCCTTCGCTGGCTCCTACCATTGGAGCCTTCCGTAACCACCCCTTCTCTTCTTGTCGGAGCCCTCTCTGGGACTCCTTCGAACCTAACGGACCTTCGGCCTAGCCTTCGACCAACTGGTGACCCAATCCTTAGGGTTGAGAGTGTTGGTCCATGAGCCGGAGGCCTAGGCTCCATTTCCATTTCTTCATCATACTCGTCACTTGAGTATTCCAACTCCCTTCGCATCTCAGCATTCCTAACTTGCCTTTTGCGAGCCCTTAAGAGAGATTCCAACACTTCGTGGTTGGCTTCGACAAAGGCTGGGCTAATAATGGGCTCTGGATTGGCTGATGTCAAAGCATGATGGTTGGGTGTTGTTTCTGGGTGAGAACGTGTTGTGAACGTGGAGGCGATTATTGGGGGAAGGTTGTTGGAGTCATTGATTGGTATTGGCGCCAAGGTCGAGAAACCCGGTGGGGGAGTATCTTCTCTCCCTTGATCCATGCCGGAATAATAGTGAAAGTAGTTGGTTGGTTATAAGCTTGGAAATAACGAGACCAATTGTAGCGGTCCCACGGATGGCGCCACTGATTGTACAATAAATTGCATGACCAGGCCTTCGATGATGATCAAAGGATTTATGGGGTGTTGAGGTTGCGCCAAGCTTGTCTCTAACCTGAAATAAGAAATACTAAAACACTACGTTAAGTGATTGTGCAGGGGATGAACCCTGCGAACCACCTCCGGCGTGCGAGTAAGTATGTGTAATGGTAAGTTTGTAGTAAGTTGAGAGAGTACGGTTAAGATTCAGTTAACATACCATGGTTATGGCCCGTCTAATGCTATTTATTGGGAGAAATAGGCTTTAGAGGGCAGTTGCACTTTGTTCGGAGATCATGGGGGCGTCCCATGATTTGTGGTAACCGCTAGGGTTTTGTAGCCCACGATCTCTGTTTTGGCGGGAAAGCCTAAAGGAAGAGGAGACGTAGGTATGACCAGGTCAAGGTAGCTCTCTGTTGTAGTTCCTTCGTAGGAGATACCCCGAAGGGCTTAAGGATTCGATTGGCGGATTCTCACATGGTAATTACTTCACAGATGAATGGTTTTACGCCAATGAAATGTGTAAGGAGATTAACCTGGGCCTCCAAAGAGAGGGCTTCACACAGGCCAAAGGGGAGTCCTTCGACCCGTTCGGAGGGTACATCATCACAAGGCAAGTGGAAAACGTTGAACCGTGATTGCACAAAGTTCAACGCGTATTACAAACGTTCGCAACGCGAAGTAAAAAGTGGGGAAAGTGAGATGGATATTCTCAAACGGGCGAAACAAATGTATCGTGACGAGCACAAAACTGCGCCGTTTAACAACGAGGAGGCTTGGGAGGTTTTGCGTGCTCATAAGAAATGGGACGCGCCGGATCCGCTTGATTTAACCGGCGATGTCCCAAGCCAAACAAACGAGGCGTTGTTTGGTCATGATGAACAACCACGTCTTATGGGCAAAAAACGTGCTTCGAAGAAAGCGAAATCCGAGAGCACGACAAGTACCGGAGGAACGAGCTCGTCTAGCCAATTCGGGGAGGCTATGGCATCCGAGTATCGTATCAAACGGGAAACCGCACAAGCGGCATATCGGGCGGCCCAAGTAAAAGATGAAACGATAACAAGGTTGGAAGAGATGAAATTTTTGATGATTGACACTGACGGAAAGGATCCAAACGTTGTGTGTTGGATCAATGAAGAAAAAGACCGAATTATCAAAAAATATAACTTGCAATCTCGTCACTAGATTTAATTGTATTTTCATAATTTCCTTTATGTTGTATGTTGCTTAGTATTGTGTTTTTTTTATTTCGTAATTTTTTTTTTCGTTGTAACTTTTTTTTTTTTTTCGTATTGTAATATGTTTAAGAATTAATGTTATGTTTTTAATAAAAATTATTAGTTTAAGTTTAGGGGTTGAGTTTGAAAATATTTGAGTTAAAGTTGAGTTAAGGTTGAGTTATGATAAGGGGTATTTTTTTTTAGTTAAAGGTGAAAATGTTAAAGCTGATGTGCCGCTGACGTGGCAGTTTGTGAAACTTTAACTCAAGTTACCACACCTCCTGCTCTTAAGGTTGAAAAGTTAAAGCTGATGTGGCGTTGACGTGACACTGAGTTAAGGTTTAACTCTAAATTATGATACCCTGATCTCAGCAAGGAAATAAAGCTAGGGAGTGCATGACATGAAAAAAATAATAATAAAATAAAAATAAATAAAAAAAAAAAAAAAAAAAATGCTAGGGAGTGCATGGTTCAGATCAAAATTGATTTAATTAGTTCATGAGATTACTTAAAGAAGTATACAGGTAATCACCCACTAAACCAAACCAAGAAAAGGTTTTTTAGTGTTGCAAAATAAGGCCTAAAAGGCCGATTAATCACCGCTTATGCACTACAAGGCCACCAACATTTTTGATTTTTGTAAATCGGTCAACTGTGGTCAACGGCGGTCAAAGACGGTCAATGGTTGTCAAACTTGCCAGAAACCTTCAAATCTTGCTGTAAATACCCAAACTCATCATAAACTTGTATTAATATTTTATATTCGTTGTTTATATCTATTACAAGATATTTTTTTAAGAAAAAAATAGCTGAAAATACATAAAACTTGCCGAAAATACCGAAAATGTGTCGAAAATGCCAATCCGATTAATCTCACCTAGACCGATTACAAGCTACAGGAGGGTCAACCGTCCGACTACCGATTAACGATTTTTGCAACCTTCGTTTTATCAGAGCTCATGTGAACCATTCATATTATCATGTCTGAGCCGCATGCTCCAATAGTAGGCGTGAAACAAAAGGGAAAAAAAAAAGTATTGTAGCATCAGTATAAAAACAAGCCCATGTTGGAAACTTGGAATTATTAAAAAATTAAATATTGATTTTCGAGTCTTATTGGGTTGACCTGATAACATTAATTATTTAACTCTAACCTGGCTCGATAAAATTATTGGGTTATTGGGTTCGGGTCAAACAACCCGACAAGATTTTTAACCCGGCTTGATAAGCCTTATCGGGTTCGGGTCAACCCGATCCGAAATGTATGTTTATTACATCAAAGTTTTAGTTTTTTTTATCAGAATTTATCTTACGCTTTAAGTTTTATATAATTTTGATGTTAGCAATATTATTTTGATGTTATGATATAGTATATCCTAGAAGTAATATGTAAAACTTGTCTTAGTATAGAAGTATTACTATTATGAAAATTTCAGACGTATATATTGGAAAAGAAGAATAAAAGAAGGGTGTAAACGAAAATATATGAAAATATGTGGTACCTGGTAGTGCTAAGTTTGTCAATTTAACTCATCGTTGCAAAGCAAATAAATATCACCTTATGTTTACAAGGCAATTTCAAAAGAACCCCATATTCAAAAAAAAAAAAAAACCTCTATGGTTGGCTTACAAGAGCAAGAGGTGTGGTCTCCTCGTCATCTCGCCACTTTGATGTGGCATGCTCCTCACAACTCGCCGCCGTACCACCCTTGCTCCTCAACGTTCGTCATTTCCACCCTCCTCGCCTAAACGGCGAAGCAAAACACTGACAATCCAAACGTTTTGGGGGTCCCAATTATTAATTCAAACGATAATATTACCATTTCTTTTTTTTTTTTTTTTTTTTTTTTTTTTTTAAAGAAACTTAACCTACTTCAATTAAACACTATAAATCCCATAAGGCCATAATTTTTACACACTATTTAAACCAAAAACTACCAATAATCTCTATATCTCAACATACAAAAAAAAAAAAAAAATAATAAAAAAGTCTCAAAATCCCAACGAGAGCGGATATTTTACGAACCTTCTCACGTCAAACCAACAACAATACGGGAGTTCTTCAACCCCGTCGACCCCAGCGTTACAAAACTCTAACTCCTCGTTGCCACAAATTCCTACATATGGTACGGAATTGAATCCAGATGCAATTTACCTTAATCAACAATATGTGTTTCAAGGATTCGCAAATCACCCCCAACAACGATTTCCGGCACCACAGTTTTTTAACCTGTCACAACCTTCACAGTGGCCTCAATCTCAACCACAACAACACTTTGAATTACAACCATCAGATTCACAATTTAAAGTACCACAAGCCCGTGAACCGCCCAAATCGCGAGGAAAAAAAACGATGGCCAAAAAATAAAAAATAATCGTGAATTTGGACGCGGACGATGAAGATGACATGGAGGAACCGACGCGTGTGACTACGCGTTGGACAAATGAAGAAGAGAAGCTCCTAGCAGAAATTTGGGTAGAAGTTTCCCAAGATAAAGATATCGGAAATGACCGTTCCGATGATTTTTTCTTTTGGAACCAGATTATTGTCATGTTCAACAGTCACCCTAACAGTCAGCCTAACCGTACAAAAAATATGCTCACGGGTGAATGGACAAGGGTTAACGGTGATTGTCAAAAATTCAACGCTGCCTACAAACATTTGCAACGAAGAAGCGGGTAAAATGACAATGATCATATCGAGAATGCAAAGATCAACTTTGAACAACGCTTTGGTGGGAAAAAGTTCATATATGTTCACGTGTGGGAAATTTTGAAAAAGTACCCCAAATGGGATGTGGAGGAACCGATTGACATTTCATGTCTCGAGAATATATTATGTCCTGATAAACGTCCTCGTCCCAACGGCGCATACAAAGCTCGATCTTTAAAGAAATCCAAGTCAACGCATACGTCTAGCTCCGGGGGGAGTCAAACGAGTTCTTTTTCGGTACATTTATCGGATACTTATACGCGCAAAGCCGAACTTCAAATGGTCGCGTACGAGGCTAGGAGACAGAAATAAATGGGGTACCTGGAGATGGAAGAGTTGAAGTTTCTCATGCTTGATCCCAACCAGACCACATCGGATAAGGCCGCTTTCATTCGCAGGAAACAAGAACAAATCATGAAGAAACAAAATCAACAATACGAGGAAAATGCAACCAGACCACATCGGATAAGGCCGCTTTCATTCGCAGGAAACAAGAACAAATCATGAAGAAACAAAATCAACAATACGAGGAAAATGCTTAAGTTTCGTATTATTGATATGTGTTGTATGTTTTTTAGTATGTGTTGTATGTTTTTTAGGATGTGTCGTATGTTTTTTTTTCGCGTCATTTTTTTTTTCGTATCGTTATTTTAAGTTTCATATGTTTTTAATATGTAGTATTTTATTTTTAATATTAATGAAATGAATTTTATGTTATTTGAAAAATAGAATAAAAAAATGTATGAAGTGGTGGAACCTAAATGAGTAAGTTGTGGTTAGTTGTGATAAGGGAGGGTCGTAGAAAGGGGTTTATTAAAGTGACGTGGCATCCCGTAAGACCAAAATGAAAAGAAAAATCTCCTCACTACACCTCCTGCTCTAAGCATGTGTGTGTGAGAAGTATATTTTAATAGAAATAGTGGGTGATAATGAAACCGGGGGACACTATACATACCCCACTTATAAGTCAAACGTACAAACCGCGAAAAACACAGTACAACCGTCCGATGCGTGCAGTGATTGCATACCCCCTATAGGGGGGGTCTAGATAAACTGCCCTAATGAAACCGTGTAACATGATCGGATAAAAATGGTCAAGTAATAATAGAAATCAGCTAATATGACTTTGATGTACCAGTTATAGGTAATGGTTGACGAAGAAATTAACCATTGCGACTTGCAAGTACTATAACTAATGAAAAAATATTCATAAGCATAATCATATATGACTGTATCACTAAGTGATCTCATAATACTCAAACCTACATATTACTTGTCACAATTTTATATCCAATTGTCACTCTCAAAATATGATACGACACTCTATCGATCAACCTCACATACTATACAAACGACTACAACTTTGAAAGTTTTCAGTTTACAACAAATATGTATTTGGAACTTTCAGACTTCGAATATGACTAATGTCCCGATGTTGGCGTATGTGTCCGGACGACTTATCTTGTCCGGACGTCCGAACGACATGGGGTCCTTCGGAAGGTCGGAGAGCACACAGCCTCTTCGTCCGGGGAAGTCTTTAGCAATAGGACAGGTGGCATTGCCCTTTAGATAGATGGCAACAGCAGAATTACCGCCGCCACCCCAGGATTCAAGGGATCGTGTCTGCGATATATCTCCAGGAAATCCGCCGCCGCCATTTCAGGTACCAAAGCTGGGTAGTATAAATACCCAGCTCATTTACTGCTTTCAACTAACTTTTACCACTCGCATTTACTCCTGATCATTATTTAACCTTTCGGATTACCCAATACTTACTCTCACGCCGGAGCTTGGTCCTGGGATAACACCCGGGGCGAGGCTAACGTGAGTGACTCTTGTGTGTAGGTACTTCGGAACCTCCGCAAACCTCCGTAGGAGTTGCAGGTTTTTACTTCAACAAATTGGCGCCATCCGTGGGACCCGAGTTCAATCTATCAAGCTTAGAATGAGTGGTCCCAAAGAATGAGTGGTCCCAACCCAACTCCTCCCTTCGGACACTCGGGGGAGGGCGAAGGATCCGGAGGGGGAGGTCCTAACCCCCCGGACACCCGAGCCATCATGGAGGGTCATCTATCGGCTCTCAAGGAGTTACTAAAACAACAAGGCAACCGCAATCTGATAAAACCTATGTTGTTAAACTTCGAAGATGAATTTACGGATACGGAAGAAGAGTATGTTATAAGACCGCAGAACGATAAAGGGAAGGCGGTGGCGGATGACGACTTGAGCAAGCCATTCAAGGAAATAATAAAATGTCCGTTTACAAGAAGGATTATAGAATTCTCAGCCCCTAAACACAAAATACCGACGAACCTCAAACTGTATGATGGGACGACCGACCCAGATGACCACATCAACCGTTTCACAGGAGCGGGAAATCATGAAGAATGGCCAATGCCCGTATGGTGTTGAGTGTTTCAGCAGACTTTGGACGGGAAGCCCAGAGGTTGGTTCGATAAACTGCCGACCGAAAGTATTGACGGTTGGGACGAACTTCAAAGGAAATTCCTGAACAGGTTCAGTATGCTAAGGGCATCTGTCAAAGACCTCACGAAGATCAACAAAATTCATAGGAAGGCCAATGAGAGCCTCCCAGACTTCAAAGAACGGTGGGTAAGTGAGGCGAACTATTTTCCAGATGCCCCGGAGATAATGCAGATCTCCTCTTTCATTAATGGCCACCATTGCCCAGAGTTGGCAAAGAAGTTCTCGGATAAGATTCCCAAAACAGTCGACGAAATGCTGGAAAGGTTCGATGACTTTATTCGTTCGGAAGAAGCTTTTCGGAGTACTGAACTGCCGAAAGGGGAGAAAGCAGATGTTTACAGAGAATATCGTCCCAACCCTTATAACAACAAGAATGACCATTACGCCTCGAAGGCTCCCTTCGGAGGGGATCGTTGCCGGAACAATCACAAGAATGAGTTCAGACCTCGCAGGAATGATCACTATGCTCCCTATGTTCTTGCCAGGTATGACAACGCAGGAAGAGCAGACCCTCGTCGTAATGACATCCGAAGATACGACACCAAGCCGATAGACCTGGACTCTTTGACAAAGGTGCCGAAGAAAATCTTAGCAACCGAGCACCAGCTGAGGCTACCGCAGCCCCCACTGTTGAAATGAAAACCACTCAAATAAAATCTAGACAAGTATTGCGACTATCATGGTGAGAAAGGGCATATCACCAATGACTGTTGGCACCTCAAAGAGCATATAAGAATGGCCTTGGAAATGGATAAGTTAGACCACCTCTTAAAAGAAGTTAGGCAAAGGGGGAGAGCACCACAAAGGGGAGACAACCATGCAAATAAGAGAAAAGTCATTAATATGATCCGAAGTCAAGGGGCTATAGGAAAACGAAAAGTCGCAGATGCAGAAGAGGATTGGATGAATGCTCCGATCAGTTTTACACCTATCCTTCCGGGTGATGTTTCAGATGAACCCCTAATAGTCGAAGCCGAAGTGGAGGGTTATACGATACGGAGGGTGTATGTGGATCAAGGCGCTTCGGTGGAAGTAATGTATGAACATTTCTTTGAGCATTTGTGCCCTACCATTAAGGCCCGGCTGAAGGAAACCAACACGCCTTTGGTGGGGTTCGTCGGAGAGTCCATAAAGCCGTTGGGAAAGATAGAATTGGAAATCTGTTTTGGAAGTCAAGGTTTGTTTAATAAAACTGTGATGAAATTCGCCATGGTAAGGTCTCCCTCTCCGTACAACATCATATTAGGACGCTCCGGAGTAAAAAAGCTACGGGCTATCCCCTCAACCATTCATTCGATGATGAAGTTCCCTACTCCGATAGGCATAGCGACGTTGGTTACTCGGTCAGTCATTATTTTGGAATGCCGTAAATTGGAAGAAAAACAGATGGTAGAGAGAGAGGCAAAGAATGAATCTCAGAATGCCGAGATAACCGGGGAATTGACTGGGAAGACAGAAGAAGTCATGGTACACCTGGCGTACCCGGATCAACTGGTAACCATCGGAGGAAACTTCTCCCCGGAGTGCAGAAGGCAGTTAATTACGTTGCTCAAGAATAGTCAAGACGTATTCGCCTGGGAGCCGGCAGATATGACAGAAATACCACGACGAATTACAGAGCATAGACTCAACGTAAATGTCCAAAACCGACCGGTAGCACAAAAGAAAAGGACCTTTTCGGCGGAAAAGAACCAGGCCATAACCAAGGAAGTGGAGGAATGGGTGAAAGCTGGGATAGTTCGGCCAGTGCGGTATCCGACATGGATCTCCAACCCGGTGCTAGTAAAGAAATCCGATGGTAGTTTGAGGATGTGTATCGACTTCAAGAATCTAAACTCGTCTTGTTTGAAAGATTATTATCTGCAACCTGAAATCGATTGGAAGATAGAGTCAGTCATGGGGTTCCGGTACAAATGTTTCTTAGATGCTTACAAGGGATACCATCAGGTGCAAATGGCTAAGGATGATGAAGAAAAGATAGCTTTCTATACTGAGAATGGGACGTTCTGTTATACCAAAATGTCGTTCGGATTAAAAAACGCCGGAGCCACGTATCAGCGGCTGGTAGATTCCGCCTTTCGGTCGCAGATAGGAAGAAACCTGGAAGCGTATGTAGATGACATGGTGATAAAAAGCAAGACTGAGAAAGAATTATTGGCCGACATAGCAGAAACGTTCGACAATATCCGACGGATCAACATGAAATTGAACCCGAAGAAATGTTCCTTCGATGTGAAAGAGGGAGAATTCCTCGGTTATATGGTGACGTCCGAAGGGATTAGGGCAAATCCGAAGAAAACTAAGGCTATCGCGGATATGCAATCCCCGAAGTCGCTCAAGGAAATGCAAAGTTTAAGCGGCAAGCTAGCGGCTCTAAACCGTTTCTTATCCAGGTCGGCAGAAAGGGCACTTTCGCTCTTTGACACACTAAAAAATATCACGAACGAGAATCAGGACGAATACCGCTGGACAGAACGGGCCGAATCGGCTTTTCAGGAGATGAGAAAGATGATCCTTGAGCTTCCTTACCTGCAACCCCAAAACCGAAGGAAGACTTGTATATATACCTGGCGGCATCAAAGGAAGCGATGAGCGGAGTACTGCTGGTAGAAAGGGAAGGAAGGCAAATCCCGGTGCATTATGTAAGCCGAACATTACACGAGGCCGAGAGGAACTACGCTCCGGTTGAAAAGTTAGCTTTGGCCTTGCTACACCTATCAAGAAGGCTTAGAAGATATTTCGAAGCCCATCCCATAAAAGTCATCACGGACCAACCCATTAAACAGATATTGAACAAAGCGGAAGCATCGGGAAGGTTGGCCAAGTATACCGTAGAGCTGGGGGCTTACAACATTACATACATACCCCGAAATGCTGTCAAGGGGCAGGTCCTAGCGGACTTCATAGCAGAAATACCATTAAGATCATCCGACCAGGCTTTGAAAGAAGGGGGCAAGGAGATATGTATCATCTCCGGCCAGGAAGAATAGGTGTTATACACCGACGGAGCGTCTAGTAAATCAGGTGCCGGGGCGGGTTTGGTACTAATCGGTCCGGACCAAACAGAATACACCTACGCCATCCGGCTAAACTTTAAAAGCACCAACAATGAGGCGGAGTACGAGGCCTTTCTAACAGGATTAAGAATCGCTCGGAAAATGAAGGTGCAGGTGTTGGAAGTCAGGGTGGATTCCAATTTGGTGGCAAGCCAGATTAACGGGGACTCTGTGGCGTACAAAGATAGTATGATACGATACTTAGCAAAGGCCAAAGCGGATATACTTAGCAAACTGGCATCCGTGGCATTCGATCATCTGACGAAAGAAATCCTTGTGGAAGTCTTGGAAAAGCCATCGATAGAAGAAGAAGTTGTCAATGCCATTGTGGAGGAAGAGGAAGAAAACTGGATGACCCCAATCATTCGGTACAAGCAGGAAGGTGTTTGGCCGAAAGACCAGAACGAGACCCGAGCTCTCCGGATGAAGATAAACCAGTACACTCTAATTGATGACGTACTTTTCAAAAAGTCTTATCTGGGCCCAATGTTAAGATGTGTCGGACCACTCCAGGCAAATTACATCATCCGGGAGGTGCATGAAGGAGCATGTGGGATGCACTCCGGATCACGATCGGTGGTAGCAAAGTTGATGAGGCAGGGTTATTATTAGCCAACGATGCACCGAGATACCAGGGAAGTGATCCAGAAATGTGATTCTTGCCAAATACATGCACCTGTTCCGAAGCTCCCGAAGACCGTGATGACTTCAATCATGGCGCCTTGGCCGTTCTATCAGTGGGGAATGGACGTGTTGGGACCCCTACCGGAAGCTCCGGGGAAAATCAAGTTTGTTATTGTGGCAATCGACTATTTCACCAAATGGATGGAAGCAAAGCCGTTAGTAAGAACAACCGGGAAGGACGTCAAGAAATTTGTCTGGGAGAACATAGTGTGCAGATTCGGATTACCGAGGGTAATTGTGACGGACAACGGGAGTAACTTCATTCATGATCCCTTTAAAAGTTGGTGCGAGAGGTTGAATATAACCCAGATAAATACCGCTGTGGCCCACCCTCAAGCCAATGGATTAGTAGAAAGAGAAAATAAGAGCCTGATGAAAGGATTCAAATCGAGGCTCGGCAGGGAAAGAGCCGGATGGGTGGACGAATTACCAAATATCTTATGGGCGCACCGTACTTCTCTGAAGACAAGCAATGGAGAAACACCGTTCAGCCTCACGTACGGAAGTGAAGCGGTCATCCCGGCAGAAATAGGAATGCCTACCTTTCGGACCATGGTGACGGAAGAAAAGGAGAATGACGAGGGAATCTGCCTAAACCTCGACCTACTGAAAGAGCGAAGGGAAATGGCTGCAATCCGGGAGGCAAAGTACAAAAAGAAGATAGAGCAGTATTACAACCGGAGGGTTCGCCCCGAATCATTCAAGGTAAGTGTAAAAGTTTAATGAAAAACTCTTCTAAAATAAAACGTTGTTAAGATACACAGCTATTTAATTTCAGTCGTAACTTGTTTATTTGCTAATCGTCTAACATAAAAATGAAAATACATCCCGAATCATTCAAGGTAGGTGATTTTGTATACCGAAGGAACGAGGCAAGCAGGGTCGAAAATCAAGGAAAGCTGGGACCCAATTGGGAAGGACCATACCGGGTCGTGGAAGCCTACCATACCGGATCATATAAATTGGAGACGATGAAGGAGAAAGAAGTACCACGAACGTGGCATGCCATCAACCTTAGAAAATGTTTTCTGTAGAATATATGGTTAATGTATCGAATGTAACATCCGAAAGGACTTAGTATTAACTTATTGAATGACAAATGCAGCTATCCCACAGTTGAGGGGAAGCAATTTTCACTCCATATCATGTTTTTACGCTACGTATCATTTTCTGAACATAAGTTAAAAGTGATCCCTCTGGAAGGCTCGCGACCACCGGAGATCAGTGGTCAATGTTCAAAGATGGTTCATACCCAAAAAGGGGTTACCATACAACTAAGGCAAAAAGGCCGAATGGCGCATGACGTCCAAATTCGGCAGACACCCAAAAAGGGGTTGCCACATAACTAAGCCAAAAAGGCCGAATGGCGCATGACGCCCAAAGTCGGCAGACACCCAAAAAGGGGTCGCCGCGCAACTAAGGCAAAAAGGCTGAACGGCCATGAATATTCCAAATCGTTAGAAGGAACAAAACAAAGTGGTCATGCCGACCTAAGGAGCGAGTCATCGCGGAATGTAAGTAATAAAAAAAAGATACAGATAATACATATTCTATAGCTAACGAGACAACTTTGTTAAATAAAAGTTCTAAAACGCGCAAAGAACGCATAACCTATTCAATCGCCAAGTTATTACAGGTATCCGAACCTTTAAACTGTTCGGGAGACTATTTTAGCAGCTCGAAGGCCTTACATCAAATTACCAAACGATCCTAAAAGATTACTGATGATGTACCCTCCGAACGGGTCGAAGGACTCCCCTTCGAGCCTGTGCGAAGCCCTCTCTTCGGAGGCCCAGGTTAATCTCCTAAAACGTTTCATTGGCGTAAAACCATTCATCTATGAAGTGGTTACCATGTGGGAATCCGCCAATCGAAGCCTTAAGCCCTTCGGGGTATCTCCTTCGAAGGAACTAGAATGGAGAACCACCTTGACCTGGTCACACCCACGTTCAATCTTCCCTTAGGCTTTCACGCCAAGGAGGAGATCGTGGGCCAGAAAGCCCTAGCGGTTACCAAAAATCATGGGACGCCCCCATGATCTCCGAATCAAGTGCAACCGCCCTCTAAGGCCTATTTCTCCCCTATAAATAGCTTAGACGGGAAAGAACCATGGTAATGCCAACTGAACTCTCTCAATTTACTACAAACTTACCATATCACATACTTACTCGCACGCCGGAGGTGGTTCGTAGGGTCCAACCCCTACGCAATCACTTAACGTAGTGTTTTAGTATTTCTTATTTCAGGTTAAAGACAAGCTTGGCGCAACCTCAACACCCCATAAATCTTTTAATCATCATCGAAGGCCTGGTAGTGCAATTTATTCTACAATCAGTGGCGCCATCCGTGGGACCGCTACAATTGGTCTCGTTATTTCCAAGCTTATAACCAACCAACTACTTTCACTATATATCCGGCATGGATCAAGGGAGAGAAGATACTCCCCACCGGGTTTCTCGACCTTGGCGCCAATACCAATCAACGACTCCAACAACCTTCCCCCAATAACTGCCTCCACGTTCACAACACGTTCTCACCCAGAAGTAACACCCAAACATCATGCTTCGACATCAGCCAATCCGGAGCCTATTATTAGCCCAGCCTTTGTCGAATCCAACCACGAAGCGTTGGAATCCCTCTTAAGGGCTCGCAGAAGGCAAGTTAGGAATGCTGAGATGCGAAGGGAAATGGAATACTCAAGTGACGAGTATGATGAAGAGATGGAAATGGAGCCTAGGCCTCCGACCCAATGAGCAACACTCTCAGCCCTATGGATTGGGTCACCAGTGGGTCGAAGGCTAAGCAGAAGGTCCATTAGGTTTGAAGGAGTCCCGGAGAGGGCTCCGACTAGGAGAGAAGGAGCGGTTGTCGAAGGTTCCAACGGGAGGAGCCAGCGAAGGGAAGAGATGGGGGTGAATTTGCCTCCATTTTTAGCAGCTCATCTTGGAAGGACCGAAGCAGGGGTTCCGTTGCAGCCTTCTCACGCATCAGGCGTAGAAGGCAATCCGCCTACAATTAATATGGGAGGAAATCTTCCTCCCAATGGTATGTACCCCTCGTTCCAAACTCAGTCTGATCCTCAAGGTTTATATCCTCCAGTAAATGGGCAGCCTAATAACCCAAGTCTCCCTCAACCTTATGGGAGCATACCCTTCGGGCATCCTATGGCGTACCCTCCGTATGCCATGGGAAACGGTTATCCGTTCGCCATGAACACACCTTATCAGTCCTACCCAAGCCAAACTCCTATGGGAATACCCCCAAACAATAATCCGTATAATACTGTTCCTATGTATGTACCACCCTATAATTGTCTATACTCGGACCCCATGGGTTCAGCTACGCCCTTCATTAGGTAGATAAAAGACTACCCATTGCCTGATGGGTTGAAAATGCCTTCGCATATTGGGACTTATGATGGGAAGGGGGATCCGGACAATTTCCTACATTTGTTCGAAGGGGCTATTAAAATGCAAAAGTGGGTTATGCCTGTGGCCTGTCACATGTTTACATACACCCTACGGGATTCTGCCCGTATTTGGTGGAATGGGCAAAAGCCTGGCAGCATTGTCAATCTTGATGATCTCAAGGCTAAGTTCCGATCACACTTCACTCAGCAAAAGAAGTTTACAAGGACCCATTTAACGGTGCACAACATTAAACAAAAAGAAAACGAAAGCACTAGGGCCTTCGTTACTAGGTACACCAATGAGACTTTACAAATCTTGGGTCTACATGAAAATCAGCGCATTTCGGGTTTCGTACATGGCCTTCGAAATCGGAGTTTGGTGGAGTTCTTATCCACTGACCTTCCGACAACTTACAAAGGGTTAATGGAAAAGACGTATACTTGGATTGAAGAAAAAGAGGTATCTACTAACGGTGCTCCGATCGATAGAGACAGCAACAGCAAGTTCTCAAAGCATTCTGTGTGGGAACGGTCAAAGAACAAGAACAAAAACAGAGACAGGTTTTCTTCGTACAAAGGTCCTAAACATGGTTTGCTAGAAAGCTTAACTAAGTCTCCTAAGGAAATACTTGCAACAGAGAGGGCTGCTAAGGCTTTCGAAGCACCCCCTCGTATGACAAGCAAGGGCAAAAACAAGGATACCAGCAAGTATTGTCACTTTCATGAAGATTACGGTCATGATACAAACAGTTGCAGGGAGTTAAAGAAGCAAATAGAAGAAGCTTTGAAGTCCGAGCAATTGGCACATTTGGTGAAGGGTATAAAGAAGGGAAAGGAAAAAATGTCCAACACTCAATTGGCTAAAGATACTACTCCTCTCGAAGCCCCAATACTTATGGTTCGTTGGGGCGAAACAAGCTTAAAAAGAAAGGTAACGGAGCAGGGGGTAAACAAAGTAGGGGAGGTAACATTTCCTCCTATCGCAGGCCAAGTCCCTTCGAATGATCCAGTAGTCATCAAAGTCCTAATCTTCAACCGAGAAGTAAACAGAGCCTACATGGACTACGAAAGCTCCTGCGAAATAATATACGAGCATTGTTTTCTTAAGCTCAAGCCTTCGATCAGATCGCAACGGGTTGATTCGAAGATACCTTTGGTAGGGTTTTCCGGTGAGCATTCCTGGCCTCTGGGAGAAGTACCATTGGACATAACAATTGGAGAAGGCAAGCTCGCAAGGACAGAAACCCTCACATTTGCTATCGTAAGGTCCGATTCTCCCTACAATCTGTTGATAGGAAGGACCGCCATGCAAAGGATGGGTATTGTAGTCTCCACCATACATGCAGCGGTGAAATTCCATACACCTTATGGGATAGGAACCGTATTCTCTAGTTACAATCAGGGGAAGACCGGAGATATTGGCAAAAAGATCAAAGAAAGTCCCGAAGAGCCTTCGAAGGCCATTCTAAGTTGTATAGACGCCGAAGAACGTATTGTGGCAAATGAGCTCTATCCAGAGCAAACGGTGGTAATCGGAAAGCAACTCCCTACCAACTTCTAGACAGAATTGGAGAAGCTACTCAAAGCCAACAAGCATCTTTTTGCATGGACATACTCAGACATGACAGGGGTTCCTCGGACTCTTATGATCGATGGAAAACCCTTCGGCACAGAGCATAAGCTTAATGAGTTCAAGCACATAGAACCAATTAAGCAGAAGCGACGAAGCCTGGCACCTGAAAGGAACGCAGCCGCTTGCAAAGAAGTAGACGAACTTGTACGTGCAGGAATTCTAAGAGAAGTGAAATACCAAACCTGGGTAGCTAATCCAGTTATGGTAAAGAAGAGTGACGGAGGGTGGCGAATGTGTGCTGATTTCACCGACATCAACAAAGCTTGCCCAAAGGACTGCTACCTTCTGCCAGAAATTGATTGGAAGGTCGAATCCCTCTCGGGGTTCCGTTTGAAATATTTTCTGGATGCCTACAAAGGGTATCACCAAATATAAATGGCGGAGGAAGATGAGGAGAAGACAACCTTCTACACAGGAAAAGGTGTCTATTGCTACCAGAAAATGCCCTTCGGTCTAAAGAACGCAGGGGCAACTTATCAACGGTTGGTAGACAAAGCCTTCCACAAGCAAATAGGAAGGAACTTGGAAGCCTACGTTGATGACATGGTAATAAAAAGTAGGACTGAGGAAGACCTACTCTCCGACATTCAAGAAACCTTCGATCAATTGAGGGCAATCAACATGAAGCTTAACCCAAAGAAGTGTTCCTTTGGCGTGGAAGAAGGACAATTCTTGGGGCATCTGATTACAAAGCAAGGGATCAAAGCTAACCCTTCGAAAGTCAAAGCCATCACTGATCTACAAGCTCCAAAGTCATTAAAAGAAGTACAAAGCCTAAATGGGAAGCTCGCAGCACTTAGCAGATTCCTGTCGAAAGGGGCGGATCGTTCTTTACCATTTTTCAAAATACTCAAGAGGCCGCTTTCCAAAAGCTGAAAGAGTTCATGGAAATCTTACCAACACTTACAACCCCAATCAAAGGCGAAGTGTTGTTCATGTACATTGCGGCATCCTTCGAAAGCATCAGTGCTGTTCTTTTGGCAGAAAGGGATAAGAAGCAAGTCCCGATCTACTTTGTTAGCAGGGTCCTGCAAGGGGCTGAATTAAACTATCCGGAGTTGGAAAAGCTAATCCTAGCCTTGGTTTATGCTGCAAGGCGTCTTCGAAGGTACTTTCAAGCTCATCCCATCACAGTATTGACCGATAAGCCAATTAAGCAGATACTGTTGAAGCCTGAGAAATCGGGTAGAGTGGCCAAATGGGCCATCAAACTGGGAGAACATGACATAGAGTACAAGGGTCGAAACTTCGTCAAAGGCCAAATACTTGCAGATTTTCTTGCTGAAACACCCTCCGGACCTAGCCAAGACAGAGAAATCCCAAAAGAAAAGCCCCCAAAGACGAAGGAGGGGTGGAAACTATACACAGACGGAGCCTCAAGCTCTGATGGTTCGGGAGCAGGTCTGATGCTGGTTAGTCCGGAGAAAAATGAGTACACTTATGCATTACGTTTTGAGTTCGAGGCCACAAACAATGAAGCAGAGTATGAAGCTTTGCGAGCTGGCCTCTGACTCGCAAAGGACATGGAGGTTCGTGACCTCTCCATTTTTGTGGACTCGCAGCTAGTCGCCAACCAAATCAAGGGCTCTTACGAAGCAAGACAGCCCACCATTAAACAATATTTGGATAAAGCTAAAGAAATTCTTCAGGGGTTAGAATCCTATGAGATAGCACATGTTCGCAAAAACCAAAACAAGAAAGCGGATGCTTTAAGCAAGCTAGCTTCGATGGCATTTGCTCATCTAACGAAGGAGGTTTTGGTAGAAGTATTGGCTGATAGGTCAATAAAACGAGGTGAAGTATCTTATGTCTTACCCGAAGAAGGCCCAAATTGGATGACCCCAATAAGGGAATACTTGATCAGTGGTATCCTTCTCGAAGACCCAAAACTAGCGTGAAAGGTCAGGGTCAAAGCTCCCCAATATAGTCTTATTGGGGATAATCTCTACAGGAGATCTTTCTTGTCTCCATGGCTTCGTTGTGTGGGGCCAAAGCAAGCTTCTAACATCATCTACGAGGTACATGAAGGATCCCGCAGTTTGCACGCAGGCCCTCGCTCCATTGTCTTGAAAATAATGAAGCTTGGATATTATTGGCCATCCATGCACTGGACGCAATAGAGATAATACGAAAGTGCGAAGCATGTCAGATCCACTCTAAAGTTCCAAGAATCCCTAAGCAAGACATGACCTCTGTCACTTCAGCATGGCCTTTCTGTCAGTGGGGAATTGATATAGTCGGACCCTTACTGGTGGCTCAAGGAGGAGTCAAGTTCTTGGTCGTAGCCATAGACTATTTCACCAAATGGGTTGAAGCCAAGCCTTTGGCATCAGTAACAGGAAGGCATATGGAAAAGTTTGTGTGGGAACACATAATCTGTCGATTTGGGGTTCCTCACATCATCATATCTGAAAACGGAAAGCAATTCGCCGAAGGGGTGTTCCCGGTCTTTTGCGAAGATCTGAAGATCAAACAGTCATTTACTTCCGTATACCATCCTCAGGGTAATGGGCAAGTTGAAGTCACCAATAGGGACATCATTAATGGAATCGAAAAGAGGTTAGGACGAAGCCATCATGGGTGGGTAGACAATCTACCCCAGGTTCTGTGGGCGCATAGGACGCACCCCAAGTCAAGCCATGGGGAGACTCCTTTCAGCCTTACTTATGGAACGAAGGCTGTTATACCTTCTGAAATAAGCATTGAAACAGAGCGCATTGTGAACTTTAAGGAAAAGACGAATGAAGAAAGGCTTCGGGAAAACCTTGATCTTCTTGAAGAAAGAAGAGAAATAGCCTCAATCAGAGAGGCTATCTACAAACAGAAGTTTGAAAAGTACTACAACAACCGAGTTCGTCCCTCCACATTCAAGCCAGGTGAATATGTCCTTCGGTTAAACAGTGCAAGCAAGGCTGAGTACGAAGTAAAGCTAGGGCCCACTTGGGAAGGACCCTACATCATATCAGAAGCCAAGGGCAATGGAGCCTACAGGCTAGCAACGCTTAAGGGAGAGGTCGTGGATAGGACTTGAAATGGTACCAATCTTCGTAAGTTTTACATAAAAGACTTACTATTATTAAAAGCACTCAGTTTGTTTTTTCAAATTCATGTAACGCATTCTTCTCACTTGGGGAAAGAAGCATTAATGGTAGGTGTCTTAATGTTCATTTCTTAAAATAATGTAATCCTCCCTACCCACTTAATGATATAACGCATTTCCCTCAAATCTCTTGTTTCGTTATTTACAACAAAGATTTGTCCAGCCAAGTAATTTACAAGTTTCAATGTTGAAGGATGAAGCAGGACACATGTCTTGTATACAAACAACATCCATTACAATTCACATTAACTTTCCTATGAAGTCTTAGGGTATTCTAAGCCCTTTGTAACTTAAGGATGAAGACGGAGTGGGTCGCGACCCTCTGTCGCAGTCAAATTATACGATTGCTAAAAATCTTGGTCCAAAATACACACAATAAGGTTATAACCTTAGGTTGTATATGTACGTTTATTGTAAGCGTAAGAGAAGAAAAGCATGACATTCAAAGAGGGACATTGTCCCTTAAATGGTATTACTAAGGCCAAGCATGGTCAAAGCCCTCAAAAAAGACTAAAGCAATTGTTCGAAGCATGGGCCGAAGCCCAGCATGAAGCAAAGAAAATTTGTCAAAACATATAGGCACAAGCCTAACAAGCATAATGGGACATTGTTTAAAAGGGTACATGCCACCCTTAAGACTAAATTACTGCCAACACGGCAGCCCTAATGTATTTTTCAAGAAATTAGGGTTCTTTGATGGAGACGGAGGCCTCACGGATGCAGTCTTCTTGGTCGGAGAGGGGGGCTGAACCTTCCTCGGTTTCTTTGCCAGGAGATCTTCTACTGAAACTGAAGGGTCTTTGGTTGCTTCGGTGAGGAAAGGGTACTGATGTGTTACGCGTGGGTGCAAGTTTTAAAAATTTATAAACACGATTTATCCAATTCTCTTAATTAACACATACGAGCAAGTATACTCGTCCGCGGTAGTAAAGGTGGGTAAGTCGAGATCGTCCTAAAGTAGTTGGTGTTAGAACTTAGTAAAACTAGTTTTTTACAAAAAGGGTTGTCAATCTAATTTGGTGTAAATTCAAAAGCAAGTAAAATCCAATCAATCAAAAACAAATATACTTGTGTGTAATACATTGACTAATTGCATAGAGTAATCTACAAAGTTTGGTGTAACTTGGAGTGATGCACAACTTAATATGAATGATTCACAATCAATGGTTTTTATTATGAAAAATCATCTTTAAGAATTCAATCTCCTAGTTTATTCCTTTCGGCCTTTTCAACTATGACGACAATTCTATTAAACTCTTTGTTGTTTGAAAAGCATTTCTTATCTTAAGAATTCTTACGAATCCTTTCGGCCCTTTCTCGTGATGAAATCGTTTCCAAATCTATTTTAATGAGTTAATATGGTGCTTGTCACACACCATAGCCCATACTAATTCGTGCACTAACGTTTTGGAATAAAAACATAAAGAAAATCCTTTCGGCCATTTTTATTCTTTAAAACTGTTTTTACCAACTAATTAAGCAAAATTAGATTGTATTTCAACAAACTCATAAAACAAGACATGTTTTCATGCATCACTATAAAATAAGAATACTCCAACAATTGTCACATCATACACACAAGTATACCAAAAATCACTTCATAACAATTATAATCAAACACGAGTAACAAACCATTCTTTCATTCAACTTAAACTAAAAGTAGTTCATAGTAATTTAAACAAGAGATACCTAGTTTTGGAATTACAAGAACTAGAATTGTGGAACTATAGCAACCACACTACTCCAATCGCCTATTACTACACGTAAAACAACTCCACACTCGAACCACACTTTTGAGACTTTAACTCAAAGCTCCTGGACGTTTTTCACAGCAATTACAAGCTTTCGGGCAATGATAATAAGTTAGTAAGGACTTGGTGTAAGCCTTTACTAGGTTTTGGGGTGTCACACTTTGTAAACTAGCCTAGGGTCCTATATATAAGTACAAGAACCCTTTCTCCTCAAGCAAAAACGTCCTCTATTAGTAAATAAGCAGGAAATGATAAGCCACCATGATTATGGGGCTTAAATTCGTCATTAAATGGAACTTTGTAACAGCCTCTTCATCCAACCGATCGGTATTAGGCTCCAACCGATCGGTTGGAACTCTCGGTAAATCTCAGCTTTCCCCATCCGAATCGGATGGGGCCTTCTGCCACACACAACTTTTGATTTTTATTTTCTTTTCTTGTCGCGAGCTTTATCCTTGGTTGTGGCACTAATTTCTTCCGTAGAACTCGATCTTTTCTTGATATTTGAACGTAGAAATCTCGACATTATCAAATCCTTGAGTTCTCGTGTGGTTTCTCTCTCGTTTTCGTCTCGGGAATCTTCCAATGTGCATAATTACTTCAATTCTTCATCTTTTTGTCATCTTTTCCTGTACTTGGCTACATTCACTTGCATATACACTTTTTCATGATTTAGTAACAAATACACACAAATATAACCAAATATAGTGCACAAAACTACTGATAACGTAACTAAAAACATGTTTATTTTGAACATTATCAAATTCCCCCACACTTGAGTTTTGCTCGCCCTTGAGCAAGTCTAGCATTTAGAAAAACTAATCTCAATGGTATCGTCATCATGATTCTAAAAATCCAACAACCATCCCAAAGGAACAATTGCTATTTTTAATTTAAATGCGAAAAAATCCTTGAAACATAAACAAGTTAGTTTGAGCTTGATAACATAACTAAGCACCTTACAAAGGAATTTTAAATTCACTCAACACTCTAAGGGTAAATTTATTGGTAAATCACTCAATGCTCAGTCATGATTCATGTTTCTTACCATAAGCTTGTACAAGTATCAAAACAACAAAATAAAACATCAAAGAGGTCTTTTATTCGGGTTTAAGGTTAAGGGTTAAGGTTTACCTGGCTAATGTGCAAATACTTCATACAAGAATATAATAGCTCGCTAACAACGAATTCTTGATTAGCTAAGCAACAGATGGTCACTAGATTGTACCTTGGTTCGCTGACAACGTTACTTGCATAACGGATGGTCACCAAAATACGCACTAGCTCGCTAGCAACGTTTTTCAACTATTCAAAAACCCGGATGGTCACTACACATCCATGCACTACATATCTAAACAAAGCCATCACTTAATCTGGATGCTCGAAAGCTAACAACGAATAAAGTAATTGGTAAAAGGTAGGGAATAGACATGGGAATTATTTATGATTGGTTCCTACAAAATGAAAAATAAATAAGAATCAAGTCCAAATTCCGTTCCCAACTCTTTATACCTCAAATGATCACTTCCCAAACTTTTTCGATTGTTATTCTGCATCTCATACTCACTTCTTTCTTCCTTCATAGCTCATTGGCTAATTTATACTCATACACTATAGCTCATTGGCTATTCACTTTTTTTTTTTTTTTTTTTTTTTTTTTTTTTTTTTTTTTTTTTTTTGAACTCACTTCTTTTTCGTCACCCCCACACTTTGGATGAGCACACGCTACAAAAAATACAAATAATAGTAGCGACCTCCTTCTTCATTGAAACAACACATACACATATTAAAGTGTGGTCAACATGCAATCATCAAAAAAAAAAAAAAAAAAATTTGAACTTCAATTGAACTTGATTCGGGTAAGGCTAAGGTGTAAGGTGTAAAATCTTTTTGTATTTCTCTGGATTTAATCAAAAGAAAAGATAGGCTCAGAAGGTGTAACTAAGGGTTTCTAGCGTAAAAGATTAACGCTAACAAATGGGTTCCAAATACTAGGATAACTAACCGATGTGGTCAGCAAAAATATTTCTGTAAACGGATGGCCATTTGGTGTAAATCCTAAGTTGCCTCTTATCATTTGAATATATTTTATCACTCGAAAGTAATTTTAACCGTAATGCATAACAGGTACAAGTTCTAGAATCAACATAATCACCGGCACACTCATAACGAAATATAAAGCATAAGAAATGCTCTATACAAAAAGGCTTAAATCCTCACAATTTAAGGTGGGTTATAACATGTACTAGTAAATGTTATCGATTTCAAAATTTAAATAGCTCTCATAACTTGATTAAATTCCAAAAAAAATTCAAATAGCCTCATTTTTACCATTGAATCAAACTATATATAAGAAAACAACTAGAAAATCAAGGGCGAACACATTCTAGTTACTCGATTCCAAAATTCTACTAAACCTAAAAATTAAACCATTTTTCCTATTTTCTTCCCTCCCCCACACTTAAGTTTTGCATTGTCCTCAATGTAATAAAAATGAACTTCAAAGTAAAGGAAATGGGAAAAATTTAGTTAAAAAGGTACTACCAGGGAAAATACGCCTACGCATATTTGATCATAAATAAGCAAATGAGTTCTTCCAACTCCAAGTATTGATCAACAATAAGCTTCAGGTACTTCTCCCTTGCAAAAACTGCAAAAATATACGAAACAAACAAACAAACAAACAAAAATACTAAAACAAAATAGAAGTAATTAAAATTAAACCATAAATAATTAATCCTAAAAAAAATTAAGTTAAGAACATAGAAATAGAAATTGTTCGACCAATCATTGTTTTGAAAACACAAACATCACAAACCAAATCACCGATGATCATTCATCATCGTGATCCATGCCATCAGGATGAATTCTTTCATCTTCACTCTCCTCGTCATCCTCCTCTTCTTCTACTTCCTCATAATTTTCTTCTCCTTCAAAAACTGTATAAACTTTTTGCCTCTTTCTTCCAACACCTGATGAAGATCCACCCACATCATAACTCGAACCTCCAACATTAGGAACTCTACCATAAACCGGCACTGGTTCAGGAAATGGTGCGTACCCAGGATATGGGTAAGGATATTGGCCAGGATATGGGTCATACTGTAACGGGTAGGGTGGAACGTTTGGTGGGTTGTAGGGAGGTACCTCATAATTGGCTTCACTAGCCACATGTTGGAGCATCGGCATGGAGTAATCAAAATTGTAATTCTGCCTCATCATCATAGAATCTCTCCACACGTCCCTACGCTCTATCTCGTTTAACTCCTTGTTCCAATCCCCCCATCCTGAGTCAAAACTACCCGGTGCATGAACATTCCTTATATTCGGTGGTGGTTGGTATGGTGGTTGTTGGTAAGGTTGTCGTGGTGCGGCCATCGTTGGTTCCGTCCAAGCTCCCAACTTTCTTCCTCTTCTATCCAACGCTCTACCAAAACTTTTGGCATCCCACGTTTCACTTTCCGTTGGCTCCGAACACTTCACCAATTCCTCATCTTCAAAATAACCCAAATTTCTTGCCAATGCGGTCACATAGTGACCTCCACAAATCTCACTATTATCCTTAATTCCTGGTGCCCTTCTTGAAAGATATTCGGCTATAATCCAAGCCGCGTTCCCATTCTTGTCTTCCTCCAACAATTTCATTAACCACAAATCTGGTTGATTGCACTTGTCTCGACTCCCCGTCCTGTGTAAAACTCCCCACGTGATCAATTTTTGTAAAATCTTCATAATAGGATTCCTCAACCTGGACGAGTTTCTTCTTGAACAACCTGGATCACCAACAAGATTCCAATAATCCGCTATACCTTCATAATCATTGTGGTTCCTTACCAACCTCACAAAATGAGGTGCAAACAAACGATGCTCAATCTCCTCTTGCTCATACAATCCTAAAGCAACCGCAAACTCTGGAAACGTGTAGGCATGCTCGTTTCCGCAAAGCCTAAACCATATACATACAACTCCCATAACATCAACAATCTTTCTTTCAAAATAAAATGTGAGAAAAAACTCCAAACACCACTCACGATTAACATTCTCATAAATACTAAATGCTCTCTCCCACGACAAATCTTCAAAACTATCACCATCACCCTCATACACATACGACATCCTCATCATATTTCTCAACTCATTCTCACACTCATAATCCACAAATAAATCCCAATCAACTAACCTTGGCTTAGCAATCTTTCGAACCTGTAGCTTTGACAATCGCTCACGAAAAGCGTGCTTTTCCTCCTTCCTAAGTTTTCTAGACTTCAAATTTTCATTATTCTCTGGATTAAGAGTATATGTGACCTTACTCTTCGCATTTCTTTTGACATATTTGATCACAATTGGATTAACACTCGCACGCGTTGAACGTGAACTACCTGCAACATAACTCTGCAGAAAATATAATTATTTATTAGTGTAAGAGCATAAGAACCAAGGCTACATGATTTAGAAGTCAAAAAACTCATTTTCGAAAATTTTTATTTCCATTTACCGAGACCTCCATCCGATCGGTATTGCCTCCATCCGATCGGATGGAGTAAATTACTCTGCCCAACCGATCGGTTCTGGCCCGCAACCGATTCGGTTAGGGCTTTCTGTGAGAATTTGTTTACTCTTTCGACTCAAAATCAATTCTATTAATTCCTACTCTTTCCTATCCTGCATTTGATCAATTATAGTGGTTTCTACGTATCCCATTCATCCCTATAACAATCCATAACATATCCACATGATTTCTCAGTCAATCCTAGAACATAAGAACACTACCAAATCAAAACTCCTCAATTAGTGTTCTAACTCACAATGTACCATCCTAACATCACTAATTATCAACTAAATAACTTATGGGAATCATCAATTGCAACCTAAATCAATTCAAAGTTTTGACCCAATTCAATCCGAAAATTCAATCAATCAATTCTTCCTCAAAACTTAATCAATGAATCTAATTCTTTTGCAATCTATTCCTCTAGGTTTGGGATAATACGTATGCTTCAAGATTCCATCATTAATAGTCATAGTACCTCGCCCCATATCTATAATAGCTCCACATGTTCTCAAAAATGGTCTACCTAACAACAATGGTAACTCCTTATCCACCGGAATGTTAAGTACTAGAAAATCCGCCAAAAAGGCTTGATACCCTACTTGGACTCTAACATTCTTTACTTCTCCCATTGCTTTTGCTCGTGAATTATCGGCCATAGTAAGATTATATTGATGATGTACCCTCCGAACGGGTCGAATGACTCCCCTTCGAGCCTGTGCAAAGCCCTCTATTCGGAGGCCCAGGTTAATCTCCTAACACGTTTCATTGGCGTAAAACCGCTCATCTATGAAGTGGTTACCATGTGGGAATCCGCCAATCGAAGCCTTAAGCCCTTCGGGGTATCTCCTACGAAGGAACTACAACAGAGAGCTACCTTGACCTGGTCATACCCACGTCTCTTCTTCCTTTAGGCTTTCCCGCCAAAGTAGAGATCGTGGGCTACAAAGCCCTAGCGGTTACTACATTTCATGGGACGCCCCCATGATCTCCGAATCAAGTGCAACCGCCCTTTAAGGCCTATTTCTCCCATATAAATAGCTTAGACGGGCCATAACCATGGTAATGCCAACTTAACTCTCTCAACTTACTACAAACTTACCATATCACATACTTACTCGCACGCCGGAGGTGGTTCGCAGGGTCCAACCCCTCCGCAATCACTTAACGTAGTGTCTTGGTATTTCTTATTTCAGGTTAAGACAAGCTTGGCGTAACCTCAACACCCCCTAAATCCTTTGATCACCATCGAAGGCCTGGTAGTGCAATTTATTGTACAATCAGTGGCGCCATCCGTGGGACCGCTACAATTGGTCTCGTTATTTCCAACCTTATAACCAACCAACTACTTTCACTATATATCCGGCATGGATCAAGGGAGAGAAGATACTCCCCCACCTGGTTTCTCGACCTTGGCGCCTGATGATGTACCCTCCGAACGGGTCGAAGGACTCCCCTTCGAGCCTGTAGAAAGCCCTCCCTTCGGAGGCCCAGGTTAATCTCCTAACACGTTTCATTGGCGTAAAACCATTCGTCTACGAAATGGTTACCATGTGGGAACCCGCCAATCGAAGCCCTAAGCCCTTCGAGGTATCCCTCTCGAAGGGACTACAACGGAGAACCCTCTTGACCTGGTCATACCCACGTCTCCTCTTCCTTTAGGCCTTCCCGCCAAAATAGAGATCGTGGGCTACAAAGCCCTAGCGGTTACCACAAAATCATGGGACGCCCCCATGATCTCCGAACAAAGTGCAACCGCCCACTAAGTCCTATTTCTCCCCTATAAATAGCTTAGTCGGGCCAAGACGATGTAAGTTAACTTCACTCTCTCAATTTACGACCAACTTATCATATCACATATACTCACTCGCACGCCGGAGGTGGTTCGCAGGGTCCAACCCCTGCGCAATCACTTAATGTAGTGTCTTGGTATTTCTTATTTCAGGTTAAGAACAAGCTTGGCGCAATCCCAACACCCCATAAATCCTTTGATCATCATCGAAGGCCTGGTCGTGCAATTATTTGTACAATCAGTGGCACCATCCGTGAGACCGCTACAATTGGTCTCGTTAATTCCAAGCTTATAACCAACCAACTACTTTCACTATTATTCCGGCATGGATCAAGGGAGAGTAGATACTCCCCCACCGGGTTTCTCGACCTTGGCGCCAATACCAATCAATGACTCTAACAACCTTCCCCCAATAACCGCCTCCACGTTCACAACACGTTCTCACCCAGAAGCAACACCCAACCATCATGCTTCGACATCAGCCAATCCGGAGCCCATTATTAGCCCAGCCTTTGTCGAAGCCAACCACAAAGTGTTGGAATCCCTCCTAAGGGCTCGTAAGAGGCAAGTCAGGAATGCTGAGATGCGAAGGGAGTTGGAATACTCAAGTGATGAGTATGATGAAGAAATGGAGATGGAACCTAGGCCTCCGACCCAAGGAGCAACTCTATCGGCCTTAAGGATTGGGTCTCCAGTCAGTCGAAGGCTAAGTAGAAGGTCCGTTGGTTTTGAAGGAGTCCCCGAAAGGGCTCCGACGAGGAGAGAAGGGGCGGTTACCGAAGGCTCTAACTGTAGGAGCCAACGAAGGGAAGAAGTGGGGGTGACTTTGCCTCCATTGCTAGCAGCTCATCTTGGAAGGACTGAAGCTGAGGTTCCGTTGCAGCCTTCTCACGCATCAGGCGTAGAAGGCAATCCGCCTACAATTAATATGGGAGGAAATCTTCCTCCCAATGGTATGTACCCCTCGTTCCAAACTCAGTCTTATCCTCAAAATTTATATCCTCCAGTAAATGGACAGCCTAACAACCCAAGCCTCCCTCAAACTTTTGGGAGCATACCCTTCGGGCATCCTATGGCGTACCCTCCGTATGCCATGGGAAACGGTTATCCGTTTGCCATGAATACACCTTATCAGTCCTACCCAAGTCAAACTCCTATGGGAATGCCCCCAAACAACAATCCCTATACTAATGTTCCCATGTATGCACCACCTTACAATTGCCTATACTCAGACCCTATGGGTTCAGCTACACCCTTCGTTAGATGGATAGAAGATTACCCATTGCCTGATGGGTTGAAAATGCCTTCGCACATTGGGACTTATGATGGGAAGGGGGATCCGGACAATTTCTTACACTTGTTCGAAGGGGCTATCAAAATGCAAAAATGGGTTATGCCGATGGCCTGTCATATGTTTACATACACCCTACGGGATTCTGCTCGTATTTGGTGGAATAGGCAAAAGCCCGGTAGCATCGTCAATCTTGATGATCTTAAGGCTAAGTTCCGGTCACACTTCAGTCAGCAAAAGAAGTTCACAAGGACTCATTTAACAGTGCACAACATCAAACAAAAGGAAAACGAAAGCACAAGGGCCTTCGTTACTAGGTACACCGATGAGACTTTGCAGATTTTGGGTCTTCATGAAGATCAGCGTATTTCGGGTTTCGTACATGGTCTTCGAAATCGGAGTTTGGTGGAATTCTTGTCCACTGACCTTCCGACAACTTACAAAGGTTTAATGGAAAATACGTATACTCGGATCGAAGCGAAAGAGGTATCCACTAATGGGGCTCCGATAGACAGAGACAGCAACAACAAGTTTTCGAAGCATCCTTCGTGGGAAGGGTCAAAGAACAAGAACAAGAACAAGAACAGAGACAGGTTTTCTCCGTACATGATGCGTGGTTTTGCAACCTTACAGCAGGTTTTACCTCTCAAGGGATCTCAAGAGGCTTACAACCCCACCAGGCAGTGTACCTGACCGATGTAGTATAGTGTAGTGGTAAGTACGGGGGATTGATCGTTCTCCACAGGGAATAGTGTTCGTTAGGTATGAAAAACTACTCTAATTAGGTCTAAGGGTTGAGGAAGATTCTTTTTTGTATTTTTATATTTTTTATGAAAGCAAGTAAAATCTCGGGTTTGAAGGAGTGGGCGGAATTAGTTGCTAGTCAACTAACCCAAATTACTACGCATGCAAATAAAATAAAATAACTGAAAATAAAATGTTGGTGAAAACTTATGTGTAGAGAAATGTGTTTACTTAGATTTCCTTACTCCCTAACTATCTTTTACCGGTTGATTAGTGTGTATTAGTTGCGTGGATGACGGGTGTATTCCTTAATACCAATCGTGGGGTGGCGTACGTACTTCCCCAACTCTATGAACTCCTACTTCACTCCTATGTCGAGCCGGCTAGGAAGCTCCTAACATGGGATCACTAGAATTCGCTCATGCATTAAATACAACCATAAAAACCTTTAGTACGCATTTGGTTCATGTTTCTTAAGACGTTCAAGCAAGTTACCGAATAGGAAGTTAGCCAGTTTTCTTAAGCCTAACATAGATAAACAATCATCCAATACAACTAATAACACACTAATAACCAATAATCAATAGCTAGGTTTCATTAGATCTAAGCAAACACAAGATAAATCTAGCCTAACATGTTAAACCAAAAACAAGAACAAGATAGAATCAAACAACACATAGACATATTGAATGATTAATTGATAACTTATCTTCAATGTAACATGGAAGATCTCAAGGCAAAAAGCCTTGAAAAAGAAGCTAAATTCGTCTTAGGGTTTTCTCCCAAAAATTCCACACTAAGTTCCACTCTAATGACAAAGAATTGCAAAACTATATATAGATTTTTACATCTGACGGCGTCACGTTATAGAGTGTGACGCCGTCACCTCGCCGCTTTTAGGGTTCCCGGATGACCTTCTTGACGCCGTCCCTCTTTAGCTCTCCAAAAATCCGTTCTGGCTTATCAAGGCTTGACGCCGTCAGACCTTGAACGTGACGCCGTCCCTCTTTGAATTAAGCCGTGACGCCCTTGATCAGATTAAAGGGTGACGCCGTCAGAATTTCCATGCAATTTCTCTGGCTTATCATGAGTAAATTTCACATCCACCTTTTCCTTGCCAAGCCATGACGCCGTCCAGGGTAAATCCTGACGCCGTCAAAGGTAACTTTTAGCCGATTTTGAGACTTTGTCGTTTTCTTCACTTTTATGCTCCAAAAACGTCCAAAATGCTTCCTTTTCCAGATTTCTTCTCAAAAGTACCTAAAATGACAAAAGGAACGATTTAGGGCAATATTTGATCAAATAAATACGATTTAGGGCTTAAATGACCCCTTAAAAGCGGTACACTTTTCGCTTCATCAAATACCCTTACACTTGAGATTTGCTTGTCCTCAAGCAAATGCGCTTTTATTCTAATCGAAATACAAGTTAGGGGTCATTTAATGCTAACATAAAAGTAATTACAACAAATATTCGTTCCACTTTAATCATAATAGGCACGGAGATTATAAACTAGCACCTCACAAGTAGTGTTTAGATACTCACATCTCTCAAGTGTCATCAAAATAAATCTCATAAATGAAAACGGATAATATCTCTCACTACCTGTCATAGCAAATAGATTACCATAGGCTTGGGAAAGGATCGAAAACCTCCTCCACTAGGCGTAAGCACCTAAGATAAACTATCAAAGAGGGCTTTTAAACGGGTTATAACGTTAGGTGTAGGGAAAAGGAAAACACGGTTTTGTTGGATAAAGGATATTTTACTGGTGGCGAGTTAAAGATCTTGATCAATTACATGTACTATACAATGTTGCTAAGCCAAGACTCGACTCGATCTTAAGCTAAAAACAAAATAACAAAATAACAAAAACATAAAATAAACATGAAATGAAACGGGATGGTAGTCCGTATGTTTTTTTCTACTTTTCATTTTTCTCATTTTTTTGTATTTTTCTTGATTTTTCGATTTTTTTTTCGATTTTTTTTTTTTTTTTTTTTTTTTTTTTTTTTTTTTTCATACACTTTTGCCCTACCATCCAAAATAATACATCATAGGGGCGTTGCATTCCCCTTACACTTGAACTTTTACATAACTTTACAAATAACTATTCTAATGACTCGAATTAAGATAACTGAAAAACTTGGAGTACTTTTAAAATATTAAGCACGTATGGGTGTAATAAATGATGTTCTTCCCCCATTACTCCATTACACTAGTACTTTACCCATGAGTCCCAATCGTCCCAAAACAATATGTACAAGGATATGACTCGACTTAGCAACCATGTAATCAATTAGATAATTAACTTGGGTTTAAACAAATGTTGTAACAATAATGCACTAAAAATGAGTGCATACAAGGTAGGCTAAGGCGATTTGGGTGTACATTTTAGTGGGGTGTAAACAAATTCTTCCTTTAAGTAAAATGCTTAAAGGTCGAAACGAAAAGATAGGCTCTGAGGGGTGTGCTAGGGGTATCGTGTACTAAAAATGAGTACAACGCAAAGGGTGTGGGAGAATTACTTGACCAATATAGCCAATGTAATTATAACTAAAACACAGGTGTAAAACAATGGGTTAATCCTAATGCCTCTTATCATGTACTAAATCTAACTACACGAATGTAGTCTCACTTGTGGCCTCGGAATGGTCCTAACGCAAGTTCTAGAATCTAAGTGCTACCGGTACACACATCATAGCAAAATGCTTTTCCTACCAATTCTAGGGGCGAACCTCACATATTTGGGGGTGGAAAATTTTTTAGTGGTACGGTTTTTGTGCTAGTCATATAACTCCTATCCGTGAGACGCTCATTAAGATCAAAGTTTCACTCCTATATGTTGTAAAAAATTTTAAATTTGGCACTAAAATTACCCTAACAGGTATTTCTCTCAGTTTTATTACACATCTACTATCAAACAAACAAAAATCAAGCGTAATAGCATTCTCTAAAATCGTACTTTTACCCTCCCCTTACACTTAAGATGAACATTGTCCCCAATGTTCAAATAACAAGATGTAAAAGCAAAAAGTAAAAGAATGAAATCAAATACTCCCCTGATTCGCTCGGTGGATAATGAAGTTACACGGTTAAATCTTCTTCCAAGGTAATGTAGAAGCTCCATGACTAATGCATCGCCCTAAGCTTGATTCCATAAACATCTCCTTGTCCAAAATAACCTGTTAAACCTGAGAAAACAAACACGAAAACCTGCATAACATCGGCGGGATAAATCTATATATAAGGATATAATGCTTGTGGAATGATAATTTTGCAGATTCCTGGAGATTATAAGTTGGAGATTTAATAAAAAAATTTTATGAAAAAAAAACTTTCAAAAATTTCTGAAAATTAAATCTGACGCCGTCAGGTTATAAACCCTGACGCCGTCAGAAATGACCTGACAAAATTCTCATGTTAAGTTTCCGGAAAATTTCTGGAAAAATCTTTACCTTACTTCCTGGAAATCCTGCAAAATATCATTATGACTCGATACAAGCATTTGACTCAAACAAATACTAATATGCATGCTTATTTAATATTATTACGATTCATGTTCATTTGTGTTCTAATAAACCGATTTGACTTTCCCTTACACTTATCTTTTGCAAAATACCTTTATATGTTGTTAAGACGAAGTTAAAAACAAAATAAAGCATTTTCACAAATTAATTTTTGAACATGAATCAATAATAATAAAAATTAAACACACATACGGAAACAAATAAAATCAAACAAACAAATAAATAAACACACAAAGCAAATAAAGCAAATAAAGCTTGGGTTGCCTCCCAATAAGCGGTTGTTTTTGTTCGAGTCATGAGCCTGACTCTACCCTTATTTAATGGATAAAGGAGAGGTTTTCCCTACACTTAGGATTAAGTGCGGGTGATAGTAGCGATACACACCAGCTCGGTAGGAGTATGCCACATGAGGAAAGAGTGGTGGATGAATTATATGCTCAAAGGGGTGTGCTCCTTTCATCATAACCTTACCTAGTTCACTTTGGTCAATGGGTGAATTAAATTTTTCTCCTAAAAAGGGATCATCTTCTATCAACTTCGAGAGATTCCTAGTTGGGAATCCATCTTGACCTAATAAACCCGGTTTAAACCCATAATGTTTCTTGTGATCAATCATAAATGGGTGATGTAAGTATGTAAGGTCATGGTTCACTCCTATGTTAGCTTCCTCTCTACAAGGCCTAGAGTCTACTACCTTAATCTTAACACTACCCGGACTACATGGTTTGATGGGTGGATCGGGACCTAATTCAATTCCTAAGTTCACATCTAAAGATGGAAGATTAGGTAACGGTTTTGATTTAGGCTCCGGTTCATCAAAACTAGGAACTTCCATAGAACTAAAAGAAAGGTTATGACTACAAGTATTCAAACCTATTTCTTCTAGTTTTGTTTCTTCCAAAGGTTCTACTTCAATTGGGGTTCCTATAGTCCCTTCTACTTCTTCTGGGTAAGTCACGGGTGGTGTGTGTGCCTCAAATGATGGTATGACTTGTGGGGTACTTGGTGGGCTTATGTTACTTACCTCATCATTCCCTATGTCAAGATCACCTATATCCTCATCATGTGTTTTAGTAGGATCTAACCCTAACATTTTCCCAAGTATCTCAAGTGCTTCTCTAGGCATCTCAACTTCTATGTCCGAATCATAAGGATCATCCTTAATATTCTGACTGCTATATTCAAATTGCCTAAAAGATTCATCATGTGTTTCTTGAGATTCAACGTCATCAATCATAAAACCTAGGTCTTTTTGATTAATGTGATCATGTTCGGCTAAATCCTCCATCACATCAAGGTCACCTATGTGTTCATCCAGTATTATGGTAGTGCCTAACCATGACATGCAACTAGGTGGCTCAACTCTACCCACCTCATTCCTAAACAAACCTTCCGATTGATTTATCCAAATACCAAATAGGTCTAAGCTTGCATTTTTTGGGTCACATGTTCCACTTCTTTTTTGGGCGAGAATCTCAAAGATTTCCCATGCCTCTTCATCACCATAATCCCACATTTTCCCATCTTCCATATTTTCAATCTCCTGCTGGGTTTGGCAGTCGATACGAGTGTAAAAGATTTGAAGTGGAAACAATAAGTCAAGACCATGATGAAAGACCTTTTTTAATAAGTATTTGAAACGAGTCCATGTATCGGAAAAAGATTCACCATTATGTCGACGGAACATAAAGATGTCATTTTGGAGTGGAAGGGGTAGATTATGTAGTGGATTCACGTTCTCCATAATGGTGAACGGAAGAGTCAATGGAAATTTCTTTTACGAACAAAGACACAAAGAAAAAGATAGACTAAAGAAAATCCTAGAAAAAGAAAATAAAAATCTCACTAGAAAGGAATCTAGTGAGTAGACCTAATAAAATAAAAATTCAACCTAAACAATAACTATTCCCCGGCAACGGCGCCAAAAACTTGATGCGTGGTTTTGCAACCTTACAGCAGGTTTTACCTCTCAAGGGATCTCAAGAGGCTTACAACCCCACCAGGCAGTGTACCTGACCGATGTAGTATAGTGTAGTGGTAAGTACGGGGGATTGATCGTTCTCCACAGGGAATAGTGTTCGTTAGGTATGAAAAACTACTCTAATTAGGTCTAAGGGTTGAGGAAGATTCTTTTTTGTATTTTTATATTTTTTATGAAAGCAAGTAAAATCTCGGGTTTGAAGGAGTGGGCGGAATTAGTTGCTAGTCAACTAACCCAAATTACTACGCATGCAAATAAAATAAAATAACTGAAAATAAAATGTTGGTGAAAACTTATGTGTAGAGAAATGTGTTTACTTAGATTTCCTTACTCCCTAACTATCTTTTACCGGTTGATTAGTGTGTATTAGTTGCGTGGATGACGGGTGTATTCCTTAATACCAATCGTGGGGTGGCGTACGTACTTCCCCAACTCTATGAACTCCTACTTCACTCCTATGTCGAGCCGGCTAGGAAGCTCCTAACATGGGATCACTAGAATTCGCTCATGCATTAAATACAACCATAAAAACCTTTAGTACGCATTTGGTTCATGTTTCTTAAGACGTTCAAGCAAGTTACCGAATAGGAAGTTAGCCAGTTTTCTTAAGCCTAACATAGATAAACAATCATCCAATACAACTAATAACACACTAATAACCAATAATCAATAGCTAGGTTTCATTAGATCTAAGCAAACACAAGATAAATCTAGCCTAACATGTTAAACCAAAAACAAGAACAAGATAGAATCAAACAACACATAGACATATTGAATGATTAATTGATAACTTATCTTCAATGTAACATGGAAGATCTCAAGGCAAAAAGCCTTGAAAAAGAAGCTAAATTCGTCTTAGGGTTTTCTCCCAAAAATTCCACACTAAGTTCCACTCTAATGACAAAGAATTGCAAAACTATATATAGATTTTTACATCTGACGGCGTCACGTTATAGAGTGTGACGCCGTCACCTCGCCGCTTTTAGGGTTCCCGGATGACCTTCTTGACGCCGTCCCTCTTTAGCTCTCCAAAAATCCGTTCTGGCTTATCAAGGCTTGACGCCGTCAGACCTTGAACGTGACGCCGTCCCTCTTTGAATTAAGCCGTGACGCCCTTGATCAGATTAAAGGGTGACGCCGTCAGAATTTCCATGCAATTTCTCTGGCTTATCATGAGTAAATTTCACATCCACCTTTTCCTTGCCAAGCCATGACGCCGTCCAGGGTAAATCCTGACGCCGTCAAAGGTAACTTTTAGCCGATTTTGAGACTTTGTCGTTTTCTTCACTTTTATGCTCCAAAAACGTCCAAAATGCTTCCTTTTCCAGATTTCTTCTCAAAAGTACCTAAAATGACAAAAGGAACGATTTAGGGCAATATTTGATCAAATAAATACGATTTAGGGCTTAAATGACCCCTTAAAAGCGGTACACTTTTCGCTTCATCCGTACAACAAAGGCCCCAACCACGGTTTGTTAAGCAGTCTAACCAAGTCTCCAAAGGAAATACTTGCTACGGAGAGGGCTGCTAAGGCCTTCGAAGCACCCCCTCGTATGACAAGTAAGGGCAAAAACAGGGATACCAGCAAGTATTGTCACTTTCACGAAGATTATGGTCCAGCTTGAAAAGAAAGGTAACGGAGCAGGAGGGTAATGCAGTAGGGGAAGTAACTTTTCCTCCTCTTACGGGCCAAGTCCCTTCAAATGATCCGGTAGTCATCAAAGTCCTCATTTCCAACCGAGAAGTGAATAGAGCCTATATGGACTGTGGAAGCTCCTGCGAAATCATTTATGAGCATTGTTTTCTTAAGCTCAAGCCTTCGATCAGGTCGCAGCGGGTTGATTCGAAGATACCTTTGGTGGGATTTTCTGGTGAGCATTCGTGGCCTCTGGGAGAAGTTCCGTTAGAAATAACAATTGGAGAAGGCAAGCTCGCAAGGACAGAAACCCTCATGTTCGCTATCGTAAGGTCCAACTCTCCTTACAACTTGCTGATAGGAAGGATCGCCATGCAAAAGATGGGTATCGTAGTCTCCACTATACATGCAGCGGTAAAGTTCCATACACCTTATGGGATAGGAACCGTGTTCTCCAGTTACAGTCAAGGACAAATGGGAGACGGTGGCAAAAAGATTAGGGAAAGTCCGGAGGAGCCTCCAAAGGTTATTCTAAGTTGTATGGATGCCGAAGAGCGTATTGTGATAAACGAACTCTATCCAGAGCAAACGGTGGTAATCGGAAAGCAACTCCCTGCTAACTTCAAAGCAGACCTGGAGAAGCTACTCAAAGCCAACAAAGATGTGTTCGCATGGACATATTCAGACATGACAGGAGTTCCCAGGACTCTTATGATCGATGGCAAGCCCTTCGGCACAGAACATAAGCTTAACGAGTTCAAGCACATTGAACCAATTAAGCAGAAGCGACGAAGCCTGGCACCAGAAAGAAATGCAGCTGCTTGCAAAGAGATGGATGAGCTTGTGCGAGCAGGAATTCTCAGGGAAGTGAAATACCAAACTTGGGTTGCTAACCCAGTCATGATAAAGAAAAGTGACGGAGGGTGGCGTATGTGCGTTGACTTCACCGAAATCAATAAAGCTTGCCCGAAGGACTGCTACTCTCTACCAGAAATCGATTGGAAGGTCGAATCTCTCTCAGGGTTCCGTCTGAAATGTTTTCTGGACGCCTACAAAGGGTATCACCAAATACAAATGGTGGAGGAAGATGAAGAAAAGACAGCCTTCTACACAGGAAAGGGTGTCTATTGCTACAAGAAAATGCCCTTCGATCTGAAGAACGCAGGGGCAAATTACCAACGGTTAGTAGATAAAGCCTTCCACAAGAAAATTGGGAGGAACTTTGAAGCCTACGTTGATGACATGGTAATAAAAAGCAGAACTGAAGAGGACCTCCTCTCCGACATCCAAGAGACCTTCGATCAATTACGGGCAATCAATATGAAGCTTAACCCTAAGAAGTGTTCCTTTGGCATGGAGGAAGGACAATTCTTGGGGCATTTGATCACTAAACAAGGGATTAAAGCTAACCCTTCGAAGGTAAAAGCCATCACTGACCTTCAAGCTCCGAAGTCACTAAAAGAAGTTCAAAGCCTCAATGGGAAGCTTGCGGCACTTAGCAGGTTCCTGTCGAAAGGGGCAGATCGGTCTTTACCATTCTTCAAAACACTCAAGGGGTGTACAGATAAAAAGACTTTCCAATGGAGTTCATGTACAGCCCCAATCAAAGGCGAAGTGTTGTTCATGTACATTGCGGCATCATTCGAAAGCATCAGTGCGGTGCTCTTAGCCGAAAGGGAGAAGAAACAAGTCCCAATATACTTCGTTAGCAGGGTTTTGCAAGGAGCTGAATTAAACTATCCGGAGTTGGAAAAGCTAATCCTAGCCTTGGTTTATGCTGCAAGACGCCTTCGAAGATACTTTCAAGCTCATCCCATCACGGTATTGACTGACAAGCCTATTAGGCAGATACTGTCGAAGCCTGAGAAATCAGGAAGGGTAGCTAAATGGGCTATCGAATTGGGAGAACATGAGATAGAGTACAAGGGTCGAAACTCCGTCAAAGGTCAGGTACTTGCAGACTTTCTCGCTGAAACACCTTCCGGATCTAGCCAAGATAAAGAAATTCCTAAGGAGAAGCCCCCAAAGACGAAGGAGGGGTGGAAATTATACACAGACGGAGCCTCAAGTTCTGATGGTTCAGGAGCAGGTTTAATGCTAGTGAGTCCGGAAGGAAAGGAGTACGCTTATGCATTACGTTTTGAGTTTAAGGCTACGAACGATGAAGCAGAGTATGAAGCTTTGTTAGCTGGCTTTCGACTAGCAAAGGGCTTGGAGGCTAATGAACTCTCCATTTTTGTAAGCTCGCAGCTAGTCACCAACCAAATCAAGGGCTCCTATGTAGCAGAGCAGCCCACCATCAAAAAATATTTGGATATAGCTAAAGAGTTTCTTCAGGGATTCGAACCATATGAGATAATACATGTTCGAAGAGGCCAATACAAGAAGGCAGATACCCTAAGCAAGCTATCTGTAATGGCTTTCGCTCATCTGCCCGAGGAAGTTTTAATAGAAGTATTGGCCCATAGGTCAATTACACAAGACGAAGCATCTGACAAAGGCAACAATTGGATGACTCCTATTAAGGAATACTTGATCAGTGGTAGTCTGCCAGAAGATCCTAAGCTTGCTCGAAAGATCCGGACCAAAGCTCCCAAATATTGACTTATTGGGGACAATCTATACAGGAGATCCTTTTTATCTCCATGGCTTCATTGCGTGGGACCGAAACAGGCTTCGAGCATTCTCTATAATGTTCATGAAGAGTCTTGTGGAAAGCACGCAGGCCCTTGATCCATTGCCTCGAAAGCAACAAGATGGGGATATTACTGGCTATCTATATTGGAAGACGTAACGGAAATGATCAAAGCATGCGCGACATGTCAGGTACACTCAAACGCTCAGAAGCCATTAAAGTATGACGTATCTTCTATCACATCAGCAAGGCCTTTCGACCAATGGGGAGTTAGCATAATCGGACCCCTAGCAATAGCTCCTGGAGGAGTACAATTCTTGGTCATGGCTGTAGATCACTTCACCAAATGGGTTGAAGCCAAGCCTTTGGCATCAATAGCAGGTAAGCATGTGGAAAAGTTTATGTGGGAACACATAATTTGCAGATTTGGAGTCCCACAAGTCATCACTTCTTACAAAGGGAAACACTTTGCCGAAGGGGTGTTCCCATCTTTCTGCGAAAGCCTGAATGTGAAGCAAATTTTTACTTGTGTTGACAAGGACATCGTCATGGAAATTGAGATAAGGCTGGGTCAGTACCAGTATGAATGGGTAAAGGAACTACCTCAGGTCCTACGAGCATACAGGAATATGTCTTTTGAATAAAACAGCAAGCAAAGCCACAGTCTACATTGGAAAGACAACGTCATGTCAAAAGGCTAAAGCAACAAACCACAAATGCTCGAAGCATAGGACACAACATTCGTAAGTTCTACACAAAAGACTTACTATTTTTAAGCACTTAGCTTACTTTTTAATTTCATGTAACGTATTCTTCTCATATGGGAAAGAAGCATTAATGGTAGGTGTCTTAGTGTTCATTTCTTAAAATGATGTAATCCTCCCTACCCACTTAATGATATAACGCATTTCCCTCAAAATCTCTTGTTTCGTTTTATACAACAAAGATTTGCTCAGCCAAGTGTTTTACAAGTTTCAATGTCGAAGGATGAAGCAAGACACATGTCTTGTACAAATATAACATCCATTACGATTCACATTAACTTTCCTATAAAGTCTTAGGGTATTCTAAGCCCTTTGCAACTTAAGGATAGAAGACGGAGTGGGTCGCGACCCTCTGTCGCAGTCAAATTATACGATTGCTGAAAATCTTGGTCCAAAATACACACAATAAGGTTATAACCTTAGGTTGTATATTTACGCTTGTATATAAGTGTAAGAGAAGACAAGCATGATATCAAAACTGGGACATAATTCCCTAATTTGGCATTTATACGGCTACACATAGTCACAGCCAACGTTAAAACATCCAAGCAAATTGTCTGAAGTCTGGGTCGAAGCCCAGACACATAAAAGATAAATTGTTCGAACATAAAGGCACATGCCTTAACACAAAGGACATTGTTTAAAAAGGGTACATGCCACCCTTACTGACCAAATTATTGCCAACATGGCAACCTTCAAATGTTCTTGAAAGAGTTAGGATCCTCTTGGTGAGCTGCAGACAGAGGCTTCTCAGAGATGGTTCTCTTGGATGGAGAGGGGGGCTGGATACTCTTGGGCTTTTTAGATAGGAGATCTTCAATTGAGGCTAAAGGGTCCTTGGTTGCTTCGGCAAGAAACGGGTACTCTGCTGTAGTGAATGCATTACCAGCTTCATCATATTCTTTCTCAGAATTTGGACGGTAGTAAGGCACCTCCGACAACACAACTGGTTTTTTTGTTTCGGTTATTTCCTCCAGAGTTGTGCACTTACCATAGAATATGGCTGCATTCACCAGCTTCCCCACAACTGCTCCCACCTCATCACTATGGTATAACTCCATAGCAATATAAGGGACAACTTTGGACACCACCTCAGCCCTATCTTTTTTCAAGTTTTTGCATTCAAGCTTCAACCCATCCATATCTTGACAAAGTTTGATCTCATTCTCTTTCAACCTAGCCCTCTCAGTTTCCAGACCAGTACATTTAGACTCTAGAGCCGCAATCTGAGTCTTATATCCAGCAGTCTGGGCCTCTTCCATCTTTAACTTACCCTGCGATTCTTTGAGCTGTCCTTCGAGACTGCTCATCTTGGCACGCAGGGCCTCATATCTGGGGTGCTTCTCAAAATCTGCCATGGCTGCATCACACCTGGCCTCCAACTCAGCATATTTCTTTTCTCTATCCTCTTCCCTGGCAACAACATCTGCAACCTCCTCCTTAGCCTCTTTGACCTTGTTGATTAACTCCCTTGTACGGAAGTTCAAATGGTTATCCAGCATAGCCTGCCTAGTATAGCTTTTATCATGAAGATCACACAGCCTCTCAATAGACATCTCGCTCAAGGATCTCCTCCAGGAAACAGGGGTGACATTTTCAACCAGCAATCGGCAGGAAAGGGCATTCATCAATTCCTTGGTGTTTGGCAACCCTACATAAAACATCATCATAAGATACATACCACATTGAGAAGAAGAGAGTCAGGAATGCTTTATTTACCATAAATGTCATCATCATCAACAATGTCTTCAGTGGAATACATAATGGCTTTCCCTCGAGACTTCTCTGTTTTCTGCTTGGTGGTTCGGGAAGTGGGAGTAGGAATGTTCAATTTCCTCTTGGGGGCAGCCTTTGCAGCCTTTGCACTGGTACCTTTCCTAGTCCAAACTCTATCAGCAATACCGGAAGACCCTACGATCTTCAGTTGGTCACTCCCGGAAGGAGTATCATCAGAGTCACCAACATCCTCCACAAGTTGGGGGGTTTCCTCAGTATTAAAGGGCTTGGTCGGGGGAAGCACAGCAAGAGGTTTAGGTGGGGAGACATCAACATCATTATTGTTCACAGATATAGACGGAGATCCTACTCCGAAGCTGATATCTTTGGGATCCTTTGGAATAAAGCTTACTTCCTTTGCACCACCTGCGACAACGAAGTTTCTGAAAGCCATTTCTGCAAAAACAAACGCAAAAGGAGATGAATATCAGCAGATAAGTTATTTATTCTAAGAAAATAAGAATTGTACATACTTTGTCCTTCACAAATAATTTCAGGTGATGACGGAGACCCGTCCCAGCTGTCACTTAAACCAGCCATGTACAAAATCGGCTCTGGAAATGTCTGGACATTAGCAGGGTGACGTGCAAGACGCTGATACAAAGGGTCGCCCCTTATCTCATAGGGAAGAGGGTCATTGTACTTCTTCTCATCATACATGTTTGCTTCTTCCAACAATGCTGGATACTCAGGAGGTATGATGGTACTTTCAACATAGAAAAAACCGTCCTTTCCAATTTCTAATATTTGAAAAGGGTTTCGTCACAAGAACAGGCACATCATGTTCACCCCTTTTGGCAATGGTTACCCAATCTCCACCAGGATAGAGATTCACAAAACCCCTAAGCACCTCTAATGTGGGTTCATAACCGTATGCTTTACACATTACGATGTAAGTGGTCAACTTAGCAAGACCAAAAGGGTTTAACCTAGAAATATGCACTTGATAGTATTGTAGAAACTCTAAAATCAAGGGATGAAGGGGTATCCTAAGATTTGATTGAGTGAATGCATGCACATACAAACCCACAAACCCTTTGGGAGCATCAAAAATATTTTGTTTCTTACTAGGGAGCATAATTTTGTACTCCGAGGGTATAGGGTAATCGCGCAGAAACTCAGATAAGGCTTGTTTTGACAAGGTATAGGTCTGTTGCCTTATAATTCTCTTAGCGGCCATGCTCATATTAAAAGAATAAAAAATCAAGGAGGGTTATCGGAATTTTACCTTTTCGTTTCAACGGAAGCACAAGATTGCAGAGCAATGTGTATATTTTGGGCGGAGGTAAAATGAGCTAGGGTTTAACTATTTTGGGTTTATATACCTAGACAGTTTTGATCCCAAGCGCACACGTGTACACCTAACTTTGAAGATCTTGCATGTAACACCCCAACCCGATAAGGGTAAAGATGTCATAATAATGGTTTCATATCAGATCAAAACAAAGCATACATCAACAGTAATACAAGGGTTACAAATGAAATACTGAATACACAAGGTTACAAATGGGAATATCAATAACTACTAAGTCTAAATATAATGGCTTCTAATCATTGCTAATCCATAAGCTATCAAAGTCTTCTAACTCCGAGGTTCTCTTCACTCATACCCAGCTTCCAACTAAAACCTGCCGCAGGGAAAGAAATGCGGCTGAGCTTAAAAAGCCAAGTGAACAGATATATATAAACGAAAACAAAAGCAAAAGAAAATGAACATGTATAGATTGGTGCATTGGGTTTACAAAGGTATAGTCAAAGAGTACAAAGTAAGAAAGAAAGAGGGTAGGTTAGTAATCCACCACGAGCCCGAACACAAATCAAATATAGTAACCATGTCTTCATAATCATATAGAGGGGAGACCTCTCAGATAATTAGATAATATGAGGGGTGTCCTCATTCTTCAAATGGAGTAGCTAACTCCCGAACTTGTGAAAGACGTGGATTACACCCAGCATCAGTCACCGAACAATATATAATATCAAATCATGTTAAGTCCACGAACACGGACACGAACCTAGGATTGCAACCCATACGTCCCCCGAACAATAATATTGGCCATAATAAATAATAAAGCGCGCATGTCAAAATGGGGACGGTGTGAGAAATCACTCACCCACACGTGAGTCATGCCATTGGTGCATCAATGACACGGCCATGTTACCTTCATGGCTAGGAAACAAATTGGCTCGGGTATCAAACTGAAGGGTTCAAATGTCATATCATATCAAAGTCAAATGTCTAAGTCATCAAAGGTTCATATCAAAGTTCAAATGCTAAAGGTTCACAAATCTAAGGGTGCATAGCAAAGGTTAAAATAGAGCATAAGTCAAAGGAAGCCATACTAGGAATGCTCAGATCAAAGGCATCATAATCAAAGCTAATATCAAAAGATGTGAACGAGTCATGAGAAACCTTAAGAGATAAGGTCAGAATATATGTACCTTATACCGCACGTGCAAACATATCTAGAAATATAAAGATCGGAAACAACTCCATCTTCAGCGAATCTACACGAATACATGGTCGTCTTATTATTAATATTTTCTTCAAATCAGATTTCTCATTTTAGTCGGCTTTCCATTTTTAGTAACTTTCCATTTATAGCAGGTTTCCAAAATTAGCAAGTTTCCATTTTTAGAAAGTTTCCTTATTTAGCAAATTTCCATAATTAGACAAATTCCACAAGGTAATTAGGTTAAGTCATTAATTAAGCCTCATTATGGAAATAGGGTACATTTTAGCAAGTTATAAAAGTTTAGGGTTAATTATAACAAGTTTCCATAGCTTAGGGTTTTAAATGTAAATATTCCAAAGTTAAAGGTCTAAGATGAAAATATCACAAGTTACTCATTTTAAATCATATGACATCCAGAATTACACTTTTAACCCTTTAGATTTCACAATTTACAATTTACACCCTTAAGTTTACTAAATTACAATTTAACCCTCATAGTTAATTAAATTATCCTTTAACCCTTTCAGTAATCATAATTACACATTAAGCCCTTATTTTACCAAATTACACAATCTACCTTTCAATTTACTTTATGATACGAACTACCCTCAATTTACACAAATTACAAAACAAGTCCCTTTAATTTATAAAACTTGTAATTCGAACTCAATTTAATTATATTTACATATTAAGCCTTCAAGTGTCAAACTTTACACATTTCACCCTTTATATTATTTATAGTACGAAGCACCCTTACACTTTCCAGAATTTACAACAAAGTCCCTCAATTTTAATTATTTATAAATCAGATTTACATATATCAACGAATTACCAATTAAACCTTTAAGTCACATATTTTACATAAAACACCCTCATGTTATATTTTATACGAAAAACCCCTGGTCTAAAGCATATTACAAAAATAACCCACGAATTTAATTAATTTCCAAACGCACCCTTTTAGTTTTTAAAATCCATTCGATAACCCTTTTTAATTTACAGAAACCTAACCCTATTCTTTTCCAATAATCAAACAATCATTTACTCATCATTACTCAGCATTAATTACCCAAAGTTCATCCCCAAAACCCAAACCCTAATTCGCCCGATAGGGTTTATTCCTTTTTCGTTTTTCCCATTTTAATCCGACACACAAACAATTCGAACAAGGTTATTTAGGCCACAACAGATCGAACAAGCATTTTTCCAGAATTACATGGTTCGTATATAGTCTAAATAAAATAGTTTTAGATCCCAGAAAAATCGTATAGCTTATTATTGATTTTACGTACGTTTTATGCTTTATAATTACAAACGATCAAAATAACATGCATGGTTCGATTTATATATTTTATTTGGAACATATATGATGTATTGGACGTGAGAAAAATACTAGATGAAGCTTTACACGAACGAATGAAGCGTATGAGTTTTGGTACCTTGCGGCCAAGGAATTCGACAAACAAAACTTTTGCGAACGAACGAACCAACCCACGACCTCCAAGCTATTTTTCCAGACCTCTTTAGATGCAGATGAACACCAAAAAAATTCCCAATAGCTTCCAGAAAACCGTATGATTGAGATAGAGTTTTGTGTGTGTTTATTTAGGGTTTCGGTAATTTGAATTAAGGGAATAAGTTAAAACCGTGTACATAAAGGGGAGGGGAGGCAAAACTTTTGGCCAAAGAAAAGGAAATATGAGTCAATTACTGATTTTGTGTGATATCAAATTTATTTGTGATTATCTCTTCTTTATTTTGATTTAAAGGATTTACAAAGTTAATAATAATAATACATAATATATGTATAATCGGCCACATTACATTTGTGTGTGTGTTCCTTAAATTTTCGTACCTTACAAATGTCAAATATAATTGTAGAAATTTCTTTGCTTCATATCTTGATCATTCCCAATTGTTTGGTATTAATTTGGTACTTCAAATGCTTTATTAATCAAATTTCAAGTTTCAGGGGCAATTTGGTCTTTTTGCGTGTTTTAGATTTTTGGGTATTACAACTTCTTCCCCTCTAAAAGAAAATTTCGTCCTCGAAATTTGAAGTCGCAAAGTTAAACGAAGTCGCAAAAAAATCATCACAAGCATTCGCACGCCCGAGGAGGTTCTTCCAAAAAGATCTTCAGACCAAATAGTCTCTCATGACTCAAATCAAAACGAGGTGGGTTCAAATTTCTCAGAAGGAGACAAAATAAATTGATTCTGATCAAAAGGTCCATGCAACATAATATGGACGATAGGCGAATCTTCTAGAAAGCTCATATGGAATACGAACAAGATTTCAAATCAAATTAACTGTTTCAACAGTAGAGAGCTCTACAAAGAGTTCAAGATTTATAACTGAGGTCAACGGAATGCAAAACGAGAGTCCAAAGTCATCCCGATATCTAACGAACAAAAATAGAGTATACGCATAGGTAGAATGAACCTAAAGTCTCACTAATCACGGGTAATCCAACGGAGATCAAATTCTAAACTTCTTAGGTACTCCCCAAGATATCATATGTCCACAATGAGTGCACGTTATATGGTGTAAGTATTATCACGTTGATCAGGCGTCATAATACTAGCACCACATAATTATGCCTTCATGATGATCATACTTTATCTCGAGTCGTGAGCAAAACCACCTATCTTAATCCACCTAGTACTTCTATAGTCTCAAAGGTCAACAAGATCAAATTTCATAGTCAAGCGGGAAAACAAAACTATTCGCAAGAGTATCAAAATCCCAGATTGCCTAGCAGAAGTGAGGTACGCCGTCACAAGCATCATATCTTCCACAACTCGCCAAAATCTCTCAAACAAAGCCATCACCGAACATACGAAAAATGAACTGAAATGCTTCTAGGAAACTTAAATCATCAGAGGGTCTTATTACTTTATAACGAAATTTAAGAGGGTCAACGGAAATGAACGTTGGTCGCCAAGAACTTCGGCCTTCATAGAACAAACATAAAGGGTCTGTTTCAAAAATTCGTTCATTCAACACATCCAATCTCTTCAAGTCTGGTTAATCTGTCTTCGTTTGTCCATCAGTCGGGAAGTGAAACTAAAATCGGGAACTTGTGTCTGGTTCGTCGAGCCTCCTGCAGTTCTTCTTGGAATGTGATGGAGTAATGTGAATTTCTGGCATGCTCTTTAAATTCCTTCATCGTCCAGTCTGCTTCCGCTCTCAATTCATCTTAGTACAACCAAGATGAATAGGGAAGTGAGACTGCACGTCTTCATCAGTTCCAGGTTCGCCATCTTGACTAGATCTTCTGCATCGCCAACACTTCTACCTTGTAAGGAATGTCTTCACTCTTCAGGGTAGCCGCCGTTGTTGTCAACTCCAGGTCAGGCAGTGAAATAATTCTTCTGATATGTTTCTAGTTGTCTTGATACATACGAAAGCTTTCTGTGCAGCAAGGGAGTATCACCGAGTCTCTTTCTGATTTATCCCAAAATTGTTCCGCCCGAGGGTATGGAAGTTAATTTCCATTTTAACTTTTCCAAAACTCCATTCTAAATCAAACTAAGCTGTTTCTATCTGTTCAAGAAATTTCTCAATGGTATCATAAGTTGCAAACACCTTCCAGAATTCTTCTGCAAAGTTTAAAAGGTTTCAGTTCTCCATTCTGTTATAGGTCTTGACCACATGGTGATAGTTTTCAAAACTTGCGGGATTTAAAGAGATATCCTCAATTAAGAACATCGTTGTCTCAACAATTATCAATCTCCCAGAACACACAAATGATCGACAAATTTCTAACAAAGTGCAAAAATGATTTTCATGCTCTTCCTCGTCTCCGAACGTACTATTAAACCATACAATGGCCATTTGCCCAAGTACTCACGAGAAAAAAACATCATTTATCAAATTCGCAAAACAGTCAGAGCTTTAGCTAATACTATTAGCGTCACTAACCGTCATAGCAGTCGTTTACGAATACGGAAGGCGATTTCAAGAATAAAATCAATTCATCAAAAGGAAACTTCGCGCTCTGAAATTAAACAAACACATAGTCATTTCAGGGTGGAGGAATATTGCCTCCTAACAGTAATACGGTTCAGCTTCCTGTAATCAATACATAACTCCAGTCACCGTCCTTCGTTATCGCGAACGAAACTAAAACACGCCCAGGAGATACACTTAAGTAAACTCACTTCCTGGTCTTCGATTGCTGTTCTTCCCGGTTGCTCAAATCAATATATATGATCCCGGACACATCTGAAAGGCACCTTCGCTGGATGACTAGACAATCACTCGGTATCGTGTCAAATCCTACTTCACACTTTGGTGGAAAAACACGTATTTCAGTCACGAATCATATTCAGAAAACTCAGGGTGCCAAATAAATCTCAAGATATGATTCATTCATTGGTGTACGAAATGGGTTCTAGGAAAACTTCATAACCGCGAAAGTAATACACGAGTCTCCAGAGTAATAGTGATAACAAAGGGTTTAACAATCGGTAATCGTAGTAGGGAGTTCAAAATTGTTTCAAACGCCAAAGGTGAGACAATAGGAGGATAATTGTCAATATTTTGAATGCTCAAACAACAAATCTCTTAATAGAATAAAATCGAAGTTAGCTATACAAAGAAAGACGGATCAACAAAGCAAATCTTATCGTTCAAAAGTGAGAGGGAAACATTCTTATGCTCGTGGTTGCACACCACAAGACTTCTCATAAGAATAGAGATGGGTGAAACGAAATCAAATGGTGTCGGAAGATTCATAGATACTTATCAAAAGCAAAAGAAAAATAAAAAAATATATCGAATAAGTCATCGCCATGGAGGTTCTCAGAGTGCCCGAAGAGGCGTCAAAATGATTAACAAAAGGATCAGAGACCAGAGTCAAAATCTGAAGATAAGGATCAAATAGTGTCAGGCAATTATTATGAAATTCTCAATGCCTTCAAGATTTAATCAGGTTCAAATCTTAGGTGGTGCAAAGCATAAGCTTTCAATTTCCAAAAGTGATATCAACAGGATCTAACCAAAAGCAAGGCACGAATCAGAGTGATGCGGAAGCAAAGATATTTAAGCAAATGCCTTATAGTCTACCCATTCCTCACCGGTCAAAACTTAGGTTCCTATGGGGAGATCCTAAGCAAATTTTCAAAGGTTGTCTTACGAGCGCCTACAGGGAAAACTTAGTGGTCCTAACTTACACAGGCCAAGGGTAAATGTATTACGAATCGCAGCCTGTGCTCTGATACCATAATTGTAACACCCCAACCCGATAAGGGTAAAGATGTCATAATAATGGTTTCATATCAGATCAAAACAAAGCATACATCAACAGTAATACAAGGGTTACAAATGAAATACTGAATACACAAGGTTACAAATGGGAATATCAATAACTACTAAGTCTAAATATAATGGCTTCTAATCATTGCTAATCCATAAGCTATCAAAGTCTTCTAAGTCTGAGGTTCTCTTCACTCATACCCAGCTTCCAACTAAAACCTGCCGCAGGAAAAGAAATGCGGCTGAGCTTAAAAAGCCCAGTGAACAGATATATATAAACGAAAACGAAAGCAAAAGAAAACGAACATGTATAGTTTGGTGCATTGGGTTTACAAAGGTATAGTCAAAGACTACAAAGTAAGAAAGAAAGAAGGTAGGTTAGTAATCCACCACGAGCCCGAACACAAATCAAATATAGTAACCATGTCTTCATAATCATATAGAGGGGAGACCTCTCAGATAATCAGATAATATGAGGGGTGTCCTCATTCTTCAAATGGAGTAGCTAACTCCCGAACTTGTGAAAGACGTGGATTGCACCCAACATCAGTCACCGAACAATATATAATATCAAATCATGTTAAGTCCACGAACACGGACACGAACCTAGGATTGCAACCCATACGTCCCCCGAACAATAATATTGGCCATAATAAATAATAAAGCGCGCATGTCAAAATGGGGACGGTGTGAGAAATCACTCACCCACACGTGAGTCATGCCATTGGTGCATCAATGACACGACCATGTTACCTTCATGGCTAGGAAACAAATTGGCTCGGGTATCAAACTGAAGGGTTCAAATGTCATATCATATCAAAGTCAAATGTCTAAGTCATCAAAGGTTCATATCAAAGTTCAAATGCCAAAGGTTCACAAATCTAAGGGTGCATAGCAAAGGTTAAAATAGAGCATAAGTCAAAGGAAGCCATACTAGGAAGGCTCAGATCAAAGGTATCATAATCAAAACTAATATCAAAAGATGTGTACGAATCATGAGAAACCTTAAGAGATAAGGTCAGAATATCTGTACCTTATACCGCACGTGCAAACATATCTAGAAATATAAGGATCGAAAACAACTCCATCTTCAGCGAATCTACACGAATACATGGTCGTCTTATTATTAATATTTTCTTCAAATCAGATTTCTCATTTTAGTCGGCTTTCCATTTTTAGTAACTTTCCATTTATAGCACGTTTCCAAAATTAGCAAGTTTCCATTTTTAGAAAGTTTCCTTATTTAGCAAATTTCCATAATTAGACAAATTCCACAAGGTAATTAGGTTAAGTCATTAATTAAGCCTCATTATGGAAATAGGGTACATTTTAGCAAGTTATAAAAGTTTAGGGTTAATTATAACAAGTTTCCATAGCTTAGGGTTTTAAATGTAAATATTCCAAAGTTAAAGGTCTAAGATGAAAATATCACAAGTTACTCATTTTAAATCATATGCCATCCAGAATTACACTTTTAACCCTTTAGATTTCATAATTTACAATTTACACCCTTAAGTTTACTAAATTACAATTTAACCCTCATAGTTAATTAAATTATCCTTTAACCCTTTCAATAATCATAATTACACATTAAGCCCTTATTTTACCAAATTACACAATCCACCTTTCAATTTACTTTATGATACGAACTACCCTCAATTTACACAAATTACAAAACAAGTCCCTTTAATTTATAAAACTTGTAATTCGAACTCAATTTAATTATATTTACATATTAAGCCTTCAAGTGTCAAACTTTACACATTTCACCCTTTATATTATTTATAGTACGAAGCACCCTTACACTTTCCAGAATTTACAACAAAGCCCCTCAATTTTAATTATTTATAAATCAGATTTACATATATCAACGAATTACCAATTAAACCTTTAAGTCACATATTTTACATAAAACACCCTCATGTTATATTTTATACGAAAAACCCCTGGTCTAAAGCATATTACAAAAATAACCCACGAATTTAATTAATTTCCAAACGCACCCTTTTAGTTTTTAAAATCCATTCGATAACCCTTTTTAATTTACGGAACCCTAACCCTATTCTTTTCCAATAATCAAACAATCATTTACTCATCATTACTCAGCATTAATTACCCAAATTTCATCCCCAAAACCCAAACCCTAATTCGCCCGATAGGGTTTATTCCTTTTTCGTTTTTTCCCTTTTTAATCCGACATACAAACAATTCGAACAAGGTTATTTAGGCCACAACAGATCGAACAAGCATTTTTCCAGAGTTACATGGTTCGTATATAGTCTAAATAAAATAGGTTTAGATCCCAGAAAAATTGTATAGCTTATTATTGATTTTACGTACGTTTTATGCTTTATAATTACAAACGATCCAAATAACGTGCATGGTTCGATTTATATATTTTATTTGGAACATATATGATGTATTGGACGTGAGAAAAATACCAGATGAAGCTTTACACGAATGAATGAAGCGTATGAGTTTTGGTACCTTGTGGCCAACGAATTCGACAAACAAAACTTCTGCGAACGAACGAACCAACCCACGACCTCCAAGCTATTTTTCCAGACCTCCTTAGATGCAGATGAACACCAGAAAAATTCCCAATAGCTTCCAGAAAACCGTATGATTGAGATAGAATTTTGTGTGTGTTTATTTAGGGTTTCGGTAATTTGAATTAAGGGAATAAGTTAAAACCGTGTACATAAAGGGGAGGGGAGGCAAAACTTTCGGCCAAAGAAAAGGAAATATGAGTCAATTACTGATTTTGTGTGATATCAAATTTATTTGTGATTATCTCTTCTTTATTTTGATTTAAAGGATTTACAAAGTTAATAATAATAATACATAATATATGTATAATCGGCCACATTACATTTGTGTATGTGTTCCTTAAATTTTCGTACCTTACAAATGTCAAATATAATTGTAGAAATTTCTTTGCTTCATATCTTGATCATTCCCAATTGTTTGATATTAATTTGGTACTTCAAATGCTTTATTAATCAAATTTCAAGTTTCAAGGGCAATTTGGTCTTTTTGCGTGTTTTAAATTTTTGGGTATTACATTGCGGATCTTAAACGGGCGATTAAATTTTGAAATAATGTTTGCCAGTACCGATTAAATAAGCCGTTTGAGTTTACAGCCCAAGTGGGAGGATAATCATTAGCCCGCATTAAATGTGCGGTTTAGTTAATCATTTATTTTTGCACGAGTATGTAATTTAATAGGTATAATGCATGTTGATTTTATGAGTCGAATGCAATTTATCCTTGTACGTATATATCACTTTCGACTGGGGGGCTTGATGATGTACCCTCCGAACGGGTTGAAGGACTCCCCTTCGAGCCTATAGAAAGCCCTCCGTTCGGAGGCCCAGGTTAATCTCCTAACACGTTTCATTGGCGTAAAACCATTCGTCTACGAAATGGTTACCATGTGGGAACCCGCCAATCGAAGCCCTAAGCCCTTCGGGGTATCCCTCTCGAAGGGACTACAACGAAGAACCCTCTTGACCTGGTCATACCCACGTCTCCTCTTCCTTTAGGCCTTCCAGCCAAAATAGAGATTGTGGGCTACAAAGCCCTAGCGGTTACCACAGAATCATGGGACGCCCCCATGATCTCCGAACAAAGTGCAACCGCCCACAAAGTCCTATTTCTCCCCTATAAATAGCTTAGTCGGGCTAAGACGATGTAAGTTAACTTCACTCTCTCAATTTACGACCAACTTATCATATCACACATACTTACTCGCACGCCGGAGGTGGTTCGCAGGGTCCAACCCCTGCGCAATCACTTAACGTAGTGTCTTGGTATTTCTTATTTCAGGTTAAGAACAAGCTTGGCGCAACCTCAACACCCCATAAATCCTTTGATCATCATCGAAGGCCTGGTAGTGCAATTTATTGTACAATCAGCGCCCATCGCAGTCAACGACTCCAATAACTTTCCCCCAATAACCGCTTCCACGTTCACAACACGTTCTCACCCAGAAATAACACCCAACCATCATGCTTCGACATCAGCCAATCCGGAGCCTATCATTAGCCCAGCCTTCGTCGAAGCCAATCACGAAGCGTTGGAATCCCTCTTAAGGGCTCGCAAAAGGCAAGTTAGGAATGCTGGGATGCGAAGGGAATTGGAATACTCAAGTGACGAGTATGATGAAGAAATGGAAATGGAGCCTAGGCCTCCGGCCCAGGGAACAACACCCTCGGCCCTAAGGATTGGGTCACCAGTGGGTCGAAGGCTAAGTAGAAGGTCCGTTGGGTTCAAAGGAGTCCCGGAGAAGGCTCCGACAAGGAGAGAAGGAGCGGCTACCGAAGGCTCCAATGGGAGGAGCCAACGAAGGGAAGAGACGGGGGTGAATTTGCCTCCATTGTTAGCAGCTCATCTTGGAAGGACCGAAGTAGGGGTTCCGTTGCATGCTTCTCACGCATCAGGCGTAGAAGGCAATCCGCCTACAATTAATATGGGAGTAAATCTTCCTCCCAATGGTATGTACCCCTCGTTCCAAACTCAGTCTTATCCTCAAGGTTTTTATCCTCCAGTAAATGGGCAGCCTAGCAACCCTAGTCTCCCTCAACCTTATGGGAGCATACCCTTTGGCCACCCTACGGTATACCCTCCGTACACCATGGGAAACGGTTATCCGTTCGGCATAAACACACCTTATCAGTCCTACCCTAGCCAAGCTCCTGTGGGAGTACCCCCAAACCATACTCCATATCATACTGTTCCTATGTACGCACCACCCTATAATTGTCTATACTCGGACCCTATGGGTTCGGCTACGCCCTTCGTTAGGTGGATAGAAGATTACCCATTGCCTGATGGGTTGAAAATGCCTTCACATATTGGGACTTATGATGGGAAGGGGGATCCGGACAATTTCTTACATTTGTTCGAAGGGGCTATTAAGATGCAAAAGTGGGTTATGCCTGTGGCCTGTCACATGTTTACTTATACCCTGCGGGATTCTGCCCGTATTTGGTGGAATGGGCAAAAGCCTGGCAGCATTGTCAATCTTGATGATCTCAAGGCTAAGTTCCGATCACACTTCAGTCAGCAAAAGAAGTTTACAAGGACTCATCTAACGGTCCACAACATTAAGCAAAAGGAAAACGAAAGCACAAGGGCCTTCGTTACTAGGTACACTGATGAAACTTTGTAGATTTTGGGTCTTCATGAAGATCAGCAAATTTCAGGTTTCGTACATGGTCTTCGAAATCGGAGCTTGGTGGAGTTCTTATCCACTGACCTTCCGACAACTTATAAGGGGTTAATGGAAAAGACGTATACTTGGATTGAGGCGAAAGAGGTAGCTACTAATGGGGCTCCGATCGACAGAGACAGCAACAACAAGTTCTCAAAGCATTCTGTGTGGGAAGGGTCAAAGAACAACAACAAAAACAGAGACATGATCTCTCCGTACAAAGGCCCTAATCATGGTTTGCTAGGAAGCTTAATTAAGTCTCCAAAGGAAATACTTGCAACGGAGAGGGCTGCTAAGGCTTTCGAAGCACCCCCTCGTATGACAAGTAAGGGCAAAAACAGGGATACCAGCAAGTATTGTCACTTTCATGAAGATTATGGCCATGATATGAACAGTTGAAGGGAGCTAAAGAATTAGATAGAAGAAGCTGTAAAGTCCGGGCAATTGGCACATCTGGTGAAGGGTATAAAGAAGAGAAAGGAAAAGATGTCCGACACTCAGTTGGCTAAAGATACTACTCCTCTCGAAGCCCCAATACTCATGGTTCGCTGGGGCGAAACCAGCTTGAAAAGAAAGGTAACGGAGCAGGAGGGTAACGAAGTGGGAGAGGTAACATTTCCTCCTCTTGCAGGCTAAGTCCTTTCGAATGATCCAGTGGTCATCAAAGTCCTAGTTTTCAACAGAGAAGTTAACAGAGCCTACATGGACTGCGGAAGCTCCTGTGAGATCATATATGAGCATTGTTTTCTTAAGCTCAAGCCTTAGATCAGGTCGCAGCGGGTTGATTCGAAGATACCTTTGGTAGGATTCTCTGGCGAAAATTCATGGCCTCTGGGAGAAGTGCCATTAGACATAACAATTGGAGAAGGCAAGCTCACAAGGACAGAAACTCTCACATTTGCTATCGTACGGTCCGAATCTCCCTACAATTTGTTAATAGGAAGGACCGCCATGCAAAAGATGGGTATCGTAGTCTCCACCATACATGCAGCAGTAAAATTCCATACACCTTATGGGATAGGAACCGTATTCTCTAGTTACAATCAGGGGAAGACCAGGGATATGGTCAAAAAGATCAAAGAAAGTCCCGAAAAGCCTCCGAAGGCCATTCTAAGTTGTACGGACACCGAAGAACGTATTGTGGTGAATGAGCTCTATCCAGAGCAAACGGTGGTAATCGGAAAGCAACTCCCAGCCAACTTCAAGGCAGACTTGGAGAAGCTACTCAAAGCCAACAAAGATGTTTTCGCATGGACGTACTCAGACATGACAGGGGTTCCTCGGACTCTTATGATCGATGACAAGCCCTACAGCACAAAACACAAGCTTAATGAGTTCAAGCACATTGAACCAATTAAGCAGAAGCGACGAAGTCTGGCACCTGAAAGGAACGCAGCTGCTTGCAAAGAGGTGAACGAACTTGTACAAGCGGGAATTCTCAGAGAAGTGAAATAACAAACCTGGGTAGCCAATCCAGTCATGGTAAAGAAGAGTGACGGAGGTTGGCGTATGTGTGTCGACTTCACCGACATCAACAAAGCCTGCCCGAAGGACTGCTACCCTCTGCCAAAAATTGATTGTAAGGTTGAATCCCTCTCGGGGTTCCGTTTGAAATGCTTTTTAGATGCCTACAAAGGGTATCACCAGATACAGATGGCGAAGGAAGATGAGGAGAAGACAGCCTTCTACACAGGAAAGGGTGTCTATTGCTACAGGAAAATGCCCTTCGGTCTAAAGAACGCAGGGGCAACTTATCAACGATTGGTAGACAAGGCCTTCCACAAGAAAATAGGGAGGAACTTGGAAGCTTACGTTGATGACATGGTAATAAAAAGTAGGAATGAAGAATACCTACTCTCCGACATTCAAGAAACCTTCGATCAGTTAAGGGCAATCAACATGAAACTTAACCCAAAGAAGTGCTCCTTTGGCGTGGAAGAAGGAAAATTCTTGGGACATCTGATTACCAAACAAGGGATTAAGGCTAATCCTTCGAAGGTCAAAGCCATCACTGATTTACAAGCTCCAAAGTCACTAAAAGAGGTACAAAGCCTAAATGGGAAGCTCGCAGCAATCAGCAAGTTCCTATCAAAGGGCGCAGATCGGTCTCTACCATTTTTCAAAACACTCAAGGGGTGTACAGATAAGAAGACTTTTCAATGGAGTTGTGAGGCGGAAGTCGCCTTCGGAAAATTAAAAGAGTTCATCGAAATCTTGCCAACACTCACAGCCCTAATCAAAGGCGAAGTGTTATTCATGTACATTGCGGCATCCTTCGAAAGCATCAGTGCGGTACTCTTAGCCGAAAGGGAGAAGAAACAAGTCCCAATCTACTTCGTTAGCAGGGTTCCGCAAGGGGCTGAATTAAACTATCCGGAGTTGGAGAAGCTAATCCTAGCCTTGGTTTATGCTGCAAGACGCCTTCGAAGGTACTTTCAAGCTCATCCCATCACGGTATTGACTGACAAGCCAATCAAGCAGATACTATCGAAGCCTAAGAAATCAGGTAGGGTAGCCAAATGGGCCATCAAATTGGGAGAACATGAGATAGAATACAAGTGTCGAAACTCCATAAAAGGTCAAATACTTGCAGAGTTTCTTGCTGAAACACCTTCCGGACCTAGTCAAGACAAAGAAATCTCTAAGGAGAAGCCTCAAAAGACGAAGGAGGGGTGGAAATTGTACACAGACGGAGCCTCAAGCTCCGATGGTTCGGGAGCAGGTCTAATGCTGGTCAGTCCGGAAGGGAAGGAGTATACTTATGCATTACGTTTCGAGTTCGAAGCCACCAACAATGAAGCTGAGTACGAAGCTTTGTTAGCCGGTCTTCGACTTGCAAAGGACATGGAGTTTCGAAACCTCTCCATTTTTGTGGACTTACAGCTAGTCGCTAACCAGATCAAGGGCTCCTACGAAGCAAGGCAGCCCACCATCAAACAATATTTGGAGATAGCCAAAGAACTCCTCCAAGGGTGCGAGTCCTATGATATAGCACATGTTCGCAGAAATCAAAACAAGAAAGCCGATGCCTTGAGCAAGTTAGCTTCGATGGCATTTGCTCACCTAACAAAGGAGGTTTTAGTGGAAGTATTGGCTGACGGGTCAATCAAACGAGGCGAAGTGTCTGACATCATACCCGAAGAAGGCACTAATTGGATGACTCCAATTAGGGAGTATTTGATCAGTGGTATCCTACCAGAAGATCCTAAGCTTGCTCGAAAAGTCAGGGTCAAAGCTCCCCAATATAGACTTATTGGGGACAATCTCTACAGGAGATCCTTCTTATCTCCATGGCTTCGTTGTGTGGGACTAAAGCAGGCTGCGAACATCATCTATGATGTTCATGAAGGATTTTGTGGAATGCACGTGGATCCTCAGTTCATTGCCTTGAAAATAACAAAGTTGGGATATTACTGGCCATCAATGCTGGAGGACGCAACTAATATACCACAAATGTGTGATGCATGTCAGACACATACAAAGGTTCCAAGGCCACTAGAGCAAGACGTGACTCCTATCACATCAGCAAGGCCTTTCGGACAATGAGGATTCAACATAATCGAACCTCTATCAGTATCTCCCGGAGGGGTACAATTCTTGGTAATAACCGTAGACTACTTCACCAAATGGGTCGAAGCCAAACCTTTGGCATCAACAGCAGGAAAGCATGTGGAAAAGTTTGTGTGGGAACACATAATTGGCCGATTTGGAGTCCTACATATCGTCACCTCCTACAAAGGGAAGCAATTTACCTGTAACACCCCCAAAATATCGAAGCGGAAGATTGTGTCTTTGGGGTGCTGCTTCATAATACAAAGTACAAGTTTATAGAAAACGACCTCTAAATGAGACGTTTTGAAAAGTTACCATTCAATTAATGAATTCAGAGTTACAAACATGAGATCCCAAAGTATGATACATAAATGTATACAAAATGTTTCGAATGGTAAATGATAAAAGAATAAGTCTTCAAAATATGTCGTGCGACTCTATGCTTCAAGATCTAGCTATCATCTAATGTACCTGAGATAAACATGTTAAAGTGTCAACACAATAGTTGGTGAGTTCATAGAGTTTGTTTAAAATGTAAGCCTTTTAAAGAATGTTCACACAGCAAAGGCATTGTGAATCCACTCAGTTCCAAGTTCCGCCCATACAAAACTTGCAACCTGTGTGTTTACAACCCACTGCTAAATATAGTATGTCAATCATGTATGTATGTAAAAAGTATAAATGTATCTAAATTAATAGCCTTCCAACAACTTAATTTGGAGCCACTAATTTAATGGTCATCCAACAACTTAATTTGGAGCCACTTTTATTGCAATTAGTCATGCGGCTCCACTCCAACTCCGAAAACCTCATGTGAGTATGTTGCTCACAAGGAAAGTAATATCATTAGCTCCACTCCAACTCCGGAAACTCAATGCGTGTGTTATCACAAGGAGACTTTATGCTGCTCACGAGGAGACTTATTGTTGCTCACGAGGAGACTTTCAAGTTTAAGTATAACGCAATCAAGTATAACGCAGTCAAGTATAACACAATCATGACCAAAAAAGTATAAAAAGTATAGTGTAGCATAAAAGTATAAATGTTTGAGTAATTGCATCACAAAGCAAATCATGTATTTGATAAACGAGTAAAGTATTTCTAAGCATGTATCTCCCCCAAATAGTTTAAAACAAGTATTAAAGAGTAAGAGTGGGGCTATGACTCATGGTAAAGTATAAGAGTTTAGTTTACTTGTGAAAATAAGAACAAGTATTTAAGCATGTATCTCCCCCAAAGAGTTAAAACGAGTATAAAAGTAGGGGCTATGAAATCTCACCTTGAACTAATGATATCACAACGTATAACGGAATCGATGGATTAAGCCAGGAAGTCTCTACGTACAACCTTAATATAGAATGCTTGCGTATTATAGAAAAAGAGAATATAAGCGGAGCTTTACGTGAAATTTGCAATCTTCGCAAACCCGAGGCTACTTGAAGATTATAAGAACGCCTTCTTGAAAACCCGAAGCTATTTGAAGATAATAACAAAGTCTTTTTGGAGACTTGAAGTTATTTGAAGATTATAACGACGCCTTTCTTGAAAACTCGGAGCAAAGTAGATCAAAATCTAGCTTTTACTCAAGAACGCTTGCACGTTCTTGAAAGAAACTTGCTAAAATAGCTAAGAATCGCCTTGGGTTTAAGGACTTTAGAGATATAGAAGGGGGTGGTGCAAGAAATTATGAAGGTTTAGGCTTGGTATTTATAGGGAAAAATTTATGTTAAAATGGCATTTTCGTAAATACATAGAATGGCATTTTGGTAAATAAAGGGCAAGGGTAAAATGGTAATTTCACTATATTTTCGAAATATCTAGATATTTTTGAGAAAATATCTAGATATTTTAGGTTGGATATTTATCTTTGACTTACGGAGTGGGTTTTGGTCCCGTTAATCGATAACCGTAAACAGTTAAGTCACGAAACGTAAAATCGGGTATCGTAAAAATACGAAACTTGCAAGAATGATTAAACTCATCATTATACTCCATAATAAAATATAAAATGAGTGATAAGTTCAATCGGGTTGCTCAAACCCTGTTAAAGTTGAAAACGCGGGTCTAAAAGGCGTAATACGTAAAACGTACGAAAGTTGCGTAAAATTGAGAAAAGTAAAATATAACTTTTCTAATATGATTATAATGAAATTAAAAGACTTAAAATGTCTAGGCTAGGCTTAGTCTCGTGTCGGTTGGTGTTAAATGTCCTTTAGACGTAAAACCGGAAGTCTAAAAATCAAGGAATAATTTATAAAATCAAGGAATGATTTTTATGGTCAATGGAGGGGGAAAATATGTTGAATTTTCCAATAATATAAAAGCTTCTAAATGTATTATAAAATACGGTGCAGGTATAGGCTAAAGTTGCGAATATGTAAAAGTGCTTAAAACGCAAGTCTAGTTCTGTAAAACACAGGGTCTATTTGGTAACATTTTGACTTAATATCAAAAATTTCCTAATTGATTGTGAGTGTTCTAAACATTTATCTGATGCGAGAAAAATTGGCGCAGGTGATTTTCGTTATGCGCAGGGTGTTTAAACGACGTTTAACCTAAACGTATAATCTCTTAATAACTTTTGCGAAAATGACCCGACAAGCGTCAAACTTTTATTTTGTCATAGAAATAATTTATCTCACGAGAATATAAAATAAAAATTTTGATATGAAATAAAAATTTAGGAAATGAATAGTGCCAGTGAATAGTAAAATTTCGGGAATAGAATTTAACCTGAAAATGCGAATTGTTACAGTCTCTACCCCTTAAGGAAATTCCGTCCCGGAATTTAATGTGTCTAGGTCTCTTATCTTAACAGAGGCACGAATAAAGCTTGATTTTTGTACAATAATATGGTAGGATAAGGCACGTACGCATGATTACATATGTCCACGTGAGTCGTGATGCACTTATAATTATGTTGGCCACCATAATTATACTTGCCTCCTTTCACACGTGTACATATCACCAAGCACACATCTCTTGACGTTACATAAAAGAGTAGGGTGATCATCTCTCAGAAAATCCTCGAGTGAACTCATCAAATTTCTACGGCTAAGTGATAACCTTTATTTAACTTAATCCCATGTCTCATCAAACAAGAACTGTCACAAGATTAAGTTAAATAGATAGTTATCACTGAGCTCCATTCTTTTGATGTCTCGATTTTTAATCCTGAGATATTCCCTAAAAGAAACAACAGTTGACATTCAAGGGTGTGCACATAAATGGGATTAGTTCCATGTAAGTAAGACAATTGAGATAAGGATCTTAGTGAGTATAGCAGTTATAGTCTAGGCACCTAAATGCAACCTAGTTCTCTATAACCAAGGCTCTGATACCAATCTGTAACACCCCCAAAATATCGCAGCGGAAGATTGTGTCTTTGGGGTGCTGCTTCATAATACAAAGTACAAGTTTATAGAAAACGACCTCTAAATGAGACGTTTTGAAAAGTTACCATTCGATTAATGAATTCAGAGTTACAAACATGAGATCCCAAAGTATGATACATAAATGTATACAAAATGTTTCGAATGGTAAATGATAAAAGAATAAGTCTTCAAAATATGTCGTGCGTCTCTATGCTTCAAGATCTAGCTATCATCTAATGTACCTGAGATAAACATGCTAAAGTGTCAACACAATGGTTGGTGAGTTCATAGAGTTTGTTTAACATGTAAGCCGTTTAAAGAATGTTCACACAGCAAAGGCATTGTGAATCCACTCAGTTCCAAGTTCCGCCCATACAAAACTTGCAACCTGTGTGTTTACAACCCACTGCTAAATATAGTATGTCAATCATGTATGGATGTAAAAAGTATAAATGTATCTAAATTAATAGCCTTCCGACAACTTAATTTGGAGCCACTAATTTAATGGTCATCCAACAACTTAATTTGGAGCCACGATATTGCAATTAGTCATGCGGCTCCACTCCATCTCCGGAAACCTCATATGGGTATGTTGCTCACAAGGAAAGTAATATCATTGGCTCCACTCCATCTCCGGAAACTCAATGCGTGTGTTATCACAAGGAGACTTTATGCTGCTCACGAGGAGACTTATTGTTGCTCACGAGGAGACTTATTGTTGCTCACGAGGAGACTTTCAAGTTTAAGTATAACGCAGTCAAGTATAACACAATCATGACCAAAAAAGTATAAAAAGTATAGTGTAGCATAAAAGTATAAATGTTTGAGTAATTGCATCACAAAGCAAATCATGTATTTGATAAACGAGTAAAGTATTTCTAAGCATGTATCTCCTCCAAATAGTTTAAAACAAGTATTAAAGAGTAAGAGTGGGGCTATGACTCACGGTAAAGTATAAGAGTTTAGTTTACTTGTGAAAATAAGAACAAGTATTTAAGCATGTATCTCCCCCAAAGAGTTAAAACGAGTATAAAAGTAGGGGCTATGAAATCTCACCTTGAACTAATGATATCACAACGTATAACGGAATCGATGGATTAAGCCAGGAAGTCTCTATGTACAACCTTAATATAGAATGCTTGCGTATTATAGAAAAAGGGAATATAAGCGGAGCTTCGACGTGAAATTTGCAATCTTCGTAAACCCGAGGCTACTTGAAGATTATAACAACGCCTTCTTGAAAACCCGAAGCTATTTGAAGATAATAACAAAGTCTTTTTGGAGACTTGAAGTTATTTGAAGATTATAACGACGCCTTTCTTGAAAACTCGGAGCAAAGTAGATCAAAATCTAGCTTTTACTCAAGAACGCTTGCACGTTCTTGAAAGAAACTTGCTAAAATAGCTAAGAATCGCCTTGGGTTTAAGGACTTTAGAGATATAGAAGGGGGTGGTGCAAGAAATTATGAAGGTTTAGGCTTGGTATTTATAGGGAAAAATTTATGTTAAAATGGCATTTTCGTAAATACATAGAATGGCATTTTGGTAAATAAAGGGCAAGGGTAAAATGGTAATTTCACTATATTTTCGAAATATCTAGATATTTTTGAGAAAATATCTAGATATTTTAGGTTGGATATTTATCTTTGACTTACGGAGTGGGTTTTGGTCCCGTTAATCGATAACCGTAAACAGTTAAGTCACGAAACGTAAAATCGGGTATCGTAAAAATACGAAACTTGCAAGAATGATTAAACTCATCATTATACTCCATAATAAAATATAAAATGAGTGATAAGTTCAATCGGGTTGCTCAAACCCTGTTAAAGTTGAAAACGCGGGTCTAAAAGGCGTAATACGTAAAACGTACGAAAGTTGCGTAAAATTGAGAAAAGTAAAATATAACTTTTCTAATATGATTATAATGAACTTAAAAGACTTAAAATGTCTAGGCTAGGCTTAGTCTCGTGTCGGTTGGTGTTAAATGTCCTTTAGACGTAAAACCGGAAGTCTAAAAATCAAGGAATAATTTATAAAATCAAGGAATGATTTTTATGGTCAATGGAGGGGGAAAATATGTTGAATTTTCCAATAATATAAAAGCTTCTAAATGTATTATAAAATACGGTGCAGGTATAGGCTAAAGTTGCGGATATGTAAAAGTGCTTAAAACGCAAGTCTAGTTCTGTAAAACACAGGGTCTATTTGGTAACATTTTGACTTAATATCAAAAATTTCCTAATTGATTGTGAGTGTTCTAAACATTTATCTGATGCGAGAAAAATTGGCGCAGGTGATTTTCGTTATGCGCAGGGTGTTTAAACGACGTTTAACCTAAACGTATAATCTTTTAATAACTTTTGCGAAAATGACCCGACAAGCGTCAAACTTTATTTTGTCATAGAAATAATTTATCTCACGAGAATATAAAATAAAAATTTCGATATGAAATAAAAATTTAGGAAATGAATAGTGCCAGTGAATAGTAAAATTTCGGGAATAGAATTTAACCTGAAAATGCGAATTGTTACAGTCTCTACCCCTTAAGGAAATTCCGTCCCGGAATTTAATGTGTCTAGGTCTCTTATCTTAACAGAGGCACGAATAAAGCTTGATTTTTGTACAATAATATGGTAGGATAAGGCACGTACGCATGATTACATATGTCCACGTAAGTCGTGATGCACTTATAATTATGTTGGCCACCATAATTATACGTGCCTCCTTTCACACGTGTACATATCACCAAGCACACATCTCTTGACGTTACATAAAAGAGTAGGGTGATCATCTCTCAGAAAATCCTCGAGTGAACTCATCAAATTTCTACGGCTAAGTAATAACCTTTATTTAACTTAATCCCATGTCTCATCAAACAAGAACTGTCACAAGATTAAGTTAAATAGATAGTTATCACTGAGCTCCATTCTTTTGATGTCTCGATTTTTAATCCTGAGATATTCCCTAAAAGAAACAACAGTTGACATTCAAGGGTGTGCACATAAATGGGATTAGTTCCATGTAAGTAAGACAATTGAGATAAGGATCTTAGTGAGTATAGCAGATATAGTCTAGGCACCTAAATGCAACCTAGTTCTCTATAACCAAGGCTCTGATACCAATCTGTAACACCCCCAAAATATCACAGCGGAAGATTGTGTCTTTGGGGTGCTGCTTCATAATACAAAGTACAAGTTTATAGAAAACGACCTCTAAATGAGACGTTTTGAAAAGTTACCATTCGATTAATGAATTCAGAGTTACAAACATGAGATCCCAAAGTATGATACATAAATGTATACAAAATGTTTCGAATGGTAAATGATAAAAGAATAAGTCTTCAAAATATGTCGTGCGACTCTATGCTTCAAGATCTAGCTATCATCTAATGTACCTGAGATAAACATGCTAAAGTGTCAACACAATGGTTGGTGAGTTCATAGAGTTTGTTTAAAATGTAAGCCTTTTAAAGAATGTTCACACAGCAAAGGCATTGTGAATCCACTCAGTTCCAAGTTCCGCCCATACAAAACTTGCAACCTGTGTGTTTACAACCCACTGCTAAATATAGTATGTCAATCATGTATGTATGTAAAAAGTATAAATGTATCTAAATTAATAGCCTTCCAACAACTTAATTTGGAGCCACTAATTTAATGGTCATCCAACAACTTAATTTGGAGCCACGATATTGCAATTAGTCATGCGGCTCCACTCCATCTCCGGAAACCTCATATGGGTATGTTGCTCACAAGGAAAGTAATATCATTGGCTCCACTCCATCTCCGGAAACTCAATGCGTGTGTTATCACAAGGAGACTTTATGCTGCTCACGAGGAGACTTATTGTTGCTCACGAGGAGACTTTCAAGTATAAGTATAACGCAGTCAAGTATAACACAATCATGACCAAAAAAGTATAAAAAGTATAGCGTAGCATAAAAGTATAAATGTTTGAGTAATTGCATCGCAAAGCAAATCATGTATTTGATAAACGAGTAAAGTATTTCTAAGCATGTATCTCCCCCAAGTAGTTTAAAACAAGTATTAAAGAGTAAGAGTGGGGCTATGGCTCACGGTAAAGTATAAGAGTTAAGTTTACTTGTGAAAATAAGAACAAGTATTTAAGCATGTATCTCCCCCAAAGAGTTAAAACGAGTATAAAAGTAGGGGCTATGAAATCTCACCTTGAACTAATGATATCACAACGTATAACGGAATCGATGGATTAAGCCAGGAAGTCTCTATGTACAACCTTAATATAGAATGCTTGCGTATTATAGAAAAAGAGAATATAAGCGGAGCTTCGACGTGAAATTTGCAATCTTCGTAAACCCGAGGCTACTTGAAGATTATAACAACGCCTTCTTGAAAACCCGAAGCTATTTGAAGATAATAACAAAGTCTTTTTGGAGACTTGAAGTTATTTGAAGATTATAACGACGCCTTTCTTGAAAACTCGGAGCAAAGTAGATAAAAATCTAGCTTTTACTCAAGAACGCTTGCACGTTCTTGAAAGAAACTTGCTAAAATAGCTAAGAATCGCCTTGGGTTTAAGGACTTTAGAGATATAGAAGGGGGTGGTGCAAGAAATTATGAAGGTTTAGGCTTGGTATTTATAGGGAAAAATTTATGTTAAAATGGCATTTTCGTAAATACATAGAATGGCATTTTGGTAAATAAAGGGCAAGGGTAAAATGGTAATTTCACTATATTTTCGAAATATCTAGATATTTTTGAGAAAATATCTAGATATTTTAGGTTGGATATTTATCTTTGACTTACGGAGTGGGTTTTGGTCCCGTTAATCGCTAACCGTAAACAGTTAAATCACGAAACGTAAAACCGAGTATCGTAAAAATACGAAACTTGCAAGAATGATTAAACTCATCATTATACTCCATAATAAAATATAAAATGAGTGATAAGTTAAATCGGGTTGCTCAAACCCTGTTAAAGCTGAAAACGCGGGTCTAAAACGCGTAATACGTAAAACGTACGAAAGTTGAGTAAAATTGAGAAAAGTAAAATATAACTTTTCTAATATGATTATAATGAACTTAAAAGACTTAAAATGTCTAGGCTAGGCTTAGTCTCGTGTCGGTTGGTGTTAAATGTCCTTTAGACGTAAAACCGGACGCATAAAAATCAATGAATGATTTTTATGGTCAATGGAGGGGGAAAATATGTTGACTTTTCTAATAATATAAAAGCTTCTAAATGTCTTAGAAAATACGGTGCAGGTATAGGCTAAAGTTGCGGATATGTAAAAGTGCTTAAAACGCAAGTCTAGTTCTGTAAAACACAGGGTCTATTTGGTAACATTTTGACTTAATATCAAAAATTTCCTAATTGATTGTGAGTGTTCTAAACATTTATCTGATGCGAGGAAAATTGGCGCAGGTGGTTTTCGTTATGCGCAGGGTGTTTAAACGACGTTTAACCTAAACGTATAATCTCTTAATAACTTTTGCGAAAATGACCCGACAAGCGTCAAACTTTTATTTTGTCATAGAAATAATTTATCTCACGAGAATATAAAATAAAAATTTTGATATGAAATAAAAATTTCGGAAATGAATAGTGCCAGTGAATAGTAAAATTTCGGGAATAGAATTTAACCTGAAAATGCGAATTGTTACATTACCGAAGGCGTATTCCCATCTTTCTGCGAAGACCTAAACATAAAGAAAATGTTCACTTGTGTTGACAAGGATATTTTCATCGAAATCGAAGTAGGGTTAGGGCAATACCAGCATGAGTGGCTAAATGAACTACCCCAAGTCCTGCGGGCATATAGGAATATGTCCTTCGAATAAAACAGCACAAGCAAAGCCAAGGCCCACATTCGAAGGACCCAATGTCAGATCGGAAGGCTACGGCAACAAAGCATACAAGCTCAAAGCGCAGGACAAGAAATGTCATGGACAAGACTGGAAATGATACTAACTTTCGTAAGTTTTACATATAAGACTTACTCTTTTAAAAGCACTTACCTTGTTTTTTAAATTTCATGTAACGCATTATTCTCACCCGGGAAAGAAGCATTAATGGTAGGTGTCTTAGTGTTCATTTCTTAAAATGATGTAATCCTCCCTACCCACTTAATGATACAACGCATTTCCCTCAAAATCTCTTGTTTCGTTATTTACAACAAAGATTTGTTCAGCCAAGTACTTTGCAAGTTTCAATGTCGAAGGATGAAGCAAGACACATGTCTTGTATGAAAATAACATCCATTACAATTCACATTAACATTCCTATAAAGTCTTAGGGTATTTGTAGGTCACGTTTAAATCTCAAACACACACTCGATATGACAAATAACACACGAACTACTACTCTATATTATGCTACGTATGAAGAGAGAATAAGCTAATAAGCAATACTAAATAAGAGAATAAGAAGAAGAAGAATAAGAAGAATGGTCGGATTTCACTTAATCAAACTTTACTTGGACAGAGCTTGTGCTATATTACATGAAAACCAACAACTAAGAGTGCATCCCATGCCTTCTATTTATAGGCAATGGGAGGGGAATTATTCTAGGAATATTCCCTTACATGTGATAAGATTAAATTAGATAATGTGACCGGTCCATGGACTACTAATGGACCGGTCCAAAATTACAAACTTAATAGTCCATACGTGCAACATATATTATAAATGAACAAGACTTGTATTTAATTAAAACATGTTCCTAACAATCTCCCCCTAAGTCTTGATCATCAATGTTGCTCGACGTCTTCTTTGCTTCTTGGGCTTCTGACGTCTTTATAATCTTTGATTCTTTGTTCTTGTTTAATGATGATATGTTGTTGTCTCTATCTGCCAATCTCCAATGTCTTCTCGTCTTCTCCATCATGCTCATATGTCTTTGTCTTGTTTTGAATCATATTTTGAACTTTTGATGTTACTGAGTCTTTGTGAAAACATTACTTCAAGATATGAACATGATGGAGTCTTGATGGTCGAACTCCAGCTCCTTATCAGCAGCAGCAGCAGCAGCAACAGCAGCATCAGCACGAACCAACCGGTACTTACAGGCTCAGACTTGAGATCATCAACAGCATAGTGTGAAGACTTTCTCAAATCCTAACCCAGACCGTTCTGAACCGGATTCCCCCGAAAGGGATTACACGGACACACCGAAGTGCACCCACGATTCAGTGAGTCGCTGGAGATCACCCCACGACTGTAGACCGTTTGGAGCAAACACTAAGCGTAACTCACAAGGAGTTACCGAAGTGACCTGCTGTCAGAGTTGTTTGATGTTGCTCTGGCAGGATTTCCATTCAATCATTGATAATCACAATTGTGACTTCTCTCATGAATGTTCTTGGCAGATTACTGAGATCTGCGAAGGACACTTTCTTAATTTTACATCCGCTGCCCATGATGTAGAACAGCAGAGTAATACTAAGTGTACCTAAGAGATCTTTTATGAATCTCATGGCTCTAGACTCAATCAGTGCACATTTGTTTGGTCATCGGAGGCATGGAGCAGATTGCCTCCTTTTCAATATCAACACTCTCGTAATGAGAGGTCGATAGATTATGAAGGGTTCTCCGTGTGAATGAAACAAATGTCTTTTGAGAGACACTTGAGTGGCTTACAAGGTTTATTAGTGCGTCACTGGGTCCATGACGTCTTTAGTCTTCAATACCGGTGATGCTCATCAACCAGTAGATTATGAATTGAACCCGGTGTCTGCCCTAAGGTTGAACAAATGGAGGGCTATTTCTTTTCACCCTTTTCTTTACTTTTTCTTTTTAATTCTTCAACCCCTTCTTTCTCCGTTCATTCATTTTCTCCTTTTTATATCATACCTAGGACTTTCTAGTTCTAAACTATTGGTATTGTCCTTGGGTAGATCCCTCCGGTTCTGGCGGATCATAGGACGGTTTTCCCTAACCTTAGTCACCTTGTAACTTCATGACTATCCTAATGATGCCATAAACCAAACCATTGAAAATCTCTCAAAGTGTCGATAATTGTAAAGACATTTTGTTGACACCTTGAGAGTTTGATGATTTTCAGAAATACTCCCCCTTAACATGTGCTCATAAGTATTAAATTTTGATATTTGCACATGCCGGAAAGAGTTGGCACTTTTTGAATTGATTGACTTTCAATGAACCTGATCATTGCGAGACACGCTTACATCACCAGTTAAACTGGCTTGAAATTATTACCCGTCCAGATCAGATTCAAAGATTATCGCTCGAAATCGATACATTCTACTCAGACACGTCCTTTGCGAGACACGCTTACATCACCAGTTAAACTGGCTTGAAATTATTACCCGTCCGGGACATGTCCTTTCGACTACTGACTTTCCTATTCGTCAATTCGAGAGTCAATTCTGAGTTTGAGCACACGAGATTCCAGCAAATGAGACATCATATTTTAATCATCTTTTTCTTCTCCCCCTCAAAAATAGCATACTCATGATGTTTTTGGAAAACGTTTATGATTAAAATATGCTGTTTTTGAGTTTTAGGGAAGAATTTCAAGAACATTTATAATTTTTTGAACAAAGATTATATTTTCAAATACTCCCCCTTAACAAGGGAATATTTGTCCTTATGAGCAGAATGTTTGAAAAACGTTGGAAAACATTCTGATTTTAATTCTGCTCATAAGTAAGAAGCTTTCGCTCCTTTTTCAGGATTGAGGCACTGAAGCGTACCTCAGGGTCCTTTCTTTGAGGTCCGGGTTATACACTGTTATGTGTGCACAAACCGTAATGTACAGGCCAATTATGGAAAGAAGAATGATATGATGAAGTTTTGAGAATTGATTCTTACATCATCCACCTTTACCAAAAGTTGTGAACACTGGGTCAGTTCGCTGAAATAATCTGATGGCGAATGGTGGACGACCCCCAACATAGCTCTCTAGCCTCCTCATCTGATCCCGATGGTATAACCGTTCTTCCATCTTCCGAATAAACTCCTTGACTTGTCGCAGCTCCTTCGAATTCCATCTTTTTGATTTACCCAACGCCGAATCTCGAACTCTATTAGCTAACCCGTCACGTACACTCTTTAGGGTATCATCACAGAACTTGTGAATTTCATTGAATGCCATGAAGCGGTGAAAATCAGTTGTGCTTCTGTAGACGAACCCAAAGTTTGGACGATGTAGCATGGTGTACTGAGGATCCTTTTTGCTGTTTAGAAGGAACTGTGGTTCAACAAGGTTAAGCTGAGTCTGATAACTTTCAACACCAAGCTGGAGATCTTCTACACGTTCTTTGATGATGGTTCTCCTGATGTAATGACAGAGGGAAGTACTAAGTGCATATCGAAGCTCATTGGTCAGATGCTGCAATTTGCCTTGGACCTTCATTAGATACATATCTTCGATATCATTCAGATTTAAATCAGGAAAATCCGCCTCTGAGAATGTGTAGAGATTGTTGTCGATTCTTTTTACTGTGATCTCTTCTAGAAATATATAATCGCATCTTCTGGATCCGCTTACGGTGATGACGGCCATTATTCTGAGATCACTGTAAACTGGTTCTTTTGATTTCTGGAGGGCAAGTTTGTACTTGTACCAGCTTTGTCTTTTAGAGTACCAGTGATGAATCCCCAGCTCTGCATCACGATCATATTTGACGAGCTTTTTAACAAACAGATGTCTGTGAATAGCTGCCTCTTCAATGGCTGATTGTGTGTAATGAGCAGCTGGTGTGAAAGTAATAGATGTAGCGTACTTTGTCGTCCCTTGAGCTCCATTCTTTAGAAGTTCCAGATCTTTGTTGAAGAACATTTGAAAGGGAATTTCCGAGTGATGATGTCTTCGTATCACGGTCAGTGGCTTGGTCCAATCAGTGATGAATGGTTGATTCTTGCCAACTTTCCTGACGACGTCTGGACTAGCCCAGTCGAAGTCACTTGACATTGCCCGTGCAATGTTTTCAAGGTGATATTCGAGTTCTGCTGCGCTATTGGATTTGTTTTTCAGAAAAAGGAAAGCATCATTCTTGATCCGACGAAGTTCCTTTTTGGTCATCTTCTTAATATTAAGAGTTCTTTTAATTTCTTGAGTAACAGCAAAGGTGCTGTCTTCAACTCGTGAAGCTTCGTCAGTCTGAACTTGAGCGCTTGCTAGATGATCGAACCATTCATTTCCTAGCACATCCGTATCATTATCCAGCCATGTGACAACCGCTGGTCCAGTAGATGACTTTCTGCTGTGTGAGGGCTTGGACTTGGATGGCTTTGGTTTTGGTGATGATGATGGTGAATGAGGTTGATCATCGTGTGGCTGGAATTCCACATCTTCAGTTGTAAACTGCTCATGGTGATGTTCGGTTTCAGTGGGACCAGAGGATTGATGTTTAGGAGGTTGGGATGATGGTTTATGTTCCGTTGGCTCCTGAATGTGAATCCCTGACCCGCCTTTGTGTTTCTTTTGTTCGGGTTTTAGGTTCCTGATCATCCTCATCATCTTCTCGAATGCGTTTTCCTTTGTCAGCAGTTTCCTTGCATGATTTCTTCTCAATATGTGCTTGAAGAGCCGCAATCAGGTTAATTTCTTCTGAAGAAGGAGAGGTGATTTCAAAGAGTCGGTCGAGAAGCACAAGCTCGATATATTCAGTGGTGAGTTCTGGAAGTGGTTTGGTGTTGGAAGAAGAAGAGACAACTTCTTTGATCTTTTCGTCAAGTTGTGAATCAATATGTTCATTTATGTTTTGTTGAAGATCAGGAAGAAATTGCTTAACAAATTTCTTTGCCTTGCGTGTCATATGATCTTTGATGTTGAAACCAAGGAATTCATCTATCTGCTTCTTGCTTTCCTGCATTTCTTCCATTTGTTGAGACAACTTCTTGACTAAGTCTTCCATTTCAGCCAATTTAGTTGTAGCTTGGTTGTCTCGTTGTGCTTGTGCTCTCTTTACTGCCTTTTTAAGTTTCTTTGCTGCAGGAGTCACAACCTCAACTTTCGTAACATGGACGATTCTTCTCTTGCTCTTTCCTTTGTAGGCCTTAAGAATATTCTCAGAAACAGTTGCTTTTGATTTTGATTTTGGTGATGAAGATCTCGAAGATGATGGAGTGAGTGAGGGGATTGGATCATCAGATTTAGTATTTGATTCCCTTTGAGGTGAGGGTGGAGGTGTTGGATTCTTAGGTGGTGATTCAGGAGGTGTCTTAGGTGAAGAAGCAGACGAGGGCTGAACTGGTGGTTGTTCTTGCTGCTGTTGTGGGTTATGAACGACCATAGCCAGTTTAGATTTGGTTGTGTCCTTTGGAGGGGAAGGAGGAGGTGTTGGAGTGTGAGAACGAAGGTAGCTATCTGCTTCCAGGTTAGCTTGAGCCTCCTCCTTACGTTTCCTTTCTTCTTCCTGTTTAGCCGCTTCCTCAAGATCTTTGGCTGCTTTAGTTGTTTTGTCTCCAAGAATGTCTTTTTCTTCTTCTATGTTCCAATCGTCTGTATCATCATTGCGTGTTTGTTCCTCGGGATTGTCATCAAACATAGAATCAGAAATATCCTTGTCAGATAGAACAATGTTGCTATCCTGATCTTTTTCCTTTTCCTCCTGAGTTGGTGCTCCCAAGTCGGGTTGATTAACCGAACTTGTTTGCTGTGAAGAGACCTTTGTTGATTCAGCTCCAGACCCACCGGGTTGATTAACCGGATCATCTTGGGTCAAAGCTTCTTCAGGAACAGTTTGTGATCCTCCAACTCCATGTGTTCTTTCATACTCCATCTGTTATTCCAATACTCTCTTTGCTCTACGCTCTTCATCTTCTTTAAGTGTTTTGAGACTTTGTTTTTGTGCATTCTCATGAGAGATCTTATTGTGAAGTTCAGCCTCTTCTTCAGTCATAAAGACATGTTCTTCTTCGGATTCAGATGATTCAGAGTTAGATTCTGTATCTTCATCAACGATTCTATTCGGTTCAGGTTTCGGCTGTGGTTTACTGGGTACTCTCCTCTTGATGAATGTTGTTCTTGGATGTCTTTCTTTTGGTTTAGAGACACTTGAGGCACTTCCTGTCTTAGTCTTACCTTTTGAATGAGTCTTTGAAGATCTAGTTTCTTCAATCATTTTGGCAAGACCCACACGACGTTCTCGGTATGCTTTGTCATAATCATGATAAGCTTTTGTTTCTTTGACCTCATCAGGCATCAAAAATTCTGGCAACCTTGCACCTTGCTTTCGTGTGCTCTCTTTCGGGAAGTAGACTTTGCTCAATGTTTTATCCATGCTATACTCATGAACCTCTTGATCAGTAGGACGCTTATCAAGGTCTTCATGTTGATCAAGTAGATAGCTGATAAGAACTTTGGTGTATCGAACAAATGGGATTTTCTTGGATGCTTTACGCATTAAGTACATTATATCTTCCCAAATAAGAGCAGCAAAGTCAATAGGTTCTTGGTTTAGAAATCCCCACAAGACTTGAAGATGAGACAGTCTTGGATGCTCAAACCCACTATCTCTTCCAGTTATTGAATGTGTTATGATGAAGAAGATAGTCCTCCAGGGTTGAGGAATGTATCTAGCATTAACTTTGGAGATCGTGGTTAATGGTGTATCAGGTTGAACATCATAACCAATATCTTCCAGGAATTGCATGACCTCAGACTCTGAAGGTGTTGGGTGGAATCGGTTAGCAGCTTCAGGTGCCTCTGGAAGTTTCAAGGCTTTTCTGAGTGTAGCAGGTGTGACTCTGATTTTCTTCCGATCCAGTGTACAAGTAAAAGACTTGTCATCATTACTTCTTGTGAAGGTATCCCAGAATTGATGAATATATAGCTCTGGAATAGTGTCTGAGCTGTCAAGAAGATCCCTGCATTTGTGAGCTTTGAGAATCTCTACAGCAATCTGGCAACTGGGGTCGGAACACTTGATCTTGTCCAATTCTACCCGTGAATTGTTCTTCCCTATTTCCAGAGTATACCCACGAGGAAAGACTTCTTCTTTGGTAAGAGCAGGAAGAGGTTGTTGTTGTGAAGTTGCCATTGATGTTTCTGAATCAACAATCATATACAAATATACATAATGCATGTTTGTTAGAAAAAATTGTTAGCTTTTAAGAACAACACATAGCATCCTATTGTATTAATGATTGTTTGTTACATTCTTGGTCAAAGAATTTATCAAAAACTAGCCAAATTCTATAAAATTTTGATTAATTTTGATAAGTATAAAGGATATACCTAAGGAAATTGATCAAAATTTTATATCAGATCACAACTGCGATAAATTATGTCAACTGCGATAATTATTGTCAACTGCGATAATTATTGTCAACTGCGATAATTATGACAACTGCGATAATCATTCAATCAAGATAAGTATCTTAATTGTAATAATTATCCAACTGCGATAATCATCTCAACTGCGATAATCATCCCAACTGCGATAATTAGCTCAACTGAGATAATTAGCCCAACTGCGATAATTATCCAACTGCGATAATTATGACAATCACGATAATTAAGTCAATCAAGATAAAAATCTTAACTGCGATAATTATCCCAACTGCGATAATTATCCCAACTGCGATAACTATCTCAACTGCGATAATTTTGGCCAACTTCGATAAACTCTTATACAAGAGTTTACGAGCACTTTTGACGATGAATCATTCACTTAAATCTTTATCGTGATGCATGATTTGTGTCCACAGAGTTTCACAAACAATTTGAATGACATTTATGGACATTTTGGCTAAGTTATAACAAAAACGAACCATAATTATGCATAAATCAAACTGCTAGTGTTCATGTTCTTGATAAACCCTAAAATTCAATCGATTCACTTAAAGTGTTTCTGGGTACAATCCAATCATGGCATCATTCAATTAAACATCAAACAACATCTTTCCAATCAACAGATTACATATTAATACATTCACAAAGTTTTCCCCAAATCGTTGCTTAAACCCTAAAATTCGATTAGACTAATTTGTGGTTTCTGGGAGTAAGTAAGCATGCAATATAGGATTACTAACATTGTAAAAGTATAATCGTACAATCATTTTCAACTCAAACACTCTAAATCCAAAATCCCCATTTTAGCGCAAAACCTAGAACTAAATTTTACAATTTTGATTGTTCTAGCCGTTGGATCAAGAATCTGTTCAAAACCATTGTTAATAATCACATAATAACCATAAGATCACTCACAAAAATCGAAAGTCTTGAGCGGATTGGTGGAATGATTGTTGGCCGTCGATGATGGTGGGTGGGTATATTGAATGCGGTTGGTGTAAGTGACAGAGATAATAACTGCGGTGAATTAAATTCTAGACTTAAATATCTATCTTTTAACTTTTGCAATTATAACAATACTAGTCCCTTAACCTTAGTATCTTTGAAATCCTAGTCCTAAACCACCATCATGCTAATCACTAAGTCTCATTTTTTACATTTAATGCACACAACTTTCCATCTACCAAATTTTTGTGAAACAACAATTTCTGAGAATATATGCAAGTACAATTTAAAACTTGTGGTAAAAATTATCTCCCCCTCAACACGTGTTAAAAAATAATTATAGACATTGTAAAAATAAACACCGTGTTGGATGAGGGATTGTACTTGCATTTTTTTTTTTTTTTTTTTTTTTTTTTTTTTTTTTTAATTTATTTACAAAGATAGTTTGGATATTTGACTCATTTATTTGTTTTGGAGAAAATTTGTCAGTTCTTGAGGAGTCAAACATCGCATTCCAATTTGATGAACCAATTTCACAAAACGATCATGAGGTAAGGCTTTCGTGAAAAGATCCGCCAATTGGTGTTCCGTTCCCACGAAATACAACTCAACGGTACCCTGCTCCACATGCTCCTTGATGAAGTGATATCTGAGAGCGATGTGTTTGGACTTGGAATGTTGAACTGTGTTGCACGAGATAGCGATAGCACTTTTGGAGTCACAGTACATCGGGATTTTGTTGAATATGTAACCATAATCCATCAGTTGTGATCGCATCCAGATGATTTGAGCACAACAGGCAGACATGGCTACATATTCTGATTCCGTGGATGATAGAGACGTACAATCTTGCTTCTTTGACTGCCAGGACACCAGCTTATCACCTAGGAATTGAACACCACCGGATGTGCTCTTTCTTGTATCAATACATCCCGCATGATCCGCATCTGAAAAAGCAGTTAGTGCAAAACCAGAATCCTTTGGATACCAGATCCCCAAATTAATGGTTCCCTTGATGTATCTAAGGATTCTTTTAACAGCAGATAAATGTCTTTCTGTTGGGTTAGATTGATAGCGTGAACATAGGTATGTGGCAAATACAACATCCGGTCTGCTAGCTGTGAGATACATAAGAGACCCAATTATACTACGATAGTTTGTAGGATCAGTGGGTTTCCCATGTATGTCAGCATCTAGCTTCGGGGATGAGGAGGACATAGGGGTGTTATAGGTGTCACTAGTTGTCATGCCATGCTTTTTTAATATCTCTTGTGCATATTTAGACTGACTCAAGAATATACCACGAGGTGATTGGTGAACTTGTAATCCTAGAAAAAAGTTTAATTCACCGATCATGGACATCTCAAAGTTTTGTTTCATAAGTTTTGCAAAAGCGTTTGAGTACTTTTTATGGGTAGACCCAAAAATGATGTCATCCACATAAATTTGTACGATGAGAATGTCCTCCCCGTGTTTTTGTATAAACAGAGTCGGGTCCACAGATCCTTTAGTAAAATGATTAGCAAGCAAGAATGCAGCAAGTTTATCGTACCATGCCCTCGGGGCTTGTTTAAGGCCGTAGAGAGCTTTCTTAAGCCTGTAAACGTGTTGTGGATGTTCTGGATCGACGAAGCCCTCTGGTTGTGAAACATACACCTCTTCACGAAGTTGTCCGTTCAAAATGCTGTCTTCACGTCCATTTGGTAAACTGTGATGTTCTTATGAGCTGCGTACGCCAGAAACATTCTCACTGCCTCTAGCCTAGCCACTGGAGCAAAGGATTCCTCGAAGTCAATTCCTTCTTCTTGGCTATACCCTTTAGCAACCAACCGAGACTTGTTACGAATAACCGTTCCTTCTGCATCCAGCTTATTTTTCCAAATCCATTTTAATCCCACAACATAAACTCCATCTGGCTTCTCAACAAGTTCCCAGACTTCCAATCTTTTGAACTGATCCAACTCTTCTTGCATTGATTCAATCCAATTGTCGTAAGTCATGGCCTCTTTGATATTTTTCGGTTCAGCTTGACAAACAGTGAGTGCGTAAATGCAGGTTTCACCATCTGTATGGAGTTTCTGTCGTGTCATAACTGGTTTATCTGGATTGCCAATCACATTTACTAACGGATGATCCCTTGTCCATTTATGAGTTGATGGGTAGTGTTGAATGTTGTGATGATGATATGACGGGTCCATGTTGCTCGAGGATGATTCTCCGGTATCTGGAACAGTTGGTGGTGGAGCAAATGGATTAAAGAAGGCGTTCCCGTCATATCCTGATGGTGTTGGAACATTGTTAGAAATGGGGGATGAATCTTCAACTGCTGGTTGAGGTGTTTTCTCCATTGATGATGATTGTTTAGGTTGTGGTGCATCGGTAGCAACTACGGTAGAGGTAGATGCTGATGGATCAGGTGCTTGTTGTATGACATGTTGAGCAGCGGAACTGGTGGAAGCATTTGATGCACTAGTAACACGAACGTCATCAAACATTGGTGCAAACAAATCTTCCAGATCCTTCCTGTTGAAAGGTAGGGGTGCAGCCGAAGATTCAGGGAAGTTTAGACGATTGTGAGCGGGTTCTAAGCGGTCTTGCTCAGAAGCCATTTCAGTGAGTTCATCAAAATTAGCGTGTATGGTTTCTTGAATATCCCCAGTCCGAAGATTCCAAATTCGGTATCCCTTGGAGTTCTCACAGTATCCTACAAATATCCCAATATCTGCTTTATCCTTAAGTTTACCAAGATCATCTTTATCATTCTTCGGATAACACAATGCTCCAAAGACGTGAAAATAGTTGATGTTTGGTTTTCTTCCTTGTATAAGCTCATATGGTGTTTTGCTGTGTCTTTTGGTGATCATGGCACGATTCTGAGTATAACAAGCAGTATTGACAGCTTCAGCCCAAAGATAATCCGGTAATTGAGCATTGATCAACATAGTTCGAGCTGCTTCCACGAGCGTACGGTTTCGTCTTTCAACTACACCATTTTGTTCTGGAGTGCGAGCTATTGAAGTCTGATGAACAATACCCTGTTTCTCAGTGAATTCCCGAATGATTTGATTCTTAAATTCAGTCACGTTGTCTGTTCTGATGATGCGGACGGTGTTGCGGACTTGAACTTGAATCTTGGTGAGAAACGTGATGAGGATAGAAGGAACTTGATCTTTAGTCCGAAGAAAATAGACCCAAGTCCATCTTGAGTAATCATCTACTATTACCAGAATATACTTCTTCCCGTTAATACTCTGAACTCGCATCGGACCACACAAATCCATATGAAGCAGTTGTAGGACATGATCTGTGCTGTGTTCTGTTTTGGGAGGAAAATGAGCACGGTGACTTTTCCCTTGTTCACATGCAGAACACAAGTGATCCTTGGCATATCTGAATTTAGGTAGACCGTCAACTAATTTCTTCTTGGCAAGGTCAGTGATGGTTTTAAAATTGAGATGAGATAATCTTTTGTGCCATAACCAAGCCTTTGTGGGATGAGCCTTGGAGAGTAAACAAATAGGAGTAGAAGCTGTCATGCCTTCAAGAGAGATAGTATACAGACTGGTTCCGCGTTTCCCTTTCATGAGGTCGTTGCCTTGAAGATCACGAATAAAGCAAGTTTTCTCCCTGAATGCTACTTCCAAGTCTCCATCGCAGAATTGTCCCACGAAAAACAAATTATGACCAAGGCCTTCAACATAATACACACGGCTGATTTCGATGTTCCTATTAATGTAATCCCCATAGCCCATAATTGCAGCGAAGTGATCATTCCCGAATCTGACCGTTCCGATAAACTTAGCAATAAAGTTTTGAAGAAGTTTGAGATTGCCGGTCATGTGTCGGGAGCACCCGCTATCAACAATCCAAAGGACGATTTGAATCACCTGCATCACAAACATTAGAAACAGGTGGAGGTTTGATAACGGTTGGATCCGCTGGGTTAGTAACACAAGAGGTTAGTACTTTAGGTAACCATTTAAAACCAAAAGTGTTCTGTAACCAACGTTGCTAGGTCCAACTAGTCTCTGCCTTTTTCCTAATGTATGCACTAGGTGACTTTGTAGTCTTGGATTTGGGCTTTTCCATATTCTTCTCAGAAACATCTAGTGGGGGCATTCCTAAAATGGACTTTTCACTGGTTTTAAGCCTAGAGGAAGCGCCACTATTTCGTTTCTTTCTCTTAGTCAGCAAAGTTTTAGCAACACATTTTGTATGATCACCAGATAGTATGCTATTACGACAAAAAACACAAGTAGCATCAATCAAAACATCTTCATTAACATTTAAAGATTCAGCATTTGTTACATCAATCTTAGAACTAGACTCAGATAAGTGCAATTCTATTCCTGATGTTACATTTGTCTTATTCAAACTACTAGCTGGAACTTCTTCAGACTTAGATAACTCCTTCCTAGGTTTCTTGACTCTAAGCTTCCTCTGTTTCTTGTGAGTCTTGGAATGGCTGACCTTAGGTGTGGTTTCTAGTCCTGTGGAAGTACAAGTAGCTGAATTAGTGGTTACATCAGATGCTTGGGTATGTTCTTTGTCTACTACATACATCCCTGGGGCAATCTTATGAGTGTTTGTTTTGCCTGTGTCTAAAACTCTGATTTTCTTCTTCAAATCAATAATGATGTGTTGAAACTCTTGATTTTGCGAATCTAATTTTCGATTGAGGCTGACTGTGTCATTTCGGTTTTGAAGAATTTCCTCCAGTTCTTTTTCATGTTCAAACAGTTTAATTCTTAAGAAAGCTTTTGTTTCCTTAAACTTTTCAGGAACATGACTGTTTTGAAATGATAAAGACGCTAAAAGATGTTGAAATTTAAGTTCAAATTCAACACTCTGTTTTTGACACCAGCCAAGCCGTTTTTGAAGATTAAAAGCTTTGTTTTCCACATCATTATTGAGCTGTCGAAGAATCTCATTCTCATGTTCCAGATTATCAATCTCCATACGCAACATCTTACTATCCACAGCATGATCATTCACAAGTACAGCATTACCAGATTCATAGAGCGAATTCATAATCACAGACACTTATGTCATAACACAAAACCTTTTCCAAGAGTCGATCATTTTCGTTTGCTAAAAATTTCCTTTGAAGTTTTTGACGTTGAACCTTGTCATCTTTAGCTTTGAAAATGGTTTGCATAGATGCTACTTCCGTTTGTAACTCCTCTTCCCATTTTGTTGCGCATTTCTTCAGATTTCTGACATGAGGAAGAATTTTCTTTTGAAGAATCTCTTTCTTTTCTTTTTGAACAGGAGAAAGAAAAGAAGAGACAGGAATTTGAGAACTAAACTCAATTTCTTTCTCCAAAAGAGAAATGTCGTCCATAAATGTCTTAAAATATCGAAGAACCTGACATTTTGGAGGCATTTGTGGATCAGCAAGATCCTCTGTCAGACAATCTTTGAAATATGCAGCAGTCGTGGGGACAGAAGTTATAGACGAAGGAGCACTTATGTTTGTGTATGTTAACGTTTGTTCTGGATGATCCTTAGGAGGGACAAATGATTTGCTCAAATGAGGTCGTGCATTATAATCATAATGTATCTTTGAAAATTTTGTTTGTGAATCTGATCGACCCTCAATCTTGTTTTCCAGAAAATCAGTTTCTTCATCAACAGAATACATAACAACACGTTGAAAGGTATCATCTAACAGAAATGTTGCATTGTATAACTTGGGATTGTCTTTGAGTGCTTTGTGTAAATTACGGGGTGTGTCACTTCCAAGTGCAAAACTTACTCCTTTAGGACTCGGTTTTACAACATTCTTTTGAATTTATGTTACAGAATTACCCGTTTTATACACAACATTTTGAAATTCTTTGAGTTTGGTTTCCAAATCCAGAATTTGATCAAGATATGAGTCAACACATTTCCTAGTGGCTTGCTTTTCTTCAAGAAGATCCTTCTGAGATGTAGAAAGCTCAGATTGAGTTTTTAACAACTCAGAAGTTAAAGCATCAAGTTGTTTTTTGAATTCAAATTGATCCTTTTCTTTTTGAGAAAAAAGCTCAGCTTTGGCTACGGTTAGCTCACGAACTTGACTTTCTAAATTTTGAACCTTTACCTATTCTTGTTGGAAAGCTATTTCAAATCCTTTTTCACGTTTATCTTGTTTAAGATATCCTGAAAGTTGTTGTTGGTAGCACTCATTATCCTTTGTTAACAATGCAATCTTTTCTTTGAGCTTTTGATTGATATCATTGCATTTTTCTATTTGTGACTGGGTGGTCAATAACAAGGCCTGTAACTCCGAATCTTGATCAGTCAAAGGATTAGTTTGATCAAGAGGATCACAATTTTCATCATCAATGAGATCATCAAATGAAACAACGGTATTATCATCATCAAATGATATGACCGTGTTTATTTGATCATCGGATGGTGATGAGAATGAATCATGTTGATCAAACATTTCATTTGTAGATAAAGATGCAGCTGGTAAAGCAATTTCATGGATGAGACATGTAGGATCAGGTACCTGAGAAAGACCATCGGTATCATATACCGGGCCTGACTCGGACATATTCATTTCTTGCATATTAGCCATAAGCATGACTGCAGCATTTGCCTCTAAATCTTCCATTTCATCATCTGATTCCACATTAGCCATAAAACTTTGATCATTCTGAGTCAATCTTCCAGCAGCTTTTTCATCTTTGAGTGCCATCAAAAGAGCCTCTTTGTGATAAGCACTGCCCATTGTTCTTGGCTTCGGACAAGCATTTGCCATGTGACCGTTCCCCCCACAGTTATAACATGTGATGGACGTATTTGCAATGCCTCTCTGAACATTCCCAACAGTCGAATTTCCTCTCTGATCATTCCCCATATTGTTTCTGTTTGCCCCTGCAGTATTAAACCTATTTCCTCCTGACTGAACCCTTTGAGTACCATATCCACGATTTCCTGAACCATATCTGCCTGAAGCCCTGTTTCGAATTTCTACTCTGCCATCATTAACAACTGCCTGATTCCTGGTATTTGAAGATGAACGAAGACGGTTGTTGGATTTGGTGAATCTGCCAAATGCGTTAGCAATCAATCCAAATGCTTCATTAAGAGAGTTGAAGGCATCCTCTTCTTCATCATAATCTGCATTTGAGTACAGTATTGAATCGGTGTTGTTGTATGGAACCAGCTGGTTATCAGAGTATTGTTGTGGTGCTTCATAAGGAATGATTTGATTATGAGGTTGGGGTGGAGGACTTGGTTGAAACGATGAGTGGCCAAATTCCTGGTGTGGTAAAGAGAAGTTAGATTGAGCAACGAGAGCAAGTGAGTTTGATGTTGGTGCAGGTGTGAAACCTCCTCGTGCTGCAATTTCTTTATCCACTTCTGATTGATGTTGTCTGAGGTAATCATACATGAGTCCATATTTGACATCACCAATTTTCTTTGTCTGCCTTACAAAAGTTGCATACTTCTGCCATTCAGGACCAAGACATCCAAGGAATTTTGAGTTGACAGCAATCTTTGGTAACTTTATATCATGACGATCAAGGTCATTGATAATGTTGGTGAAACGGTGATAGTAAGATTCAATGGTTTCCCCTGGTTCCATGATGAAGTGGGTGTACTCCATATACAACTTAGACTCAAGATCTTCCTGGTTTAACTCTGTTCCTTCCATGAGAAGATGAACATGTTCCCACATATCTTTGGCTGTCTTTTGAGCATCAATACTTCGATAGATAGGATTGGGAATCCCTTGAAGTATGAAAGACATAGCCAATTGGTTTGCTTCTTGTTGTAATGTTTGCTCAGTTGTGTAGTTTGCAACCGGAGTGGGTGTGGATGTTTCTTCTCTCTCTGAAGTTGCTGGAACAACAGTAGCTGGAATAGGATAGGGTCCTTCTTCAATGACTTTCTTGAGGTATTGACCATGAGGTTTTTTCAGTTCAACGAATCTGAGGAATCTACTAGCCCATTGCACGTAGTTACCCGGAGTTAGCATTGGTGGAGTTTCTTGACTTCCAGCTTCATGACGTGATTGCTGACTACTAATTGCCTCACACATCTTGTTAAACCAATGAGGTTCTCTGGAGTAGGATGAATAATTCTGCAGTTGTTGATTCTGTTGCATGATTTGTTGTGGGGACACTTGTGGTGGAGAGAGAAATTGATGTTGTTGTACGAATGCTTGTTGTTGTTGATACTGAGGATGAAATTGCTGTTGTTGTTGTGGATGTTGCTGTAGCTGGTAGTAGTAATTGAAATGAGGTGGTTGAGACATATTTGGATCTTTTAAGATAATTAAGATATGTGTTGATGATGTAAGTTAAGTTGGTTTAGAAATCTAAAGATTTTGTCCAAATGCGATAAAGTACTGTTCACCAAATGCGATAAGACAGTTCACCAAGTGCGATAACCAAGTGCGATAATGACAGTTCACCAAGTGCGATAAGATCAGTTCACCAAATGCGATAAGGACAATACACCAAGTGCGATAACCTTCAATAGCGATAACGAAAGTTGAAATTGCGATAAAACTATCAAGTGCGATAAATAATGACAATTTAAATATGTTATCTTAAAGTGCGATAATTTATAGCAAACTGCGATAAAATATCCAACAGCGATAAGATAATATATCAAACTGCGATGATTTATGGCAAGTGCGATAAATTTATCACAAATCCAAGTTCGATAAATTCTCAACTCTTGTACAAGAGAAGAGAAGCAACCAAGTCGAAGTATTACTACTTTCTAATACAAGAAAGTCCAATACTGAGTCCCAAATGCGATAATTGAAGATCTCCCAAATGCGATGAAACCCTAATCTTTCTTGATTCGAACTGCGATAAAACCCTAAGTTATCTTGATTGCCAACTGCGATAAACCCTTCAAATGCGATGAAACCCTAACTTGTCGAAGTTCACTCAGAAACCAAAACTAGCACTTTTCATCAACTTTTCCAATACGCTAATAATACGGATTACACCAAATCGTCTAAATAACCAATAAACCCGATTGTTTTTTACTTTAAACGATTAGTAATCAAAAGATTTAATGAAGATTAAGCTTTGTTAACGTAGAAAATATGAAAAACGATGATGATTAGTGAAATTTGGACGAAATCAAAGCTATTTTCAACAAAAAACGAGAGTTTTCACGTTAAGATGTGAACAAAACTTTTCGATAACTATAAAACCAACGTAATTAACACTACTAATGATTCAAACACACGATCCTAATTATCCCTAGGCGAATGATACCACTTGTAGGTCACGTTTAAATCTCAAACACACACTCGATATGACAAATAACACACGAACTACTACTCTATATTATGCTACGTATGAAGAGAGAATAAGCTAATAAGCAATACTAAATAAGAGAATAAGAAGAAGAAGAATAAGAAGAATGGTCGGATTTCACTTAATCAAACTTTACTTGGACAGAGCTTGCGCTATATTACATGAAAACCAACAACTAAGAGTGCATCCCATGCCTTCTATTTATAGGCAATGGGAGGGGAATTATTCTAGGAATATTCCCTTACATGTGATAAGATTAAATTAGATAATGTGACCGGTCCATGGACTACTAATGGACCGGTCCAAAATTACAAACTTAATAGTCCATACGTGCAACATATATTATAAATGAAGAAGACTTGTATTTGATTAAAACATGTTCCTAACAGTATTCTAAGCCCTTCGCAACTTAAGGATAAAGACAGAGTGGGTCGCGACCCTCTGTCGCAGTCAAATTATACAATTGCCAAAAATCTTGGTCCAAAATACACACAATAAGGTCATAACCTTAGGTTGTATATTTACGTTTATGCATAAGCGTAAGAGAAGATAAGCATGATTTCAAAAGCGGGATTTAATCCCTTGGCATTCATAAGGCTACACATAGTCATAGCCAACATTGAAGCATCAAAGCAAATTGTCTAAAGTCTGGGTCGAAGCCCAGAAACACAAAAGATAAATTGTTCAAAGAGATAGGCACAGGCCTAACAAAGCATCATCAGAAATTGTTTAACAGGGTACATGCCACCCTTAAAGACCAAATTATTGCCAACATGGCAACCTTCAAACATTCTTTGAGGAATTCGGATCCTCTTGGTGAGATGGAGACGGAGGCTTCACAGATGGGGTTCTTTTAGTTGGAGAGGGAGGCTGTATTTTCCTTGGCTTTTTGGATAGGAGATCTTCAATTGGGGCTGAGGGGTCTTTGGTTGCTTCGGCAAGGAATGGGTACTCTGCTGTAGCGTACGCATTGCCAGCATCATTATATTCTTGCTCAGAATTTGGACGGTAATAAGGCACTTCTGACAATACCACTGGTTTCTTGGTTTCGGCAATTTCCTCCAGAGTTGTGCATTTACCGTAGAATATGGCTGCGTTCACCAACTTTCCAACAACAGCTCCCACCTCATCACTATGGTACAACTCCATAGCAACATAAGGGACAACCTTCGACACCACCTCAGCCCTATCCTCCTTTAAGCTCTTGCACTCGAGTTTTAATCCATCCATCTCTTGGCAAAGCTTGACCTCCTTTTCCACCAATCTAGCCCTCTCAGCCTCAAGACCAGTTCATTTAGACTCAAGAGTTGTAACCTGTGTCTTATATCCCGAAAGCTTAGCCTCCTCCATCTTCAGCTTACCCTGCGACTCCTTAAGCTGTCCTTCGAGACTGTCCATCTTGGCACGAAGGGCCTCATATCTGGGATGCTTCTCAAAATCCAACATGGCCGCATCACACCTGGCCTCTAGCTCAGCATACTGCTTCTCTCTGTTCTTCTCCCTAGCAACAATAACAGCTACCTCCTCCTTTGCATCCTTCACCATATTAATCAACTCCCTTGTACGGCCATTCAAGTGATTATCAAGCATGGCTTGTCTGGTGTAGCTCTTATCGTGTAGATCACATAGCTTCTCAATGGGTATGACACTTAAAGTCCTCCTCCAGGGAGCAGGAGTGACATTCTCAATCATCAAATGGCAGGTGAGAGCATTGGGTAGCTCCTTGGTATTTGGTAACCCTAAAAAAAAGAAAAAAAAAAGAATGTATACCAATCAGATAAGGAACACACTGAGGAAGGGAGAAGTGAAGAAATTTTTGCTTACCATGGATGTCATCATCATCAACCATTTCTTCTGGTGAATACATAATTACTTTCCCACGAGACTTCTCTGTCTTCTGCTTGGTGGTTCTGGATGTAGGAGTAGGGATGTTCAATTTCCTCTTGGGGGCAGTGATGTGCGTGGTTTTGTAACCTTACAACAGGTTTTACCTCTCGAGGGATCTCAAGAGGCTTACAACCCCACCAGGCAGTGTACCTGACCGATGTAGTATAGTGTAGTGGTAAGTACGGGGGATTGATCGTTCTCCACAGGGAATAGTGTTCGTTAGGTATGAAAGGCTACTCTAATTAGGTCTAAGGGGTGAGGAAGATTCTTTTTATGTTTTTATAATTTTATGAAAGCAAGTAAAATCTCGGGTTTTGAAGGAGTGGGCGGAATTAGTTGCTAGTCAACTAACCCAAATTACTACGAATGCAATAAAATAAATAACTAAAATGAAAATGTGGTGAGAAACTTATGTGTAGAGAAATGTGTTTACTTAGATTTCCTTACTCCCTAACTATCTTTTACCGGTTAATTAGTGTGTATTAGTTGCGTGGATGACGGGTGTATTCCTTAATATCATTCGTGGGGTGGCGTACTTACTTCCCCAAACTCTACAAGCTCCTACTTCACTCCTATGTCGAGCCGGCTAGGAAGCTCCTAACATGGGATCACTAGAATTCGCTTGTGCATTAAATACAACCATAAAAACCTTTAGTACGCGTTTGGTTCATGTTTCTTAAGACGTTCAAGCAAGTTACCGAATAGGAAGTTAGCCAGTTTTCTTAAGCCTAACATAGATAAACAATCATCCAATACAACTAACAACACACTAATAACCAATAATCAATAGCTAGGTTTCATTAGATCTAAGCAAACACAAGATAAAATTAGCCTAACATGTTAAACAAAAGACAAGAATAAGATAGAATCAAACAACACATAGACATATTGAATGATTAATTGATAACTTATCTTTCAATGAAACATGGAAGATCTCAAGGCAAAAAGCCCTGAAAAAGTAGCTAAAATCGTCTTAGGGTTTTATCCCAAAATTCCACACACTAAGCTCTCCCTAATGACAAAAAATTAGAAAACTATATATAGATTTTTGGATCTGACGGCGTCACCTTATGGAGTGTGACGCCGTCACCTCGCCGCTTTTAGGGTTCCCGGATGACCTTCTTGACGCCGTCCCTCTTTAGCTCTTCAAAAATCCATTCTGGCCTATCAAGGCTTGACGCCGTCTAACCATGAACGTGACGCCGTCCCCTTATGAATTAAGCCGTGACGCCCTTAATCAAGTTAAAGCGTGACGCCGTCAGAATTCTCATGCTATCTCACTGGCCCGTCATGAGTAAATTTCACATCCAACTTTTCTTGCCAAGGCATGACACCGTCCAGAGTAAAGTCTGACGCCGTCAAGAGTAACTTTTAGCCGATTCTTGAGACTTTGCCGTTTTCTTCACTTTAATGCTCCAAAAACGTCCAAAATGCCTCCTTTTCCAGATTTCTCCTCAAAAGTACCTAAAATGACAAAAGGAACGATTTAGGGCAATATTTGATCAAATAAATAGGATTTCGGGCTTAAATGACCCCTTAAAAGCGGTACACTTTTCGCCTCATCAAATACCCTTACACTTGAGATTTGCTTGTCCTCAAGCAAATGCGCTTTTATTCTAATCAAAATACAAGTTAGGGGTCATTTAATGCAAACATAAAAGTAATTACAACAAATATTCGTTCCACTTCAATCATAATAAGCACGGAGATTATAAACTAGCACCTCACAAGTAGTGTTTAGATACTCACATCTCTCAAGTGTCATCAAAATAAATCTCATAAATGAAAACGGATAATATCTCTCACTACCTGTCATAGCAAATAGATTACCATAGGCTTGGGAAAGGATCGAAAACCTCCTCCACTAGGCGTAAGCACCTAAGATAAACTATCAAAGAGGGCTTTTAAACGGGTTATAACGTTAGGTGTAGTGAAAAGGAAAACACGGTTTTGTTGGATAAGGGATATTTTACTGGTGGCTAGTTAAAGATCTTGGTCAATTACATGTACTATACAATGTTGCTAAGCCAAGACTAGAGTCGATCTTAAGCTAGAAACGAAATAACAAAATAACAAAAATATAAAAATAAACATAAAATAAAACGGGATGGTAGTCCGTATGTTTTTTCTATTTTTCATTTTCTCATTTTTTTTGTGTTTTTCTTGATTTTTTTTTTTTTTTTTTTTTTTTTTTTTTTTTTTCATACACTCTTGCCCTACCATCCAAAATAATACATCATAGGGGCGTTGCATTCCCCTTACACTTGAACTTTTACATAACTTTACAAATACTAATCTAATGACTCGAATTAAGATAATTGAAAAACTTGGAGTACTTTTAAAACTATTTAGCACATATGGGGGTAATAAATGATGTTCTTCCCCATTACTCCATTATATCTAGTACTTTACCCATGAGTCCCAATCGTCCCAAAACAATATGTACAAGGATATGACTCGACTTAGCAACCATGTAATCAACTAGATAATCAACTTGGGTTTAAACAAATGTTGTCACAATAATGCACTAAAGATGAGTGCATACAAGGTGGGCTAAGGCGATTTGGGTGTACATTTTAGTGGGGTGTAACAAATTCTTCCTTTAAGTAAAATGCTTAAAGGTTGAAACGAAAAGATAGGCTCTGAGGGGTGTACTAGGGGTATCGTGTACTAAAAATGAGTACAACGCAAAGGGTGTGGGAGAATTACTTGACCAATGTAGCCAAAGTAATTATAACAAAAACACAGGTGTAAAACAATGGGTTAATCCTAATGCCTCTTATCATGTAGTAAATCTAACTACACGAATGTAGTCTCACTTGTGGCCTTGGAATGGTCCTAACGCAAGTTCTAGAATCTAAGTGCTACCGGTACACACATCATAGCATAAATGCTTTTCCTACCAATTCTAGGGGCGAACCTCACATATTTGGGGGTGGAAAATTTTTTAGTGGTACGGTTTTTGTGCTAGTTATATAACTCCTATCCGTGAGACGCTCATTAGATCAAAGTTTCACTCCTAAGTGTTGTAAAAAATTTTAAATTTGGCACTAAAATTACCTTAACAAGTATTTCTCTCAGTTTTATTACACATCTACTATTAAACAAACAAAAATCAAGCGCAATGGTATTCTCTAATCGTACTTTTACCCTCCCCTTACACTTAAGATGAACATTGTCCCCAATGTTCGAATAATAAGATGTAAAAGCATAAAATGAAAGAATGAAATCGAATACTCCCCTGATTCGCTCGGTGGATAGTGAAATTACACGGTTAAATCTTCCTCCAAAGAGAATGTTGAAGCTCCATGACTAATGCATCGCCATAAGCTTGATTCCATGAACATATCCTTGTCCAAAATAACCTGTTAAACCTGAGAAAACAAACACGAAAACCTGCATAACATCGGCGGGAAAAAATCTATATATAAGGATATAATGCTTGTGGACTGATAATTTTGCAGATTCCTGGAGATTATAAGTTGGAGATTTTAATAAAAACTTTTTAAAAACAAAACTTTCAAAAATTTCTGGAAATTAAATCTGACGCCGTCAGGTTATAAACCCTGACGCCGTCAGAAATGACCTGACAAAAATTTTCATTTTAAGTTTCCGGAAAATTTCTGGAAAAACCTTTACCTTACTTCCTGGAAATCCTGCAAAACATCATTATAACTCGATACAAGCATTTGACTCAAACAAATACGAATATGTATGCTAATTTATTATTATTATGATTCATGTTAATTTGTGTTCTAATAGACCGATTTGGATTTCCCTTACACTTATCTTTTGCAAAATACCTTTATATGTAGTTAAGACGAAGTTAAAAAAAACAAAATAAAGCATTTTCACAAATCACTTTTGAACATGAATCAATACTAATAAAAATTAAACACACATACGGAAACAAATAAAAACAAACAAACAAACAAATAAACACACAAAGCAAATAAATAAAATAAAGCTTGGGTTGCCTCCCAAGAAGCGCTTTTCTTTATTAACGAGTCTTGTAGCTAGACTCAAAGTCACGCACATTACGTGACTCCATCATCGGTCACGGTTCCTAGGCCATTCTCCTTCCCGGTTTCATATTCCGGTCCTAATTTCAAACAATCTTTGTAGAAACCGAATATCCTTTCCATAACATAGTCTACTCCTTTACTTCTATCCTCATCATTCCTATAGTAGACCGCTTGCTTGAGCTCCTTCTCAACATTTGACAAGTGTTGGAATTGTTTAATCTTATATGGCATTTGGTAGTTTACTTCATCGGTCTCATCCTTAAATCTAACTATCCCTAAGGAAGGTTCATAAGTCATTCTAGAGACCTCAACAAATGGTTTTCCAAAAACCACTTGAGTTAAGGATGCATCGACTATTGGGCGGATATCTTCTACAATTACAAAGTCGGTGACATAGGTGAAGTTTCCTACATAAACCGGTAATCCCTTAACTCTTCCCGTGAAGTTACTCATCCAACCCTTGTCAGGGGACATCCTATACCCAAGTTGATTCTTCATTATCAAGTTGTAGTGGGCTCTAGTCATGACGTTTATGGGCGATCTAAGGTCGATGTAAGCTTTCCACACATGTAGATGTCCGATGTTGCATGGTATGTTGAGATTAGAAGGGTCGCCTATTTCTATGATTGGTCTACCTAGGAAGTATGGTGTCTTGGGGTTATCGAATAAGTTTGTATGATATGCGCGCTCTTCCTTAGTGGGTAGCCTATTGAAGTAGTCCTCATCATCATCTACTTCTTCACTCTCACTTGTCCTAACTTCCTTATCAACCTCGACTTTCTTATCCTCATCCTTAGGTTCACTATTATCCTCATTCCTATCAATTGGTTTAATAGTGACAATGTTGACAAAGTGGACGTGTTTGGATGAAGAGGGGTCTTTTACTTGGGGTCCGCTATTTGTGTTCCTAGCGTCCTTATGTGGAGGTGATAGCACTTGGTTATTGAGGGCTTTCAACAAGTTTTCAATTTTATTGGTCATCTCCGTTTGTTGTTGATTGAATTCGGATTCGAATCTAGCTATCCGAGCTTCTTGAGATGCCATAAATTGAGACATCAATCCTTCAAAGTTATTGGTACTACCATTTCCGGAAGGATTGTTGTTGAAAGTACGGTTCGAGTTGGAACCGCTTGATAGGAAACGATTAGGTGGGTTGGAAGAATTGGTTTGTTGTGAGTTTTGGTTTTGTTTCCACCTAAGGTTCGGGTGATTTTTCCATGAGGGGTTGTATGAATCACCATAAGGGTTTGGCTCGGGTTTGAAAGTGTACCACTTGTCTCCCGCTCCGTCGGTAAGCGAGGATGCGTAGTCCACAAAAGCTTGTTCGGGGAGTTCCATGCAATCACGAGTGTCGTGGGGACCACTACATAATTCACATGAAGAAGTGATTTTGTTCACTTGGCTTGAAGGTTTAGGAGCCTCGTAGGATTTCATGAGAAACTTGACTTGGTCTTCAAGTTCTATGATCCTACGGTCGGAAGTGCTTGAATTGTTAGAAGGCAAAGATATTGCCTTGACCGTTTTATTCAAATCACGGGGGTCACTCCAACTTTCGTTGTCATAAAGAGCAAGATCCTCTAGGAGAGCCCATGATTGTTCCGCACTTAGATCACGTAGCTTGCCACCGGCCGATTGGTCAATGGTTTGCCTTGTGGAGAGATTGATATGGTCATAGAAGATTTGGACTTGGAGCCAAAGTTCTATGCCATGATGAGGGACTTTTTGAAGTAAGTCCTTGAATCGAATCCATGCCCCGTAGAGGGTTTCGCCTCGACGTTGTTCAAACATCAAGATATCCTTCCTTAGCTTGGTAGTTCTCCCCGGTGGGAAAAACTGAGCAAGGAAACGAGTGGTGAGATCATCCCAAGAGGTGATGGATCCTGCGGGTTGACGTTCTAGCCACTGACTAGCTTGGTCCCGCAAAGAGAATTGGAAGAGACGCAATCGGGTCGTCTCTCGAGTGGCAACATCAAGGTCTATAGAATCAACGATTTTAAGAAAGTCCTTGAGATGTTGATTAGGATCTTCAGAACGAAGTCCATGGAATGCGCATCCGCTTTGCACCAACCGGATGGTGTCGGATCGCAAGGGTGTGATATTGGCTCCTTGAGTGAGCTCAATGGTGTTTCGATAGCCATGGTGGCTAGGACGGGAATACTCTCCTAAAGTACGGGCTCTAGGAGGTGGTGGTGGTTGTTGTGGTGGTGGGTTGTGTGGGTTAAGGATATTACCATCTTCCATGATGTCGGATGGTATGGTTACGAACAAAGACACGAAGAAAATAGATAGACTAAAGAAAACCTAGAAAAATAAAATAAAAATCTCACTAGAAAGGAATCTAGTGAGTAGACCTAATAGAAATAAAAATTCAACCTAAACAATAACTATTCCCCGGCAGCGGCGCCAAAAACTTGATGTGCGTGGTTTTGTAACCTTAAAACAGGTTTTACCTCTCGAGGGATCTCAAGAGGCTTACAACCCCACCAGGCAGTGTACCTGACCGATGTAGTATAGTGTAGTGGTAAGTACGGGGGATTGATCGTTCTCCACAGGGAATAGTGTTCGTTAGGTATGAAAGGCTACTCTAATTAGGTCTAAGGGGTGAGGAAGATTCTTTTTATGTTTTTATAATTTTATGAAAGCAAGTAAAATCTCGGGTTTTGAAGGAGTGGGCGGAATTAGTTGCTAGTCAACTAACCCAAATTACTACGAATGCAATAAAATAAATAACTGAAATGAAAATGTGGTGAGAAACTTATGTGTAGAGAAATGTGTTTACTTAGATTTCCTTACTCCCTAACTATCTTTTACCGGTTAATTAGTGTGTATTAGTTGCGTGGATGACGGGTGTATTCCTTAATATCATTCGTGGGGTGGCGTACTTACTTCCCCAAACTCTACAAGCTCCTACTTCACTCCTATGTCGAGCCGGCTAGGAAGCTCCTAACATGGGATCACTAGAATTCGCTTGTGCATTAAATACAACCATAAAAACCTTTAGTACGCGTTTGGTTCATGTTTCTTAAGACGTTCAAGCAAGTTACCGAATAGGAAGTTAGCCAGTTTTCTTAAGCCTAACATAGATAAACAATCATCCAATACAACTAACAACACACTAATAACCAATAATCAATAGCTAGGTTTCATTAGATCTAAGCAAACACAAGATAAAATTAGCCTAACATGTTAAACAAAAGACAAGAATAAGATAGAATCAAACAACACATAGACATATTGAATGATTAATTGATAACTTATCTTTCAATGAAACATGGAAGATCTCAAGGCAAAAAGCCCTGAAAAAGTAGCTAAAATCGTCTTAGGGTTTTATCCCAAAATTCCACACACTAAGCTCTCCCTAATGACAAAAAATTAGAAAACTATATATAGATTTTTGGATCTGACGGCGTCACCTTATGGAGTGTGACGCCGTCACCTCGCCGCTTTTAGGGTTCCCGGATGACCTTCTTGACGCCGTCCCTCTTTAGCTCTTCAAAAATCCATTCTGGCCTATCAAGGCTTGACGCCGTCTAACCATGAACGTGACGCCGTCCCCTTATGAATTAAGCCGTGACGCCCTTAATCAAGTTAAAGCGTGACGCCGTCAGAATTCTCATGCTATCTCACTGGCCCGTCATGAGTAAATTTCACATCCAACTTTTCTTGCCAAGGCATGACGCCGTCCAGAGTAAAGTCTGACGCCGTCAAGAGTAACTTTTAGCCGATTCTTGAGACTTTGCCGTTTTCTTCACTTTAATGCTCCAAAAACGTCCAAAATGCCTCCTTTTCCAGATTTCTCCTCAAAAGTACCTAAAATGACAAAAGGAACGATTTAGGGCAATATTTGATCAAATAAATACGATTTCGGGCTTAAATGACCCCTTAAAAGCGGTACACTTTTCGCCTCATCAGGCAGCCTTTGCACTTGTCCCTTTCCTGGTTCGCACCCTATCAGCAATGCCGAAAGACCCTACGATCTTCAGCTGGTCACTCTCGGAGGGAGGATCGTTAGAGTCATCAATATTCTCCACAAAGTGGGGGGGCTTCCTCAGTATTCACGGGATTGATAGGAGAAAGCACAGCAAGAGGCTTAACGGGGGAAGCATCAACATCATTATTGTTCACGGACACAGATGGGGAACCAACTCCATAACTAACATCTTTGGGATCTTTTGGAATAAAGCTCACTTCTCTAGCACCTCCAGATACCACAAAGTTCCTGAAAGCCATTTATGCACCAACAAAAGAAAAAGAGATGAATATCAGCAGGTAAGTTATTTATTTTATGTAAATAGGAAATGTACATACTTTTTCCTTCACAAATAATTTCAGGCTGTGATGGAGACCCTTCCCAATGGTCCACAATGCCAGCCATAAACAAGATGGGCTCAGGAAATGTTTGTACATTCACTGGATGGCGTGCAAGACGTTGGTACATAGGATTGCTCCTTATCTCATAAGGTAAGGGGTCATTGAATCTTTTCTCATCAAACATGTATGCTTCATCTAACAAAGCTGGATACTCAGAAGGTATGATTGTATTCTCCACATAAAAAAAATGACCTTTCCAATTTCTGATGTTTGAAAAGGGTTTGGTCAATAGATGAGGCACATCATGCTCACCTCTTTTAGCAATGGTTATCCAATCCCCACCAGGATATAGGTTGACAAAGCCTCTAAGCACGGTCAGTGTAGGCTCAAAACCGTATGCTTTGCACATTACGATATAGGTGGTTAACTTGGCTAGACCAAATGGATTAAACCTAGAGATATGAACTTTGTAATATAGTAGAAACTCCAAATTTAAGGATGTATGGGTATCCTAAAGTTTGACTGAGTAAATGCATGAACATATAAGCCTACATATCCAGAGGGAGCATCAAAAATATTTTTCTTTTTGTTCAGAAGAATGATTTTGAACTCTGTGGGTATGGGGTAATCGCAAAGAAAGTCGGATAATGCTTCCTTTAACAAAGTACATGTTTGTTGCCTAATTATTCTCTTGGCAGCCATGCTCATGTCGCTATTAAAAGAGTAAGAAATCAAAGAGGAATGATAGAATTTTTACCTTTCGTTTCAACGAAAGCAAAAGAGCACAGTACGGTGTATGTGTATTTTGGGCGGAAGGTGAAAGTAAACTAGGGTTTACCATCCTAAGGGTTTAAATACCCATCGTATCTTTGATCCTGGTCGCACACGTGTACACCTAACTTTGATGATCTTGCTGATTTCAAACGGATGATTAAATTTTGAAATGATGTTTACTTTTACCGAGATAATAGCCGTTTGAGTCTAAGCGGCAAGTGGAAAGATAATCATTAAGCTGCATTAAATGTGCGGTTAGTTAGGCATTTATATTCTTTTTGCACGAAAGTGTAACTCAAGAGATATAATGCATGTTGTTTTTTAGTCGAATGCAATTTATACTCGTACGTATATATCACTTTTGACTGGGGGGCTTGATGATGTACCCTCCGAACGGGTCGAAGGACTCCCCTTCGAGCCTGTGCGAAGCCCTCTATTCGGAGGCCCAGGTTAATCTCCTAACACGTTTCATTGGCGTAAAACCGTTCATCTATAAAGTGGTTACCATGTGGGAATCCGCCAATCGAAGCCTTAAGCCCTTCGGGGTATCTCCTACGAAGGAACTACAACGGAGAGCTACCTTGACCTGGTCATACCCACGTCTCCTCTTCCTTTAGGCTTTCCCGCCAAAGTAGAGATCGTGGGCTACAAAGCCCTAGCGGTTACCACATTTCATGGGACGCCCCCATGATCTCCGAATCAAGTGCAACCGCCCTCTAAGGCCTATTTCTCCCCTATAAATAGCTTAGACGGGCCATAACCATGGTAATGCCAACTTAACTCTCTCAACTTACTACAAACTTACCATATCACATACTTACTCGCACGCCGGAGGTGGTTCGCAGGGTCCAACCCCTGCGCAATCACTTAACGTAGTGTTTTATTATTTCTTATTTCAGGTTAAGACAAGCTTGGCGTAACCTCAACACCCCGTAAATCCTTTGATCATCATCGAAGGCCTGGTAGTGCAATTTATTGTACAATCAATTGGCCATAGTAAGATTATATTGATTTGGTTGAGGATTTGCAAGTCCTAATCTCCTATACAATGGATATGGTATTACATTCACACTTGACCCTGTGTCGGCCAATGCATACATCGCATCTTTCCCATTCACTTTAATCGGCAACACAAAATTTCCCGGATCGCTCATCTTCTTAGGCAACCCATTCTCAACTATTCTCTCTCTTGCAATCTCATCAAAATTCTTATCTTCTAACCTAGCCCTTGCCATCATAACTGCATCCAACTTCTTACGATAGGTCATGTAATTATTCAACACATCAATCACCGGCTTCTCCTCCATAAGCTCATTAAACTTCATCTCCAAGTTTTCCAAAATCGCTTCCTTTTGCTCTTGAGTTAACGGTTTAACAATTTGTGGTGATTTGGGTGATGATTTAGATGATGAAGAACTTTCATTCTTAGGGGTGGAGGGTTGGGTAAGTTTGTTAAGTGGTGTTTTCTTTCTATTCGCTTTTCCAATTTTAACAATCTCTCCTTTTCCTACCTTCTCTTCTACCATATCATCCACATCAATCCTCATCTCTCCTAGTGCAAAATCAATCCTACACTTAGTTTTAACCATAAAATCTCTACCAAACACAACTTCCGGTTCATCAGCATTCCCATATTCCAAAACAACAAAATCAACTTTTAAAATGTGACCATGAATGTTAATACGCACATCTCTCACCAACTTTCTTCCATAATCCTCATAGTCAAGTCGAACGAAACCAAGCTTACCAAGCATATCTTCCGTAATGTAGTTGTCACCATACTCCATATTAAGCTGAGCATCCCAAGCTTTTATACCTTCCACACCACAAGGTGTAGAGTACCTCACGAACGGTGCATCAAATTCTTTGGGTGGTGCTTGTGTGAACACAACAACTCTCTTCTCCTTAGGTAAACAAATCAGGTTTTCTCCAACTTCTTCTTTCTTTTCTACATCAACCTTAACTTCTTCCAAAATATTTTTTAAATGCTCCAATGAATCACCCGAGTCTTTGAACATCTCTTCCAAATTTCTCAAGTATTCAGAAACTTCGCTTAAATTCTCAATTTCACTAAAGCAATTAACAACTATAACATAACCACAACCAAAAGAAATCCAAACTATTAGCATTAGGGTTAGTCATAATCGAAACATATCAAAAATGAAATCAAATCAAGTAAACAAACAAGTTCAAACTCTCAAAACATCAAAACAACTAAAAATTAAAAATAAAAAAAACTTTTCCGAGGCATCCATCGGATCGGATGAACATTCCATCCGATCGGATGGTTGAATCGTAAAAATCCATTTTACCCAACCGAATCGGATACGGGCAACATCCGATCGGTTGGATCAACTTTTTCTAAAAAAAATACTTTTTTTTTTATTTTATATATTATTTTATTATTTTAAAACTAAATTAAAACCTTAATATAAAAATTAACTCCTAAAATAAAAACTAATTTTCTAAAAATGAAAAATAAAACATAATTAATAATTTTTAATAACCATTAACTAATTAACTATCATTAACTAACTTAATTAATAAAATACTCTTAATCTAATTCATCATTAAACATACAATTAAACTACATTAACTACTAAATTAAAACATTAAAAACATTAAAATGGCTAAATGATAATCATTAAACATATAATTAAACAACTAATCAATTATAACTATTATTAGTATTAATCTAACATTAAACTACCATTAAAAGGACTAAATAACACTTAAACATAAAAACCTAAAAATTTTACCGAGGGCTCCAACCGATCGGATGGACATCCATCCGATTAGGTTGGTCCCGAACCAACTTTTTTTTTTTTTACTTTTCTTTAAACACGAATTTCTAATATCAAAAACTAATTAAACTACCAAATTCAAACAATTTCAATCAACTCCCCGGCAGCGGCGCCAAAAACTTGATGTGTTACACGTGGGTGCAAGTTTTAAAAATTTATAAACACGATTTATCCAATTCTCTAATTAACACATACGAGCAAGTATACTCGTCCGCGGTAGTAAAGGTGGGTAAGTCGAGATCGTCCTAAGGGAGTTGGTGTTAGAACTTAGTAAAACTAGTTTTTTACAAAAAGGGTTGTCAATCCAATTTGGTGTAAATTCAAAAGCAAGTAAAATCCAATCAATCAAAAACAAATATACTTGTGTGTAATACCTTGACTAATTGCATAGAGTAATCTACAAAGTTTGGTGTAACTTGGAGTGATGCACAACTTAATATGAATGATTCACAATCAATGGTTTTTATCATGAAAAATCATCTCTAAGAATTCAATCTCCTAGTTTATTCCTTTCAGCCTTTTCAACTATGACGACAATTCTATTAAACTCTTTGTTGTTTGAAAAGCATTTCTTATCTTAAGAATTCTTACGAATCCTTTCGGCCCTTTCTCGTGATGAATTCGTTTCCAAATCTATTTTAATGAGTTAATATGGTGCTTGTCACACACCATAGCCCATACTAATTCGTGCACTAACGTTTTTGAATAAAAACATAAAGAAAATCCTTTCGGCCCTTTTTATTCTTTAAAACTGTTTTTACCAACTAATTAAGCAAGATTAGATTGTATTTCAACAAACTCATAAAACAAGACATGTTTTCATGCATCACTATAAAATAAGAATACTCCAACAATTGTCACATCATATACACAAGTATACCAAAAATCACTCCATAGCAATTATAATCAAACACAAGTAACAAACCATTCTTTCATTCAACTTAAAGTAAAAGTAGTTCATAGTAATTTAAACAAAAGATACCTAGTTTTGGAATTACAAGAACTAGAATTGTGGAACTATAGCAACCACACTCCTCCAATCGCCTATTACTACACGTAAAACAACTCCACACTCGAACCACACTTTTGAGACTTTAACTCAAAGTTCCTGGACGTTTTTCACAGCAATTACAAGCTTTCGGGCAATGATAATAAGTTAGTAAGGACTTGGTGTAAGCCTTTACTAGGTTTTGGGGTGTCACACTTTGTAAACTAGCCTAGGGTCCTATATATAAGTACAAGAACCCTTTCTCCTCAAGCAAAAACGTCCTCTATTAGTAAATAAGCAGGAAATGATAAGCCACCATGATTATGGGGCTTAAATTCGTCATTAAATGGAACTTTGTAACAGCCTCTTCATCCAACCGATCGGTATTAGGCTCCAACCGATCGGTTGGAACTCTCGGTAGAACTCGATCTTTTCTTGATATTTGAACATAGAAATCTCGACATTATCAAATCCTTGAGTTCTCGTGTGGTTTCTCTCTCGTTTTCGTCTCGGGAATCTTCCAATGTGCATAATTACTTCAATTCTTCATCTTTTTGTCATCTTTTCCTGTACTTGGCTACATTCACTTGCATATACACTTTTTCATGATTTAGTAACAAATACACACAAATATAACCAAATATAGTGCACAAAACTATAGATAACGTAACTAAAAACATGTTCATTTTGAACGTTATCAAGTACTCTACTGAAGTGAACGCATTGCCTGCATCATTATACTCTTGCTCAGAATTCGGACGATAGTAGGGTATCTCCGACAAGACCACAAGTTTCCTTGTCTGGGTAATTTCTTCCAATGTCGTACACGTACCATAGAAAATGGCCGTGTTCACCAGCCTCCCAATAACTTCCCCCACCTCATCACTATGGTACAATTCCATTTCAACATGAGGAACAACTTTCGAAACCACTTCAGCTTTGTCCTTCTTCAAGTTCTCGCATTGGAGTTTAAATCCATCAATCTCCTCGCAAAGCTTGATCTCCTGCTCAACCAACCTAGCCTTTTCGGCTTCGAGACCTGCACATGTGGATTCAAGTGTCGTAATTTATGCTCTATAACCAGACACCTTAGCCTCCTCAACCCTCAATCTATCACATGCTTCTTGAGATTCCCTCAATTGTCCTTCGAGACTATTGATTTTTGTTCGCATGTCTTGGACAATAGGATTTTTCTCCAAATCCTCCATTGCTTCCTTACATTTGGCATCCAACTCAATATACTCATTATCCATGTCCTTCTCCTTGGCTAAAATAGCATCCATTTTCCTTCTCACAGCCACTACCGTCTGAGCCAGCTCCCTTGTTCGAGAATTAAGATGATTATCCAAAACAGCATGTCTAGCATAACTCTTGGAATGAAAATTACACAGCTCCTCCATGGACATATTATCCAAAATCCCTCTCCAATTGGCTGGTGTCATCTTGTCCACCAATTGGTGACATGCAAGAGCATTCGGAAGCTCCTTTGTGTCAGGCAAACCTGCGAAAGATAGGACAGTCAACTGTATGAAGTATGGTGTTTATTATGCATGAAGATTTCCACTTACTAGTAGTTTCATCTTCTGGAATCTTTAGGTTGATAGGTATGAAGGTTTTAGCATGAGAGCCTTTGGGTTTTCACCGTTCTTGTCGAAGGGGTGGGGTGAGATAATTTCCTTTTCGGAGGAGTTTTCACAGACATAGCAACTCTTCCTTTCCTACTTTTCTTCTTGTCTGACATACCGGAGGACCCTGCGAGCCTCGCTTGAAATTCCTTGATAAGGGGATCATCAGAATCTGCTACATTTTCCACAAAGTGCGGGGTTTCTTCATTATTGACTGATATTGACGGAGAGCCTACTCCGTAGCTCACATTCTTTGGATCTTGGGGGATGAAACTAACTTCTCTAGTACCACGGGCTACAACAAAATTTCTGAATGCCATTCCTGCAACAACAAAGGAGAAAAGATAAATATCAGCAGATAAGTTATTTACTTTATTTTGAATGGGTATATACATACTTTTCCCTTCACACATTATCTCAGGTTTCAACGGGGAGCCTTCCCAATGATCAACAATGCCCGCCATATACAGAACCGGCTCCGGAAATGTTTGAACATCAAAAGGGTGGCGTGCAAGACGCTCCTTATATGATATGGCAAAGGATCATCAAAGCGTTTCTCGTCAAACCGGAATGCTTTATCTAGTAAGGCTGGATATTCTGGAGGTATGATCGTGTTTTGTACATAAAAGAATAAACCTTTCCATTTTCTTATATTGGCAAAGGGTTTAGCAATTAAACAAGGCACATCATACTCACTTCTCTTGGCCAAGGTTATCCAATCACCACCCGGGCAAAGGTTAATGAACCCTCTAAGAACAGTAAGAGTCGGTTCATAGCCATAAGCTTTGCACACAACAATGTAGGTGGTCAACTTGGCTAGGCCAAATGGATTCAACCTTGAAATATGTACTTGATAATATTGTAAGAACTCTAGGATTAAGGGATGAATGGGAATCCTAAAGTTGGATTCTGTTAATACAAATATCGTCCCAAAAACGTTATTTATATTTTATGATCTTTACTTAGTTTTGTTAATGACAAATACAAGGTATATCTTTTAGCAAATCATAAATACAAGCTAAAGTCTTTTTAGAACACATTTACATTTCACAAGATCACTAAAATTTACATTTTATACATTTACATGTTTATTTCCTATAATGGAAACTTTATTTTTTCAAAAGATAGGATGACATCATGGCATGCATCATGTACATAATCTTGGTAAGATTTTGTGATATTTTCTTTAGATGTTCAAGCCAAAGAGTTGACATTTGAAGATATGGAAAGATATGGCAAGATTTGGAAATCTATTAGCTGTCCTGCACTGGCGGATCCAAGTGCATACAAGGACGGATCCAAAGTTTGGGATCCGTCAGATCCGCCAGTTGTTCACTCAGTTTGCCTATAAATAGCAAGCTGATCATTTGGACATTTCATCACTCATATAGCTTAAATACATACTCATTCATTTACTAACCCATATCATTCATTCATTCATTTGATCTTTCCTTTTGTAGCAAAGGAATCAAACATACAAGGATCAACGTTCTGTCGTTATCCGTCTAGTTTAGTCACTGTGTGATCTTGTACTAGTTTGCATATCATTGTTTGTATCATTTACATCAGTAGAGTAAGGTTAGTGTTTTAGTCCTTAAAACACAAAGAGTGTTGGGAGTGGTTGTACCCTTGTAAAGAACCAAACGGGAGTGGTTGTACCCTTGTGAAAGAACCAAACGGGAGTGGTTGTACCCTTGTAAAGAACTCGGTGTTTAGCTTAGTACCGGAAAAAGAAGTAAGCGACGTGTAAAGGTTTTCTCCACCTAGAAGGGAGTTTGTTTCTTAGTGAAAGATAACTCTCGAGTTAGAGGCTCGATGAGTGGATTAGGGCAAGGAAGAGAGTCCTTGTAGCCGAACCACTATAAAAATCAGTGTTGTGTGGTTTGATCTTTCCTATCTTTACTTTTCATATATATTGTGTGATTATTTGTTTGTGTATAATTTCCTTGAAATCACATTAAGTAACAAAGTGAATCAAATTTTAAAACGGTAAAACTATTCAACCCCCCTTCTAGTTTTCCACAGATTCTATAAATGCATGAACAAAAAGCCCCACATACCCAGTTGGAGCATCAAAAATATTTTGGTTTTCGTTTGGAAGCATCACTTTAAACTCCTTGGGTATGGGGTATTTTCCAAGAAATTCTGTCAAAGCCTGCTCTGATAGAGTACATTTTTGCTGCATAATAATTCTTTTCGCTGCCATGCTCATCTCGAATTAGAAACAATAAGAGCAAAAGGTCAAAGAATTGGGAAGGAAAAATTACCTTTAAGCTCAACCGAAGCACGAAGCACAGTGTTGTGTATGTGTATTTTGGGCGCAAAAGAAAAGTGATCTAGGGTTAGGATTATGAAGGGTTTATGTATATCCTTTGTAGTTTTATCCTAGCCATCCACGTGCAGTCATAATCCGAGCCATACACGGACTCCAAATTGTTTTTTAAATTTTGAAAAGATGTTTGTGGTTACCGAAATCCTAGCTACTGTAGCATAGGGTGTGGTAGTTGGATATTCATTAGCCGCATTTATTGCATAGTTTGTTTAAGCATATATCTTTGTTCCGTTTGAATTTTTGACGAGAAGGATAGAGTATATGTTAATTTTTTGAGTCGAATGCAATTTATACTCGTACGTATATATCACTTTCGACTGGGGGGCTTGATGATGTACCCTCCGAACGGGTCGAAGGACTCCCCTTCGAGCCTGTGCGAAGCCCTCTCTTCGGAGGCCCAGGTTAATCTCCTAAAACGTTTCATTGGCGTAAAACCATTCATCTATGAAGTGGTTACCATGTGGGAATACACCAATCGAAGCCTTAAGCCCTTCGGGGTATCTCCTTCGAAGGAACTAGAACAGAGAACCACCTTGACCTGGTCACACCCACGTTCTCTTTTCCCTTAGGCTTTCCCGCCAAGGAGGAGATCGTGGGCCACAAAGCCCTAGTGGTTACCACAAATCATGGGATGCCCCCATGATCTCCGAATCAAGTGCAACCGCCCTCTAAGGCCTATTTCTCCCCTATAAATAGCTTAGACGGGCAAGAACCATGGTAATGCCAACTGAACTCTCTCAATTTACTACAAACTTACCATATCACATACTTACTCGCACGCCGGAGGTGGTTCGCAGGGTCCAACCCCTGCGCAATCACTTAACGTAGTGTTTTAGTATTTCTTATTTCAGGTTAAAGATAAGCTTGGCACAACCTCAACACCCTATAAATTCTTTGATCATCATCGAAGGCCTGGTAGTGCAATTTATCGTACAATCAATTACACAGTTTAATAACAACTTCAAATAACATCCGGAGTGGCCTGGATCCATAGTCAAAACGGGGCCACCCAGATATTACAAATAAACAACTTTTTCAGGGAGCAGAGATATTTTCTTCCGCAGCAGAACCATCGGAAGAAGGCCCTTCGGTGACAGGAGCCTCGGGAGTTGGTCCGGTGGCAACCTCAGCCATAACGGTCTCTGCAGCCTTGGGCGGAGCGGGATCAGGGAACAATTCTATTATTTCCACAAGAGATTTGCGGTAGGCATTGCTGATCTTCTTGACATAAGGGTATTCCGCGGTAAAAAGTCCATCGTACAAAGGCTGGAACTTCGCTTCGGCTTCCATGTCCAAATCCTCCACCTCTGCCAAAACTCTAGCCACATCCTCCGGCGAGCGGTCCAAAGTAACACCATCTAAAAATCCAGACATGGAGGACAGACTGAAGGGAGCGGCCAAACGTTGTTTGTACTCATGACTGTTCAGAAGCCGACGAAACATTTCCGGAATGAATTCTTTCGCCACCTTGAACCGCTCCATTTCTGTTTGGCCCATTTTAACGGCCAGGTCCTTCTTTTCCTTAAGGAGCTCTAGGTTCTCCTTCTCTTCCTCGCTCAGTTTAAGCTTAGTCTCAGTCAACTCAGCCTCCAAGGCCCTGATCCGCTCAACTTGTTCCCTAAAAACCCTCTTCTCTTCCTCCTTTTCCCTCTCCAGTTCCGAGATACGCCCCGTAAGATCCGATTCTTTAACCATACAGCTGGCATGCTCGTGTCTCAACTTCTTGAGTTCCTCCGTTTCTTGAGCCACGCTCCTGCATTGCTGATGGGCGAGATACAAATCGCCATGTTCACGGAGGAGGGACTCAAATCGGAACAAGATGTCCGACTGAGCCGTGGAGCTCCTGCCCAACAGCATCCATGCCCTCTGACAAGCCTCATCATCACCCAGACTTTCCAAATATGTTTTCTCTCGGGGAGTGGGCAGATTTATCATCAAGTCCCGGCAGACCTTCCAACTGTTCAAGCGGTCATCCTTCCTGACCGACCATTCTGGGATAAACAATGTTTCGGGATCATCATCACCAAAAACCTTTTCCTTGCCACGGCCGGAAGAGGCACCAAAGGAACTTCCTGAAAGATGAATAGACAACACAACCGTTATTGCTATATATAAAAAAAGGGGGAAGAGAAAAGTGCACATATAAAAACGTCCGGATAGCTTACCAGTGTCAGCAGCTCCAAATTGGGGATTCGCACCCTCATCGATATCCGGCTGTTTCCTCGTCTTTTCCGGACGCAGTGATCGAATAGGGGCAGGAGTAGGAATGGGCTCCGAAGAATCCAAATCCACCACGTGGATATCCTCTGTTGGCTTGCTCCATTTAGCCGGACGGACTACACCACCTCCTCCCTCGCTACGCTGGATGCGTATCTTTGTCTTGCTGACCCCCACTCCTTGCTGGGCTTTTAGAGCCTGTCGAGCGGCAGCCTGCTCTTGCTTTCTATGCTTTGCCTCTGATGCGTGGTTTTGCAACCTTACAGCAGGTTTTACCTCTCAAGGGATCTCAAGAGGCTTACAACCCCACCAGGCAGTGTACCTGACCGATGTAGTATAGTGTAGTGGTAAGTACGGGGGATTGATCGTTCTCCACAGGGAATAGTGTTCGTTAGGTATGAAAAACTACTCTAATTAGGTCTAAGGGTTGAGGAAGATTCTTTTTTGTATTTTTTATGTTTTTATGAAAGCAATTAAAATCTCGGGTTTGAAGGAGTGGGCGGAATTAGTTGCTAGTCAACTAACCCAAATAACTACAAATGCAAATAAAATAAAATAACTGAAAATAAAATGTGGTGAAAACTTATGTGTAGAGAAATGTGTTTACTTAGATTTCCTTACTCCCTAACTATCTTTTACCGGTTGATTAGTGTGTATTAGTTGCGTGGATGACGGGTGTATTCCTTAATACCAATCGTGGGGTGGCGTACGTACTTCCCCAACTCTATGAACTCCTACTTCACTCCTATGTCGAGCCGGCTAGGAAGCTCCTAACATGGGATCACTAGAATTCGCTCATGCATTAAATACAACCATAAAAACCTTTAGTACGCATTTGGTTCATGTTTCTTAAGACGTTCAAGCAAGTTACCGAATAGGAAGTTAGCCAGTTTTCTTAAGCCTAACATAGATAAACAATCATCCAATACAACTAATAACACACTAATAACCAATAATCAATAGCTAGGTTTCATTAGATCTAAGCAAACACAAGATAAATCTAGCCTAACATGTTAAACCAAAAACAAGAACAAGATAGAATCAAACAACACATAGACATATTGAATGATTAATTGATAACTTATCTTCAATGTAACATGGAAGATCTCAAGGCAAAAAGCCTTGAAAAAGAAGCTAAATTCGTCTTAGGGTTTTCTCCCAAAAATTCCACATTAAGTTCCACCCCTTAATGACAAAGAATTGCAAAACTATATATAGATCTTTACATCTGACGGCGTCACGTTATGGAATGTGACGCCGTCACCTCGCCGCTTTTAGGGTTCCCGGATGGCCTTCTTGACGCCGTCCCTCTTTAGCTCTCCAAAATCCGTTCTGGCTTATCAAGGCTTGACGCCGTCAGACCTTGAACGTGACGCCGTCCCTCTCTAAATTAAGCCGTGACGACCTTGATCAGGTTAAAGCGTGACGCCGTCAGAATTCACATGCAATTTTCACTGGCTTATCATGAGTAAATTTCACATCCACCTTTTCTTGCCAAGCCATGACGCCGTCCAGGGTAAATCCTGACGCCGTCAAAGGTAACTTTTAGCCGATTTTGAGACTTTGTCGTTTTCTTCACTTTTATGCTCCAAAAACGTCCAAAATGCTTCCTTTTCCAGATTTCTTCTCAAAAGTACCTAAAATGACAAAAGGAACGATTTAGGGCAATATTTGATCAAATAAATACGATTTAGGGCTTAAATGACCCCTTAAAAGCGGTACACTTTTCGCTTCATCAAATACCCTTACACTTGAGATTTGCTTGTCCTCAAGCAAATGCGCTTTTATTCTAATCAAAATACAAGTTAGGGGTCATTTAATGCAAACATAAAAGTAATTACAACAAATAATCGTTCCACTTTAATCATAATAAGCACGGAGATTACAAACTAGCACCTCACAAGTAGTGTTTAGATACTCACATCTCTCAAGTGTCATCAAAATAAATCTCATAAATGAAAACAGATAATATCTCTCACTACCTGTCATAGCAAATAGATTACCATTGGCTTGGGAAAGGATCGAAAACCTCCTCCACTAGGCGTAAGCACCTAAGATAAACTATCAAAGAGGGCTTTTAAATGGGTTATAACGTTAGGTGTAGGGATATGATAAACACGGATTTGTTGGATACGGGATATTTTACTGGTGGCGAGTTAAAGATCTTGATCAATTACATGTACTATACAATGTTGCTAAGCCAAGACTCGACTCGATCTTAAGCTAAAAACAAAATAACAAAATAACAAAAACATAAAATAAACATGAAATGAAACGGGATGGTAGTCCGTATGTTTTTTCTACTTTTCATTTTTCTCATTTTTTTTTTTTTTTTCTTGATTTTTCGATTTTTTTTTTTTTTTTTTTTTTTTTTTTTTGCATACACTTTTGCCCTACCATCCAAAATAATACATCATAGGGGCATTGCATCCCCCTTACACTTGAACTTTTACATAACTTTACAAATAACTATTCTAATGACTCGAATTAAGATAATTAAAACACTTGGAGTACTTTTAAAATATTTAGCACATATGGGGGTAATAAATGATGTTCCTCCCCATTACTCCATTACACTAGTACTTTACCCATGAGTCCCAATCATCCCAAAACAATATGTACAAGGATATGACTCGACTTAGCAACCATGTAATCAACTAGATAATTAACTTGGGTTTAAACAAATGTTGTCACAATAATGCACTAAAGATGAGTGCATACAAGGTAGGCTAAGGCGATTTGGGTGTACATTTTAGTGGGGTGTAAACAAATTCTTCCTTTAAGTAAAATGCTTAAAGGTCGAAACGAAAAGATAGGCTCTGAGGGGTGTACTAGGGGTATCGTGTACTAAAAATAAGTACAACGCAAAGGGTGTGGGAGAATTACTTGACCAATATAGCCAATGTAATTATAACAAAAACACAGGTGTAAAACAATGGGTTAATCCTAATGCCTCTTATCATGTAGTAAATCTAACTACACGAATGTAGTCTCACTTGTGGCCTCGGAATGGTCCTAACGCAAGTTCTAGAATCTAAGTGCTACCGGTACACACATCATAGCATAAATGCTTTTCCTACCAATTCTAGGGGCGAACCTCACATATTTGGGGGTGGAAAATTTTTTAGTGGTACGGTTTTTTGTGCTAGTCATATAACTCCTATCCATGAGACGCTCATTAAGATCAAAGTTTCACTCCTATATGTTGTAAAAAATTTTAAATTTGGCACTAAAATTGCTCTAACAGGTATTTCTCTCAGTTTTATTACACATCTACCATCAAACCAACAAAAATCAAGCGCAATTGTATTCTCTAAAATCGTACTTTTACCCTCCCCTTACACTTAAGATGAACATTGTCCCCAATGTTCAAATAACAAGATGTAAAAGCAAAAAGTAAAAGAATGAAATCAAATACTCCCCTGATTCGCTCGGTGGATAATGAAATAATATGGTTAAATCTTCTTCCAAGGTAGTGTAGAAGCCCCATGACTAATGCATCGCCATAAGCTTGATTCCATAAACATCTCCTTGTCCAAAATAACCTGTTAAACCTGAGAAAACAAACACGAAAACCTGCATAACAACGGCGGGATAAATCTATATATAAGGATATAATGCTTGTGGAATGATAATTTTGCAGATTCCTGGAGATTATAAGTTGGAAATTTAACAAAAACTTTTTATGAAAACAAAACTTTCAAAAATTTCTGAAAATTAAATCTGACGCCGTCAGGTTATAAACCCTGACGCCGTTAGAAATGACCTGACAAAAATTCTCATGTTAAGTTTCCGGAAAATTTCTGGAAAAACCTTTACCTTACTTCCTGGAAATCCTGCAAAACATCACTATGACTCGATACAAGCATTTGACTCAAACGAATACTAATATGTATGCTAATTTAATATTATTATGATTCATGCTCATTTGTGTTCTAATAAACCGATTTGGAATTCCCTTACACTTATCTTTTGCAAAATACCTTTATATGTTGTTAAGACGAAGTTAAAAACAAAATAAAGCATTTTCACAAATTAATTTTTGAACATGAATCAATAATAATAAAAATTAAACACACATACGGAAACAAATAAAATCAAACAAACAAATAAATAAATACACAAAGCAAATAAAGCAAATAAAGCTTGGGTTGCCTCCCAATAAGCGGTTGTTTTTGTTCGAGTCATGAGCCTGACTCTACCCTTATTTAATGGATAAAGGAGAGGTTTTCCCTACACTTAGGATTAAGTGCGGGTGATAGTAGTGATACACACCAGTTCGGTAGGAGTATGCCACATGAGGAAAGAGTGGTGGATGAATTATATGCTCAAAGGGGTGTGCTCCTTTCATCATAACCTTACCTAGTTCACTTTGGTCAATGGGTGAATTAAAGTTTTCTCCTAAAAAGGGATCATCTTCTATCAACTTTGAGAGATTCCTAGTTGGGAATCCATCTTGACCTAATAAACCCGGTTTAAACCCATAATGTTTCTTGTGATCAATCATAAATGGGTGATGTAAGTATGTAAGGTCATGGTTCACTCCTATGTTAGCTTCCTCTCTACAAGGCCTAGAGTCTACTACCTTAATCTTAACACTACCCGGACTACATGGTTTGATGGGTGGATCGGGACCTAATTCAATTCCTAAGTTCACATCTAAAGATGGAAGATTAGGTAACGGTTTTGATTTAGGCTCCGGTTCATCAAAACTAGGAACTTCCATAGAACTAAAAGAAAGGTTATGACTACAAGTATTCAAACCTATTTCTTCTAGTTTTGTTTCTTCCAAAGGTTCTACTTCAATTGGGGTTCCTATAGTCCCTTCTACTTCTTATGGGTAAGTCACGGGTGGTGTGTGTGCCTCAAATGATGGTATGACTTGTGGGGTACTTGGTGGGCTTATGTTACTTACCTCATCATTCCCTATGTCAAGATCACCTATATCCTCATCATGTGTTTTAGTAGGATCTAACCCTAACATTTTCCCAAGTATCTCAAGTGCTTCTCTAGGCATCTCAACTTCTATGTCCGAATCATAAGGATCATCCTTAATATTCTGACTGCTATATTCAAATTGCCTAAAAGATTCATCATGTGTTTCTTGAGATTCAACGTCATCAATCATAAAACCTAGGTCTTTTTGATTAATGTGATCATGTTCGGCTAAATCCTCCATCACATCAAGGTCACCTATGTGTTCATCCAGTATTATGGTAGTGCCTAACCATGACATGCAACTAGGTGGCTCAACTCTACCCACCTCATTCCTAAACAAACCTTCCGATTGATTTATCCAAATACCAAATAGGTCTAAGCTTGCATTTTTTGGGTCACATGTTCCACTTCTTTTTTGGGCGAGAATCTCAAAGATTTCCCATGCCTCTTCATCACCATAATCCCACATTTTCCCATCTTCCATATTTTCAATCTCCTGCTGGGTTTGGCAGTCGATACGAGTGTAAAAGATTTGAAGTGGAAACAATAAGTCAAGACCATGATGAAAGACCTTTTTTAATAAGTATTTGAAACGAGTCCATGTATCGGAAAAAGATTCACCATTATGTCGACGGAACATAAAGATGTCATTTTGGAGTGGAAGGGGTAGATTATGTAGTGGATTCACGTTCTCCATAATGGTGAACGGAAGAGTCAATGGAAATTTCTTTTACGAACAAAGACACAAAGAAAAAGATAGACTAAAGAAAATCCTAGAAAAAGAAAATAAAAATCTCACTAGAAAGGAATCTAGTGAGTAGACCTAATAAAATAAAAATTCAACCTAAACAATAACTATTCCCCGGCAGCGGCGCCAAAAACTTGATGCGTGGTTTTGCAACCTTACAACAGGTTTTACCTCTCGAGGGATCTCAAGAGGCTTACAACCCCACCAGGCAGTGTACCTGACCGATGTAGTATAGTGTAGTGGTAAGTACGGGGGATTGATCGTTCTCCACAGGGAATAGTGTTCGTTAGGTATGAAAAACTACTCTAATTAGGTCTAAGGGTTGAGGAAGATTCTTTTTTGTATTTTTTATGTTTTTATGAAAGCAAGTAAAATCTCGGGTTTGAAGGAGTGGGCGGAATTAGTTGCTAGTCAACTAACCCAAATAACTACAAATGCAAATAAAATAAAATAACTGAAAATAAAATGTGGTGAAAACTTATGTGTAGAGAAATGTGTTTACTTAGATTTCCTTACTCCCTAACTATCTTTTACCGGTTGATTAGTGTGTATTAGTTGCGTGGATGACGGGTGTATTCCTTAATACCAATCGTGGGGTGGCGTACGTACTTCCCCAACTCTATGAACTCCTACTTCACTCCTATGTCGAGCCGGCTAGGAAGCTCCTAACATGGGATCACTAGAATTCGCTCATGCATTAAATACAATCATAAAAACCTTTAGTACGCATTTGGTTCATGTTTCTTAAGACGTTCAAGCAAGTTACCGAATAGGAAGTTAGCCAGTTTTCTTAAGCCTAACATAGATAAACAATCATCCAATACAACTAATAACACACTAATAACCAATAATCAATAGCTAGGTTTCATTAGATCTAAGCAAACACAAGATAAATCTAGCCTAACATGTTAAACCAAAAACAAGAACAAGATAGAATCAAACAACACATAGACATATTGAATGATTAATTGATAACTTATCTTCAATGTAACATGGAAGATCTCAAGGCAAAAAGCCTTGAAAAAGAAGCTAAATTCGTCTTAGGGTTTTCTCCCAAAAATTCCACACTAAGTTCCACCCCTTAATGACAAAGAATTGCAAAACTATATATAGATCTTTACATCTGACGGCGTCACGTTATGGAATGTGACGCCGTCACCTCGCCGCTTTTAGGGTTCCCGGATGGCCTTCTTGACGCCGTCCCTCTTTAGCTCTCCAAAATCCGTTCTGGCTTATCAAGGCTTGACGCCGTCAGACCTTGAACGTGACGCCGTCCCTCTCTAAATTAAGCCGTGACGACCTTGATCAGGTTAAAGCGTGACGCCGTCAGAATTCACATGCAATTTTCACTGGCTTATCATGAGTAAATTTCACATCCACCTTTTCTTGCCAAGCCATGACGCCGTCCAGGGTAAATCCTGACGCCGCCAAAGGTAACTTTTAGCCGATTTTGAGACTTTGTCGTTTTCTTCACTTTTATGCTCCAAAAACGTCCAAAATGCTTCCTTTTCTAGATTTCTTCTCAAAAGTACCTAAAATGACAAAAGGAACGATTTAGGGCAATATTTGATCAAATAAATACGATTTAGGGCTTAAATGACCCCTTAAAAGCGGTACACTTTTCGCTTCATCAAATACCCTTACACTTGAGATTTGCTTGTCCTCAAGCAAATGCGCTTTTATTCTAATCAAAATACAAGTTAGGGGTCATTTAATGCAAACATAAAAGTAATTACAACAAATAATCGTTCCACTTTAATCATAATAAGCACGGAGATTACAAACTAGCACCTCACAAGTAGTGTTTAGATACTCACATCTCTCAAGTGTCATCAAAATAAATCTCATAAATGAAAACAGATAATATCTCTCACTACCTGTCATAGCAAATAGATTACCATAGGCTTGGGAAAGGATCAAAAACCTCCTCCACTAGGCGTAAGCACCTAAGATAAACTATCAAAGAGGGCTTTTAAATGGGTTATAATGTTAGGTGTAGGGATATGATAAACACGGATTTGTTGGATACGGGATATTTTACTGGTGGCGAGTTAAAGATCTTGATCAATTACATGTACTATACAATGTTGCTAAGCCAAGACTCGACTCGATCTTAAGCTAAAAACAAAATAACAAAATAACAAAAACATAAAATAAACATGAAATGAAATGGGATGGTAGTCCGTATGTTTTTTCTACTTTTCATTTTTCTCATTTTTTTGTATTTTTTCTTGATTTTTCGATTTTTTTTTTTTTTTTTTTTTTTTTTTTTTTTGCATACACTTTTGCCCTACCATCCAAAATAATACATCATAGGGGCATTGCATCCCCCTTACACTTGAACTTTTACATAACTTTACAAATAACTATTCTAATGACTTGAATTAAGATAATTAAAACACTTGGAGTACTTTTAAAATATTTAGCACATATGGGGGTAATAAATGATGTTCTTCCCCATTACTCCATTACACTAGTACTTTACCCATGAGTCCCAATCGTCCCAAAACAATATGTACAAAGATATGACTCGACTTAGCAACCATGTAATCAACTAGATAATTAACTTGGGTTTAAACAAATGTTGTCACAATAATGCACTAAAGATGAGTGCATACAAGGTAGGCTAAGGCGATTTGGGTGTACATTTTAGTGGGGTGTAAACAAATTCTTCCTTTAAGTAAAATGCTTAAAGGTCGAAACGAAAAGATAGGCTCTGAGGGGTGTACTAGGGGTATCGTGTACTAAAAATGAGTACAACGCAAAGGGTGTGGGAGAATTACTTGACCAATATAGCCAATGTAATTATAACAAAAACACAGGTGTAAAACAATGGGTTAATCCTAATGCCTCTTATCATGTAGTAAATCTAACTACACGAATGTAGTCTCACTTGTGGCCTCGGAATGGTCCTAACGCAAGTTCTAGAATCTAAGTGCTACCGGTACACACATCATAGCATAAATGCTTTTCCTACCAATTCTAGGGGCGAACCTCACATATTTGGGGGTGGAAAATTTTTTAGTGGTACGGTTTTTTGTGCTAGTCATATAACTCCTATCCATGAGACGCTCATTAAGATCAAAGTTTCACTCCTATATGTTGTAAAAAATTTTAAATTTGGCACTAAAATTGCTCTAACAGGTATTTCTCTCAGTTTTATTACACATCTACCATCAAACCAACAAAAATCAAGCGCAATTGTATTCTCTAAAATCGTACTTTTACCCTCCCCTTACACTTAAGATGAACATTGTCCCCAATGTTCAAATAACAAGATGTAAAAGCAAAAAGTAAAAGAATGAAATCAAATACTCCCCTGATTCGCTCGGTGGATAATGAAATAATATGGTTAAATCTTCTTCCAAGGTAGTGTAGAAGCCCCATGACTAATGCATCGCCATAAGCTTGATTCCATAAACATCTCCTTGTCCAAAATAACCTGTTAAACCTGAGAAAACAAACACGAAAACCTGCATAACAACGGCGGGATAAATCTATATATAAGGATATAATGCTTGTGGAATGATAATTTTGCAGATTCCTGGAGATTATAAGTTGGAAATTTAACAAAAACTTTTTATGAAAACAAAACTTTCAAAAATTTCTGAAAATTAAATCTGACGCCGTCAGGTTATAAACCCTGACGCCGTCAGAAATGACCTGACAAAAATTCTCATGTTAAGTTTCCGGAAAATTTCTGGAAAAACCTTTACCTTACTTCCTGGAAATCCTGCAAAACATCACTATGACTCGATACAAGCATTTGACTCAAACGAATACTAATATGTATGCTAATTTAATATTATTATGATTCATGCTCATTTGTGTTCTAATAAACCGATTTGGAATTCCCTTACACTTATCTTTTGCAAAATACCTTTATATGTTGTTAAGACGAAGTTAAAAACAAAATAAAGCATTTTCACAAATTAATTTTTGAACATGAATCAATAATAATAAAAATTAAACACACATACGGAAACAAATAAAATCAAACAAACAAATAAATAAACACACAAAGCAAATAAAGCAAATAAAGCTTGGGTTGCCTCCCAATAAGCGGTTGTTTTTGTTCGAGTCATGAGCCTGACTCTACCCTTATTTAATGGATAAAGGAGAGGTTTTCCCTACACTTAGGATTAAGTGCGGGTGATAGTAGTGATACACACCAGCTCGGTAGGAGTATGCCACATGAGGAAAGAGTGGTGGATGAATTATATGCTCAAAGGGGTGTGCTCCTTTCATCATAACCTTACCTAGTTCACTTTGGTCAATGGGTGAATTAAAGTTTTCTCCTAAAAAGGGATCATCTTCTATCAACTTCGAGAGATTCCTAGTTGGGAATCCATCTTGACCTAATAAACCCGGTTTAAACCCATAATGTTTCTTGTGATCAATCATAAATGGGTGATGTAAGTATGTAAGGTCATGGTTCACTCCTATGTTAGCTTCCTCTCTACAAGGCCTAGAGTCTACTACCTTAATCTTAACACTACCCGGACTACATGGTTTGATGGGTGGATCGGGACCTAATTCAATTCCTAAGTTCACATCTAAAGATGGAAGATTAGGTAACGGTTTTGATTTAGGCTCCGGTTCATCAAAACTAGGAACTTCCATAGAACTAAAAGAAAGGTTATGACTACAAGTATTCAAACCTATTTCTTCTAGTTTTGTTTCTTCCAAAGGTTCTACTTCAATTGGGGTTCCTATAGTCCCTTCTACTTCTTATGGGTAAGTCACGGGTGGTGTGTGTGCCTCAAATGATGGTATGACTTGTGGGGTACTTGGTGGGCTTATGTTACTTACCTCATCATTCCCTATGTCAAGATCACCTATATCCTCATCATGTGTTTTAGTAGGATCTAACCCTAACATTTTCCCAAGTATCTCAAGTGCTTCTCTAGGCATCTCAACTTCTATGTCCGAATCATAAGGATCATCCTTAATATTCTGACTGCTATATTCAAATTGCCTAAAAGATTCATCATGTGTTTCTTGAGATTCAACGTCATCAATCATAAAACCTAGGTCTTTTTGATTAATGTGATCATGTTCGGCTAAATCCTCCATCACATCAAGGTCACCTATGTGTTCATCCAGTATTATGGTAGTGCCTAACCATGACATGCAACTAGGTGGCTCAACTCTACCCACCTCATTCCTAAACAAACCTTCCGATTGATTTATCCAAATACCAAATAGGTCTAAGCTTGCATTTTTTGGGTCACATGTTCCACTTCTTTTTTGGGCGAGAATCTCAAAGATTTCCCATGCCTCTTCATCACCATAATCCCACATTTTCCCATCTTCCATATTTTCAATCTCCTGCTGGGTTTGGCAGTCGATACGAGTGTAAAAGATTTGAAGTGGAAACAATAAGTCAAGACCATGATGAAAGACCTTTTTTAATAAGTATTTGAAACGAGTCCATGTATCGGAAAAAGATTCACCATTATGTCGACGGAACATAAAGATGTCATTTTGGAGTGGAAGGGGTAGATTATGTAGTGGATTCACGTTCTCCATAATGGTGAACGGAAGAGTCAATGGAAATTTCTTTTACGAACAAAGACACAAAGAAAAAGATAGACTAAAGAAAATCCTAGAAAAAGAAAATAAAAATCTCACTAGAAAGGAATCTAGTGAGTAGACCTAATAAAATAAAAATTCAACCTAAACAATAACTATTCCCCGGCAGCGGCGCCAAAAACTTGATGCGTGGTTTTGCAACCTTACAACAGGTTTTACCTCTCGAGGGATCTCAAGAGGCTTACAACCCCACCAGGCAGTGTACCTGACCGATGTAGTATAGTGTAGTGGTAAGTACGGGGGATTGATCGTTCTCCACAGGGAATAGTGTTCGTTAGGTATGAAAAACTACTCTAATTAGGTCTAAGGGTTGAGGAAGATTCTTTTTTGTATTTTTTATGTTTTTATGAAAGCAAGTAAAATCTCGGGTTTGAAGGAGTGGGCGGAATTAGTTGCTAGTCAACTAACCCAAATAACTACAAATGCAAATAAAATAAAATAACTGAAAATAAAATGTGGTGAAAACTTATGTGTAGAGAAATGTGTTTACTTAGATTTCCTTACTCCCTAACTATCTTTTACCGGTTGATTAGTGTGTATTAGTTGCGTGGATGACGGGTGTATTCCTTAATACCAATCGTGGGGTGGCGTACGTACTTCCCCAACTCTATGAACTCCTACTTCACTCCTATGTCGAGCCGGCTAGGAAGCTCCTAACATGGGATCACTAGAATTCGCTCATGCATTAAATACAATCATAAAAACCTTTAGTACGCATTTGGTTCATGTTTCTTAAGACGTTCAAGCAAGTTACCGAATAGGAAGTTAGCTAGTTTTCTTAAGCCTAACATAGATAAACAATCATCCAATACAACTAATAACACACTAATAACCAATAATCAATAGCTAGGTTTCATTAGATCTAAGCAAACACAAGATAAATCTAGCCTAACATGTTAAACCAAAAACAAGAACAAGATAGAATCAAACAACACATAGACATATTGAATGATTAATTGATAACTTATCTTCAATGTAACATGGAAGATCTCAAGGCAAAAAGCCTTGAAAAAGAAGCTAAATTCGTCTTAGGGTTTTCTCCCAAAAATTCCACACTAAGTTCCACCCCTTAATGACAAAGAATTGCAAAACTATATATAGATCTTTACATCTGACGGCGTCACGTTATGGAATGTGACGCCGTCACCTCGCCGCTTTTAGGGTTCCCAGATGGCCTTCTTGACGCCGTCCCTCTTTAGCTCTCCAAAATCCGTTCTGGCTTATCAAGGCTTGACGCCGTCAGACCTTGAACGTGACGCCGTCCCTCTCTAAATTAAGCCGTGACGACCTTGATCAGGTTAAAGCGTGACGCCGTCAGAATTCACATGCAATTTTCACTGGCTTATCATGAGTAAATTTCACATCCACCTTTTCTTGCCAAGCCATGACGCCGTCCAGGGTAAATCCTGACGCCGCCAAAGGTAACTTTTAGCCGATTTTGAGACTTTGTCGTTTTCTTCACTTTTATGCTCCAAAAACGTCCAAAATGCTTCCTTTTCTAGATTTCTTCTCAAAAGTACCTAAAATGACAAAAGGAACGATTTAGGGCAATATTTGATCAAATAAATACGATTTAGGGCTTAAATGACCCCTTAAAAGCGGTACACTTTTCGCTTCATCAAATACCCTTACACTTGAGATTTGCTTGTCCTCAAGCAAATGCGCTTTTATTCTAATCAAAATACAAGTTAGGGGTCATTTAATGCAAACATAAAAGTAATTACAACAAATAATCGTTCCACTTTAATCATAATAAGCACGGAGATTACAAACTAGCACCTCACAAGTAGTGTTTAGATACTCACATCTCTCAAGTGTCATCAAAATAAATCTCATAAATGAAAACAGATAATATCTCTCACTACCTGTCATAGCAAATAGATTACCATAGGCTTGGGAAAGGATCAAAAACCTCCTCCACTAGGCGTAAGCACCTAAGATAAACTATCAAAGAGGGCTTTTAAATGGGTTATAATGTTAGGTGTAGGGATATGATAAACACGGATTTGTTGGATACGGGATATTTTACTGGTGGCGAGTTAAAGATCTTGATCAATTACATGTACTATACAATGTTGCTAAGCCAAGACTCGACTCGATCTTAAGCTAAAAACAAAATAACAAAATAACAAAAACATAAAATAAACATGAAATGAAATGGGATGGTAGTCCGTATGTTTTTTCTACTTTTCATTTTTCTCATTTTTTTGTATTTTTTCTTGATTTTTCGATTTTTTTTTTTTTTTTTTTTTTTTTTTTTTTTGCATACACTTTTGCCCTACCATCCAAAATAATACATCATAGGGGCATTGCATCCCCCTTACACTTGAACTTTTACATAACTTTACAAATAACTATTCTAATGACTTGAATTAAGATAATTAAAACACTTGGAGTACTTTTAAAATATTTAGCACATATGGGGGTAATAAATGATGTTCTTCCCCATTACTCCATTACACTAGTACTTTACCCATGAGTCCCAATCGTCCCAAAACAATATGTACAAGGATATGACTCGACTTAGCAACCATGTAATCAACTAGATAATTAACTTGGGTTTAAACAAATGTTGTCACAATAATGCACTAAAGATGAGTGCATACAAGGTAGGCTAAGGCGATTTGGGTGTACATTTTAGTGGGGTGTAAACAAATTCTTCCTTTAAGTAAAATGCTTAAAGGTCGAAACGAAAAGATAGGCTCTGAGGGGTGTACTAGGGGTATCGTGTACTAAAAATGAGTACAACGCAAAGGGTGTGGGAGAATTACTTGACCAATATAGCCAATGTAATTATAACAAAAACACAGGTGTAAAACAATGGGTTAATCCTAATGCCTCTTATCATGTAGTAAATCTAACTACACGAATGTAGTCTCACTTGTGGCCTCGGAATGGTCCTAACGCAAGTTCTAGAATCTAAGTGCTACCGGTACACACATCATAGCATAAATGCTTTTCCTACCAATTCTAGGGGCGAACCTCACATATTTGGGGGTGGAAAATTTTTTAGTGGTACGGTTTTTTGTGCTAGTCATATAACTCCTATCCATGAGACGCTCATTAAGATCAAAGTTTCACTCCTATATGTTGTAAAAAATTTTAAATTTGGCACTAAAATTGCTCTAACAGGTATTTCTCTCAGTTTTATTACACATCTACCATCAAACCAACAAAAATCAAGCGCAATTGTATTCTCTAAAATCGTACTTTTACCCTCCCCTTACACTTAAGATGAACATTGTCCCCAATGTTCAAATAACAAGATGTAAAAGCAAAAAGTAAAAGAATGAAATCAAATACTCCCTGATTCGCTCGGTGGATAATAAAATAATATGGTTAAATCTTCTTCCAAGGTAGTGTAGAAGCCCCATGACTAATGCATCGCCATAAGCTTGATTCCATAAACATCTCCTTGTCCAAAATAACCTGTTAAACCTGAGAAAACAAACACGAAAACCTGCATAACAACGGCGGGATAAATCTATATATAAGGATATAATGCTTGTGGAATGATAATTTTGCAGATTCCTGGAGATTATAAGTTGGAAATTTAACAAAAACTTTTTATGAAAACAAAACTTTCAAAAATTTCTGAAAATTAAATCTGACGCCGTCAGGTTATAAACCCTGACGCCATCAGAAATGACCTGACAAAAATTCTCATGTTAAGTTTCCGAAAAATTTCTGGAAAAACCTTTACCTTACTTCCTGGAAATCCTGCAAAACATCACTATGACTCGATACAAGCATTTGACTCAAACGAATACTAATATGTATGCTAATTTAATATTATTATGATTCATGCTCATTTGTGTTCTAATAAACCGATTTGGAATTCCCTTACACTTATCTTTTGCAAAATACCTTTATATGTTGTTAAGACGAAGTTAAAAACAAAATAAAGCATTTTCACAAATTAATTTTTGAACATGAATCAATAATAATAAAAATTAAACACACATACGGAAACAAATAAAATCAAACAAACAAATAAATAAACACACAAAGCAAATAAAGCAAATAAAGCTTGGGTTGCCTCCCAATAAGCGGTTGTTTTTGTTCGAGTCATGAGCCTGACTCTACCCTTATTTAATGGATAAAGGAGAGGTTTTCCCTACACTTAGGATTAAGTGCGGGTGATAGTAGTGATACACACCAGCTCGGTAGGAGTATGCCACATGAGGAAAGAGTGGTGGATGAATTATATGCTCAAAGGGGTGTGCTCCTTTCATCATAACCTTACCTAGTTCACTTTGGTCAATGGGTGAATTAAAGTTTTCTCCTAAAAAGGGATCATCTTCTATCAACTTCGAGAGATTCCTAGTTGGGAATCCATCTTGACCTAATAAACCCGGTTTAAACCCATAATGTTTCTTGTGATCAATCATAAATGGGTGATGTAAGTATGTAAGGTCATGGTTCACTCCTATGTTAGCTTCCTCTCTACAAGGCCTAGAGTCTACTACCTTAATCTTAACACTACCCGGACTACATGGTTTGATGGGTGGATCGGGACCTAATTCAATTCCTAAGTTCACATCTAAAGATGGAAGATTAGGTAACGGTTTTGATTTAGGCTCCGGTTCATCAAAACTAGGAACTTCCATAGAACTAAAAGAAAGGTTATGACTACAAGTATTCAAACCTATTTCTTCTAGTTTTGTTTCTTCCAAAGGTTCTACTTCAATTGGGGTTCCTATAGTCCCTTCTACTTCTTATGGGTAAGTCACGGGTGGTGTGTGTGCCTCAAATGATGGTATGACTTGTGGGGTACTTGGTGGGCTTATGTTACTTACCTCATCATTCCCTATGTCAAGATCACCTATATCCTCATCATGTGTTTTAGTAGGATCTAACCCTAACATTTTCCCAAGTATCTCAAGTGCTTCTCTAGGCATCTCAACTTCTATGTCCGAATCATAAGGATCATCCTTAATATTCTGACTGCTATATTCAAATTGCCTAAAAGATTCATCATGTGTTTCTTGAGATTCAACGTCATCAATCATAAAACCTAGGTCTTTTTGATTAATGTGATCATGTTCGGCTAAATCCTCCATCACATCAAGGTCACCTATGTGTTCATCCAGTATTATGGTAGTGCCTAACCATGACATGCAACTAGGTGCCTCAACTCTACCCACCTCATTCCTAAACAAACCTTCCGATTGATTTATCCAAATACCAAATAGGTCTAAGCTTGCATTTTTTGGGTCACATGTTCCACTTCTTTTTTGGGCGAGAATCTCAAAGATTTCCCATGCCTCTTCATCACCATAATCCCACATTTTCCCATCTTCCATATTTTCAATCTCCTGCTGGGTTTGGCGGTCGATACGAGTGTAAAAGATTTGAAGTGGAAACAATAAGTCAAGACCATGATGAAAGACCTTTTTTAATAAGTATTTGAAACGAGTCCATGTATCGGAAAAAGATTCACCATTATGTCGACGGAACATAAAGATGTCATTTTGGAGTGGAAGGGGTAGATTATGTAGTGGATTCACGTTCTCCATAATGGTGAACGGAAGAGTCAATGGAAATTTCTTTTACGAACAAAGACACAAAGAAAAAGATAGACTAAAGAAAATCCTAGAAAAAGAAAATAAAAATCTCACTAGAAAGGAATCTAGTGAGTAGACCTAATAAAATAAAAATTCAACCTAAACAATAACTATTCCCCGGCAGCGGCGCCAAAAACTTGATGCGTGGTTTTGCAACCTTACAACAGGTTTTACCTCTCGAGGGATCTCAAGAGGCTTACAACCCCACCAGGCAGTGTACCTGACCGATGTAGTATAGTGTAGTGGTAAGTACGGGGGATTGATCGTTCTCCACAGGGAATAGTGTTCGTTAGGTATGAAAAACTACTCTAATTAGGTCTAAGGGTTGAGGAAGATTCTTTTTTGTATTTTTTATGTTTTTATGAAAGCAATTAAAATCTCGGGTTTGAAGGAGTGGGCGGAATTAGTTGCTAGTCAACTAACCCAAATAACTACAAATGCAAATAAAATAAAATAACTGAAAATAAAATGTGGTGAAAACTTATGTGTAGAGAAATGTGTTTACTTAGATTTCCTTACTCCCTAACTATCTTTTACCGGTTGATTAGTGTGTATTAGTTGCGTGGATGACGGGTGTATTCCTTAATACCAATCGTGGGGTGGCGTACGTACTTCCCCAACTCTATGAACTCCTACTTCACTCCTATGTCGAGCCGGCTAGGAAGCTCCTAACATGGGATCACTAGAATTCGCTCATGCATTAAATACAACCATAAAAACCTTTAGTACGCATTTGGTTCATGTTTCTTAAGACGTTCAAGCAAGTTACCGAATAGGAAGTTAGCCAGTTTTCTTAAGCCTAACATAGATAAACAATCATCCAATACAACTAATAACACACTAATAACCAATAATCAATAGCTAGGTTTCATTAGATCTAAGCAAACACAAGATAAATCTAGCCTAACATGTTAAACCAAAAACAAGAACAAGATAGAATCAAACAACACATAGACATATTGAATGATTAATTGATAACTTATCTTCAATGTAACATGGAAGATCTCAAGGCAAAAAGCCTTGAAAAAGAAGCTAAATTCGTCTTAGGGTTTTCTCCCAAAAATTCCACACTAAGTTCCACCCCTTAATGACAAAGAATTGCAAAACTATATATAGATCTTTACATCTGACGGCGTCACGTTATGGAATGTGACGCCGTCACCTCGCCGCTTTTAGGGTTCCCGGATGGCCTTCTTGACGCCGTCCCTCTTTAGCTCTCCAAAATCCGTTCTGGCTTATCAAGGCTTGACGCCGTCAGACCTTGAACGTGACGCCGTCCCTCTCTAAATTAAGCCGTGACGACCTTGATCAGGTTAAAGCGTGACGCCGTCAGAATTCACATGCAATTTTCACTGGCTTATCATGAGTAAATTTCACATCCACCTTTTCTTGCCAAGCCATGACGCCGTCCAGGGTAAATCCTGACGCCGTCAAAGGTAACTTTTAGCCGATTTTGAGACTTTGTCGTTTTCTTCACTTTTATGCTCCAAAAACGTCCAAAATGCTTCTTTTTCCAGATTTCTTCTCAAAAGTACCTAAAATGACAAAAGGAACGATTTAGGGCAATATTTGATCAAATAAATACGATTTAGGGCTTAAATGACCCCTTAAAAGCGGTACACTTTTCGCTTCATCAGCCTCCAACACTCGATCGTCAGGCACTTCAACCCTCTTCAGCTCATCGGTCTTAGCCGGAATGTCAGCATTCGATGGAGCCGGTGTAGTCACATGAAGTTCGTGAGACTGGCCCTCACGATACTTGTCTCCTTTAGTCATTGATGCTCCCTTTCGGACCTTGGGTTTGATCAAGTATTCCGACATGGTCAAAGCTGCAAGAAATTAAAAGTATAAGTCGGTCGGAAATAAGCATGCATATACACATTAACATATAGGAAAGGCAGAAATAAAGGCTATACCCTTTCCCTCGGCATCTCTAAGCGCCGCCCGGTAACCGAGATGCTCCCTATGAGAATTCAACCCGACAGTGTAAAGAAAACCCGGAGGAATTTGAATCAACTCGATCACATTCTCAGACAACCGATCGGCGTCCTCAACATTAAACTCTCCCTTCGGAAAGGGATCCAAAATGTCAGAATCATGATGCCTCCAAGGCATCGCGAAGGGAATAGCTCGTCTGTCTATCAAGAAAAAATGGTGTTTCCAACCCTCCAGAAAAGTAAGAATCTCCTTAAAACAAACCCTCCTGTCCCTACCACCTCTCTTCTCGAAGGAGAACCAATGACCCTGTTTACTCAGCTTGTAGAAGGCTCGGAAAAGGGAAGTAGTAGGGGTGGTGTGCAAACTCCGACTATACACCTCAAAAAGGGTCACTCGGTGTAGACCCAATGGAACCAGCTGTGAGATGTGGACCTTGTAGTATCTAATGACATCCAGCAAAAAAGTGGAAAAGGGAACGCTGAGACCACCCTCATAGAAATACTCCAGATACAAACCTATAGCGTCATCCGGAAGTTCATCCATAGTCATCCCCTCCGGGGGTGGTCTAGGATGTAGGTCCGCAGGAATACCGAACTCTAGCGCCACCAAGGTCACTGCCGTTTCGTCCATCCGAGAAGAATATTTTTGAATATCAAACTTGGGAAGAAATTCCCCAACTTCTTGAGTATCGTCCTCATGAGCCGTAACGGGGGAGTTCGACATAGCTTAACCGAAGAAAGAGGGGTATAGCCAAACAGCAAAGAAAATACAAAGTATGGATTATTCAGAACGTACCTCTTAGGACGAATGGCTATGAAAAAATCGCTCGGACCGATGGGAAAAACTCGTTCGGAAATATACTGCGGAAAATATGTCAGAGAAAGCAGCGTTACAGTGGTAAAAACGGTACAAATGACGCTATTTATAGGTGAAAAGGAGGGACTTGAAACGTCGCGCCTTTTCAGACGTCGACGTGGCGCTATCTCGCTCATACGATGAACATGTGGACACGTGCCCAAATCCTAGGGTTACAGTAAAAATGGCGGCGCTCCTTAAAATGAAGCAATAATGACTTTTGGCGGGTTATGCATGGCGCCCAACGTATTCAAATCTAACGGATTAAGCCCTCCGGAAATACTAAAATGGAATTCTAAAATTTTCACAAAGTATCACACCATCGGCATAACCGATACTATGATACTAGGGGGACATGTTGGCGTATGTGTCCGGACGACCTATCTTGTCTAGACGTCCGAACGACATGGGGTCCTTCGGAATAAAGGTCGGAGAGCACACAGCCTCTTCATCCGGGGAAGTCTTTAGCAATAGGACAGGTGGCGTTGCCCTTTGGACAGATGGCAACAGCAGAATGACCGCCGCCACCCCAGGATTCAAGGGATCGTGTCTGCGACATATCTCCCGGAAATCCGCCGCCGCTATTTCAGGTACCAAAGCTGGGTAGTATAAATACCCAGCTCATTTACTGCTTTCAACTAACTTTTACCACTCGCATTTACTCCTGATCATCATTTAACCTTTCGGATTACCCAATACTTATTCTCATGCCGGAGCTTGGTCCTGGGATAACATCCGGGGCGAGGCTAACGTAAGTGTCTCTTGTGTGTAGGTACTTCGGAACCTCCGCAAGGCCTTGTCCGGAAGATCTGACTCCACCTCCGTAAGAGTTTCTTGGAGGCGGTTCACCATGTTTGATGATCTTTTATAGTTTGTTTTCGTTATGATTTAAAAAGAAAAAGTAACCATGTTAAACAATGTATGCCTTTAATTTGTACAGCTTAACAAACTACTCTAAGAGCACCACAAACGCTAACGCAGCAAGTGCGTTAAGGTTCCAAAACACTGCGTTAAAGCTACGTTAAGCGTTGAAAGGGAGCTGCGTTAACGCAGCGTTAAGGTGCCGAGTTAAACCCTTAACGCCGCGTTAAGGGTGCGTTTTGTAAAAAAAAATAAAAAAAAATAAAATAATAATAATAATAATAATAATAATAATAATAAAATTCAATTTGGCCCCTAAAACGGCCTAAACTAGCCGTTAATTTCAAAAAAAATAAATCACTTTTGGCCTTTGTGTTTTATATCCGTTAAGGTGAAACGGCTAGTTGTATAAAAAAAAAAAAAAAAAAAAAAAAAAAAAAAAAAAATTCAAAACTTTTTTCACTCTCCTATAAATACCCAATTAATACCACTATATTTTTATGTTGTAGTTTTTTTTTTTTTTTTTTTTTTTTTTTTTTTTTTTTTTTTTCGTTGTTATTTTTTGTTTTTATTTTTAATTTCGTTGTAATTTTTTTTTTTATTAAGTATGTAATGTTATTTTTTTTTAATGAATATTATATTTTTAAAAAATGAAGTATTTATAAGTTTAGGAGTTGAATTTGAAAATATTTGATATAAAGGTGAGTTAAGGTGAGTTATGGTTGAGAGTGTTAAAGTTGAGTTAAAGGTGAGTGTGTTAAAGCTGACGTGACAGTGTGTTAAGGTTTAACACTGTGTTAGGGTTGGGAGTGCTGTAATGATTACAATAACTATTTTACATCTACATGTTAATTAGTTCATGAGTGATATCCATTTCTTTAATCATAGTTGAATTCTCAAAAAGTTACACGTAAGATTGATTATAGTAGCTAAATATTGTTAAAACTATATATATTTGCATGTGCAACTGCCTTATGATTTGACAAATAAAACAAGGTTGTAATAATTAGTTCTTATGTCTTTGTTTGAACCCAAACACTGTTTTTGTTTTCCTAATTTGGATTCAGGATTCGACCAAAAGAATTTATGCAGTAAGGCGATCAAGTTCCCTCATTTTTCTCTGCCACGTCAGCTTTCTTTCTCCAGCGACCTACAGGCGATTAGGTGCCCCAGTAAAGGCGACCAAGTTCATTTTTTTATTTTTTTTAAAAAAAAAATATTTTTAACACAAAATTAAATTTCATTAAAAATTATAACATTACATAGATAAAAAAAACATTAAATAAACATAAAAGCTGCTTATTAAATGATGCAACGTTAATGAAATGCTGCTTATTCCTTTTTTGAACTTGGTCGTGTGAGTGACCAATATGTAGACGATCGAATCCAGCGACCAAGTTCTGCAGTAAGGGAAATCGATTCCCATGTTGGTCACGAATGGCTCGACCGAGCTTACTGCACATAGCCTTAATAAAATATGCGACTAATAATTTCTTTGAACGGATTTGACTAATTATAAAATGAAGAAAATAAAGAAATACTTCCACTAATCAGCATTGTAAGTACACCATTTTTCCGATAGCAAAGATCATAGTACACTTATGTCCTCACAACATTTTGGTTGATGGGTCACTTATATGCTACTAGAACAAAAGTCTCTTGGTAACATGCTTGATTTGATCTCATTATGATATTTTGTATCTCAGAGTTCAAAATTATGGGTTTCTAAAAAGATGTTTCTTAATGCTTATACAAAGTATGTGCAACTTGTCATTCCAAATGAAAACAAGCTATTTCCATTTTGAAAGACTTTGTCATGCATATTTGTGAGGCCAAATATCAATGGCTGAATCGAATCAACCATGCAAACTTCACGATAGCTATAGGTAAAAGAGAGTTATCACCTGATATATGCTGATCACTAAACAATAATCATTTGTAAACATTGGTCTTGTCTTGTTAATACTAGTTTGAGTTCTAATGGTTGTTTTACCCTGGCAGGCCAGTAAGTTTTAATCAGATTATACAACTTTGACAAGTTGATGTCATGATGAAGATATGGATACGAAAATATATAAGGGTCCCATTGGCCATTTGACCAAGCATGTGCATGACTTGTAATATTTTGGCATTAAAAAAACCATCCTTTTGGCACACAACAGAGGAATAAACAGCCTTTGGTTACATGGGGGACTTTGTGGCAGATAGAAATTTAGTGAAACGTAATAAAACAGATATAACAATCAAGCGTGAATCGATCGAATTTCTACATAAATCTGATAGACATCAAGTTACAAAGAAAGCCATTTTCCGGGGGAAATCAGTTCCTCCGATTTTTTATTGACCTTGGCCTGCCATACAAGAGAAATGAAATCATTATCATTTCCTTTACTGTATTTCTCTCTACCAAACACCCCTTCTAAAGACATCTTAGGCTTTTTTTAAACGGCAAAGACATCTTAGGCTTAGCCGCTTAGGTGGTGTTTGTTTTTCACTTAGAATTTTGTGGAAGACTTATTCGGTCACCCATATCACACTGTTTGTTTAAGGTTTACTTTTACTGTAAAGGGCTGAGCGAAAAAGATACTAGTAGACTGCTCCCCATATTGTCGTGAGGTAATTCCGCAATTTTCCTAAGGTGCGCTATATCACTAATCACTTCAGATTTCAGAAGGCTCTGTCATATAAATAGTTGGGGTGACACTCAACACATGTAGAGACAGTTACGGGCCCATTAGTAAGTAGTAGTTGATCTAAAACACTCTGATATAGATAGTTGGGCTGACATCTCTTTTTAGTCCATTAAGTTCACGATTTTGATCGAAACCCATAATTAGTTTCATTACACCGCTCTAACTAATCCCTGGAGGCTCAGTCACTTATAAGATAGGCCCGATAGTCCCCTACTAGTCCATTTTTTTTTTCCTTCATTTTGAAACAGCTTAACGATCAGTTTTGGTTAAGGGCCCAGAATAGTCGGAGGCCCGGCCGGTAACTTATACAAGTATGGGTCATGTAAACCGGTAGGCCTAGCATTTTCATACAATCCATCATTTTTGCTAGGAACAGTTTAAGGACCCCTTAACATCAAGTATGGTCCAGTGGTATGTGAGTTCTCCACCAACCTAGAGGTTGTGGGTTCAAACCTCGCTGGAGGCATTTGTGAGATATATTGTAAGATAGGTGGTATAGCCGTATAGGTGTGAAAAAATTGTCGTTCTAAAAAACCCCCTGAAGAAATGACTTCACTAGGAGAAAAGTGCTTTAACCGTGCAATGACTTATATACCAGTGTTACTTCAAAAATACAAGGATCAACATAAGGGTGTAAAAATAGGTCCATATGAACTATAATGTATTACATAACGCATACCAATACACCGGACCAGAGACGGAACCAAGACACAACATTTAGAATAAACTAAACGAGACTGCAAATACATTTTCTAAGGACCGGGTGCATTTAAAAAAGTAGATATTTTTTTAACAAAATTAACACTACACTACAAAAATCCATGGGTGTCCTTGGGCCTCCGGTACCCACCTTGGTTTCGTCACTGTCACTGTATACCGTTGAATCTTATAAAGTGGCATGATGATCGACATTGAATGAAATAACAAAGGGATAACAAATGGTCCACTAGGATTGGTTCATTTGCATGTGATCACCCACAATAGCCTCTATATTTGTTATTAGTTGCTAATAGTAGTAGAGCCCTCATTTTCTCTAATGGGACACTACTGTAGTGTGCAGACTAAGAAGGATCTGTACCCCATTCAAAAACTGTACAAATTTGACACCTTTTATACTTCTATTTTCACACCTGAAAACAATATGACACTCAATGATCAATTCACCAATGCTTTACAGCATATAGATGAGTGGGAGAGTTTGAAAATGGCATCACTTTTGGTTTATTACTAGTTAATCAGAAACTTGTCTTCTTCATGTAAATTTTCAAGTCATATAAGATAAAAATATTTAGGTCTTATGTGAGGGATCATGTACATGTATGATTGGGTGTTGGGTGCTTAGATGAATAGCATGGTGATAAGGATGAAAATGTGTACAGAAGGTTATAGGTGAGAAGGAATGAAGGATCCAAGTTAATTACGCACGATGAAGCATTGGATCGTCTAGATTAGAAGAGCATCATCTAAATAGTACTAAACAACATAAATTAGATTATTTGAATTCTTGAATTAAATAGGTTAAAGTGAAGAACTAAGAATTGATTTTCAAAAAAAAAAAAAAAAAAAAAAAAAAAAAGAGTGACTATTCCAGCCTTTAAAAAAAGTGCCTGTCATTGGCTTTGAGTGCATGCATAACATATATAGTAAAGCAAGAACTGACTTCCCCTAATCGACTTCGGTTGACACCAAATATTTAGTATCTAAGACTGCCTTTTTTTTAATAGCAAAAATTTTATTGAAAAAAATCTAATGACTGCCTCACATGGATGTGTCCGTATCATAAAGAGCATTATGATGTTTTCATACACCACTATATTACATTTACATAACGAATAAAGAACGATATGGGTCTAGTAAAGTGTGTGAAATATTGAATCTTTAAACTGTAAAACAGAAATTAATAGAACATCAGTTTTCAATTGGGTTTTGTTTCTTCTTTCTGAACTACAAAAAGTTATCTTTAACATGGTCCAAATTCCGGGTTCATGCAAGTGTTAATCGGTTTATTAACTCCATTCATCATTTAAAATTGTAACTAAGCAGAATAAATTGTTTTAATACCATACTAGGTTGGAAGGTGATTAGGTACATCATGGGGCACAATGGCCAAAATTTGAAATGCGCAAATAATCAGTATATTACTGGGTCTTTTACTGATAGTAGCATCTATAGATCATTACTTCATTCTTCAAACTAAGGATAAAATACGCAACTTAACAATAAGCAAATAAGATTTACAGTAATGGTATATGTTGGCTTTACATACTAAGTTTGTGAAATTTTATCATGTACTAATAATGACATCGACGCAATACAAAGTACAGTTAATAGAAACCAAATAGAATTGTGGTAGGTGACTAGGTGTATCAATGATTATATCTCTGCAACAAGCTGCTGGGACACGCAAACTAGAAACACAGAATTGGGATATCTGTAAGCCCTATTCATAGGAATGGGATATTTAGGGAAAACATAAAAGGATCAAGTGTGGGAAACAGCAAAAAGAACCCCTAATTAATAGTAATTATTAAACAAAACCTACAATATTGTATTATGGATTGGGCCAGCCACTTAGATAAGCTTTTGCATACACCAAATGCCTATAAATACCATGCATTTCCATGCAAAAATATCAAACAACTTAATCACTTTCATCATCTCCAAACTCAATTCAATGGCTATTCACAAACTTCAGAGCGTGGTTTTCTTGGTGTTGTTAGGTTTAAGCATTTGTGTTGCATCAAGAGCTCTCTTCACACTCGAAGAGAGCTACACTTATGGCGGTTACGGAAGTAGTGTAGCTGGTGGCGGTGGTGGTGGAGGTGGTAGTGGTGGAGGAGGAGGAGGTGGTTATGAGGGATTTGGTTCGGGTAGTGGAGCCGGTGAAGGTGGCGGAGCGGGGTATGGTGGTGGAACTCCGGGAGGAGGTGGTGGTGGTAGCGGAGGAGGTGGTGGAGGTGGAAATGGAGGAGGAGGAGGTGCACATGGTGGTGGTTATGGTGGTGGGGAAGGATCTGGAAGCGGTGCTGGATATGGTGTTTCTGGAGGAGCTGGTGGTGGAGGTGGACACGGTGGTGGTGGTGGTGGAGGAGGAGGAGCTGGTGCGGGAGGGGCTGGTGGAAGTGGATATGGTGCTGGAGGGGCTGGTGGAAGTGGATATGGTGCTGGAGGTGGAGCAGGAGCAGGCGCTGGTGGGTCACATGGTGCCGGAGGTGGTGGAGCTGGAGGTGGTGGTGGTTCTGGAGGCGGAGGTGGCGGTGGTGCCGGTGGGAATGAGGGTGGATATGGAGGTGGTAGCGGTAGTGGTGCTGGTGGTGGAGGTGGACACGGTGGAGGGAGTGGATATGGTGCTGGAGGGGCTGGTGGAAGTGGATATGGTGCTGGAGGTGGAGCAGGAGCAGGCGCTGGTGGGTCACATGGTGCCGGAGGTGGTGGAGCTGGAGGTGGTGGTGGTTCTGGAGGCGGAGGTGGCGGTTGTGCCGGTGGGCATGAGGGTGGATATGGAGGTGGTAGCGGTAGTGGTGCTGGTGAAGGTGGTGGTCATGGTGGCTATATCCCTTAATCAGAAAACTATACCTTTGTTTACATCAGGTGTCTAAAATGAGTATATAGATGACTCATTTTTCTCATTAGGCAAGACTTTTTTTTTTAAAACAAACCCACCCTAAATCTATGCAAATGAGATGCATTATCAAATTGTATACTTGCGCAATCTATTTATGAAATGAAATTCTATCATGTCTATTCATGAAAAAACTTTGTTTAGGTTATACGGCCATGATCTCTTTTGTCTATTTATTACTCAGAATACCTAGCATTCCTAAATTGAGAAATGATTTGGCCTAAATGAAAGCAATTTCCAAGAAGTTTTAGGTAGGATAACACAAACAAAAGAAGAAACAAAAGTTTATAGAAATGTAAAATATACAATGTAATAACAAACATAACACATAACCAGAAGCCACGGATGAAATGATAATACATTGTTATAGGAAACATGACCAACCTAATATATTTAAGAGTATAGATTAAAAAAAAAATCAGAAATTTCAACCTGTATAACAGGAGTACAAATCAGTTATAAATGTTCAAGCTTGTACAAAACCTAGATTTTTGGTAGCTTATTTATCGACCAAACAATAACCCATAGTGATACTACCCAAAAGCCCCATGAAAATAACACAGAACTACAGAAGGGTAAAGAAAAATACTTGCTATCTGTAACTTGCAGGTATGTAGACAAAATATTATGCTGGGACTGAAAAATAGAAAGACACAGACCTGTTTAGATCTCCTCTTGGGTGAATTGTCCAACATCCCACCATCATCATCTTCGTCTTCGGGCTCAGCATTCTCATCAACATCGATCTCTTCTGGCTCGAAATCACTAGCATGTTCCTCGGCTACAGGGTTTGCCACCAGTCAAACCAATTCAGTTGGGGGTCCTCCTGTTTGCAAGCATTAATCACATAGTGAGGAAGACTAAACATAAGCAAAATATAACACAAAAAGACCAAGTATAACTAGATTTCCCGAGACATCAATTCGTAAAAAGAATGAGTGAGAGATGTTATTAGAAACAGGGCATCAGTTTGACCAATAAATATGAAGCAACGCCGCAAAACATAAACATTTCAAGAAAACCTAATGGATTGTCTACCACAATTGTTACCATCACAGGAACCAAATTATTTTTTTTCTATATTGATACATGAAATGTTTGTTACGTCCCAAGTTTTTCAACCTGAATAAATCAGTTTTTTATCGTAGAACATTAAAAAGAGTAATCATCAAAAGAGATGGTGTCTATTATGTCTACTTTAGTAAAAGCATCAGTGGTAGAAAATTCAATTTCCTTCAGGGGATATCTTGGCTACAATTTTTGTACCTAATTAGCTACAATCCTTCACAAAAAATACACTAGCAATGAATCAGGGATCCACAGAAAAGAATCAGGACCCACAAAAAGAATCAGAGACCCACATTTATAGCATAAAATTGTAGCCAATTAGCTACAAAAAATTGTAGTTAAAATTTACATTAATATATTTCCATCTTCCGGCCTTAACTCAAAAAATTGTACAATCTTTATTGAAAAATTTACACAACAGTAGAAAAGCAACACATATATCCGAAAACACAAATCATCAACTTATAACTGTTACCCAGGTTCATTAAGACGGTAAAAAACAGTCAAAATTTGAATTCACTCAATTCAGTAAAACAGGATTATCAATATACAGGTCAACTAACTAAAATTGAAATGTTATTTCTGTATGAATCACTGGATAATAAATTTTACTCATGTTGATAGAATATTTGAATCACTAAATGCCTCTTCGTTTTCATCATCACCATCGTTCTCATCCGAACTCAAAGCTTGCTTACACATCGTTTGCTGCCTAACTTTCACGTTTTTAACTAACCAATACGCTATCGACCAAATCTATTGTACCAACATGCCCAATCTTACTCATCAAACACCTAACCAAAACACTCCATATCCCTTTGTCTGGAGTAACCCCATCATCCACCATTTTGTGAACCAATTCCTCCCCTTTTTCCACACTACCTGACTCACACGTCCCATAAACAAGACTTGTGTAAGTAACAAGATCAGCACGCAGATCCCCTCGGCCCATAACCTCCAAAAGTTTACCCGCAAGGTCAACTTTACCACATTTGCAACACCCGTTGATCATTATGTTGAAAGTGATCACATCCGGTTTCACCCCTTTCACTATCATCTTTGCCATAACCTTAAAACCTTCATTCACCATATTGTTATTACAATGAATGTTAATAATCGTGTTGTATGTGGCCAAGTTAAGCCCGATCCCACTTTCTTCCATCTCGAGTAAGACATCAAACGCAGCTTTAAAGTCGTTGACTTTTGAAAACCCCATTAAAAGCTCGTTATATGTTGTCAAATTAGCCAAGTTTCCCATTCTATAGAATAAGTTCATTGCTGAATCAACCTTCCCATTCGCACAAAGACCTTTAATTAGTGCATTGAACGTTGCTGCATTTGGCGGACAGTTCATGTTGTCGATTAGGTCATAGGCTTCCTCAAACATTAGATTACGAGAAAGAACATCGATCATAGATGTATACACCACAACATTCGGGTGGCAGCCTTGTGTTATCATCTTATTCCATGTCTCAAATGCACCTTCAAAGTCCCCTGACTTCGCATAGCCATTGATCAAGGTCCCATAACTTGTTACATTCGGAGGGCATGAACATTTTTCCATTTCAAGACATAAAGACGCAGCTTTACGCATATCCCCAATGCAACAAAACCCGTTTATCATGGTGTTGTAAGTAACAACATTTGGCGAAACACCCTCTCGGGTCATTTTATCATAAACTTCATAGGCTTGTTCCATTTTCCCTCTCAAACAAAACCCTTTAATCAAAGAAGTAAAAGTAAACACATTCGGGCTACATCCTCTCAACATCATCTTCGCCAAAACAGCTAACGCAATCCCAACTTCACCAACATCCGCTAAACTATTCATAACCGTCGTAAAAGTAATCACATTCAGCCTTACTCCCTCTCCCACCATCTTCTCCGTCACCCTAAACGCCTCATTCAAATCACCCTCCTTACACACACCCAAAACCAAAGCATTCCAAACCGACACCATTCCAAAACCCCCAAAAACACCTTCAACAACTTCCTTCGCCTCCTTAACCCTCCCACTCCCACACAACTCACTCACAACCGTGGTATAACTCACTTCATCCGGCACACACCCTCTCTTCAACATTTCATCAAGCACCTTACGCGCACCATCAACTCGCCCATTCCTACTCAACGCCTTCAACAAAATATTATAAGTCCATTTATTCGGTTCCATTCCATCTTTTTTCATGTTCGCATAAACAGGACTAATCATACTAAACCTATTCTCACTCAACAAACAATCCAACACACAGTTATAAATCGCAACACTCGGCTCACATCCAAAATCGCGTAAACGATAAAACGTCTTTAACGCTTGTTCCCCCAACCCCAATCTCCTATAACAACTAATCACATTTATAAACAAATCCTCACTACATTTTACACCATCCATTTTCATTTGTTGCATCAAGTATTGGACATTATCTATATCATTAACATAAATTAGTTTTTTTATTAATGTTGTATATGTTAAAGATGTGTGTTTGAAAGTACTCGTGTTCCATATCGATTTAAAGTAATGTAATGCTAATGTTATGTTGTGTTCGTTTTTTAATTTGTGTATTACTTCAGTTTCTTGTAAATGTGTGGTTTTTTTGAGGTTAGGGTTTATGGTTGTTGTGTTTATGATTAGTGGGATTGATGGTTTGTGTAGTTTAAGGAGTGATGAGTATTGGTTTTTTAAGTGCATTTTGTTGGTGTGTAATGTGTGTTGAGGACTGAAGATTTTAAAAGGTGGGAATGGGGTTTGTGAGAGATGGATGAGAATTTTTTTTTTAATATAATAGATATTTACCATTACCCTTCGAAATATGACATTACAATACAATGGCAGGTAGCCGGGCAACAAGTTGCGCCGCTACCCCCTTTTGAATAGCGAACCCTATTCTACTAAATACAAAGTTTGAAACCTTAAGGGACGAAGAAATGCTATTAATGACTTTCTGAACCCGATTCAGAAGTCGCACAGCTTCAGGAGCGAGAACACCAAAGGTATCAAAAGCAAACGGGACAAACACGTGTTGATTCTCCAGGCATGCTTGCCTGCCCTGCAACAAAGCCAATGTCCTTGAGCCCGACAAGGGGGGAGACCCCAGTTAGATCTACACAAGCGTGTTTTCCCCCTTCCCATCCAAACACAAGAATGTCCGCCGGGCGTAAGGTGGATCTCCCCTCTAAGGGATCAGTCAGGAAGTTCACTGGGGCCTCCTTTTTAGCAGAAATCCCGGCCCGCTTAAGGACATCACAGAGTACATCTCTCACCAAATCATGCCGATATTTAAAACCCGGTAGCTCTTTACAGTGGATCGCGTGCTCACCGAAAGAATCCAAACACGCTTTACGGCATACTGGACAAAGCTCATCAACTGGGGGAAAAGTTTGTAAGTTTCTTTTCGGTGTGATTGGGATTATTGGAGTAATTTTGAAATGAAATAAAGTAGATGTATAAGAGCATTTTCAGTAGTATGATAAGTACTTTCAACGTCTCATGTAACTACATTTTTTATAAATCAAATACCATTTTTCTTATTAAAAAGAATTGTTGATTGAAATACAAAGTACGGATTTAATTTATGACATCCCATAATAACAATATAAATACTTATTATAAGAATGGTTTAGTATAAAAAGTGTTTAAAAAAATACTATAAAGTATGTTGTTGCAATCGCGTAAAAGGTTGAAAAAAAAAATTATTAAATGGGAGAGGTTATGGAAGAATAAATTATTCTAAGATTGAAGATGTGGGAGAAGTAAACACAAAGAATAAGAAGAGAAATAAAGAACGACTCTTTTGTATTTAAGCAAGTGGCTTAAAAACAAGTAAAGATTTTCAAAAAATTTATTGTACGGAGATGCTCTAAGACTAGTTGTAATAGTCATCATTCACTTCCACTTAGTCACCTTTCATCTCAGCGTCACATCACCACTCTCCTTATCTTTCAGGTGTAATGGTCACCTCTCTTATTAACTCACATACTTTAAAAAATACCCCAACACACTCACAAATCAAATAAACAATAATAAAAACACTCACTTTGTGTTGGGATTTATTATATAAAACATATAAAAATGCAGCGGATAAAGGTCCACAAACGTGGATTCTGTTAATACAAACAAACCTCAAAAACGTTTATTTATATTTTACGATCTTCTAATGTTTTGTCGATAACAAACGTAAAATTATTTTAACGAGATATATAAAATACGTAACGCTTTGAGCCAAAAGTTTACTAACTCGTTTCATTAAACAAATAAACCTTTAACATATTTAGTTAACAAGTTTACATAAAACCAAAATCATTTTATAAAAACACTTAAGTAACTTAGTTACTTACATTTTATAAAATACATGTTACTTGTGAAAATAAACTAGGAAATACTTGAACTATCCATGACCCAAAACTAAGTCCATAACCTATAACTCATGGAGCTTGATCCATAACCCATAACCCATTGCATGACATCATGCATAACTTCATGATGGGTAAAACCCATGATCCATGACCCAAAGTCCATAACCCATATACCAAGATGTCCTTAACATCATGCATGACATCACATGAACCATGGATCATAACCCATAACCCAAAACCCGGAATTGTAACCCAAAATCCGAACTGTTGATACTAGATGGTCAGATCCCTGGGTTTACACTTGCCGGATCCCTGTGGGAAGGGATCCGGTGGAACCAAATGAACAGTGCTCATATTTGCCTATAAATAGTGAGCCATTTCTCTCTTATTCCTCACCCCTTTTAGACATATCTTCTCTCTATGTTCTAAACTCTCTAACCTCAGATCTAAGGATCTTTCTATGTAGTCTTTCTTTGTAATTTTCTAGGTTCCTTCTAAAATGTGAGATCATGACCTCTCGAAGACTTGCAAGCTCATGACATGAGTTGCTAGGATTCTACTTTTCCAAGATCATATAAGTGCATCTTGTTCTTTCTTCTTCTCAAAGGGTATTGTAGATGTGTTGAGTCGTTAGGTGTAAAAAGGACGTTGGTTCCTTTAGTTATGTTGTGCTAGTTGTATTGGTTTGGTCCGCCGTGCTAAGGACTCGGTATCTAATCTTGTACTGGATAAAGTGTAGGCGACGAAGGTTTGGCTCTACCTCGTGGAAGAGCTCGGTATTTAGCTTTGTACCGGATAAAGTGTAAGCGACGTTGTGAAGGCTTCTCCGCCGGTGAAAGGAGTTAGTCTTGTGTAGTGTTTACGGAACTCTCGAGTTGGGTACTCGGGGAGTGGAGTAGGGCAAGGAAGGTGTCCTTGTAGAGGAACCACTATAAATGCTTGTGTCTCTCTATCTCTATCTCGTAGTTTAGTTTTATATGCTTTTCTACTATCAATATCGAACACATCAAAACTAGATTGACATAAGTCGATCTATAAGCTTTAAAACGAAGTTTTAATTGGTAAAACTATTCAACATCCCTTTGTGACAAATGGTAATTTTTACGTTGTTAATTAATATTATATGAGTATTAATTATTTTTAAGCTAAGCATTTCTATGCACATTTGCATGTTTCTGAGTATTTTTAAGCATTTTCGGGAACTGTCCCAGCATACTGTAGCTAACAATCACTGCAGAAAAGTATATTTTGTCAGTAAAGTTAAATTATGACATTTCTGATAGTTACTGACAAGTATTATAATTAACTGAGAGCTTTCTCGCATTTTTCTGAAAAATAACCGCACGCGCGTACTGACAGCCCAGTACATATGGTAATAGTCAAATAAATATATTTTTGAGTCAGTAATGACATTTTATTATATTTCTGACAAAAACGTGATTAAAAACTTTATTTTATGTAATCGTGTCCAAAAACGTCAAACCGGAACTTTACGGTAACTTTCAAGCTCAAACCGACACACAATACACCAAAGCGGGACAAAAACTATTTTTTCCTTCCCCTAATAAGCCCTAACCGGCCATACAAGTCACCCAACCACATGGACACCTCAACATTCCTTATCTTTAATGCAATCCTAAATTACTACTAATAGTATTATGCTTTTAAGATTTTCACTACCCTATCTTTTAATGTTACCTAAATTAACTTCTCATCCACCCTATTTTGGCCTCATTTCTACGCCACTTCTCACACACATACAATCATTTTATAAAATTTTCACTTCAAAGATTCAAGATCATAAGTGTTTGCAAAGAGTTTTGGGTAATCTGGAGCTTGATTTGGGTAAAATTAGCAAGGTTTTGGGTATTCTTTGGTCTTCTATCACACGTACAACTTCAACCCATTGTAAGGATTTATAAAACTTTTCTAAATTTATTAATCTCTTGTTCATTTAGTGTATAGTGATGTTTAAAAGTGTTAAATGTATATGTTTTGATAATATGATAAAAGCTAGGGTTTGATCTTTAATATATTGTGCTCGACATTTTTTGATGATTTTGAGTAAATTTGTAGATTTCTTGCTTGTGTGGTAAATCTTGTTACATATGGTGCTAGTTTGATGATACAAACACTAGTTATGGTTTTTACACAAATTTAAGCACTATATTGATTTTTGAGGCACATATATGGTTCGACTAGCATTAAAAATAAAAGATTATTGGGGTTTTGAAAAACATAAAATTTTGGCTCAAATGGTGAAAAGGTGGAAAAATATAGTGAAGTGCTTATTTAGTTTGGCTTATTTAATAAGTTATAAGTTACTAAAAATAACTAGTAAAAAGGTAAAAATAAGTTGAGATACATAAAATGGGTCGAATGAACAGTAACTTGGTCAAGATTGACTTTTTGACTAAAGAGCTTATTTATTAGAGCTTATTTGATAAGTATAAAGTGTATTTGGTAACTAATAATAACTAATAAGTACCAAATAAATACAAATTGGACCAAAAAGCCCACTTTGTTACTGTTGCGCCGAAGCCCATATGAAATTTTGAAAGTTTGACTTTTTGACCAAACGGATGTATTGAACGAGTAAAATGATTTCTAGTAACGTGTCGATATATACGTTATAACTAAAAATGTGTTTTGGGCTAAAAGTGGTAAATGGGCTTATTTAAGAAGTTTCGGCCCAATTTGCAAATAAAAATGATAAATTTGATTTTTGGAATATTTTCCGACTCGCCGTGGTTAATAATGTTTAACGACGCGATAAATATAACGATAACTATTTTTGGACTTGTTTTGAGACGTTTAGTCTCCGAAAGGGTAAAAATTGACATTTTTACTAAATTGATATTGAGATTGACTTTATTGACTTTTTGACAAAAATATTGACTTTACGTCAAAACCAAATGTTATTACTTAAAAGTTAAGATAACGAACAATATAACTACAAATATATATTCACGACACTTGACATATGTCACTAAAAGTATTTTGCACTTATAACTAATTAGCGAAGTAATTGAGTAAAGTTTGCAACACGTGAGATAAATGGAAACGTTGTATAAACGAATGGGTCATGCCCAAATTTTCTAAAAATCCAACACTTAGAGTATTTTGAGAAAATCCACAACTTATGAATACTTTATGGAATTACTTAACAAAACTTGTTTTCTTATAATGAAAATAATAAACGATGTTTCTAAACATAATGATTTTCACTAACTATATTTTATTAACCAACCTTCAAAACGTATTTAATTAATCTCCATAAGTAAATATATGAGAAATAAATTTATAAAGTATATATGTATATATATATGTAAAGTATGAGTAAATATATATATATATATATATATATATATATAATATATATATATATATATATATATATATATATATATATATATATATATATATATATATTATATATAACGGTTGCACGTTAAGTTGCGAATACTAGCACGAATGTTCCGTTACGTATTCCCCCCATGCACTTTCACCATGAGCTACCCCCAAAGAGTTGTAAAAATAAATCGTTTCGAAATATGCTTTACCACACAGCAAGCAAGAAATACACGAGCACAGGTCAAACGTAAAACTTTTCAAATAAAATAAAGACACTTGAGACACGAACGTTTTGCTAAGACTTACCGTACTAATTTAGGGTGCTGATCGGTGCGGTTGCATTATTTTGATTGATTGCTGAATTGCTGTATTTGAAAGGTAAGTTTATAGCCCCATATTTTTATACGATTTTTGGTTTTATAAGCTTGGGGTGAGAAACATGCAAAACTGTTTTCATGGACCAGAATTGAAGTTGCTTTTAAGATCACACTAGTATGCAGAAACCTAAGTTTGCTGAATCCCATTTTGTGCCCACTATCATCTGCCGTTAATTCCTGATGGGAAGCCGGTTGTTATAAATAGATCTATTGGGAGTGACGTCCCCGTTCGGTTGGCTCGGCATAGCCAAGGCGAATGTATACCATTCGGGTTTTTGGCCGGGTGTCTAGGGATTAACACTCGCGGGCACCCTTATTTATTTTGCTAACGCTAGTCGTGCTGCATTGTCTTAGTTTCGGTAGGATGAGGCTTAGTGTTTGCATTACTGATAGTGTGTATCTGCTGAATTGTTTTTATGATATTGCTATTGGTCCATATGTGCTATTTACTTAAACCTATGAACTCACCAGCGTTAGCTGACTTTTAGCATGTTTTTCTCAGGAAACTGAGGTGCGTTTAGCCGGGAGCAGTGCATGGCGTCGGTCACAATAAATGATGGAAATGTTTTTAATGCGTTTACTCTGACAACTGGACCTTTTGTTTAAATGGGCTTCATTTTCATCTGAAATGGTTTTTATGTATCGCTACATGACTTGACTTATGTAATATATTTTAAAACGGATTTTTAATCCATTCACTATATCTTGTGTGATGATTATCCATTCCGTAGCACCCAAAGTGTATGCTTCCGCGAATATTGTGATTTTGAGGGTGTTACACCCTTCTAGTTTTCTACAGATTCATATGATGTTTAGAGTTGAATGATGAATATAAGAAAGATGAGGCAACAATTAGGTGGCTCACACTTGGTTATGTGAGCATAGATGATACAAAATAGGCCATGACTTTGAATCTAGCTACCAAACTCGTAAATAAAGAAAATCGTTTCTTGAGAGGCAACCGAAGCTTTTTGTTTGTTTGTTAGCTTTTTATTTTTATTTGAGTCATATATATGTCTTATCATCATTGCTTAATCTTTCATGTTTCGAATAAATTGTGAAAAAATGATTTATTTTGTTTTTAACCTCGTCCTAATTGCATATAAAAGTATTTTACAAAAAGATAAGTGTAGGGAAGATCATGTTTGTTTAAAAAAACGAATTCGAACATGAAATTTAACAATTGATGATTAGCATATATTTGTGTGTCTGTTTGAGTCAAATGCTTGTATCGAGTCACAATGGATATTTTTCTAGAAATTTTCGAGAAACAAAACACAAAAATACTGTCAGGTCATTCCTGACAGCATCATGGTTTACGACCCAACGACGTCAGGAACTGTAGCAGTACAGTTTTTCAAGATTTTGTTTTTTTGTTGGAAATTAATTTTTGAAAATTTTTAGAATTTTAAATTTATAGGAATCTGTAAACATTTATTTTGCAAGCATTATATCTTACTTTGCTTTTTAGGAATTAGTTTTTATATATAGTGTTTACCGTCGATTTTATTTGAGGCTTCGTGTTTGTTTTCTTAGTGATTTACAGGTTACATTGGACAAGAAAGTAAACTTCAATACGTGCACATCTCCTTATTTTGTTGGAGGAGGATTTAACCATATTTCACATCGCCAATGCCGAGCAAATCAGGGGAATATTAGTTTCTTTCATCTATTTTATTTTTTCCTTTGTCATAACTTTGATACTTTTCAAGAACAGTAGGGACAATGTTCAATATAAGTGTAGGGAGGGTAAAATGGGATATCTTAGAAACTATAACTTGCTTGACATTTGTTTTGTTTTCTCGTAAATGTGTAATAAACTAAAAGAGATACTCGTTAGGTTAATTTTAGCGCCAAATTTAAAATTTTATACAACATATTCGAGTGAAACTTTAGTTTTAATAAGCAACTCATGGATAGGAATTATATATCTAGCACAAAAACCCTTCCACTCAAAAATTTCCATCCCAAAAATGTGAGGTTCGTCTTTAGATTTATAGGAAAAAGCATTCACTTTTAATGCTTATGAGTGTACCGATAGTATATAGATTCTAGAACTTGCGTTTGTAATGCATCCCGAGATCGCTAGTGAGACTACGTTTGTGTAGTTAGGATTGACTAAATGATAAGAGACATTAGGATAACCCTTGTTTTATACCTGTTTTATAATTACAATGGCTTCATTGGCCAAGTAACTCTCCCACAGCTTTGCGATGTACTCATTTTTAGTACACGATACCCTTAGTACATCCCTCAGAGCCTATCCTTTTTGTGGTTCTCGTGATATTTCAGTGGATTCCGAAATATTAATGAAGAGCATTGTTTACAATCCACCCCCAAATGTACACCCAAATCACCTTAGTCTACCTTGTATGCACTCATTTTTAGTGCATTATAGTTACAACTTATGTGTTAAACCCTTTGTTAATTATCTAATTGGTTACATGGTTGCTAAGTCGAGTCATATCTTGTAAATACAGTTTTGGGACGATTGAGACTCATAGGTAAAGTACTAGTTATTATGGAATAATGCGGAAGAATGTCAATGTTGTTACCCCCATATGTACGTTAATGTTTAAAGTACTCCATGTGTTTTGATTTTCTTAATTCGGGTCGTTAGTTAGTTTTTACCTATGTAAAAGTTCAAGTGTAGGGAGGTTGCAAGTAATCCCTTTGTAATAATTTATTATTTTGGATGTTAGGACAAGAGTGTATGAAAAAAAATATTTAAAAAAATAAAAAAGGAAAAAAAAATCAAAAAAATAAAATGAAAAAAGAAAAAAAATGATAAAAAGAAAAGAAAAAAAAAAGAAGAAAAAGAAAAGAGAAAAAAACATACGGCTACCATCCTGTCTATTATTTTTGTTTTAGTCAAGAAACTGTCAAGAATAAATACAAAAAGAGTTAGTAGTTAGCGAGTCGAGTCTTGGCTTAGCAACGCCTGATTGTACATGTAATTGACTTGCCACCAGTAAAATTCTCTTTATCCAACAAAACCGTGTTTTTCCATACCCTTACACATAACGTTACAACCTTTTAAAATACGTCTTTGATAGTTTATCCTAGATGCTTACGCCAAAGTGGTGGAGGTTTGATCCGTTCCCAAACCTATGGTAATCTATGTACTATGTCAGGTAGAGAGTGTTTTATTTCCCCGTTTCCATATGTTATATAACTTTATACACCAGAGAGATGTGAGAATCCAAACACTTTATGTGAGGTGCTAGTATATAATTTTTGTGGTTGTTACGACTAACGTGGAACGATTGTATGTTGTAAGATCTAACATATTGATTGTGTGGATCGGGTGGTCTTGGATTGTGGAAGATTATCTTCATTGTTGAGTTAGAGAGAGAGACTAGAGAGAGAGTTGGGAACTTTAGTGAGAAATGTAAATCAATTAGATTGAAGGTGCAAGAGTTCCAACCCTTCCCTTGTGTGGGAAGGGGCTTATATAGTAGCTAACATATGGTGCCCCTAGTGGGCTGTGGAGTGAGCTGACAGTGGGTAAAGACCCGACCCACTCCACAAATATAAATATAACTACACTAATAATACTAATAATAATAATAAGCCTACGAGCTACTTAAATGCTAAATAGATACTCGGGGTGACCGAGTCTTCACATGAATATTTATATTCCTAACAATCTCCCCCTAAGGGAGGTCACCCCGGAAACAATATTTCGAATTCTAGCATTTTATCTTCTGAACTTGTCTTCATAGTGATGCGTGGTTTTGCGACCTTACAACAGGTTTTACCTTTCGAGGGATCTCAAGAGGCTTACAACCCCACCAGGCAGTGTACCTGACCGATGTAGTATAGTGTAGTGGTAAGTACGGGGGATTGATCGTTCTCCACAGGGAATAGTGTCGTTAGGATTGAAAAACTACTCTAAATAGGTCTAAGGGTGAGGGAAGATTCTTTTTGTATTTTTAGATTTTATGAAAGCAAGTAAAATCTCGGGTTTGAAGGAGTGGGCGGAATTAGTTGCTAGTCAACTAACCCAAATAACTACAAATGCAAATAAAATAAAATAACTGAAAATGAAAAGGTTGTGAAACTTATGTGGAGAAAAATGTGTTACTTAGATT